>CM060965.1:62946786-63686786 GCA_030765045.1 Tenodera sinensis | reverse complement strand
GCATGTAATTTAGCGAGGGAGGGAGGAAGGAAGGAAGCTAGGAGGCGGTCTCACCTCCTTATTAACGCTACAAATCGTCGCATGAAGAAGGAGCAGCCAGAGCGCCAGTCGTTTATCTTCAACTTCTTGCTTGTGAATGATGTGAACAAAATTAACTCTACAACGTGCTGCCGCGCTTTCCTGAGTTCGGCTTAACGCTTCCACTGAATTAAACTTAAGATACTCCTCGGTCGGATACTTACACCCGTGAAGCCTAGTGGTTGCAAGTGCATAAAGATGCTTCTACTTGCTTTAATAACATGGTAGTTATCTGGAGAGTATTAACTGCTACATAAGAAAGCAAGAGTAAGGTTAAACCAAAATACATTGCAGTATGATTTAACTATATCTACAATCATCTAGGCTGTGATTAGATTTAAGTACCACAAAGACATTCAGAAGAAGCTTAATCATTTGTGAAACAATTGGAATAGCTTTAGGAAGAAAAACAAGAAAGGAGACACAAGTGAAATTCTACAAAGTTATGTCTGTAATGGCTTCCAATTATGGACAATAACAAACATACAAACAACACAGATGAAGTTACGAGATATGTAAAAGTATGTACTAAAATGGTGAAAATAAGGAACGAAACAATACTAGATATTAAAATATTTTCAGTTAATAAGATAGAACAAAATAGAATGAAATGAAAGGATCATGTTAACAGAATGATAGAAAATAGATTACGAAAAAATCTGATGTGTTGCACTTACATGACTTTCTCTACTCTTGTACTAACCATTCTTACAAACTGTTATTAAATCTTCTTCATGTTAGTTGAGATAAACATTTGCAGACATTATCATATTAATAATTTCCTCGAAGGTACAAGGGGAATATGGAAATATATGGCGATAGTCAAATCTTTTAAAGCTTTCAAATTCCGTTATTTTCCACGGTTAACATATAAAAAATGAATAGCTATGTTCCATTTCACAGAAGTATGTTCTCCATAACTTACACAAATAACAAGGAATACCTTCGAAATGGTTCACTCCACACAAAAAATTATTTTGACATAAATTTTAGCTTTAGCAAGATCTACATTTTTTGTGTTTATTGGGATTTGGTCTATCTCCTGCGGTATACCAGTTATACAACAGTCATCCAAAGTAAATAGGACGTCGTGGGCTATGGCCAGAAAATTCAAGATATACATTTCATTTGTCGTAAAAATATCTCAAACATATGACATTTTAATCAAAATCGTTAGAGCTATTTTCAAGAAAATAAAAATGTTCGAAAAATGTTCCATGTGAAGGGTGGTTTAGGTGGAGCAATTTTCTTCAAAATGTTCGTGTCGCATCTTTGAGATACATTCAACTTAAATACCAACTTTGGTTGTTAACCGAGTTTTCGTTTTTGAGTTATGCTGTCCACAGTTTGACAGACAGACACACATACACGCGCGCGCGCACTGGCCTTTTTCTAAAATTGCTTTTTATGGGGTTTCAGGGGGCCTCAAAACCTCTGCGGTGAAATCTCGACATCGAATGTTTGTGTGGAATACAATACTTCCTCTAGTTTACTAAACGTAGTAGAGAAAGTAAAAATGAACTATCGCCGTTTGGAAAGAGGGATCTGGTTAGATCTCGAAAGAAGCTACAGAACAATTCCCCGAAGCCCTCCTTTCTGTTGCAGATTTGTAATTCTATAATACACTGTTGAGTGAAAAGTTAAATCGATAATAGAGACACGGATATATTTGGTCGCGTTTGGTTCCCTTTGTGTTGCGTTGGTTGCATCGACACATATCGGCGAGTTAAACGAGGCGTGACCGAAAAATGTTCGAAGCACAAACGCATGTGAAAGTGTTAACGCCAAATTTCAGTTGCTTTCACTCTTCCCAAATGTTTGTATCCGTTATAAAGCACACACACCATAACCGTTATCCGTTATCAATACAGTTTGGAGCACAAGTCTCGCAAACCATGTTCCGCGAAATCCGACAAAATTGAGGCCTATAAGAATGTTGATATATGAATTAACTCAAATATATTTCCCTGCTGCTTAGCACTTATACTTGGGACTGGGTAGCCATGTAGTGAAAATGTTATATTTGCTCATTATTTGAAGTTATAACCAAGGAGCTAGGCTTTAAGTCCTTGGCCAAAACATTGCTTAAAATAAACATGTGTGTGTGTGTGTGTGTGTGTGTGTGTGTGTGTGTGTGTGTGTGTGTGTGTGTGTGTGTGTGTGTGTGTGTGTTCAAAATTAGTCCAAAAACTTTTAAACCAGAGAAATGGCTGGTGTCTTTGCAAGAGTACGGCAGAATAGGGCACACTGATGCACTCTTTGTGTTAATCACAATGGGCGTGCGTTCCAAAATGTATTTTCAATAACTGTAAACAATGAGATGTTTGTGCTTTTCTATGTGTTCTGTGTTTGTTTCTTGGATTAAGATTGTTTGCCTTACTAAGATAAATGCAACACTAATTTTTATTGTTGATTTTGCTGTAAATACTTAAAGTGGGTAGGAGGCAGTAATCTATGGCATTAACTCGTGTAGCGCTTAAGCGAAGCACCACAGCCCGGGAAAAAAAAAAAAAAAAAAAAAAAAAAAAAAAAAAAAAAAAACTTTTCTTACAAAAACTGTTTAAAATAATGTTATCTATGAGCTCCCAAAGTTTGTCGGTCTAATTTTGGGGCACCCTATTTATAATCTGTAGTGTAGTTTTCGCAATTTATGTATTCCAAACTTACCATGCGACCACTTGACATTCATCGCTCCTATAAAAATGTTCCTGTCTTCAGGTAGTCTTCTTTTCTCTGTCTCTATCTCCCTCTCACCCTGCCTCTCTCTCCCTCTCTCTGTTTTTTACAGAAAGTAGACGAACTATTGTACTTCTCATATGCTCTACATCATTGGAAGCCATATTAGCTTCCAAAGTTTACATGTCTATTAAACATATTTTTAGCTGCGGCGAGAGATGATAATCTGATGTTATAGTTCTATTTTAACATTTTATTTGGTTCGCTCGAGAAAAAAATTTGCTCGCAAATGCATGTTGAGGCAACATTGCCAATATACGAGCGCTAAATGTCCGAAGACGATGCTATTTATTTCTAGGACCAAGTTTAAATACTTCGATTCCTAAACGCTCTTCACAAACACTTTTAACAACTGTGTCACTTTGCAATATAACTAATTTCTTCTGCAACTGCAATATTTTTTTATTTTGGTATCATTATCAAGAAGTTGGCAAAAAGAAGAAACTTATTTCCCAAGCATTTAAAATCCTTGAATCTGTGAACTGTAAGTTCATACTTTAACATTTCTACTAGTTCAACAAAAACATTCGTCCACGCATCTTCTTACTTAGGTTTGTTAGATGTGAAGAGTTCAGAGAGGTACATCATTCCGTCACAATTCACCACAGTTTGTTACGAGAGCGATGGTATTCACGGCAAGTGAAGGGGTGTGTCGGTAGCTACAAAGTTCAGTGACCGTAGGAAGGGCGAGCCGGCTATGGACAGGACTGTTCTAGAATATATCTGACGCTTAATTTACGGTTTATCGAAGATTATTAGTTTGTTATACAATGTGTTAAATTGTTTTGGTCTTATGAATGCATAGTACGCTTTTCTTATGCACAAGGTTTAGTCGCCACTTTAGGTAACCCACTTGACAGTGCAAAGGTCGATTTATTCCTCTTGCTGCTTCCAAATGAAGGTTATGTGGGAAGATTCAAACACTGGCTCGGCATTTGGACATGTTGGTCTAGGGATTACCATTATACATTCCGTTTAACTTCTAATATTTGAAAAGTTTGCTTTCTTGTAGAAACTAAACCAATATGCCATTTTAATGCTTTCCAATTGTTTCGT
Organism: Tenodera sinensis; assembly: GCA_030765045.1. Lineage (NCBI taxonomy): Eukaryota > Metazoa > Arthropoda > Insecta > Mantodea > Mantidae > Tenodera > Tenodera sinensis. The sequence goes on along the minus strand of CM060965.1, from coordinate 63,682,916 downwards.
TTGTATAGCTAGAAAATAGTGGTTGTTGTAAAAGCAAATTTAGTAATAACTGAAAGTAATACTAATTAATTAAAGGAGCTAAACTCTTCAGAGCAACAGGTCGATTACAGGCCAAGGCTTAGCGCCCGACCAAGAATCACCTGTGCTCATAACGGGAGTCCTGAATGGGGTGCAGTATTCGAGGTGGGCGTGACCGCTAATGAAATAGTAAAGTTGACAGTGGAAATATGATTGTTTTTTGATTATCTAAAGTTTGGATAAATTGAAATGGTTCATATAATTTCTGAATTGGTAATTATTAATATTGTGTATATTGTTGGTCTTTGGAACCTGGAGTCACTACTTTTCTCTCCAGAGCTCCTCAATTGGCTCCCCAAGAACCTCACGAGCTAAAGTGCACTCCGGACCCAGCGGGAGAAAATTCCCGTATGAAATTGAACCCGGGTCTCCAGTTTCGTAAAGAGCTGTGTTGCCACTAAGCTAAGGAGACGGCCATACTAAATGGTAATAACAGTAATAATATAATACTAAAAATAATAATTACTTTAGAAGGGTTTTCTATTCAGATATTCAGAGGTAATTATTCTAAACAGAATTTTGATAGCACGGCTTAGAATTAATTGACCTTGCTTTCGTCTGTCACTAGATTGTACAAATCAATACACACACACACACACACACACACACACACACACACACACACACACACACACACACACACACACACATACACACACAGACGCACGCACGCACACACTTATTTCGCCAATATTAAAGAAATTATACCGTCGGTCTAACGTACCTGCAAGAGAAAAGAGTATATGCGCCTCAGAAACAGCCTGTAACCATCTTAAGCTTGTCTAGACAAAGTTAAAGCGTTTTAGGACAAGAGCTTAAAAGTGACACGTGAAGTGGGAGACAATTTCGGAACTGTGCTTACAAGTTTTTGGTTAGAAGCTCTGCTGTTCACTTGCCCAAAGAGCGTCTGCAGTGATGAACGAAATCGATAATAATGAAAACATCTCTGACCTTTTTACTTGAACTTTTTTATTTAGTGCTAATAGTCCACAAAGAAAAACAAGTACTGAACAGGCAAAATGTTACTAATATGTAATCGTAGTTCTTCATGATCTAGGTAGAAGAATATTCGAGAACAGAGCTAAGAGCTTCGACATATTCCTGACTGAAATGTAACGAATTCTTTTGAATGTCCTATATCGTGTAGTAACTTTATTACTCTTTTGTTTTGTTTCCCCATAATTATCTTGAAATCGGGTAGAGTAATTGTAAGATAAGCGGCTACAACTATCGGAGAAAATGTTAAGCAAGACAAATTTACAAATTTAAAACGTAAAGATCAGATTGGCCACTTTGATGCGAATAAGATAGTAAACATGTGCATTAAAGTAGAGAAAGAAAAGTTATGAAGAAACTTTTTAAACGTATTAAAGTAGACAGGAAAACTCTCAAAATACAACTAGAAATAATCCATTTGTTTTCAAAACGCTATGTTTTCCAAAGTATTACACTTGAAACAATGTTGATACATCAAAGTGACGGTAAACTCGCCAAGTTTAGTCCCTCACTCTACAAATGTTCTATATCTGCCCCTTGGGTGACACAACATGCCTCCAGGCGGTAACCCAGTTCGGTGAAAGCATTCTGGAGCATCATTTCGTCAATGGTCATTATTGCAGTGGTGATATGTTCCCTCAATTGTACGAGTGTTCTTGGTAGTGCAGGTACATAGACGCGGTCCTTAAGGTACCCCCACAAGTAGAAGTCAGATGTCCAGGCCAAGGATTAAGAGCCTGGTCATCTGCCCAATCCAACGATGGAGAAGTTCATGGTTCAGGTACTCACGAATATCAAGCTCCCAACGAGGAGGTGCCCAGTCTTGTTGGGATACAACATTTTTAGAATCAGCATTCAGTTGAGGAAACAACCACAAATTCAAAACATCTAGGGAAGATGTACCGTAACAGTGTTTTCACAAAAAGATGGCCCATGCACCTCCCTGTGTGGCATCCCACAGAAAACGCTTAGCTTTGACAAATCTCTTTCAGCTGTCATAAATGTTTCAGGATTTTGTGTCCCCAAATCCTCACATTATGATGATTAACAACCCCCGGCAAATGGAACCTGCATTTGTCACTAAATTTCAACTTGGCAGCGAAATCATCCACCGTTGATTGCTTCTTGCATTATGGCGCAAAATTGTAGGCGTTGGCTATAATCTTCCCCCTTCATATGTATATGTATGCGTTTGGGTTTGCAACATAACCGTCGTCACAAAAGTATCTATAGTTTGTTGTGGTATACCACGTTCACGACTTCTACCAGTGGTTGATTTCTGTTGACAAAGGACCAATGCTTCCCTAACTCTCTCCACTGTTTCATCTGACACTTTTACCAGGCAAGCAATGTCTCTAAATTGCCGATGCCACTACAAGATGCTTTATTTACACGGCGGTTCTTGTTAATAGTTTCTTCTGAATACACGTTGCACTTCTATAACATATTACACCTCGCATATTCCAGTACACAACATTTTTTTTTCTCACCATTTTGTGAAGGCATTCACTGGTACTCCATCGGTGTAACGAACCAAATGTGGTTATTTTGATGTACTAACCATTGTTTTAAGTGTAATACAATGAAAAGTATAGTGCTTTGAAAATAATTAATCATTTGTAGTAACCCTGTATTACTGTATTACTACTACTCACAATGCACACAAATACAGACATTAAATCTTTTTGTGAAAGAACTATTTTGGTGGTTTAAAAACGTGTATTTCCGTGAAAACACAACATAAAAGTATATGGTGTAATACAAAACTTTCTCTTATCTAATAGATGTCAGAGAACGTAAAAATGCCTATTTATAGCTTTCCACTCTTAGAAGACAGTATGGAGTTAAATGGGACATCTCTGTCTCTATCTAGCGCATACAAGTTGCCATTAGCCGCGTCCTTTTCTACCCGGGCGCTGTTGCCAGATTACTAATAGCATGGTATAAATATTCATTTGTTATAAATTTCAGGTTTGAACACATTATCCTATGCAGAATTTTTTTTTTCTCTCTATCAGGTTATATCCTTTTCAGAGCCATTATACATTTCTATAGGCCCAAATTTCTTCAGAAAACTTTTTTTTCAATAGAAGTCCCATATTTGCTGTTTCTATACTCATCACGCACTAACTAACAAACTGCTAGAATGCATCTATATTTTTTTCTTAGGTAGAGTAAACCATAGTGCTACTACCTGCCTACTTTGAATTCTCTATGTTTACCCAGTTAAGTGTTATAATTTTTTAAATTAAATGTTTTCGGAAAATTTTATATCTGTGCACTGCAAAAGTTACGCAGTGTGAAACTTTTTTGTTATTGAGTTTACATCAGGGAACCAGCGAGAACAAATGTTGAGGAAGATTGGAGAAAGTTTTTAAAATAAACCAAAAGGCAGTAACCTCTTTCTTTTATCCAGTAAGGCAAACAAAAGGTATTCATCTATTCAGCGTCAGGCCTGACACAGAAGATAGTATAAGGAGCAGCACTAGCATTAGTTCGAAAGAAGCCGTGTGTGTAACTGTGAGCTGTTATTGCGTTATTTGTTTAATATTTTTGTAAATATTTGTAGTTATGGAGGGGGAAGCTAGGAAGAGACGATATGTTGGTAAATTAAGAAGTAAGGAACGCCAAATAATTATGAATGTGTTAGATTATTTTTGAAGTAAAATGCGTGTAAGGCAGTGAAAGAAACAGCTAAGGCTATAGGGTGTTCAGAAGCAGTAGTGTGTATGATTAAAAAGGAACTAATGGAAATACCTCTAAGAACGCCATCGAAAAAGAAAGCAAAAAGGGCGGGACTACACAAAACGCTAGGTTAACGCAATATGATTGAATAGTGCAAGGTGGAGTGCGGCGAATTGTTCATTCTTTACTGTTTGCAAATATTCCACCCACGCTGAATATAATTTTGTCACAGTTCAACAGTGATGAGACCCTACCAAATTTCTCAAGGGCCACTCTGATTTGGGGTTCGAATATGAACGAAGGGGTAACAAGTGCATATTAATAGAAAGAGACGATATCGATATCATCAGATGGCGACATAAATATCTAAAAAACATAAAAAGGTTTAGGGACCAAAAGAAATCAGTTGTTTATACAGACGAGTCATTTGTAAATTTAGGTCATACAGTAACAAAGGCATGCAGGGATACCAAAGTTAAAAGTGCCCGTCTCGTCAAGCAGTAATTGAAGGACTAAGTACAGGACTCAGGCCACCTCGAGTCGCTCGCGGAGAAAGATTCGCAACTAGTACATGTTGCAACACTGCGCTCCATTTAACGTGCACTGTCTTTTAAGGGTGGAACGCGCTTTAGTTAATCACCTGTTTCCACGTTTGGCTTCTGATTTCTGTTAACTATCTAATTAAATAGACAACACATTTTAAAATATTAGCACAGGAAACACGCGAGTTATTTTCTTTAGCAAACCTGAGAGAACAAGGGCGCATAGAGCATAGCCCATCTCTGTGGTGCGGGGGTAGCGTTTCTGCGGTACATTCAAGAGGTTGCGATTTCGAATCTTGTTTAGGGTGAGTTAGCTCATCTTTTTCCCGGGATTTTCCCATATCCTTAAACAGAATGTCGGATAATTCTAAGCCGGGCCCGGGCGACTCGCAGAATACTATGAGTGACTTTTTTAACTGGTAAACATATAATTATCAGTGCAAGGCCGTGATCAGACTGTGCTCAGTGAGCACTAGTTGCCCAGCCCTGCTCTAAGCTCTGTAGATCCTGGCCTGGCCCCGCTGTGGTTGAGAGGTTAAACATTCACCTCTCACCAAAGCGACCCGAGTTCGATCCCAGGCGACCACGTTAGGATTTGTGGTGGACAAAGTGTTGCTGGGACGGGTTTCCTCTGAGTTCTCCAGTTTCCTCCGCCTTTTCATCCCACCGGTGTTCTATCTTCACTCCAAGTATTATCAGTGTCATCGCCTGCGGTGCCACATGCGGGCGTTTATCACTACCAAAAGAAAAATAAATAAAAGTACCCCACCCTCATTTCACCCGTTTATTCATCAGTCGATATCACCTAACCACTTAGAGGTCGTTAAGCCTAGAAAGATGAGGTTAGTGATTCTTTACAGTCTACGAGGAATCCGTTGATAGAGACACTAGAGATTGGTAACGAATCGATTACCTTGTCAACCGCTTCATATGAAAAAGATTATAGAGGGGTTCCAATGATTTATTATTCAGCAATAAGGTATATAATGGAAAACTGCCTAATGACTATACTTTGTTTTCTCATGCTAGTTAATGTCTTTATTTGTTTATTTCCTTAAATTTGTGTTTCTCTCTAACGTTGAGCTATACCCATTAATGGACTACACGGAGTATGCGATTATAGCAGACATTCGTAGCTACAAAGAATATGGGGAAACGGATAGCGTGTTTCTGTTCAGAGTAAAGTGGAGTCTATTTGCAGAGAGGGCAAAATTATAACACAGACGATGAAATACCTAGCCAATCTCATTTATGTTAAATTAACTGCATGTCAAACCATAGAGCTATCGTGAATGTGACGCCACGCGTGTTACTTCTGTTTATTAGAACATCATAACGGATGAGCTCATTTCCATCAAACACTGTGTGACATGATTTAGGTTTCACTTAACATTATATCCTATTTGTTTTATCTTTATACAGCGTGCGAAGTAAAAACTACATAATATAGATTACTTTGTTTATAAGGAACAGCTACATTACTAAAGTTTATCAGAGTTCTGTGGCAATAATGTGTTTCTACACAAAAGTAGTAATAAAATAACTTTATCAGAGAAATACATTCCTTATTAGGCAAACAAAGACCTCTTTAGTGTGAAAAAAATTATAATACATAGCTTACAGATCCAGAGATAATAGGTACTGCTGGTTGGCCCGGTAGCTCAATCGGTAGAGCACCTGCCTGTTGTGCGAGGAGTCCCGGGTTACATTCCAGCTAAGACTGTTCCTTGTCCTCCCCAGAGTCTGTAAGTATGAATGAGAGAGAGAGAGAGAGAGAGAGTGTGTGTGTGTGTGTGTGTGTGTGTGTGTGTGTGTGTGTGTGTGTGTGTGTGTGTGTGTGTGTGTGTGTGTGTGTGAATTCAATGTTTAAAAACCCACTGTTAAACGAGTACCACCATTGAGATGAAACAATAAAAAAAGGATAGTGCCCTGTTTCGAATCTTTATTAGATTGAAAGAACCATTTCATACCTTCGTAGATTGGGTTCTACTCATCTATTCTACAGATGAAGCAACCTTGGAATAAATTTAAGCTGGCGAGATTTAAGTGGTAATTGCAAAAAGGATACCGGGTAAAATCCAAAGCACAGAAATGTAATTTAATAGAAGAAAGAAAAGGTATAAAATATGTTAAACCTATAGGGGCATGTTATTTCCATTACTAGTATTGTGGATGGGAGTAGAAAAAATCCCTTTAGAGAATAAATTATTTTAGGAAAAGTATAGCACTTCTGGAATAGAAACAGAAGCGGATACGAGCAAATGGTGTTTAGTGTGTGGCAGTTGAGAAAGCAGCATGCGAATTTGTGTAATGAAAAATTAACGCAATAGAATAAGCCTAAAACATAATTTTAAACCTGCCCAAAAGTCATATTATGTCTTGTATTATGGTCATGTGTGTTGAATTGTAAATCATTTATGTAACTACTATATAAAGTAATTTTTCAACATAGCTATCAAGGTCTTATCCCTATCTATACCAACCTGCTTCATTACGAGTCCACAGAAGGAGGAGTGCGGGGCACCTGTACTTCCACCTCTTTGGTGGGCAGATGGCATTAGGGTGCTATCCGGCCTATCTGCTGATATATGTATAGTCTTCAAAGTCTCGTCTCCCTACGTGCCTGCAGTACCGTGCTTCATCACGAGTCCCCAGAGGGGACGAATATAGATGCACGTAAATAATGATTTTCTCTTCAGCTAAATTGACACATTGTACATTATGATGCTTAACAGATGCACATTTATGATATTTGATATTATATCTATGGAACATTTGACATAATAACAGTGTGAAATTCAGAAACGTAACATCTATAAAAGTAAGGTATTGAAGTGGAACTTATTCCTATGTTTGAGTTTCGCAGACACAAAAAGCAGTAAGTAGTGCATTTTCTTCGAGCATGGCTGTTGCTAGAATGTGGAACTGTTATTAGAACTAAATTATCAGCTCCGTAGTGCAGTAGTAGCGCGCCTGCCTCTGGCGCAGAGGTTCTGAGTCGATCCCCGGTACCGACGTGGGAATTTCCTCCCCACTGGGAGGTCTGGCACGGGGTGCACTCAACCTCGTTAAATCCCGCAGAGGCCAATTAAGCAGCTTCTTGATGAAGCAGCGACCCCAGGTCCTGAAGGCCGCATAATTGACCGGGAGAGCTCGGAGCGCTGACCACGTCCCATTCTCCAGTGCTGCACACCACTGTAGTGGGCAGAGGGGGGCGGACGCAGCGGTCGAGCGGCAAGCCTTGGCCCTTTATAGGCTGTTGACCTGGGGGTTTTATTAGAACTAACTACCGTCTACTTTTACTTTCCTAAAAAAATATTTACATTAAGTAAAGGAAGTATTGTGTTCCACCAAAACTTTCATGTCCTCTGTGTGTATGTATGTGTGTATGTGTGTGTGTGAAAGAGAGAGAGAGAGAGAGAGAGAGAGAGAGAGAGAGAGAGAGAGAACTGCATAACTCAAAACTACACTTTGGTCCCAAATCATAAACTACCCTTTAAATGGAATATTTTTTGAAGTGTTCTATTTCTTAAAAATAGTTCAAACGATTTTGATTACCAATTGTTATATTCATGAGAGATAAAATGTTTATCTTGAATTGTGATTCTACTCTGTCAAGTATGAAGTTCTCTTCATTCAGAACGAGTTTGGTATAATCTTGTATAGATAAATGTCAAGCATTCTCGCGTTAACTGGAAAGAGTGTGTCCAACATACAGCTCCTAGATTTTTCACATCATACAAAACAGCAGCCTAAGAGCGTTCTGTTACAGTGTCTGTGTCTCTTTTCTCCGTTCCAGTGTGTTTACAGCAGAATCGTTCTAGTTTGAGACATTGTATTAAGCGTTCCAAAGAAAGATAACGCAAAAAGAGCAGTGGTTTCTGGTGGTTGTACTTAAATTTTTATTTGACACGTTGAATTCCGGACATGGTGGGTTGAACAATAAGCAGAAAAGCTGTCCCCATCTCAGGTTGTGGTGTGCGCCAGGCATTACCAAGCGCTGAATTATTCATCGCTCCCAAATCTCCGGAACGGCGCGATCTCGTCTCTAAATTGTTAGCGAGGGGAGAAGGAACGATACCCTCTCACACATTCGCGGCATCCTAAGACTTCGGGCATTATCTCCCACTTCTTCTCCTCCTTAAAAAATATGTGGCGTGAAATAATGGCTTCTATAGAAAAAGGTAGAATTTTCGCCGAAATCCTTGCCTTGCCGAGATTTACATTGTCAGCAAATTCATGTTCACAGATCAGCTCTTCTTTGACATATTAGATGAAAGCCTTTGCTTCACTTTGTAGTAATCTTACGCATAGAGATGTTCTTTATTATACTGCTCCTTAATATATGCAACCGGCACTGATTCCAATGATTCTCCTTTATTATACCGTGTGTAACAAAATCATGCGTCATATATACGCGAGTGTACAGTTTGTAATGGAGGACAAACCTACGGTTGGGGGTAGTGTACAAGAAGCCCCGAGTTCGAACTTGGTTAGGGTGAGTTCCTGGATAAGGTTTTTTTCTCACTCTGAAAGAGCTCTAAGTTCTATGACCACGGTCTATTTGAGCGGCGGTGGTGGTGGTGCTGGTTTGTGTTGTGGTGGTGGTGGTTTGTGTTGTGGTGGTGGTTTGTGTTGTGGTGGTTTGTGTTGTTGTGGTGGTTTTGGTGGTGGTGGTGGTTTGTGTTGTGGTGGTGGTGTTGGTGGTGGTTTGTGTTGTGGTGGTGGTGTTGGTGGTGGTTTGTGTTGTGGTGGTGGTGGTTTGTGTTGTGTTGTGGTGGTGGTGGCGGTGGTGTTGGTGGTGGTGGTTTGTGTTGTGTTGTGGTGTTGGTGGTGTTGGTGGTGGTGGTGTTGGTGGTGGTGGTTTGTGTTGTGGTAGTGGTGGTTTGTGTTGTGTTTGTGGTAGTGGTTGTTTGTGTTGTGGTGGTAGTGGTGGTGGTGGTGGTGGCGGTGGCGGTGTTGGTGGTGGTGGTTTGTGTTGTGTTGTGGTAGTGGTGGTGGTGGTTTGTGTTGTGGTGGTGGTGTTGGTGGTGGTTTGTGTTGTGGTGGTGGTGTTGGTGGTGGTTTGTGTTGTGGTGGTGGTGGTTTGTGTTGTGTTGTGGTGGTGGTGGTTTGTGTTGTGTTGTGGTGGTGGTGGTTTGTGTTGTGTTGTGGTGTTGGTGGTGTTGGTGGTGGTGTTGGTGGTGGTGGTTTGTGTTGTGGTAGTGGTGGTTTGTGTTGTGTTTGTGGTAGTGGTTGTTTGTGTTGTGGTGGTAGTGGTGGTGGTGGTGGTGGCGGTGGCGGTGTCAGCAGCACTATAAATACAACACACTTTGTGGTTCTCCATGTCATTAAATGACGTTCCAGTACTTTATTAGGTGTGCACTAAATGGCTAAGAAGAAATCAGTTTTCGTAACAAAAGTGACGTCGATAAATTTTAGTTTTATTCAATTCCGCACTCTTCAGGGTACTGTCATTTCTTCTTGCATAAAATGTCCAGAGAGTCATAGATGTTGCTCTTTGGTTTGCATATGAACAATACACATCTGATTACAATGATTTTTCTTTAAATAATGACATAACCGCAGATCCTTCACTTGAAACGTGCAGCTTGCTGTGCACTTCAACTCCCTTGCTCCTGTCGACCTTCTTGCGAGTGATGTGTACCATTATTTTGTTTGTTGGCAAAGTGACCTCTTTGGCAGCCTCTCAATCACGAAATGGAAGCAATACAAATGCCATAACTTGTTACCCCGACCATTTATTTGGTTTCATACAACGTGAAGATTTTGAAGCAATTTTAGGACAGTTGTACTATATTGAATGTTCAACAGAATTCTTGAGAGACCAGACTGGCATCGTAGGGAGGTGAATAGAAGTAATGTTTGATTGCATAGAGCTCACAAGTTGCGGAAAAAGCAGATACAAAAATTAAGTATTAAAAGCATTGTCAAAATAGAACGTTTTAAGTTTCGCCGAAAAACAAATTGTGTCAAATATTTTGAGCTTCTTAGTCATGGATATAAATGTTTTCTTATTTCACTAACTGTTACCAAACATTGTGTGACAACTGAGCTACATTTCTCGCACTTTATTTCGTTTAAAATTAAATAACAAAAAACACAGTCCTCTTTTTCTGTTGCTATAATTCGTCGTGACCTTGCAACTGACAGCTGTTTTGTCCTCTCATAACCTTAACACGTACTTCACTAGCTTTAAAATGTCTCTCGCTTTGTCTAATAAACAGTTGGTTCGACTATCACGCTCACTAAAAATGCTTCACACAACAAACAACTCTGACGCGGCAATTAAATGTCCAAAATTCTCTGACGACACACATTCAAGTTCCTCTCAACAGTAACTGTACACGACCACCTCCCTAGCGCAGTTGGTAGTGCGCTTGCCTCTGACGTGGAGGACCGGGTTCGATCCCCGGCACCAGCATGGGGATTTCTTCACCACTGGGAGGTCTGGCACGGGGTGCACTCAGCCTCGTTAGGTCCCGGAGGGAGGAGAAGAAGAAGTAGCGGCCCCAGGTCACGAACGCCGCATAACTGGCCGGGAAGGCTCGGAGTGCTGACCACGTCCCACTCTCCAGTACTGCACCCCACCAATGACTCCTGTAGGGGGCAGAGGTGGGGAACGCAGCGGCTGGGCAGCAAACCTTGGCCCTTCCTGGGCTGTTGCGCTAGGGGTTTATTTTATTTTTATTTCAATGACTGTACACACACTTAACACTGTATTGCTCAACATTTGATTCTGAAAGACTGCCCCCACTCTCTCTTTCTCTGCCTAGCCACTACATTTGCTTATATAGGCGATAATGACTTAGCACGGATTTTTCTAGAAATTCGCCTTTTGGTAATCAACACAGGCCCTCAAATAGTTCCTTAAACAGTCTGAATAATCGGTATTTGTTCCGACCTGCTCCAATGTTACGTCGTTTACTCGCCGAGCGTTGTGTGGGGTTGCTTGACCTTGAGGGTCTGATGGTGGCTGCCATAACACTTATCTCTAAAGTGTGTTTTTGTTACAAACAAGTGTTTTACAGCCTAGACATCAGAGTGACGGCTTATTATACAGCGGCTACGATAGGTCTTAATTTCCAGCATACATAGTTCTAGTAGAATACTTGTTTTCGTGACCTAAGACAATTCACGTCTACTACTGGTTTTCCTCTGTATCTCCGCATTGCCAACGCACTAACATAATACTATTTTTGCTTTCCCCTCGCAAGCCCTAGTGACTATAAAATAAACAAATACTGCCCCTTATTTCAGCAGAGAATGTGAACTGCGTACTAGCATATCAGTGCATTTCATTGCCAGCAGCTAATGTTTTATTGGCCCTTCTTACTTTCTTGCAGTAGCAGAAGAGCATCCCAGCCATTGTCTTTTCTCTGTTACAAACCACAGGATACTGTATGAAATTTAAAAAACGAGAGCGCATTAGAACACACAATAAAACTCTCGCCACCGAATCCGCATCTTCTGCACCAAAGAGTTTGTCTTCGTTTTCTGGGAATGGAAAATGTGCTGTATGTATTCCGTACAGTTGAGTGAGAATTTGCTTTTATAGCCCCTGTATTTCTTTTTTTCTGACGGGGATGGAACTTTTCCCCAATACTAAAAAGGATGTTCCCACTTGACTACGGTGTTGAAAAACCGGAATATAAATCTCGTCAGATACTAAGGTTCACATGTTTTGGTCTGGTGAGTTACACATTTCATTTCTAACACCACTTAGATCCTGCCTGAACAGAGCATAATATTCACTACTATTCTCAATTATGTTATATAATTACACCTTTTATTCAAATTAATTCACCAAAAAGGTTTTACGCCGAAATTGCGACAAAGATAATGAAGTGACAAAAATGTTAACACTTTAATTGTTCTGACCAGTTTGAGCTCCTTGGCGTGGCTATATTGGGTTTGCTCTTTGCTGAAGTTAGCTTATTAAATTCTAAAAAAAAAAAAAAAAAAAATGTAACGTAACGCAGTAATAATAATAATAATAATAATAATAATAATAATAATAATAATAATAATAATAATAATAATAATAATAATAATAATAATAATAATAACAATAATAACAATAATAACAATAATAACAATAATAACAATAATAACAATAATAACAATAATAACAACAATAATAATAATAATAACAGTAATTACTATTATTATTATTATTCGATGAAAGGTCGCGAACTCCAAAATAAATTACGAATGGTCTTTTGCATTACCATTGAGAACTTTCACTGCACCCATTTGGATCGAAACAGAGGCATTTGAGCCTTCCATAGGTAAAAGCTGAGGTGCCAAAAAGTGACACCGTGGGTCGTTCTTCTCTGTCTCCCCCCCCCCCTCCTCCACCACTTGCTTTGGTTTAGTAGCGTGGCCGTGCAGGGTAAAAGTGACAGACATTAGTCCGCGCCCTTTTGAGTTTCACAAAATAAGAAAATCAGCGTCGGGCGTCAACCGGAATTCTGCGCCAACCAGCATTCTTTCTTGCTCTCATATCTATTTCGTCACCAGCGAAGGGTAACCAGAAAGGGAAAAAGCAACCGTCCTGTTTCCCCTTAATGGGCTAAAGGATCAAACTGAAGTTCCCTTCAACGGGGACTTGGATCACCTCAAACTACCCTGCTACAAAAAATGATTTATATACTCAGTACCTTTTGGAAAACAAGATTTTGTTTCATAAAGTTGCCATTGTTTCCTATTCTAAACGTAGTGAACTGGAAGGAGAAGTTAAATATGAAGAAAATGAAGGCCCTGCACAGTATACGGATGATTCTAAAGCCACAGTTTTACAAGAAAAATTGGTAGAATCACGTAAACCCTAGCATTCACCTATAAACCAAGAAAAACCAGGAAAACCCCAAACCAGAGTCGCTGCTCCAAAGGGGATCGCACAAGGACTTCTGGAATGCACACCTCAGATGTTAGTCCTGAGCCATCACAGACAGTAGAGATCAGGAATAGTTTTAATGAAACGAACGTAAGTGAGGTTTTTGTTTCCAAGTCTCTGTATGAAAAACCTGTAGCATTTATAGATGTATCTTGAAAATGTCATTTACCTATAAATAAAATAACTTAACCCTCTATTGCATAAATTATTGTGCTACGTATGCCACTCTTGTTCTAATTCCTGAAGTAGTTTAAGTAAACTGGTCACAGGCAGCTTAAGGGAAGTAATTTGAATAGATATGACTCTTAAAAGCCAGACGAAATGGATTGGACATGTATTCAAAGCAGAATGTCGTGAGTTTAATCGCAGCGATTGCAATCAAATGTGGCTGTAGTAAAGGATGGGGAGGACCCACGTAATATCACCAGTGAGATAGCACATGGATGTTGAGGGGGTTACATAACACTACAATTATATGAATTTTGATTTTTGAAAAAGATAGAAAAAAAAAAGGAAGCTACCGCAATACTGAAATAAATTGATATATTTAATATAGAAGCAGTTGCTTTTATTTTATTGTTATATGCCAATACAATATGAAAATAACAAAAACACTGTTGCAATATTCTAGAAATTTAGCTAAACATCTTTGTTGTCTGTAAGTAATACCGTAGATGGAGATTTATGCCTTTCTTCGACGATCTGCTGCTGATACTCCTCATGTACAGCTGAAATATCCTACCACCTAGGCGGGACCCGCATGTGATATTCGTGGTGGACGAAGCGGCGTCTGGGTGGGTTTTCTCCGGGTTCTCTGGGTTCCCCCGCCATTCATTCCACCAATGGCTCCATTATCACCCTTCCAATCATCCATTTCGCCTGCATTTCATATCATCCTTTTCCTCACTATCATATCTGGTGCCTAGCTGACCACCTGCTTCCAGGTCTTCACACTGTCTGGTTCAGAGGTCCCTCTGCTCCCCGACAGGCCTCTGACCCTAGGCTGGCTTGTAAGTCCTAGGGGTGCAAGTCCTACATAAGGGGAGGGTAATCAGGGAAAGAAGAAGAAGACCTCGCCATCATAACAAAAAGAAGAAACGAGAAAGAGTCAGAAGCAGTAGTCGGCAACTCGCTTCAAACAACTTATTAAAAAAAGAGAGATCTACATGTTATGAAAATAATAATTAAAAGAAAAAAAAAACCGAAATAAAGCATACCTACTATTATTTTTCTTAGTATTGACTAAGAAACAAATGCATCTCTTTGCTTTCATTCATGAGAATCATATTTAACTCTAAAGGTTGAAATATAGCCTTCTAGATCGATAATTTCCTAAAGGGAAAAGCATATAAAAAGAGAAAGAAAAGACAAGAAAAAAAGATATTAAAGAATTCCTCCATAGTGTGTGGGGAGTGAGTATATAAAAATGACTTTAAACCTTTCCTGCAGATTATGTTCATCAGTTTTGTCTAATAGTTAAACATGGAATTTATTGCAGATTAGTAACATCCCTTTTGGAGCAGTTTTACACTATTTGCTGGTCAATGCAAATCGCCTGCGTGCCTCGTACTGTGGTCATGCACACTAACGATAAAAGCTGAGTTGCCATATCAATTACCACTGTGATATTTGAAGAGAGTGACAGCGGTCACAACCAATACAAATTGTAGCAATTTTAACTTAAACACGTTTAAAATAATTCAATATTGGTGCATTGATATTTAAATTTCCATCCTGGATTTTCTATAGAAGGTGTAAAATCCACCTCAAATGTGCACTTTCGTATTTCGTAGCGCCAAAAGAATTACAAAATTCACTCTACGTTACAAAGTTAGCATTAATAACCGGCGGCTCTTAGAACTACCCTTTCGACCGTGTTTCAACTTGACCCTCTGGACACCAAACCTCTATATTTGTGACTAATATATATTTGCTTATATTTACTGTTATATTATTGCTATAAATGGCCGTATAGATTTTTAGCTGGTCAGTCAGAGTAAATATTGTCACCGCGCCCGCCGCATCTAATTGCCGACAACAATAGGAGCGTACGAGACAATAGCTATTACATGGCGGTGCGGTTTCTGGACCGTTCCGCCACAGGCACTCCCGAATATTCTACCTCCAGAACTTTCCCTCTGTCTAAGGACCTATATAAGTCGCTGCCAAGCACCGGGGAGCAGAAAAAAAAGACGTATACGAAGCGTTGAGGAGTCGTGCCGACTAGCAGTTCAGTCTGACAGTTCTTATTTGTGATTCGGCAGTCGTTCTGTTGCTCTGATCTTGTACAAAAGTAATCAAAGTGTAACTTAGCACTACGCGAACTGACTAAAAGGCAATAAAGTGTGAATAGCAGTAACTGGTGTTTTCTTCATTTGTTACAATATTAAAAACAAGTTAAGGAAATTACATCTTCCGCCGAACTTTCACAACCTTTTTCAATCATTATTTAAAATAACTGGCTTTGTAAGAAATTGCAATTACAGTGGGCTAACAGAAGGATTCAGCATAAACACGATCTAGATTATTATACAATAATTCCATAAATAACGGTGGAGGTAACTGAAATTTATTAATTTGTCAGTGGAGTTTAAAAATTGAAAGTCGGGCAGATATTTTTATATAAAATATATTATGCTGTTTTAACAATTAATTATTTTGACTGTTTCACTCATATGCGACTGGTTGAAATCAACCAATCGTGTGTATAACTATTTAAAATTTCAACCAATGACAGCCTTCATTCGCGAAAATATTATCACATTTCGTTATCACCTCCTCTACCTTTCTTATGTTATGATCAGCTACACTGTCTTACAGATGTGAAACAGCTGACATAATTTGACGCAACAGAGCTGCTGTTCAAATGCCAAATATGGCTGATTCTTGCTTATCTAATGCTGAAATATATGAAATAATTCGAAGAGGGAAATCTCACAACACTGAATATAACAGGAAATACGTTTGTATGTGTCCTTCCTTCATGTAAGAGGTTAGTAATTACCATAGAGCATTTAGATAACATTTCATAAGCTCTGTCATCCTTTAATTCGTGAAATGGTCTTAATAAATGCAATTCATGATAGTCAAATTCTCTAGATAAATTGACAGTCACACGTGGCATTATTTATGGCATTGCGTTTGACAATTTCGTCTTAATTTTACTTTGTCTTAATTATATTTTAATGAATACCATAATTCGTGACATATTGAAGTAAGTTGCTGTATTATGTAGAGTGCAGAAGAAGCGGACTCTGTATTGAGTTGGCTGCAAAGGACGCTTGCCAAAGACATGTTGGAGAGACTTAACCTCTCCTGAAGTGTGTCCATTCGCTACAAATTGCCGCTTCCTCGCTCCCAAATGGAGTAACTCGAGCGGGTGATAAGGTAAAGAGGTTCACAGGGGGCTATCTCTTGCACAAGATTTGTGCTGGCTAGGGCGCTCAGCTTTATAAAGAAAACGTCTTCTCTTCTGTTAAAGATAGTCGACCTATTCAAATCTTCTTCACCTTAAAGAGACACACACTGCATGTTTACCAGATGATGCCAACTGGAAAACAAGAGCAACTGTGAATGAATATGACAACACAGGGAACAAATGCATTTCCTTTTTAATTTTCTACAGCATTAACTTCTCCAACTAATGTAGTTCTACACGTAATAAAAGTTTGTGCGTATGTCTGTAATAAACAGACCGTTAGAGGTATAAGTGCAAATATCTGTACTGGTAATTAAGGACAGGGTAAAATATTACAACGATATTTGCTTGAGTTGTGGACTTATAATTTCACTTAATAAGAGTAGTATATTTTCAGCTTAGTACATTCTATCATGACTCAGAGTGGACGGAACGATGCTGTAATGCGATAACGAATGTTCCATTGGAACTAGTTCCAATGCTTTCTAAGGCCAGTGACCTCATTATGTAATCCAGTGGTCACGCAAGTGTGAAGCAAAATGGATAGTCTGTTTGACAGCGTTGTTCATTTAGCGAGGCGCTTACGACTATGCAAAAAAACATCAGGCTTTTAATCATTAAATGATCAGTATGTGGAAAAACTGTTAGAGGAAAAGAAAACAAAACATCTACACACCGAAGTGGATATATATTAAGGTACCAATTACTAGAATATCTGAATTTATACCCCTAACAACTTGTATAATAATTGTTCAACTGATTAAGCTATAACAATTTGTTGCCACCATTATCTTTAAAGCTTAGATCTTGTTCAAGCTGTTACGTCCCCATTAATTAATATGTTTAGGTTATACAGTAGATGCTTAGACTTATATTCATATATTCACTGTGCCTACCACATTCAGGAGGAAGGGATGAAGCTAAGCTAAAACCGCAGGCAGACAGACCTCGCAGGCGTGTGGATGTCACTAACAATTCCAGGTTCGGAGATCCTTCGCACTGCTAGAGTTGCCTAGAGTAGTGGGGTTTACGGGCCCGTCGACAACTAGGTCATTAGGGTGTTGCCTAGAGAACGTGATGAATAGAGCTAGGACAAATATTCTTTTGCTTGCAATGTGTGCTCGCTGCATGTGTGGACAGTGCGGAGCGGGGCTGGGGTGCGTTTTTCAATTATACTGTTGCACACACACGTGGAAGGTTTTCTAGAATACTTTTCTTCAAGAAACCTCATAAGATATAATTACGGTAGTATCTGAGGTGGAATATAATGCTTCTTCTGCATTTTAGGTGTGTGTTAAAGAAGAAAAGAAAATGAAACAATACCGCGATGTAATCTTACAGTTAAAAGGCGTTAACTAAACAGAATGAAACAAACATCCACGTATTTGTGAACTACACAGCCCTATATATTCCTACACAATAACGTTGAGAGTCCCCTCTGCGTTGTACACAATTTTTCTTACAGAAACTACTAATACTGGCAAGCATTTCCTTTGTCATGTGTACGAGCATATCACAATTAGCTAATATGGGAAATTTGCACGTACCTACAGGCAGGCAGACTGGAGAGCACGCTGATCCTGTCTGGAGAACCAGGTCGAAGTGTCTCTTGCACAGGGTTATGTGTGAAGTCCTCAACAAACAGGGTGGCACAAGTGGCAGAATGAGTGAAAGAGGCCTCCTTTCTTCCGGAATTAAGTAGGGAGACATATGCCTGAGGTAATAAGGGTAAACATATAAGTAGTTTCTGTCTGAGATATTCCCTCACATGTAGAACAACACCCCACTGAAATCTGCACCTGCATCTGCATGGTAGCAGAGTTAAATTAGAAGGCGACTGAAGAGCTCAAGGGTCCCAAAATAAGGTGGGGTAGTGGGTTATTAAATTTAAAGTCATAAATTGTATTAAATTTAATTTTAAAGTCAAATTAATCATATTTTACTTAAACAAATTATACACGAATCCAGTTTCAAGTACAGTTTATATTGTTTTGACATTTTCAACATTTGAGGTTTAATTTGTTGCTAAAGTTAAACATCAATAAACTACTGCACGCCACGACATTAGTAGTTGGTAATTGTGACAAACAAAGTAAGGATTGCTCAGTTTCCTGGTGGGTGGGCTTTTCGAAGTATATTTCAGTGCTCTGCACCCCTTTTGTTATTGCGACGCCAGCAGACGGCAGCGCAGGCAACAACACAGCGAAAGTTCGGGGCCAGGCTACCGTACCCTTCTGGCGGTGCGTGTATCAAAGACACATTATTGCTGCCTCACGCGACTGTTCGTGGACACGTGACAATCAGAGCGGCAGAACCAAAAGGGGTTTTCGAGATTATGCGAGAAGAATCCGACGGCCGGCGTATTTGTAGAGATTCCAGAAAAGGCAAAGTTCGAGAAAGGTCCGCCATCCTCGCTAAATAAGGAGGCGAGGTGACGAGAGAAGACAGTTTTTAGTAGATGTTACATACATGAGTCATCACAGCAACAGTTTTTAGTGTGTGTGTGTATGTGTGTGTGTCAGCTGCTTGTGTACGGTCGCGTCGAAAGGAAGATAACGAAGAAGTTAATGAGTGTCGAGTGATTGTATCGAAGTCAGCTGTTTGAGAGACACAGAAAGTGATGAAAGACAAAGGAGTGAGTTAAGGTTATAAGGTTATTCATTATAAATAAAATTTTTAAGACTACCCACTGCTATTATTAAGAAAAGGAGAGAGGTAGATTTAGGGTTGCCAGGTTTTCAAGCTCAAGGTTTTGAGCGATACTCAGATCTTTTAAAGCTGGTTGCTATATGAAGGGTTTGGAATCCCATTCTCTTTGCACAGCCAAGAGATAAAACTGAATAACGACCTCCCATTGGAAAAAACTATGAGTATTGCAAAACTTACATAAATAACGAGGAATTTCTTGAAAATGGTTCACTCCGGGGAAAAAAAAAAAAAAACAGACAAAAACTGCGCGTTTTAACACGAACCAAATTTTTTGTGTGGTAAGATTTGGTCTGTCCCTTACGGTTTACCAGTTATGCAAAATTCATCAAGAGTAAACAGGGGTACATGTGCGAGGTATAGCTAGAAAAATAAACATAAATTTCATTTGTCATAAAAATGTCTTAAACATATGGTATTCTAATCAAAATCGTTACAGCCATTTTTGACAAAATCAAAATGTTCTAAAAATTTTCCATGTAAAGGATAGTTTAGTATCGGGGAATTGTCTTAAAGGTCTTCATCTCACATCCTTAAAGAATTTTAAACTTAAATACCAACTTTGGTTTTAACCGACTTCGTTTTTTAATTATACTGTTCACACACACACACACACACACACACACACACACACACACACACACACACACACACACACACACACACGCCAAAAATACACTTTTTGGTTCAAGGGGCGTCAAAACATTTCCAGGGAAATCACGAAATCGAATTTTTGGGTAGAATACAATACTTCCCCTAATTATTATAGTAGTAGAGAAAGTAAAGTGAGTGAAGAAGATGATTTCACAGCTCAACAGGAAAACTTCAATAACAGTCCAAGATAAAACCATTTATATAGTTCCAAAATAAGTAACAAAAATGTTTGTATGCTTCTTTGTATAAGGACTGGTGTTTGGGTAATGAAGCAGACGTAAATGATTCTTTGTTGGCGTACTTTTATGAGAATTAGAAAATTATTAAAGGATCGAGCGTTTGGAGTTAATGTTCCATGGTGAGACGAGCTCCTGATTAATGATATTATTGATATCAGTAACTTTGGAAAATTAAAGAAATTTACTGCATATTATCAAGAAAAATAAGGTTTAGATGATCATCATTAAAGTGTTTTGATAGCGTTTTGTTAGAATAAATGTATAGCTTTTGTTACCTACTAACTACAAACTAAAGGAATTACATAAAAGTTTTACAGATACGCATGACAATTGAGTCTGCAAGAGCTTCAAGATGTAGCACTGAAATAGTTTTGTTACATGTATTTATCTATAGCTATTTTATACTCTTTTTCCAAATAGCAAAATGTTTGCAAGCAGGCAATAAGTAAATAGTATTTAAACGAATGCAGAAGTGAGGAAACATTACCTCTCCAACTAACTAGGGTACAAATTGAATGGGAAGAGCCGCTATGATGTATGTACCCTGCGAGGAATGCAGAGTGCGTACTCGGCTAAATGAATGATGGGGAATTTTTCTTCTCTACCCTTCTTCGGATGCTGGTCTTGTTCCCTCCAAAGTACATAAAAACTTGCCAAGAGGTACGCGGAAAGAACAAGTTAGAGGAAAGCACGGCATGCAAAGGAAAGAGAAATATGGCGTAAAATAGCAAAAAGGCAAGGAAAATGAGGAAAGAAAGAAAGGCGAACCTACCGTCTTTCTAAATCTATCCACCAAGAGAATATAACGGGCGAGGAAAAGTGTAATTTACGGCCCACCTAGAAGACGTAATTGAAATTATGAACCATTTTATCAATGAGAAGTTCTTTATTTTTGGAGCTGTCAGTGCAGTTAGTGATTTAACAAGCCAAAAGCTACTCAGCTCTAGATAACTCCCTCCAATTGTGATCTAATTAATTAGGTATGCAGGTGGAGTGCTCTGCCTTTCAAATGCAGAGTTTGCCCAACAATTGAGACATTTACACAAGAAAATGCTGTAAAACTTTTATAACCAAAAATCTCTCAAAACTTAAACCTTCAAGTTGCATGAAGACCAATGTTTCTTGGACTGATTATGAACCTCAGTCAGTTACAGTATGTTTAGGGATGGTGGAATCTAGCACGAAAAGCTCATAAGGACTTTCTCATGGACTCTAAACCCCTGTATATTTTCACAATGTTATAAAGTTATGCAAAAATATGATATAAAAGCGAAATATGTTACTATTAGTTAATGTCGAAGAAGTTAATGTCGAAATTTATAGGTACTTTGAAAAAGATAGTGAAACCAACAGATTTCAGCGTGTGGCTTGTTTACCACCGAACGTCGGTGGGTAATCTGTTGAAGGGTACAAACGTATATTTTGTTTTCATATCAATCACTTAAAAACCACCGGAGTGAGCATCTTAAGGTTTATTAATGTCTGCAAATAACGATGATTGGCTGGTTGATTACAAGGGAATACATATATTGGTCAGCAATATCTCCAGTAAAAAGAGTAACAAAATCGATTCTTCATTAAAAGCCGTTATATTAAAAAATCTTATATTTCTCCGTCGGGGGAGGGGGGGGGGGGGACGCTCAGTGCGACACCGGAACTGCGGTGTGATGGCTACTTGGCGGGGTGAAGAGATCTCAGCACTTGTTAGGGACTTCCGCGCTTCTCTGTGGCCTGTGTGGCACCTTCGGTTTCGTCATTTCATCCCTGCCTCCTGGAGGATGTAGCCACAACAGATCTGTGCAGGTCGAAGTGAGTGAGGTGTTACCTCTGTGTTTGTACCCTTTACCCTTTTTACCCTTTATGACTGTATGACCCATGAGAATTACATAATTTGAATCACAGTTGATAAAATCATGCTTCGCTTATATCTTACACGGAAAAAAACCACAAACAAAACTATGACATTTGCTAAACATCCGGGCACAATTTATAACTATGTTCAGCCAGTAGCGAGTATATGAATACTGCTGTCATTGGAGAGGGGTAAAGGGAAGGAAAGAAGGGGAACTACGAAGGCTTCGTTAAACAATCGCGATAGCCCAGCATTTTACTACATTTACTCGTTTTCAGTACACCCAGAAGACAAGTAGACTGGACTATTTTACACATGTCTAACTATTGTGGACTGGAAATAGTAAAAGAAATTGCTATTCTAGAGCTGAAGTGCGTGAGGTCTAAACAAGCACGAGGCTATTCTCATCTCTGCTTTCTTAACAATTACCACCACAAGGGAAGAACACAAAGTGTGAGAGTAAAGGCGCTCAGCCGAGGTCATAAAGTTGCTCCCCCTCTGACATAACACATGTCTGCAGGCTCCTCTCCTGTATCCTCCATTTCGCAAATATTTGCTAGTATTTTTACCGTGCTGTGCTCCGTATGCTGCCAGTTCATAGCAGCGCAAGTTTTTTCCTTCAACTCAGTGATTTATGTATTGAAAATGAATGACGGGCTTGGAGAAATTAATACAACTGCTCCCTGGAAGAAATTTGAATGATTTGCTTTCAGACTGAAAGTCCTCGACTTTTGAAAATGCGGCATTATCATTATCATTTCTTGTTTATTCTCATAAATCCTTTTTGGGACGTACTAATGCTAAATCCTTGAGTTTTGAAATCTCTTTAAATGTTTGTTACTTTGCTCTAAAGTCTAACAAATCTAACGAGATAGCTGGTCCTGCTGATTCCCTCCTAAAAATGAAGTTTTGATTGCCTTAAAAAAGGATACTCATATTCCCTCCCAATTTTCTATTATTCAAATGAAGTGTAGTGTGATTCCTTCTGTGGCTTGTTCTATGATCACTTCATCGTTTGAATCAGCTTTTGTAAAGTACTTACAGGTTTTTAATACACACAGATTTTTGGAAGCTAAATGTATACTTCCCTAGCAGAATCAGTTCCCTGCTTCTTCCACTTACGACTTTTCCCACGTCTGCCATTGTATACACACGTACGTCTACACTGCAATGCACAAGTATATTGAATGAACAGGACTGCTACCAAGGACAAGGACATACTAGGCGACCGAATCGATTAGTGTCTTTACTATCGACTCGCGTACTAGTATTACTAACACAAAACTAAGGACAAAATCGTCTTGATGAGGGAATCGGAATATTTAATTGTAGCAATTCCTTTCTGACGCTGAGGGAATCGGCATATTTACGATTACTGCTTCGGAGGCAATAGGGGGGAAAATTGAAATTTACAGCCTAAATACAAACTTCCGTTATTGTTCTGCCACAACACGCGAGAAATTCATGAGAAACCGCTCCAATGTCTGAAAGTAACAGTATGGTCAAGGATATCTGTATTTACCTTTATCAGAAAATACTTCTTTTAAGATAAGGCTGTGACAGCGTAACCCTACGTAGCATGCTGGAGAACGTTCGTCTTCCTGTGAGCGATGATGTGTTCTTCCAACAAGATGAAGCTACGAGCCACACCGCACCGCAACTTTTAGGAATTTGTTTCCCAACCACGTTATCTCCAGACAAAAGAATATCAGATGGCCGGCCAAGTCCCCCACGTCGATCTTTCAAATATTACTTCTTTCTCAACGATCCAAAGATTCCTGAGCCACCATGATTCAGAAGCTCGAAAACCGAATTCCGGAAGAAGCTGAACGAATTCCTGTGGAGATACTGCAGGAGTAATGGATGCTATTAGCAGAAGATATATGGAGTAAGTGCAGAAGAATGGTGCTCATTTGAATCACGTTATTTTTGGATAAAAGCGCATTTCACTGAGTTAAATTGCCTGTAAGCTAAATGCTTGCTAAAGTCCTTTGGGTTCCCATAAAGGTGAATGAATCTACCCATGCATCTATGCAGCACGCTGAATATTCACGCATGAAGAATGTTTAATTGTATTTTACGATAATAAACTTGCCCCAAAAGATTGAGAAATGCAAAATTTATTAACTAAAAACATTACTATATTTGTTTAAAGCTAGGAAATATATATATTACACACATGCACGTATATTCAAATCTTCCTGATAGAACGAATTGCTAGACTAAAACTTTTACACTCTTTTTGTCTTTCCACAATTTAACAAATTGAATTTTAGATAATCAGAAGTGATAATAATGGAATAGATGAGATCAAAAATAGATAGTCAAGGGCAAGTAAATCATATTTTAGATTATTATTACAGGAAAACAAAAATACGCTGTATAAAACAACAAGAACAATTTTGATGTGTAGTTGTGTTGTATTGGTAATGACAAAGAAAATAAGAGAGCATGCTAAGTGCTTTGAAAGAAAAATTTTGAGAATAATTTTAGGTCCAGTGAATGAAAATGGATTGTGGAGACTTAGATTTAACAAAGAAATGTATGACATACATAAACATCCAGATATAACGAGGATAGTTAAATTAAGGTTTCAATGGGCTAGTCACGTATTGAGAATGAATGACCAAAGTCTACCTTTAACAGCATTAGAAGGCAAAATATGTGAGAATAGAACAGTTGACAGACCAAGAGAGGGATGGCTTAATGAGGTTAGAAGACATGGAAGAAGCATCTTGAATAGTAGGAATCTGTAAAGCAATGTAGCAAATAGGGAAGAATGGAGGCAGCGCTTAAGAGTAGCCAAGGTTCAGTTTGGGCTACCATTCGGTTAGCTACAATTTCTCCTGCTTTTTGTGACTTTCTGTCGAAAAGAGCGTTGAGAATGTTATTTATATGTAATAATATAAAATCAATAAAGAGGATATAATTATAATGGTTGATGTAGAGATACGAAATTTTGAGTTATGAATTGAATTGCAATTCATTTAGGGAAGAATCTAAAATAAACTCAATAACATGCCTTCTGTGGGACAGTTTGAAGGCAATACAAAGCAAGAAAGCCACCTTCTGTAGTGGTTTTAAGGCAAACAAATATTTATAAGATCATGTGACTAGTATTAAAAATCTCTCTGATAAAATTACAATACTAATTGTTAAAGTAGAAAGATGAGTTGAAGATTCAGAACTTTACAATTCACCATTAATGAATCATAGACTCTTTAAACTGACATTGATGTTACAGTAAGTTTATAAATCGCATCTAGTTATTATTTTACAGACAAAAATTATTTCCAACTAATATTCAAATTACTGGCTACATAGAAAAGACGGCATTTAAATAATTACTCTTGACGGAATAATTTTAAAACTAATATCGATCAATATAAATCCTGAGTAGGGTATAACTATGAGAGTTTTCTATAGTAATTTTTGAGCTATTGTAAACTCAGTAATATAAATATGAACGCACAGTATTTATTATCTTAGGTATTTGTGCGGAGGTTAGATTGGCAAACGCGAAGTGCGAGCTAGGGTTGAACCAAACGCGGTTTGTCCGTTTAATTAACTAGCTCCATCACGGAATTAGCAATCAGAGTGTGAAAAAAGAGCAATTAACACGGTAAACTAATTTAATTACCAATTTCCAATTAGCAGCAATTTTTACAGCAAAACGTGTTACAGATTAATGTGTCGATAACGCGGAAATTCTAGAAACGACTCTTAGGTAACAGGTTCGTGCGTGAAAAACGTCACAAAATGATGCACTAATGGCTTCGATTGCCTTTAAACCAACAATTCTAAGTATGGAATTTTTCCAGCTTGAAGTTGAACACGTCCGCTCTCCTCTTAATACAGCACATAGAAGGGCAACAAATCTGCCGCCAGTTTGTAGCAATAACAAGGCATATCTTTAAAGTGGTTCATTGTAAACACAATTTATTAACACATAAATTGTGTATTTTAGCAAGATCCACATTTTTCTATACTAAGATTTGTCCTACCTCTTATGGTTTACTAGTTATGCAAAATCATCCAGAGTAAATACGACTACATAGGCTATAGCCAGAAAATTAAAGATATAGATTTCATTTGACATCAAAATATCTCAGACATATGGCATTTTAATCAAAATGGTTAGATACATTTAAAAAAAAATGATTTTCGAACAATTTTCCACATAAAGGGTAGTTTAGGATGAAGCAATTTTCTTCAAAATCTTCGTGTCCCATCCTTGAAAGACATTAAACTTACATACCAACTTTGGTTTTTAACTGACTTTTCGTTTTTGAGTTATTCTGTCCACAGACACAAACACGCACACCTTTTCTAAAAATGCTTTTTTGTTTTTAATTTCATTCTTTTTTTTTTTTTTTTTTTTTTTTTTTTTTTTTTTTTTTTTAATATTCAGGAGGCCTCAAAAGATATATTTCCGGTGAAATCTCAACATCGAATTTTTGGGTGGAATTCAATACTTCCTCTACCTTGCTACACGTAGTAGAGAAAGTACGAGTAAAATGTAATACTTGTGCTATATAGTTAAACATAATAATTATCAGATGTAAACATGTCAGTAGGCACTTCGAAGTCAGACAGCGATTACATGGCATCTTTGTGCGACATTATTACACTACACATTTAGGTACATGGTACTAAGCCATAAGTGCGAGATTACAAATGAACAGTTTATGTAAAATATGTGTAGAACATGGCCAGTACATTACAAGGGGCTTTACGTCCCGTTACAGCTTCAGCGAGTTTCACGTATTTGTTGTGTCGATGTGAATTAATTCAAGGATTGTGAAGTAGGCCGGCATAGGACGGTGATATAACTACCCTATCATTGTACAATAAGCCTCTCAGACTTCACTTCTAGCATAAACTCAAATTACTGTTTAGTATTCCTTTACAATTTATTTGCTTTCTATAAAACAAGATTCTATTATTTGGACTGCAGAGACTATGATACCTTTGTAATCACTCATCCATTAAATAATTCATGCGATTATTGTGTTTCTATTTACTCACATAAAGTATACATTAATAGATTACATTCGCTTACGCACGAAATTGATGAGGTTTCTGTGCTTAATGCGCGTGCCTTCACTAAAATGCAGCATAAAATATATTAGGCAAGAGGGAGTATTGTATTCCACCCAAAACAATCTATGTCGACGAAATCTGATGTGTTGCACTCACATGACTCTCTAATTTTGTATTAACTATTCTTACAAACTCTTATTCCTATATCTTCTGTGTGTTAGTTGAGATAAATATATGTACAAATTATTTTATTGCTTATTTCCTTGTAGGTAAAAGGGGAACCTTAGAATACAGTAAGCTGTCAGCGATAGTCAAATCTTTTAAAGCTATGAGTTCCCTTTGCACGCTTAACATATAAAAAAATGAACAATGATGTTCTATTTCACGAAAGTTTTAGTTTTTCGAAACTGGCACAGATAACAAAGAATATCTCCGAAATGCTTCACTCTATAAACATTTATTGAGACGTAAATTGTTTTAGCGAGAACTTCATTTTTTGTACAGTAAGATTTTGTCTATATCTTATGGTTTAACAGTTGTTCAAAAGTCATCCAGAGTAAATAGGACCACATAGGCTATGGTCAGAAAATTCAAAATATACATTTCACTTGTCATACAAATATCGTTAACATATGAGATTTCAATGAAAGTCGTTCGAGCGATTTTTTAACAAATAAAAGTTTTGGAAGAATTTTCCACGTAAAAGGTAGTTCAGAGTGGAAGAATTTTCTTGAAAACCTTCTTGTCGCATCCTTGAAGGATACTTAACTTATATACCAACTTTGGTTTTTATTCCACTTTTCGTTTTTGAGTTACGCTGTTCTCTCTCTCTCTCTCCTCTCTCTCTCTCTCTCTCTCTCTCTCTCTCTCTCTCTCTCTCACACACACACACACACACACACACACACACACACATACACTTACTACCATAGTAGGGAAAGTAAAAATGTATAATGAAAATCATTAGAGCCACTTCAGAAAAAAATTTCACAATGTTTCCTTTAAAATGTAGTTTGGTAAACCTTTGAGTCACATTTTTGGAAGATTCTGAACTTAAAATACCAAGTTTGATATTTAACCAACCCTTTTGTTTCCGAATTATGCTGTTCATAGACAAACTGCTGCTTTTCTTTAAACCTCGTAGTTATAATTCCCCAACATACCTTAGGTTAAGGATGGTCCGTGTCAATGTGCACGCATTTAATGTAGAGAGGTTGAAAATATTCATTTGCACTTTGTGCCAGTTTTTATGCGAGGCATATGATAGACGTTAATATCAAGCGCTCATCCAGACTTATTAGTTTCACTTTCATCTTTCCCAGCAAAATGTAATGCAAATGCATTCAGAGCCTCCAGACATGACATTTCGTCAGTTCAGGTGACAGATATTATGGAACTTTGCCAGAGCATTGAGAACTTGCTATATCCTAATATTGTGTATTTCTCCATGAATATGCGCTTACATTTGTCTCGCTACAGCACTTGCCATTTATCCGCTTTCAGTTTCATATACTGTTCAGCATCGGTTCAAGAGTCACCACACACACAGAGAGAAGCTGTTATTGGAACTTCAGTTTCATTCTCCTATATCAGTGAGGATAATACCGGTTCATTTTTCCATGCTTTGGACTAATTTACTCTTGGATGCGGTTCGCTTTAACTGCATTAAAACATAATGGAGTAGATTTATGTCATACTGACGGATTTGAAAACGCCCTATCCCACAAACCACCAATGTATCTATTTTGGATCTGGTATAAATGTTATAACCATCGGGAAAAATAATCCTTTTGTTCTGATTACCCTCTTCGTATGGAGAACTGACAGCCCCGAGGACTTAACAAGCAAAAAATAATCATCTCGGTTCTTAATTATTAACAATTCAATATGTTATTTCTGATGTTACAATGAGCAAAATTTCATGCCCATGTATGTATATTTAGTATAGATTGGTACACAGGAAGAATGGTGTACAAAAAACATTCTAAACTATTCCTGTGTGTTTATTATAATGCTTTAAAAACTCCCTATAAAGTTTCAAAATGTTTTCCGACTTCCAAAACACTTAGAAATATTTATAAAGTTTCAAAATGCGTTATGAAAATGTACATAAGACATTTGTGAATATTCTACAGATATTTCTGTATGGATAATGTTTCATAGTTGCAATGTGGCACAAAATATGTGGAATCATAAACTATGTTTTAGCACCGCTCGAGTATCGAATAATCAGAAGCAAAGTGGCATTAATCTCACCTTAAAGGTGCTAAAGTAGCATCAGCTAAACAATATTAACAGGATTCTGATAACAATTCAGAGATTTTCGTATTCCCTTTAACCTGAAGTAACTAGTTGTGGTGGTTGTGCTGGAAAGCAATGCTACAGTACATTAGCAGAAAAACGTCCTGATGAAGTACTGCGAGGAGACAAAGTTTGTAACTGCATGTTGTGTACTTGATTTGGGAGGGTTGGGAGGGTCAACTTGTGGCAAGCCTCCAAACGGAACATATCACAGTGTATGTATGTGCATGCAAAAGTTATTGCAGCGCCACTCTGTCGAGGATCCCGCCTACTCGTTTCGGAGCATAGTACTGCATCCGCTCTTCAGCATAAGAAACATTTAAATGCCCACTCGCTTTGCAGAACATGCAGGACCAAGAGGCGGCAGCGCACTCTTTTGTTTCGCTCGCTTCTTACGGCACAGTTAATGGCAGCCTTTCAACCAGTGGCGTAGAGGATGTTAATAATGAGTTGCGCTGCTGGTGGTCTGTGATTAACATGAATCATGCCTGGCCAGCTTAGATTTAAATCCTTCCGTTTGTCCCAAAATATAGGGCAATTGGGGTAGAAATGGACAGCGGGCGTGAAGCACTAGTGGCTGTATTCCTTAACTAACAGCATTCACTGTCTGCAATGTCGTTTGTTAGTAGTCATGTTGTTACATAGGGGTGTTGAGCTAATCTAGGATATTCCCACCCAAGTGAGATCCATTCGTCCATCCGTCCGTCCGTCCGTCCGTCCATCCGTCCGTACGTCCAAATCTAGTCCAATCAATTCGTCCAAATCTAGTCCAAACTATTCGTCCAAATTTAGTCCAAACTATTCGTCCAAATCCAGTCCAATCTATTCGTCCAAATCCAGTTCAATCTATTC
The DNA here is from genome assembly GCA_030765045.1 of Tenodera sinensis. Taxonomy (NCBI): domain Eukaryota; kingdom Metazoa; phylum Arthropoda; class Insecta; order Mantodea; family Mantidae; genus Tenodera; species Tenodera sinensis. The sequence continues at coordinate 63,652,651 of CM060965.1, read as the reverse complement.
GTGCAAATCCAGTCCAAACTATTCGTCCAAATCCAGTCCAATCTATTCGTCCAAATCCAGTCCAATCTACTCGTCCAAATCCGTCCAAATCCAGTCCAATCTACTCGTGCAAATCCAGTCCAATCTATTCGTCCAAATCCAGTCCAATCTACTCGTCCAAATCCAGTCCAATCTACTCGTCCAAATCCAGTCCAATATACTCGTTCAAATCTAGTCCAATCTACTCGTCCAAATCCAGTCCAATCTATTCGTCCAAATCCAGTTCAATCTACTCGTGCAAACCCAGTCCAAACTATTCGTCCAAATCCAGTCCAATCTATTCGTCCAAATCCAGTTCAATCTATTCGTGCAAATCCAGTCCAATCTATTCGTCCAAATCCACTCCAATCTATTCGTCCAAATCCAGTCCAATCTACTCGTCCAAATCTAGTCCAATCTACTCGTGCAAATCCAGTCCAATCTACTCGTTCAAATCTAGTCCAATCTACTCGTCCAAATCCAGTCCAATCTACTCGTCCAAATCTAGTCCAATCAATTCGTCCAAATCCAGTCCAAACTATTCGTCCAAATCTAGTCCAAACTATTCGTCCAAATCTAGTCCAAACTATTCGTCCAAATTCAGTCCAATCTATTCGTCCAAATCCAGTCCAAACTATTCGTCCAAATCCAGTCCAAACTATTCGTCCAAATCCAGTCCAAACTATTCGTCCAAATCCAGTCCAATCTATTTGTCCAAATCCAGTCCAAACTATTCGTCCAAATCCAGTCCAAATTATTCGTCCAAATCCAGTTCAATCTAGTCGTTCAAATCTAGTCCAATGTACTCGTTCAAATCCAGTCCAATCTACTCGTTCAAATCTAGTCTAATCAATTCGTCCAAATCCAGTTCATTCCATCCATGCAAATCCAGTCCAGGCTAGTCAATATATCTATCCATTCAGTCCAATCCTATCTAACCCAACCCAATCCAATCCGTTTGACTTTCCACATATCCTTATAATTTCTGAGGTGCTTGTAGTAGTTTTACATTATGACTAAATGAGTGCTGTTAACACAAATAAATCGGCTACTCTGAAGTAAAATATGGTAAGCGGCGATCATCAACAGCAACTTGTACCCCATCCATGATCTGTACCAGGCTACCGTCCACTCACATGCCGCCGTCTCTCGGAAACGACACAGCTAACAACACTGTACAAACCAGTTTTATGATTCCATGGCTTTCAGAACAGAATAATATACATGTTACGCATATAGGTTATACAACGGAGGTGGATAGCATGCGCACTGCCACATAGAATCCATCAAAACTTTTATAGAAGCATTCACAAGTAGCAATAGAAACCAAAAGAAGAAACAGCATTTCACAGAACAGTAATTAATATGAACCTGTAATCAGTATAAGAAAAACGAAATGCATTTGTGATTACCCCGGGGAGGAAGGGATGAAGTGGAAGAATCACAGGCTGCAGGCGGATAGGCCACAGAGAAGCGCGGAAGTCCCTGGGTCAAGACCAGCCCAGCTCCTGGAGCTACCTAGAGAAGACCTGGGCAACTCGCCTGATACCTTGAGTGATCTTCATTTTTTTACCTGCTAAACATACAAGTTATTATTCAAGGTCGTGAGCAATCTGCGCTGCGCACCAGTTGCCCAGCCTGGCCTAGAGAGAACAGTTTTCTGTCCACAGAGAGTTATTCCCTTTGAGCAAGCATCCACGTTATCTGTCCGGCGCCACCATACGCCAGTGTACGAAACCTATAACCACATCTGAAAGATGAGAAGAAAATAGAATGAAAGGGAAATCATGGAAAGTAAATTGTCATAGATGGAAAAACCGGCCCAGCAATCGCTTACAACCAGGAAAGACTACGAAAAATCTCACGTCAAAGTGGGTGGGTAGTGACTGGTGTGGAACGCAGGACCTTCAGAACCTCACACGTTACCACTCTCTGGTTACCACAAATACTAACTCTCTGGATTTTAAAGTAGTTGATTGTTTAAAGGTAGGGTCAAAGATTCGTAATTTACAGCTGTTGTTTATGCCGAAATGTTATAATATTTATGCCTGAAAGATTTTTATTCATGTTTTTGCTTTAACCAGTAAGCGTTCAAACTTTAGTTTATTTTCTGTGATTAGTAAGTAAATATAACTATGTGAAAATACTGTATTGCTCTTCAGCATTATTTAAACTCTCTAATAAAAGTGAAAGTCACTTAGAAGTTGGTAATGTGCTTTGTAATCTCCCAAGACCTTTCCTTTATCTCCCTTCTTAAGCAAAGGAAGCCAGTTTTAAGACCTCGAAATGGTCCTCCTCCTTCGTCTCTGTTTGTTTATTCATCATTAAAGCTTTTCTTGTCTTTGCGCTTTCTGTCTATCAACATTTCTGCTTTTGTTTGTGTGTAGAAGCAAAAAGTGTAAAAAGAACAATAGCTCTAAATTAAACACGTGTACCTCAAAAAGGAGCACTCTCTTCTCAGTCCTTTTTAATCATTATCTGCTCCTTTGAAGACACATTCCTGAAAGACTTTCCTCCTTCTCAGCTGTTCCCTGAGAAGTCCCAGAACACTTAGTTTTTTCATATTACGCTTGTCATTACATTAATCTCTCATACATAAATTAATTTATTGCAAAAAAGTTTCATAGAAACCAGCATTTTGGTATTAGTAAATAATGAAATGAATATACCTCAAGTTAATATCCTTAAAACGGAACCTTTTTTTAATTATTGGATATTAAACAAAAGAGATTAATTCTGTAGATAGGGCTTGTGATATTATTTATTAATATTTTTATCATTTAGAATGTGGGACAGATCTGCATGTTTATTTTTAGAGGATTTTAGGGTTACAATACAAGAAAAAGATCCAACAATTCATATCATATACACCAAAGCAAAAATTTAGGTCAATGGTTGTATGTCACAACCCCCGGCGCGACAGCCCACAAGGGGCAAGCCTACCGCCCAGCCTCTGCGTCCCCCACCTCTGCCCACTACAGGTGTCATTGGTGAGGTGCAGTACTGGAGGGTGGGACGTGGTCAGCGCCCCGAGCCCTCCCGGCCAGGTATGTGGTCTTCTAGACCTGGGGTCGCTACTCAATTGGTCCCCGTATGTCACAACGTACAAGGCTTTTACATTTTAAGTTTAACAAAATAGAGGAATGCAGGAAATTGCAGATTTCACTGAATCTAACTACACACATTGATCATAAAATAGAATTGGTCAGACTCCAACACGGTTGCGCAACAACAATACTTATTTTATTTCATTCACTTCTGCATTTCATAGGGTTTTTGAAGAATCTGTAGAAGACTACAGGAACTTCAGCCATAAACCTTTTCTGGATTCAAAATATTTCAAAATATTTAAGTATGTGCATCTGTAAACTTTCTTACAATTTCAGTTCGATTCAATGTAAACTTTAATACTCCTACAACAATGGCAGTTTAATGTATAACATGTATAAGACCTAATATAACCATTTTCTTCTTTCTTTATCGTTGACATCTTGGAAGTACTGTTCCCCTTGCTTGATTTTGAGCATATACATACTCTCCTTCCTCTTTTTCTGCTCGTCTGCAGCTAATTTGTATTTGAAGATTCCTGAATCTCCTTTTGAGTGCTTTATTCACTTTAATATGGGTAAAACTGATAGTCTTAAAACAACATTATAGGAAATTAGACTTATAGGTGGATCAAAAATGGATTGAATTACTATAGGTGCAAGACTCCTTAAAATTTTTTGTACAACTGTAAAAGGTGCATAGAGGTAACACAAAATGATGAAGTTCTGTAGTGCTAATAAGAGGTGGATCAAAAATGGATCTGACGATTTTTACTGCAACCATATTTTAATATATTTTTTGTAAAGAAATGAATTACCTGAATTTTCTCTAAAGAATCTCTGAATTCCTGTTCATTCTGAACGATTTCCGTATAATCTGTAAATAGTAAAAGATGGACCGTATGTAATCTCAATTTCTGTATTTTTAGTGGATTTTCATATTTCCAAGATATTCCTTGTTATTGGTTTCAGTTTTAAAATACTTGTGCTTTTCTCAAATAAACCTACCAGCACAACAGCCTTTTAAAGGCCAAGGATTGCTGCCCGACCACTATGTCCCCCACCCCTGCCCAGTACAGGCGTCATGAGTGGGGTGCAGTAGAGAAGGGTGGGACGTAGACAACGCTCCGAGCCCTTCCGGTCAATTATGCGGCCCTCGCGACCTGGGGCCACTACTTCTCCATCAAGTAGCTTCTCAATAATTGGCCTCCCCGGGACCTAACAAGATTGAGTGTACCGCGTGCCAGACCTCCCAGAGAGGAAAAATCCCCACGCGGTACCAGGGATCGAACCCGGGTCCTCTGCGCCAGAGGGAGGCGCACTAACTTTTCTTAGGAAGTTATTATTGTGTTTCTTCGCCTGGCCATGCAAAGATAACGTAAGTTCAAAGATTAGATACTAGCTACTGGGTCTTAAACTATTTGTCAATCACTTATGCCTGTTGTATTACCATTTTACCTACAATGAAATATGTAAATTGACAAGATTACTCCTTCCGTTGTCTTTCAATTAATCTTTATTTATTAATTACCACTAATTACATTAGGTAAAGCCTCAATCACACAGATTCACAGAACACATAGCATGCACTTCTTTTGCGTTGCGTTTACAAAGAAACCTTAAAACCTGATTTAAAATTGACGGGAACTGCCTCCTAGCAAAGTGACGTCAGCCCACGGAGCATAAAACGTCAGGAGTGCTTCCCGCAAGGAAGCTCGGCGTTCAGGTTGTACAGACGTTCCGTGCCACCACCACAACTGTTTATTTCTATTAATAGATAGAAAAACATACTTCTTTTAAAAATACCATGCTATGTGTAATAACACGTCGCATTTTTAAAACTTATGTCTAACAGAATTCTATTCATGGTAATCCGTTAATAACCTTCAGCTTCCTCGCAAACAGACGAAGTATTTTTAATCATAAAATGATACAAATAATAGTATAACATTCGACTTGCAGTGCTTTACAAATGGTGTACTGTGTGAGCCTGCAATTACTGAAGTATAAATGCATTGTTATTGCTTGTAAATAAGGCGATAAACGGAACATGTAAAGAGTTGGGAGGCAAATTCGCGAGGGAAATAACTTGTGAGTTGTTTTCTGTGGGCAAAGCGTGAGGTCAATGAAGGAGATGTGGAGTCACGTTGGAATGAATTAGGAGCCGCAAGGGACAGAAAGAGGAATACTAGTGATAAGAACTCTAGAACAGTAAGCATCTCTCTCGCTGGTTCCAGGAGACCGCGAGTTCATGCACGACAGCGCATAAATGTAGCTTCGCTTTTCCTTCTCCTGTTCTTTACCTTATCGTTACTACACTTCATGCACTTACTTTCCCTTCACTTTTATTCCTATTACCTATCCTCTCGTTTTCGCCAGCATTTATCCTTTAATTTTGTTTGCTTCTGTCCCTTGGGTAGACTTAAAGTTCCGTTGCTACACACTGAAAATCAGCTCATCCCCAAATCATGCTTTTCCCCTCCCTTTAATATCATTCTGTTATCAGTAATTGTGTCATTTCTTTATTTTTTTTCCACAAAACTTGTATATATGGCTAAGAGTCATCAGCTCTCCTCGCTTCACTGTATTAAATGTGAGATTCCTTGTTATCTCTCCCCATTTTCCCCTCTACCTCCTCTCCTTTCTCATTTTCTTCCTCTGAAAAACTTTCGTGGCATGTGATTTCTTGAAAACAGGCAATAAAACTACTTTCTCCGGCTTAATTAAAATAGTGTGTGGTTATTGTATTTAAAAATTAACACATGGCTGTTAAGAACTCGTCCAATGTATACTTATTTTTATAATTCAGTTCTTTGCTTACAGTGAAGACTTAGATAAAAGAAGCACAAAAAACCACTATACAGGGTAAATAAATTCAGCACATTCCAAGGATGTGATACGAAGATTTTAAAGATTTTAAAGGAATTCCTTCCCCCCCCCCCCCTCCTCCTCAAATTCTTCTTTACGTGGAAAATTTGTTCGTTATTTTTTGTCAAAAATAATCCTAACGATTATAATTACCCTACCATTAAGACTTGGTACGAGAAATAAAATGTGTGTTGCATTTTCCGAGAAGTCCTCTTATTTTGAGTAAGTATTCTATGATTCTTAAACTGTAAGCGCTACACGAAAGGTTTACATCTCGTTAAAACACACTGTCAAACCTTTTGTGGCGATAACTATTCCCGAGATATTCTCCTTATTGGTTTGAATGTTCAAATAGCAATACCTTTTGCAAGTCGTAAGTCCTGACTATCTAATGTTTAAAAACGGTTTAGCCTTCCGTGCCCTACAAAGAAATTTGTAGTGAAGATTTATTCCAATGACAACAAATAGATAAAAGAGAAACGTTTTGCAAGAATAGTTTGCACAGAAAATCGTGTGAATGCAATACATCATTATTATTTTTCTTTGTGCAGTGTGGAGTTCGGTTTTCCTTGAGGAATAATATGAAGCTATTGCCAGAATATGCGTGTTTACATACATGAAGCATCATCTGCCCCTTAGACCTAGCCATGCATCACACTATCAGAGGTTCGCATCTACATATAAAGTGCCTAATTCTCCTGTCTACCCTGCAATATGCCCACAAAACGGTAGTACTTCTCCTTAATTTACAGACACTGCCGCTGCTCGTTTTTGAGTGTAGCGATATACAACTTCCTATAAACTACACAACGGCCTACTTCCAGAGATAAATGTGTCGATACTTATCGATAAGGGCGCCATCGATATTAAATGCTACCTACCTAGTGATATAGTTGATATACCGGTCGAGTGAATTAGGCTTCCCAAGTTAAACTGTATTAATTTGGTGTTATTTCCAGCTCAGTCTTATTGCTGATGAGCAAGAAATTTATGGACTATCGCATTTTGTTTTTTCGATACCATATTCTGTATTTAATGCAGGAGAAAGGTTCTTATGTCGTTACAAAAATATGCCACACGTCTTCTGCTTTACCATTTTACAAACATTTACATCAATGTTCGCACGTAAAATAATTTATACTCCTAAGGTTACTCTAGAAGTTGCTAATCTCTGTCTAAAAATTGTAGTCAAATTAAGGACGGAAATTAAGACAAATTTAATAATAATTAAAGAAAACGAATGTTAAGTTTACATATATAGACATTTTTCAAGACTTTTCATTATATTTTAGAATTTGAAGTTGCACCGAAGATATAAAAGCATGAAGGAGAGAGAACAAGAGATAGTCAAACTGGAGGTGTCTCATCGAACTATTGGTCATTAATTTGTGCAGTTCATGCCTTAGGACACAAACTGACTTCGTGCATAGGGACGAGTGCCTATACTGGATTTTGAACGGTTTTGCAGTTGATTCCGTTTGGTGTACCAAACGAGTTGGTGTATCATTTCCTGCTCAAACGTGCAATGTGACCAAACACGAGGGAAAGGCTCAGACTGTTTGCTTCTTTAGCATTGCTACCGCAGCCAAGTTTGCGGGGTATCCCGATATGGAGTTGAAATCCTTATATTCATGCATATCAACCCTAAAAAAATGTCATCTTAAAACAAAAAGGGTGGCTGGGACCTTACAGCACCTTCCTACTATGCTAGGGTTCCTGAGTTCGATTTGCGGCTGGAGGGAGCGAATTTGTCTTTAGCCAGGATTTCTCTCCACCCTCTTTGGAGTCTGCAAGTGTGAATGAGAGCGTGAATGTGTGTCTGAATTGCCATTAGCAATTGTTCCAAAGGCACAGCCGCCGATATGACCTACATGTTAAAGGCGAGAGCAAACAAACAGAAAGTATTTAATTTACTTCTTAAAACGATTTAATATTTTAATTGTAGAACATTAACGTATACCTTATTTTTTCCGTTAGACATTTTTGGCATCACCCAGTTTCTTCTCAGAATTTTTTATTTCTACCTGAATAAAACAAAAGCAATTTTAAGCACAAGCAACACTGATATTTTTAGGGTAGTTCTAATTGCGTACAACGTGAATATAAAGTAACAACTTTTGAGTTACTTGGTTTTAATTTACCATAAGTATCGGTATTAATGCAATTTGTTTTAAGACATTTGTGAAATTTTGCAGTTTAAATAAGTATATACAATTTGTAATAGGGAATGTAATTAAATATATGCAATGCGGTGAACCTTTTCTTCTCTCGCAGAAATTTTCAATGAAATTGTATATAAAACTTGTATGATATTTATTTTGAACAACGTTTTAATGAGATTTGTTTCGTGATAATGACGAAAGAAAACTTTTCAAAGTGGAAATTGTGTATCATTAGTAAAAGAAGTTTTGATCGTAACAGTACATAGTAGAAATGAAGTTGAAAAGCAATGACCAGGCGTATGGATTGCCATTTATTTGACTTAACGCTCTAATCCACATAATTCAAGGTGTGTGTTTGCTCGTTTTTAGCTGAAATCGTAAGTAAGGATAAGCGTAAAGCGATTTATAAGATAAGAAAAACTGAGGGTTAATTTAGCAGTTGTTTTATGATACCTATAGTTAACAAAGAATTGGACTAATTCAGTTCGTAAATTGTAAAGCCCCAAAATATGCGTTTACATTCTAACATTGTATTGTGATTTTTCATTCCCATTGTCCTTAGAATCATCTATTTAGAGAACGACACTTATTCCCGTTTAGCCAGTATATCTATGTGTGTATATTTGCCAGTGTGCACATCAATACGGATGGCAGGGATGGTGGGGTTAGCTGAAAGACATAGTGAGCATTTTTGGAACACAAATGACTATTGTTTAAATATGTGAAAGGGCGCCGAGATAAATGTGAAAGAGCAGTTGTTATCAAATGTGCTTGGTGTACAGAAAAGTTATGTTTCACGCTGTTTTTTAATGACCATCATTGTTGCAGTACATTTTTTCAAGGCTAACAATGTATCTTACCATAAATTAAGGTTAGAAATTATTATTATCATCATCATCATTATTATTATGATCTAACATTCAGGAAGAAAACATGTTTCACACCTCCCTTCTAAGAATTTATTTCTCTCACAAACCAATTGCTTTTGAATGGTCAAATATTGCAGAGGCACGTATTTTTAAATAGTGAACACCTCCAATTGAACTATTTTGATTTTTTGTGCCTCTTCAGAAGGTTTGCTTGTTAGATTGAAAATTCAGCTGTTAAGTAATCCTCACTTCTGTGGATCGGTCTGGACGGCTAATTGGTTTAGCTAATCCCTAGGTCGTGGGTTCAAACCCGGCCCAGGCCGATAGTTAAGTGTATTGTGACGCCGATCGCGGCGCACAACAAAGGACGGTCGGGATCAAGCTATGTCACACCACATACCAGATGTGGCGCGTATCAAAGACGCTCGCAGTCAAGCTGCCCCACCCCACTCACGCGAGCAAACAGGTAACAACAATCAGATTAGCAGAACCAAAAGGGGTTTTCGAGATTATTCGAGAGGCGTCTGGCGGTTGGTGTATTTGTAGAAGTTCCCGAAATGGTGAGTTCGAGAAAGGTCCTTCCTCGCTATATAAAGAGGAGAGGGGCGAGAGGAGCAGTAGTTAGATATAAGTCGTCGTGTGCGTGCGTTTGTGTTTGTGTGTGTGTGCGTGTGTGTGTGTGTCTGTGTGTGTGTACGATCGTCGTAAGAGAACCGGCACGTCACGAAGGAAAATAGCGAAACAGTTAATGAGTGTTGAGTGATCGTATCTCAGAGTTAGATTTTGTGAGACAGAGAAAATTGTGTTAAGTATATGAGACGAAATCTGCTGTGAGTTGTAATATTACGAAGGACTGAGTACTGTTAACATTAGTAAAAGAGAACTGTGTAGGTATTTGTGCAAACGTTCTTGGAAGAGACTAAGGTGACAGAAAAACAACAACTGGATTTTGTCATTTTGTCACAGTATTTAAAAACCACAACCCAATGTCGGTAGATTTACTAGCATGTGAAATAACTCCTACAGACGAAATTCCGGCACCCGGTGGCGCTAATATGTTCCTAGCAATTAACAGCATCATTAATAAATAAAAAGTATGTACATATCAGACCTTTAAGCTCTAGTCTTATTTTCAACACGCATTAATATCATCACTGGATTTATAGCTCTCCTGTTTTGAAAGATATAAAGAATACCAATTTGTGAGAGTTTGGGAAAACCAACGAAAAGTTGGTCTCTGTTTTGCCGCGATAATTGTCACTGACCAAGTATTTACAAACAACTTAGTGGGTTGAGCTCTGAAACGCGCTGCAACTGCCGGCGTCACAATATATCAAATTAAAGAGCACTGAATTGGAAAAAAAAAATCACGGTCAAAGAATTTGTGTTAGTGACGTCAGTTTTCAGTAACAGAGGACATTTAAACAAACGTAGTGGGGTGGAGATGCATGACTGGGGGCCGCTTATACACAACTGAGACTCAAAGTTGCGACCGCCGACAGCAGTACATACTACATGACAACAGTACAACAGATTGTCAGTTCAAAGATTCCCGGCATGTCATGAACAGTTCCATGAATGTTTCCCTATTTTACACAGAAAAGTGCATTGCGGCACAACATTATATGTTTAAACAGTGCAACGATGATGAAAATAGCTGGTAATTTTTATTAGAAATTAACATTTCATCGGAACTGCAGAGTTTGAGTATCCGAATTTAAAATTATGAGAAATTTCAAGTAGGCATAATATTTTCTTGTAATTATTATGCTTTATTTATACCAACAAAGTTAGTGCTGGTGTTTTTAAACACACAAGATCTCTGATTTGAGATTCCTTTGTGGTCTATCGGGAAAGTACAAATCCGTTGGAGAATTTAGTGTCATGCTGGCAAGTTGGCCATGGTAGCTTAGTGGTTAGAGCAACCGCTCGATATGCGGAAGAACCGCGGTTCAAATCCCGGCTATGGCATTGCATTTTTCACTCCTGATTGCACCTCTTAAATAATATTTTCTCGGTATTCCTGTACAGTGAAGAAGAGGTGGGTAGTGTGGTAGAGAGCTACAATTTGAGCTTCTAGAGATTAACTAGTGTAAACATTAACAATAACTAATTGATTTTTCACTTGTGTATTTTCATCAGGTAAAAGTACTCGCGAGCAAAAGTGTGTAAACAAACTTAAATTCCATGCAGCAACACCTATCGATTTTAATCACTGAGTTAATTTAATATGCTGGATTGCCATTCCGTAGAATTACTTTCTTTGAATGCAACTTTAGTAGAACAAGATAACTGCTGCGTAGGGTGCTGTACCTGTTTGTGCTGCGGATTTCGTGTATTATTACTATATTGTAGATTCTGTTATGCTAAGAATAATTGTTGGATATTCCTGCATGTGTGCAGTGCAACGCGTAGAAAATTCGTTTAGTTACTCGTTTCTTTCAAAGATTTTCTTGAAATCCTGTTAGCTGATATGAATATGACATCTCAGTTTTGTCCTGTTTGGAAAGTAAGGAAATACTTACAAATAAATGCAATATTCTGAATAATAGGAAGATTAAGGCCTAAAATCCGCCATAATCACAAATGTACTTGTATGTACTTCCATATTCATTATCTGACTGTAGAAATCAATCTTAAGTAATGTAATCATACTTAATAGTAATGTAAACAGATACGCTTTAATCCTATATTGATTAAATACCTTTAACATTAATTTGCTTAAGTAATTATGCTAACTCGTGCATAAAGCCGGCTAGTCTATTCTTGAAATTTTAGCAAATTACGCAGGAACCTATAACTGAATGGCAAATAACATTATAAACGTTTAGAATCATTTTTTTTCCAATTTAGTGCTCTTTAATTTGATATATTGTGACGCCGGCAGTTGCAGCGCGTTTCAGAGCTCAACCCACTAAGTTGTTTGTAAATACTTGGTCAGTGACAATTATCGCGGCAAAACAGAGTATTTCCAGGTTGTTCTAGAAGCTATTGACTGCCGTCTTGTTTGTGAGAGGTTCGAGATAAGGTAAATGTCGAGAAAAATTGTTGTACGTCATTCACGTCTATATGAGCGAGTGTAGCAGCGAGAGGAGTGGAGTTGTTTTTGTGATGGAGTCATGAGTAATGAACGAGGCAGTTGTTAGTTGTGTGTATGTGTGTATGTGTGTATGTGTGTGTGTATGCGCGCGCGCGTAGTCATTGAGAGAATATGTGTATCGTTAGAATCAGTTGTAGTAGACATGTGTCGTCGCGTCGGAATTGTTCGTTGCACTAAGAGATTTTGGTGAGTGATCTCAGCCAGCAGTTTGTTAGACAGAGAGAACTGAAGGACAGAACTGTGTGTCAAAATACAAGAGAACAGATCAGCTGTGAGTTATAAGACCACGAAGAACTGTAGATTGTGTTAACGATGATAAAAGAGAACTGTGCTTATGCCGCAACTTTAGAAGTAAAATTAGGTGACAGAAAAAGTAATTGGACTTTGTGATTTTTCACAATATGTAGCCCATCATTTTAAGTACAATAGTTACCTACATTTTACATATATTTTTTAAAATATCTGCAATTTTGTGATATGAATTCTGCAAAACTTTACGGAAGTTGGAGTAGGAAGGTAAATTTTAGCCCATTTTTAGAAGAAGTTTGCTCCACAAATTAGTAGTGGTCAAGTATAGCAGTTTGTGTGTGCACCCATGTTTTTTTTTACCCGCAAATAACTTTCAATAACTTTTTCTGTAAGTTACATTTTCTGACATAAATGGTTCATTTTCTCAGAAACTATTAAAGATAACCAAATGAAGTTTTAAAATTATAAAACAACCCCTTAAGTGATATTATTTTGTGCTTTTTTAAACCAGAATGTATGCTGATAAAGTTTAATCAAAAGCTAGTGTGAATAAGAAAAATATTTATAATCCTTAATAAAGAAATATATCCATAAAAGTATTTCACTGAACTTAGAAGGCAGTGATTCATGAATTTAGTAGAATTAACTTTGACGATATAGGTTTTAATCTCTCCTTTAACGAATTTAAAAAAAATCCATGTGTCGACCTAAATTAAACTGTGCAACTGTAACTAATTATCTTTAACCTACAAGAAAATGTTTAAGCCCAGTAATGAATACACAACAAATCATAGTGCTATTGTAACCCACATTAATAAGATGATAAATGTACAGACATGCCAAAAAGATAAACTGTCGCAATAAAAGGAATGTCAAAAAACCACCTTCTTGTAGCGGGCCCTTTTTGGGAAGCTGAACATGACGGGGCTATCTTTTATACATAAAACTAAATACCACTACTGCAAAAGAAAGCTTGAAATATAATTCGTATCCTTGCTCATACATATGCGTCACATATATTTCCAAGAATCCTCAGAGTATGCATACGTAAAGACCTCATGTTTGTCAATGTCCAGACAACTTCTAAAAAGAATTTGATGGTCGCATTTCTCTTACTTCCATATAAGTACGGTTTTCCGTTCCTAACTGGATTAAACTTTGGATGCCAAAGAGTGACCTCGAAAGTCGCACTCAAGAACAAAGGCTGTGTTGCTTTAAGTGATATTTCTCCATATTAATCCTCCGCAAGCTGTTTTGTGTTTTTGGAGTTCAAAAGCTCTTGACTTAAGGACACTTGGACAGATGGCAAATTCTATGCTGAACCTCAATGAAATATATATTAAGGTTTCTTGAAAACTATACAAGCTACCATAATAATAATAATAATAATAATAATAATAATAATAATAATAATAATAATAATAATAATAATAATAATAATAATAATAATAATAATAATAATAGTAATAATAATAATAGTAATAATAATAGTAATAATAATAGTAATAATAATAATAGTAATAATAATAGTAATAATAATAATAGTAATAATAATAATAGTAATAATAATAATAGTAATAATAATAATAGTAATAATAGGTAATAGTAATAATAGGTAATAGTAATAATAATAGTAATAATAATAGTAATAATAATAGTAGTAATAATAATAATAATAGTAATAATAATAGTAATAATGATTATAATAATAATTCACCACTTATAAAAAACTTCTTATTCAAATCGTAACTTAGGTTAATAACGCTAACCTTTATGTTTCAATAAACAAGACAATTTTCAAAATTTTTCTCATATTTTCTTCTTTATGTACACTTTTCTAGAACATTATGATAGAGTTGAGATTTGTTTGTGCACATGCAAAATCTATTGTTGATGAAAGCTTTTATGTTGCCTTTACGTGAAACTCCTAAAAACTATGAATACCTAAAAATTTTAAAAATAAAGTGTGCATAGTTACACATATTTTGAAATTGAAATTTTGTATTAAAATGTCTTAATCTTTCACCATCTATGCCAAATAACAAGTTTGTATATATTACAACATCTGAAGTGTCTCACTTTATCACTGTTTAGGAGAAAAATATAGCTAAAGAAGAAAATAGATTAACATTTTTTAAACATTGTTTATTGAAATATCAATAAGTTAACATTTATTATCTTAAGTTATGATATGACTGGTTTCTGAAATAGAAGAAGTTGTAAGTGGTAACATTTGCATTCTTGTTTAAGGTAGAATTTGTTCCTGTAAGAACACTCTAATGAGAGTTCCAATTTGTGTTATTCGCCACACTTTACTTTCAGCTGGTTATGGAGACACATTGCAGCAATATTTCAACACTCGCTACAGCCGTGGTTTGCGTGGATATTAAATACGCACTCTTCTGAACAGACGGCACGCGAGGCTAAGATAATGAGCGCTATACTGGCTTGAAATATAGCGAACATTCTCTGGCTGCAAAACAAACCCCATTCTGCTAACTTAAGGGACTCTTATAAGCTTAAAGCCAGATATTTCATTTGACTTGGTCTACAACTCTACTCATGGAAACTATGTTGATACTGTAATGTGCCAAATGGCATCAGTCAGGAAGAAAAAGAACTCCTATAGTGCTAAAAAGCTAATTTTCTAGAGTATCGAATTCAGATTTATTATTGTGACGCTGGGCGTGGCACACAACAAAGAAACATTCGGAGCCAAGCTACTTCACACACATACCAAGCCAGCAATCAAAGAAAGGCGCAGGGTCAAACTTACATACACCTGGATCTGGCTACGTCATTGCCGGCGCATGACGTTATCCTCGCTAATATAAGGCGGCGAGGAAACAGAAGAAAGAGAGAGAGCTACATTTACAGACATGAGTCGGTCAGTGTGCCAGTGCGTATGTTATCGCGTTGTGAAGAAACTGAAACATGAAAAGGAATCGGAGTGAGAGGGAAATGGTTAAAAGTAAATCAAGATAAGTGAGAAACCATCACAGCATTGGTGTACGGATCAAGGAAAGTGACAAAAAACTAAGATCAGAGTGGCCGGTCGAAGAATCGAACCCGGAACCTCCCGATTGCGACGTTTATACGTTATCTTGGTGTAATATATTCTATTTTAATAAAGATTACTTGAAATATTTTGAGAAAATAAGAAACAACAAATATGTTGAGAGTTTGAGTTGTGAGATTTTCATTACATTTTTTTATTGTTCCATTTATACTCGCTTTTAACTCAAAAAAAACATTGACGGTCTCTCATGTAGAACATATTGCTTATGCAATGGTGTTAACTCGTTTTAACACTGGGTTTTATACGCTAAATTCACGCACACACATTTACACTCTTCTCATACTTCCAGACTCCGGGAGGACAAGGAATAATCCTAGCTAGAGAAACCTTCCCACATCCCAGCCGGGAATCGAACCCGAGACCCCTAGCACAGCAGGCAAGCACTCTACCGACAAAGCTACTGGGCCAGCCTCTTAAAATTGTGTCGTATCCTTGGGGTGAGTGAGTGGGGTTTAAGGGCCCGTCGACAACGAGGTCATCTGAGCTCCAGGGTGTATCTTAGGGAAGAGACTGTACTCATATATGGTATTTATGCAATCTCAAGTTTTCGGGTTTTCCTATACATAGGCTCCTCAAAACATTTATTTCCGGTGAAACATTGGTGTCCAATCTTTGGTAAGAATTAGTGTTTTCTCTGCCTGATAAGTACCTGGGAAACAAATTAAAACAAGGCAAGACTGGCTTTACATAAAGTTTAAATGATCTTTTTCTGAAATGTGCATTGCAACGTAATTGTTGAAGAGATGGGAAAATTAAACAAGAGAAGCTAAAACAGAAAATTGACTAAACACTTTCCCTCGCAATATTCAAATTTTAGAATGTTTCTCTATGTGGGGAACATAAACAATACAACATAAATAAAGAGATTAGCCCTAAAAACATCAGGTTCATGTCAATTTAATGCAATTTGATCGCTCGGACATGCTCTGCAAAAGCTGGTTGAAGGCTAGACCAGCAGATGATACGAAACACCCAAGCTAAGATTGTTTTTCTTATGTCTCTTGGGCTGACAGAACATGTACAACAAAGCAAAGACAAATAAAGGATAGAATTACTTGCCTGTCACTTATCAGTGGTCCCCACAGCGCTGCTATGTACATTACTTAATGACTGGCGCTTTCACATAAAACAGGTCTTAAAGTATCAGAAGCTACAATCCTCATCTAATGACAAACAGTTGCAAGTTAGAATTTCTACAATTGTATGTTGACACTCAGTATCCAGGAGCTCAAACTTCACTACAACTTCAAGTTCTGCAGATTAACTACTGATATGAAAGTGTGCATTTACTGGTATCTATTTCTACTCCGAAGCGTTTTCAGAATCTTCATTGCTTCCAATGCCTTATGACAGACTCAAAATTTGATGGTGGCTGATAGTTGACCACTTTATTATCAGATTATTCTCTTTCCTGTTAGGTACGCAAATAATACTTATATCACCGGCCTTACGAGTACGAGGATTGTACAAGCAGTATTATCTGCCACCTGCATTCGGGAGGTCGTAAGTTCGTTTACCGTGGTCAGTCTTCCTGGTCCATGAGTTTTTTCGAGGGTTTCTCCGGGCTGCTAGGTGAATACTGGTAAGGGTAATTATATTCCCCGAATTTCCGATTCCTCTACTTCATTTCAATCCAGTCTTTTAGGATGGGAAGCATCGGCGATGAGCAAGTTGGCGCTGCTGTGTGGCGACTTTGCTCACTGTATTCACTGTTCTCGACGTAGAGGTGGGGTTGTAGTCACCTAACTTACTGAGGGAGCGATGTGGAAACCACATGGCTGATGCTATATGCAAACTCTGGTGTCAAATAAACAATCTTCATTTCACGTTAGGGATACTCACACTGCTTTACGCTCCTCGCTCAGGTTCCAGCACGCCCGTAGGCCGATCTCATCTCATCCCTTCCTCCCAGGGATGTGACATAATTACTCCCAGTGCGCCCAGTGCGAGTGTCTTCCGTTTGTAGACGACTACAGTTCAGGAATTATCTAAATTCGCTGCCTCATTACCCGCTTTGCGGGTTCAATTCACAGCTTTTTCTTTTCATCACTTTTCATCACATCTTTTCATGTTTAACGTCAGTTCGTACCAAAGCCCGATTTTCCGTACTATACTGGTTAAACATTTAACACTTTATTACTAGTTCAAATGTTTATAGCAATTTTGTTATATTTTGTCTAGCAATTAGGTAGAAATGTTTTAAGTTCCCCTGAACGTCACAAATACAAAATGTTCTTGTGTGTCTGAGGGGGATAGCAGAAATAAAAAATGAAAAGTGGAATGAATACCAAACTTCGTATTTTAAGTTCAGCATTTTCGAAGAGAAAATATCCATCCCAATCTACTCTTCTCATAGAAAAAGTTTTGTATGTTTTGATTTACCCAGAAATGGTTTCAGAAATTGCGTGGCATATTAAGTATTTATATTGTCCTAAAACCATTTGCATTAGGAATGAATTTTGTGAAACTGATGAACTATAAACATGCAACACCCTATTACACCGAACTCCTTGAAACATACAATTTGTTTTGAAATAGTTCTTTGTGATTTTCAGTTAATATGCAGAAATCCACTGTATTTGCTTTGAATGTTTCATACCTTGCAATTTGTTAAGTTCAGTGGCTTCAAGCAATGTCATAGAAAGAGTATGGAATTCAAAGCGCAAGTTGCAATTTCTTTTGTCTCTTCTAAAAATATACAGTAGTGCATAGAGAACATCATGTGAATCTAACATGTCAGATGTTTCTTTTTAGTAAAGGTTCCCTTTGCCACTGTTATCCTCTGATTCCCTGAGGTACTCGCCAAGCACTTAAAGCTGTTTACTCCATCCATTCGGGAACGATGCATACTAGATAACCCGTACAAATATCTAAGTACACCATAAAATGTTATTCACTTGTATTTAAACACTAAGATAGTCACATACAATATAATTTATGCTCGATGGTCGTTTTCTTAGCGCGATGGTAACAGCGCAGCCTACCAAGAGAGAGATACGGGTTCGATTCTCCGTATCGGTGTGTGCCCAATTGGGAAACTACTTGATTGATATAGCGGTCCCTGATTAGGAGTGCCAGAATCCCTACTGTGAGAGACAGATGAGAAACCATCCCGGCATTCGCCTGCTAACAAGACAATACTATGAAAGGCCCAAGATCAGAGCTGATAATCGACGGGAGTTGAACTCAAGACCTCCCAAAAGTGAGCCTCTCCCGTTACCGCGGCTACCATAGATTAAGGCTAGCAGAAAAAACACAAGTCACTTTCGAGCCAAAAGTCTTCCTTTCCAGACCTTCCATTTGTCTCGAGAGATAAATGGAATTTGTGGGTTACGTATGTATGTAATCATTTGGAAAAACAGAATACTCGGAAGCAATAATTTCAAAATGTGTTCTCGGTCTGCAGGGTAAAAGTGCAAGCCATGATCCGTTTATCATAGCAGTGAAAGTATATGAAGACGGCTAACGTATTTTTATGCAGAGATTTGTTTCCCGATATTGTGACATCGGCAACATAAGAGCATGATCTATGAGTGTGAGACGCGACTCACGCTGTGTCTGGGTTTACTGAAATGGAAATGAGTGGGAAACTTGGAACTAGTTCAAGCGGCAAATACTGAAGCCCTGCTTCTAGTCTTCAACAATTCCTGAAACTATATCAAAAGGAAGCGAAGTATTACTACCCTGCATTTGTATAAACGCATCTAATGTAATGCATTGCAAGATTTTAATGCACACAACGTGTTAGTATTCTGTTGAGAAACATTGTTAGCTACGTGCATTCTCCTCAGTACCTGTGATGGCACTCGTATGTTGGTAGTAATAGTACTCAGGTTCCAAATAAGAGGACGTATACTGACGTGCATAATATGTGCCCTATAATAAAACGCAGCTGTTTATATTGGTGTACACAAATTGCCTAACAATTTGCCAGCGTGACTCATACTTTATCTCCACATAAGTATCCGACTGTTTTAGTTTTACAATTAGTCAGAGGTTATTATACGAGGCGTGTTTTTAAAGTAAGTACCGTTTAAATATATTGCCGCTGCAGCGCTACAGTCAAGATTTTGAGCATGCGCGATCGCTTCCTCCATTCATTAGGAAACTAAACGCAGCTGAGAGCGACCGCCAGCTTATTTTTTTTTTTTTTTTTTTTTTTTTCCTCCTATTGTTTGAGCATTTCGAAATGTTCAAAACAATCGAACGACCTGCCGACTGTGAAGTCAAATCAGTGATTCGGGTTTTTGAATACGACAAGTGTTGTATTAGCAAACATTCAAGCCCAATTGCGTGAGCTTTATGGGAAAACAATGAGTGACAATGTCCGGCCACACACAGCGTAAACTGAAGGTCTGATCAGATCATTTGGTTGGAAGAAATTCGACTAACCTCCCTAGAGACCGAAGCGACACCAAGGAATTTTCATCTGTTGCTTCATCTGAAGAAATTCCGTGGTGGAACACATTTCAACCACGATAATGTTAAAAAAGAAGTGCAGACTTGATTTTTATTACAGGTGGCATCACCTTTTGACAAAGGCTTACAAAAGGTGGTTTGTTGTTACGATATGTAACTAAATAGGGTGGTAACTAAGATATCGACGTTTCGCCAGGTACTGCGCTTGACATCTTCAGGGTAAAATGATCCGTTGTTTGCGCTGAGCAGCGCGGATAACGGATCAATGATTCCTTCTAGACCACGGTCTACAAGCCCGGAAGAAATAAACTTAGCTAATAATTCGTTGTTTGTAATCACTAGATGAGTATTGTTAAGGCTTTATAGAAGTTTGGCCATAAAGAAAATGTTACACAGGGTGAAACAAACTGCGTATTACAAAATGAGCAATAAATATAAAAGAATGGCTGCATACCTATAATCATATTTATTTGGAAACAATGTCCACACTTTGCCATTTGATGAAAAAAGCCCCCGGTTTGCAATATGCGGTTGCATAGCCCGTGGCACAACAGCCCACCCGGGCCTACCGCCCAACCACTGCATCCTCCATCTCTATCCACCACATGCGTCATGAGTGGGGTGTAGTACTCAAGGTGGGACGTGGTGAGCGCCCTGCTCCCTTCCGGTCGGTTATGCGGTTTTCTCGACCAGGGGCTGCTACTTTTCAATCAAGTAGCCCCTCAACTGACCCCTCAGGAACCTAACGAGGCTGGGTGCACTTAGTGCCAGATCTCCCAGGGAGGGGGAGATGGAATTCCCACGCCGGTTCCGGGGATCGAACCCAGTTCCTCCGGTAACAGTGCGCTATGGAGGCTGTCATATACCGTTGCACAGCCACACTATATTGTACGTATTTTGCTCCACCTTCTGCAATAAAAAGGTATAAATAATGCAGTTGATGAAAGCTCTCATGTGAATGTCAAAGTTGTCTGTTTAAACGACACGTGCAAAACTCATCTCTTCCACTGAAAGCGAGTTATCCACTCCTGGTGAACATATTTTGTCATGTCAGTTTTTACCTGCATACTTGATAACCAAACGATCTTATACCTGCATTGGTTTCAACCTTTTGTCAGTCCGTCACGTGCTGCTAGAGTGTTCCTCTCTAGCGCACCTTCGAGAGTCTCTGCAGCTGCCTGTCAGACTTGCAGCGGACAACAAAAGAGCGGTTGATAGAGTTTTTAAGTTTTCGGCGGAGTGTAATATCAATTTGAGGATTTAAATTTTTAGATATTTATGTTTATGTTTTGTGTCATATTTATCACCTTGTTTTATATCTGGCTATTGCCACTGCTTTTTTACGTTTATCTGTATATTTTCTATGTTGCCAGTAATTTTATTTTTTATTAAAATTTACATCTGGCTATTAACATGAATTTTTAAGGGGGCTGATGACCTAGAAGTTGAGCGCCCTTAAACCCATACAAACAAATGTATTGGTTTTCTTCTGAATAAGAATCTTAGCTGACAACTTGGTATACTGAAATTATCAACGATATGACCTTCCTGGTGTTTAAGTTTTAACACCTTTCTCAATAATCCTCATCGTCTTCGTTTATTTTATAGTATTTGCTTAGCATAGCTGACCAAACAAAAGTAGAAAGCATCCGTTTTAGAGATTAATAATAATAATAATATTAATAATAATAATAATAATAATAATAATAATAATAATAATAATAATAATAATAATAATAATAATAATAATAATAATAATAATAATAATAATAATAATAATAATAATAATAATAATAATAATAATAATAACAGCAATAACAACGCCGGAATGTATTGTACAAGTAGTAAAACGAATGTGCGCAAGGTATAAGAGATTGTGAACTGGGAAAATGCAGGAGTTTCCAATGAGAAATGTATGAAGCTCATTACAATATATAATTTCAAATCATATTCCTCTTAGCTTTTACTAAATAATGGTTTTGCAGGTTTAAACTTTATCCAATTTTTGGTGCATTTTCTGTGTAATCGATTTAAAAATATGCAGTGCTCGTCTAGTTTTCCGATTAATTTCATTACAAACAAAAGCAGGCTTGTCATATAAGCGCCTTTCAAAATACGGTTTTAAACTCCTCTGTTTAAATTAAAACCATTTGTAGGCAAATATTCGTCATTAACAAGTGGACAGAACATTTATGTTTCTGAGAATATTGTGTGTAATACGTAAGGAAAAAAGATGTTAACGATCCTGTCAATTTGCACGATCATATCAGTGCCGCAGCAATCTTTATTATGCCAGTAAATGTACTGACATAGAGCTGTTGCTTTTAAGCACACATTGCAGTTTCTCACGTCAAAAAAATATCTTTTTTTTTTCTTTCCCCTATTGAAATCTCTATTCTTCTCCGCTAGCATTGGTATATGATATATGGGTTGTTGTACATTTTATAGTTATCAAAACTTTATTTAAATAACATGCTGCCCCTGCCATGTCGATTTCTGGTTATTTAGCTTTTGGAATTTTCCTGTAACATAATTTGTTTATATACAGCTACCCTTTTCTCCAAAACTATTGTATCTAGGAAATTAACATTTTCTGAACTGCAAATAAGCTTTAAAATGAGTGGAGCAGTTTTGCCATATTTTACATGCAATTTAGAAACTATTTTATGTATTACAAACTTGAGGTAATTTTTTAAAATTATATATAAGTAGCAATGTTCACTCTGAAATTAGAATTTTCAGAATCTAATCCACTCATTTTGTCAGAAATACCTTTTTAATGTTCCATTTATATGTCACCTTTAACATCGATGGCTTTTACCCCTTGGAACAATTGTTGAACCCAACGATGGTTATGATTTATGGGTTTCTATTACTTTGGATTTCATTGCGTTAAATTCGCACATATACACATATTCAGACTCTCATTCATTCTTCAGACTCTAGGAAGGATAGGGAATAATTCTAGTTAAAGAAAAATCCCCACCCTTCCTGCCGGGAATCGACCCTGGGACCCCACGGAAGGTAGATGCTCTGCCGACCGAGCTACGAGACAGCCTTATGGGTTAACCATAAGTTTAAACTCATTAGAACAGAGGATTCTTGAAATAACTGCGTCTAAGTGAATGTCAGCATACTAAAATTATTTTTTCTGTATAATAATTTACAAGAATGCCACGTGCCTTGCTTTGGAGTCACAAAATTAATTTTTACATACACTCTACCACAAGTACTGCACAACATGGAGTGCAAAGAATATAATAGCTATAATGGTTTAAGTGATGTGTACATTACACTACTGACATATTTTTCAGAGTAGATCAGTGTGTCCTTAAAATCATAGGACTGGGTCAGTTTGAACCCGCGACCTTATGAAACATAGGTTAGGAATATTTGAGTATGCTAGTGAATTTTATATTAGTAACAAATGGTTCAAATTAGTTGAAATGAATAAGTTTCACAGCAGAGCGAAGATTTAACACATTTTATTTTGAAAAGAATCATGTATGTAAGCTGTTCAGAAAGATGGCAATTTTAAGATAAGAGAGAAACAGAATGGGCTGTCAGAGGATCTTCAAGTCTACGCATCACTGCCATATCTCCCTGACATTTTCACGCGTTATAACAAAAGGCAACACAAGCACGTAACAAATGTGTCAGCGTCAGCACATGATGAAAAGTTAGAGGGGTAACCTCAGAGAAAGGAGACAAATGTTCGTGCATGATAAGACCAAGTTATGTATAATAAGAGTCTCAAGAAATGTGTTCGAGTGCCGGTGATTTGTTACAGAACATCTCTTTACATAGCACATCATCCCTTAGGGAACCACCAAATAAATGGCACGCTGAATTTCAAATGCAACGCGACGCGCTTTCAAATAAAGCTAGAGGTAACTCAAAGACCGTTTTTTGCTACGACAGTTTCATACTAGGTAATCATAAAACATCTGAGTTGGAAGTAGTCAAGAAGCTTTAGCAGCAAAACTTTTGCACTAGTTTCCTCTATGCAGTTCCACGTATAGAGACCATTTATGTGGACGACCACTAATACAGTCCATTCACATTTTTTCGACCACCAGGCGTGGTAAGGGAGGTTAGGGCAGGTCCGTGCAGGAAGTGGAATTCAAGCCTTAGTACAAAATACTATAAAAGTAATTGAAAACAAGAATCAGAGGTATAACTATTTACTATCATTTTTATCCTTAAGCAATAACAATGACAAAGGTGCGCTCAAGGTGAGCATTAATATAAAAATCTTAAGTGTTGCACTAACATGATCTTCTCTACTCTTTTACCAACTATTCTTACCATTCTTATTCATATATCTTCTTCCTGTTAGTTGAGAGACGCATTTGCAGAAATTATTTTACTGCTCATTTCCTTGTAGGTGCAACGGGAACATGAGAATAGGCTTTGAGCGATAGTCAAATCTATTAACGCTTTGAGATTCCGTTCTCTTTACGCAGTTAACATATAAAAAAATTAACAACGATGTTCCATTTCATGAAAGTTTTGTTTTCCAAAGCTGACACAATAACAAGCATGATCTCCGGAATTGTTCGTTTTACAAAAAATGTATTTGGACATAAATTATGTTTTAGCAATATCTACATTTTTGTACAGTAAGATTTTCTCTACCTCTTACGGTTTACGAGTTATTCAAAAGTTATCCATAGTAAACGGACTACATAAGCTATGGCCAGAAAATTAGAAATATATATTTCTTTTGTCATAAAAATATCTAAAACACATGTCAATTTAATCAAAATCGTTACAGCCATTTTCAAGAAAATCAACATTTTCCTTGTAAAGGGTGGTTTAGAGTGGAGCAATTTTCTTCAAAATCTTCGTGTCGTATACTTGAAAGATATTAAACTTAAATACCAAAGACTGACTGACAGACTGACAGACACACACAAAGACTTTTTTCTAAAAATTTGTAATTTTTTGTTTTTGAACTCAGGGGGCCTCAAAATATTTATTTCCGGTGAAATCTGGACATCGAATTTTTTGGTGGAATACAATACTTCCTGTAATTACTAGTAGAGTAGGTAGAAATGTATGCGATACTATTTTAGTGTTTGCTGTAGTCTGTTATTGATTTTGTTCTTTTGGTAGACGCTATAATGTGATATTTCTTGCACCTTTTTCCACACAATATGCACTCTGTGTTCATTCGGTTCATGGTATTCCTTGTTCCTGCGTATTTTGTGCTGATAGCCACGTATTGCTAGTCTTGTCACATATGTTTGGCTCCTGCATTCTCTGGTCAAGTCGTTGTTCAGCATTGCTGATTAGTGCAGAATTCAATGTCTAGTTGCTTCTTCTGATGTTAGTAAGTAGAGACCGGATGTTAGGCAAAATGCCTATTCTTACTCACTGTAGTTATCTTAAAACGACTTAATTTTAGTTCAACTTACTGTCCTTGGAGCTACTTTTTATAAAGTTTAATGTGCATAATTTTGGCTATTTTAACATATAATGCCTATAAATGCCTGTTTCCTTTCTTTCGAGCAGAAAAACTACATTTTTTAAAAAAGTTGGCTTAAAATGCTTGACATTGGGGAAACACCGAACACTGCTGTAAGAGTATCGCCTAACAGATCCGTCACGATATGACTATGTGGTTGAAGCGGCGTAAAAGAAATAGAGAGAACGAATGTGCCAAACAGTACAGAAAAGCTACATTTTTTAAAAAAGTTGGCTTAAAATGCTTGACATTGGGGAAACACCGAACACTGCTGTAAGAGTATCGCCTAACAGATCCGTCACGATATGACTATGTGGTTGAAGCGGCGTAAAAGAAATAGAGAGAAAGAATGTGCCAAACTAATTTTACATGACAACTCGCAGTCAAATGTTGAGGCAGCGAAATTCTGTGTCTTGCCACTAACCAATAGAATAGAAAAACAGGAATGGATATTGTTTGAAAGTCATCTATCTGAAGCTTAACAGTGCTGCCACATGCAGAAAACTTAATACCCCAGTGCTCCTCTCGTGGTTGAAGGTATTATCGTAATGGAATTATCTGGAGGGAAAGGTTTCGCTTACCAGTAATTACTGCACACTAACCGAGAATATTGGCACGCGTTGATAACTTCATAATTAGATTCACATGAATGCAAATCAATAGATGTCTCAATAACGCTAGAGTAGTCAAAGCAGCTATAAATCACAGGCTCTAAGGCTTGAAAAGTCACATTGTTTTAAATATGAAGCAAAATATGAGAAACACGCAAAGAAGAGGCATCCTTGACGTTGGTTATGCAGTAATTTCGTTAATAATGAAGTTCAGCTACTGGTAACTGTAAAACAATCCCAGTGATTCACAGTCGATCAACTGTTTACTCATCTTAAAAACAGTACGACAAAATATTAAAATTCGATAGATAAAAGCTAACTTAAAGGATATTTTTCGTATTCAGAGTCTCTATTTCAGTTTTATATACCAGAGGCATGGGAGATAGTGCAGCCTAACGAAAGAAGGGAGGTTGGATTTACCTCTAACTATGCCCAGACTTTTCACTGATTGACCACAGACATATATTGTCTTACAGTGGCGGTTTAATTATCTCTATGTTGATTTGTGAAAGTACTTCCAAACCTTGTGCGATCAACCTGTTCATTAGTGCGTTTTTTGGTACTGATCACGTTTAATAAATCTATATTTGTCATTAAAGTCGAAGATACGTCGCGCAACCTATTGCGCTACAGACTTTAGTATAGTTCAATTTGGAGAAAATCTGTTCGCCAATTACGTACATTCAATCTTATATCAACTATTCTTGCAAATGCTTATTTCTCTATCTGCTACATTTTAATCAACATAAGCATTTTCACAAAGTATCTTATCGCTAATTTTCTTGTAGGTGCAAGGGAAATATGGAAATAAAGTAGGCTAAGAGATAAAAATCTGATGTGTTGCACTCACATGACTTTCTCTACTCTTGTACTAACCATTCTTACAATCTCGTATTCCTATATCTTCTTCGTGTTAGTTAAGATAAACATTTGTACAAATTATCTTATTGCTTATTTCCTTGTAGGTGCAAGGGGGACATTAGAATACAGTAGGCTTTGTGCGATAGTCAAATATTTTACAGCTTTGAGATTCCGTTCTCTTTGCACGCTTAACATATAAAAAATGAACAACGATGTTCCATTTCACAAAAGTTTTAAGTTTTCGGAAACTCACACATATAACAAGGAGTATCTCCGAAATGCTTCAGCCTACAAGAAAATGTATTTAGACATAAATTGCGTAGGTATTTTAGCAAGATCTACATTTTTTGTATAGTATGATTTGGTCTATCTCTAACGGTTTACTAGTTATGCAAAAGTTGTAGAGAGTAAATATGACTACAGGGGCTATAGACAGAAAATTCAAGATATACATTTTTTGTCATAAAAATATCTCATACATATGACACTTTAATCAAAATTGTTAGAGCCATTTTAAAGAAAGTCAAAATTTTCGAAAAAGTTTCCATGTAAAGGGTAGTTTAGTGTGAGGCTATTTTCTTCAAAATCTTCCTTGAAAGACGCTAAACTTAAATACTAACTTTGGTTTTTAACCTACTTTCGTTTTTGAGTTATGCTGTCCACAGATTGACAAACACACACAGACTGACAGATACACACACACACACACACACACACACACACACACACACACACACACACACACACACACACACACACACACACACACACACACACACACACACACACACATACATACATACGGACCTTTTTCTAAAAATGCTTTTTTCCGATGCAGGGGGTCTCCAAACATATATTTCCGGTGAAATCTCGACATGGAATTTTTGGGTGGAATACAATACTTCCTCTACTTACAGTAGAGAAAGTGAAAATATCAAAAAGAAAAATGTAGGTATATAAGTATCAGAAGACATAAATGAGAACATAAATTACAATGCTACTAAGAGCGAAAGAAAGAAGCAATAAGAAAATCATATAAATTAATGTAAAACTTAATGGAGGTAGTATAATAGGATCTTTTTTGTCAATGGTTATGAATAATACGTAGTTTCTAAGATGTTTACATTTGGTTAATATATAATTTTAAACTGTAGTCCCAGAAAAGCGGATTTAGTAAATTTGAAAACAGCCCGTTTTATATCCGATGTTACCGTTCGTTGACTCTCGAGTCCCTTTTGCGGTGTATCAGAGAATGTGCATCTTAACAGGAAGTAAAAATACACTATGAGGGGGGGCCCTAATGACCAAGTTGTCGACGGGCCCTTAAACCCAACACACTCACTCACTTACACTATGAGGCAATTTCAATGTTATCTATAGTTTATTGTATGTGCGCGCTAATCCAGCGTTACAAAAATGAGTACTTATCTATTTACCAAATCACGAAGAACAGTTATTGTTACTTATTATTAGACTTTTATGCATTGAAAATGTAGTGTGAATGGTAAAAATGAGACTGTGACACATGGCTATGGGTCAAGTTTATTGGGAGGTAGGCGCCGAGCAGTTGGAACAGGTTAGTGGCGCGGTCGGCTAGGTAAACATCGAAAGAATCTTATAAAGGTTTCGCCATCTCGAACGATCTGAACCGTGTGACAACTACTATACAAACGAGCGCTCTCGCGAGTAGTCAGTCAGTCTCGAGAAGTCAATGACTGCGTGGGTGATTAAGCAAGTGGGTTTCTGTTGCTACGACAAGTACTGTTCTCTGAGCGAGTTTGTGGAGACATGTTTACTGTAAGGGATTCGATATGTCTTGTGTACCGCTCCCCAGCGAGTGAACTGTCCAGGAGACGAGACGGAGTCGTCTATATTTCATTACGACGAGAAGAAAATGAAGTGATAGAGTGCAGTGGGACTGCTTCACGTTAGGAAGTGACACTACGAAGTAAGCAAAGACTCAGTGATACTGGAACTAAGTTGCTAAGTGACAGTGAAAACAAGGTGAAGTAACAGTTGAACTGGACTAGTCGCAATGTACTAAATTTTCTGCTTCTTTATGGCAATTCAGATTTGCCTCTAGTTTTATAGGTTTTTACGTGGATCATTCAACGTTACCCTTCAGAGAACAGCGGCAACAAATGACATTCAGACCAGATTATGAGGACCAAGTAGAATTGGGGTGACACGTGGTAAGACTGAGTGGGGACGGCGGAACACGAAGTGGGATCCGGAAACGCAAACGAACCGACACCTTCAGCGAAAGTGTGGAAGACACTGACAGAAACAGGAATATGTGGAGAGAACTAGTAAGTAAATTAGGAAGTCAAAACATTACATCACAAGGTGACAGTGCTATTACGTGACAACTCAATAACTAAAGACACAATTATTTTTCCATTACTATTATACTTGTATCATAAGTAGATCTGATCACACCAAAACCATCAAATAAAGTGAATAAGCAAGCTAGATCACGACATTAACATGCGATCCTCTGGTTTTGAGGTGCAGGTTTAAACCCGGCGGAGGGCGATGTATTCGTTTTTTGAGTGTGAAAATATTTAGCACGGCCTGCTTCGGAAAGGAACTAAAGCAATTTACCGTATGTAAAGGAACCTCAAGCTTCATAAACAGGCCACTGAGCGTAATGAAGTAGTCTTTCACGCCCAAAATAGAATGAGGGGCTGAGAAACATAGCAGTTAAAGAGCTTCTATAAGTAAAAGAAAAAAAAACCGGGAGTTTTTGTGGATTAATTTTCATTTCTCAGCTATTGGAAGAACTAGTAAGGACAAAGGGATAATGTTCAGTTTCTCTAGAAGTATTTGTTTCATTTGATAATTATAGAAGGTCATTAAAAATTGCCTCTAGTTTGAGGCTTAGATGTGCCTCGCTTTCACAAAGTTGAGGTTCTATGTTCTTCCCGGAGTAGATCATGTTATTTTGACTACACTAACGGTTGCATATGAGCAGAGTTTTTGGCATAAAAATAACTCCATCGGGACAAAATTTCAGCATACGGCGGCATTGATATTGCCCGCTATTTCCTTAAATAGCAGTATCAACTATTATGTACATATTATTACTATTATTATTATCATCATCACTATTATTGTTGTTGATTTTTAAGTTGAGATTAAACTGTTTACTCCAACGCTTAAAAATGTATTTAATGGGCTTAGAATCACGAACGAACAGTTTATTAGCAAACGTTTTATTCTCTGAATTCCATGAGACTGTTTGAAGAATAAATTGATATTCGTTCCTCTCTTATTCCCCTGAATTGGATTAACTTACTGTTCCTTAGTTCTTTTTTTCCCATCATCGCCTCGTCTATCCCCTTGAGGTGCGACTTCCGTATCCCTACAACGTTCTTGAAGATTCTCTCTATCATCAAAGAGCTCCCTAACAAGCCAGCAATTTAATTTGGAAATACTCTTGGTTCAAAATCGCTTTATCACTTTCTCTAAGTTTGTTAGGCAGTGCGGAACGCTAGCATTAGTAAAAGGAATTGAAGGGAAAAAAGTACACTGCAGTCGAAGATCTTTCTCTGCAGCTACAGAAATACAGTTGAGGAGAATAAATTTTTGGTAAACATAGTTTATTATTACCGTTAATGTTTATATTATATCTTGTAAAAAGTGTAGACAAGCTCTTTAGTAATGTAAATATTGCCCATTAAAGTCGAGACATTCTACGCTATGCAAACCATGCAAATATTTGAGTTGCCTATCATAATCTGAAATTGAGAGTTTACGACTGCACAATGCAAGTCACATTGAAATCCTTGGAGGAAAAATATTGATCCCATGGATGATTTTAAAAATATTATTCCAAGATTTGCAAGGTTTAAAAATGTTAGCAAAAGCGAAAATTACGAATCTTATATATAGGTCTTCCCTGTCGTGTGATCCACATTGAAATTTTCTCCTATTTATGATAGCGATCTTGGCAATGTCGCTTTCTTCTGATAGCTCAATCCTACTATCACGTGACACAAAACCTCGCATCAGGGTGGACCTCCCTGAAATATCTTTCTTCGTCTTGCCTGCTACTATACTGCATAACTTTGATAAACAAAGGAAGAATAGATATTTCCCCTTTTAGGACTTGACAAAGTCTGCCAACTCCAAGGACCATAATTTCCGGTAGCGTCGTTCATAATGGACTTCTCCAGGTCTCTAAACTTGCCAGGAACATATCTATAGTACAAAAATATTAATTATACGGATAATAATAATATTAACTATTATAATAACTATAATAATTATTATAATAATATAATTAACTACATAATGTAAAATTAGTCAGAAAAATAAGGAGAATATTTACCCACAAATTTTGGATGGGACAAAGTTTGGTTTTCAAAAACCAGGAGGGGAAATTTAAATAAATTACTGAAATTGTTTCTTGGACTCTATATACCCTCATTAAAACATGGATAAACATTTTCATAAATTGCTTCTAAAGAGCAAAATAAACATTAAATATTGAAAAAATCAGAAAACACGCTTAAATAACAGAGTCCTAGGGCATGAATCGCAGGTAAAATCGATATTTCAGCCCAAACAAGTAGCAGGATGTACAAAAAATAAAATTAATAAAGACACTAATCAGTCAAACTAGGATAAAGCTACCAACTTCAGAACACAAAAGTACTAACGTCATGCGAAGCGGTGTAAGCAGATAGTGGGATGATAAATAGTTCTGTACTGTCGGCAGCTAGTGCCACTGCTGGCTATCGAAATATAGTTTTCAGTACTCAATCATTTAGTAACAGTGAAGATCTCATGTTAGAAAATCAGTAAATTATACCAAACTTATTGTAAAAATTGCAGTCACGAGTTCACAAAATATCGTCTGCAGTGACCTGAATGCAATAGACGGAATGATCAGTCCAAAGGGAGCCAGGAAAAATCCACATCCCAGGGCAAGCGAATGCTAAAGGCGCATATAAATGAAATTTTAAGCATCGACGATTTTAAAACTCGGCGCTCTTGGTAGGCATAGGTTTACAAAATGAACTAAAGCTGCTGAGATTTTAGAGCAGCAGCTTCGAGTGCGAGAGAATCGTCAATAGCAAAATCGCTATTTAGTTCAGGTAGTAAAAATATTGCGAGCAACTTTAACAAAATTAGTCAATTATGTTTTTAATTAACAACTGGAACTTAGGTTAAATATATAATAACCTACCTAACGCCTTGTAATTAATACGAAGTATGCTCTTTAAGTAGGCATATAAATCATATCAGAGTATTTGGACTGTTCGAGTATTTCTAGCTTTCAAACATATCTATCAATGAATTTAATTTCCCAATAGATAAAATTTAGAAAACTTCCTGTTTCAATTACCTCAGACATAAATAAATAAAAATCAAATTTTATTCCTTACACCGGGACGTGGCTTCCAAATTCCATACATTTATTAATAAACTATAAAAAATATACAATCTACAAACAATTTTTCAGATAAGAAAATTAAAATAAAATATTAAAGAAAAAGATAAATAAATTAATAATAATAAAAAAAAGAAAATAATAAACTATTTTATTATTCATATTTATATTTATTGCAGACATAGCATTGTCTGCAATATTTGAATTTTCACCACTACCACCCCCCCCCCCCCCCAACACCACCATCACCACCGCCACAGCCCCCGCCACCGCCACCATCAATTTGGGACACTGTATTTTACACTATTCACAAACTTTCTGTTATTTCCATTTATGTTCATAATAACAAAAATATGTTCTATGAGTTCTATATGTTGTAGAAAGGACTGCGACCTTATCGATATAGTTTGATAGATGCTGGCACAACTCACTATTTATAAACGTGTTGTTTGATGCAAACTGTGTTTTAATTAGAGCCAAGCTGTTGCGGCAGAGTTAGATTACTTTTTCTTGTGGTTTCCTATTTTGTAACAATCAGCGAAAATAAAGATACGCACTTCTCCCATGCAGGTGTCTGAACATTATAATTAAATGAAATCTATTAGGTACATTCTGATGTTATAAATACGTAGGCACTCGAGGAGTAGAATTGGATTTTTCAGTTTACCCACATACAGTTTGTATTTTTAAAAACTCCAACACTAAGTTTGGTGATAATTAATATAGGAACCCCTTAAACATAATTAATTTACATCGTTACAAGGTGATTGAATGAAATGTGTTTTAATGTACTCCCATTTTTAGTTTCTCTATTACTACTTGTAATAAGTAAGGAACGTACTGTATTCTATAAAAAATTCGATACGGAGATTTCACAGGAGGTATACGTTTTGAAATTCTCTAAATGCAAAAAGAAAGCCTTCTTATAAAAGGATGTATGATTGTGTGTGTCTTGTTTGAGAGAAAGAGGGAGAGAGAGATAAATACACACATACACACACAAAGAGAGAGAGAGACAGAAAGACAGAAAGACTCAAAAACTAGAAGTGGTTAAATACGAGACTTACATCATTCAAGGACACAGCACGAACAATTTCAAGAAAATCTCCGCTCCAAATTAGCCTCTACGTGGAATATTTTATGAAAATTCCCTAATGACTTTCAAAAAATACATTTACACCAAGTGCTGGATCGAGTGTGATTCTCTGCCTTAGGCAGATGTTTAAAAGGTAACGTTGGAACCATCTGTTCCTTACTTTATTTAACAAAGTATTAGCTACAGTGTTTGTTGGCGTAATCGTTTGCGAATGCAATTTGGTAATAAATAACCAGTTTTTAATTTACTCTAATTAAATATGGTTACCCTCTAAGCGCTGCTTCGGCGAAGGTTTCTGTACTTTGTACAAACATTTTAGTAGGTAATGCTGGAAAACAAATAACGCACATAAAGTTTTCAGCATCTTTTAGCGCATCTATTTGCCGAAATAAAAACACACTATTACTTGAAGTAGGCCGTGAAAGGAACGCCACTGACACCTCCATAATTACAGGTTAAATGATGGAGATCAGATCATCGCTCGAGTCAATTATAACGAGGGTTGCCTAATTACGGTAGCAGGGGCGTTGATCACTGTAATTGCCTGTCGTAGCGTGAAGCGTGAAACCGCCACAGTCTGCTGAGATAGCGGACGAGTTTCAAAGGATCTTCTTTACCATGTGCCGCGGCGGCGGCTGGAACAGATTGAATAAGGATTTGTGCATTACACCAGCCACAAAAATAGAGATTTCTTCTCTTATTTCTGTTCATATTGCTGGGTTCGAAAGCTGCACATTGCAGATATTTGCATATTAAGTGCATGTGTACGTGCATTTGATATTACACCTATATTCCAGTTACGAGCTGAACGTACACATTTTTACTTTCTCTACTACGTATAGTAGGTAGGGGAAATATTTATTCAACCAAAAATTCGGTATTCAGATTTCACCGGAAATATGTTTTGAAACCCCCTGAATTCAAAAAAAGGATTCGCGCGCGCGCGTGTGTGTGTCTGTCTGTCTCTGCCTGCCTGCCTGCCTGCCTGCCTGCCTGCCTGCCTGTGTGTCTGTCTATCTGTCTGTCTGTCTGTCTGTCTACATAGCAGAACTCAAAAACGAAAAGTCTGTTAAAAACCAAAGCTGGTATTTAAATTGAATATCCTTCAAGGATAGGACAGGAAGATTTTCAAGAAGTCCAACCCTAAACTACCCTTTACATGGATAATTTTTCGTAAATTTTGATTTAATGAAAAATAAGTAAATATTTTGATTAAAATGTCATATGTTTAAGATATGTTTATTACAAATGAAATGTATATTCTGCATTTTCTACCTGCAGCCTATATAGTACTGTTTACTCTTTATGACTCGCGTAACTGGTAAACCATAAGAGATAGACCAAATCTTACTATAAAAGCAAGTCAGTTCCAAATGCATTTTTTGTGGAGTGAACTATTTTGGGGATAATCCTTGTTATTTGTGTGAGTTTTCCAATATACTTAAACTTTAGTCAGGTCGTTATTCACTTTTTTATGCCTTGCAAAGAGAATGTAATTTCAAAGCCTTCGTATTGCGAACGGCTTTAAAAGATTTCACTGTTGCTCAAAGCCTACTGTATTTCCATATTCCCCTTGCACTTAAAAGAAAATGAGCCATAAGGTTATCTCTGCAAATGTTTATCTCGACTGACATGAAGAATATAGACAAATAAGGGTTTGTAAGAATAGTTACCACAAAGTAGAGAAATTTGTGTTAGTGGAACGTATCAGATTATTATATTCTCTAGTACTTAACAGCAGATGACAGAATATTCCACTCATAAATGTATTCACCGAAAAAGCACATTTTGAGGCTTCTGGATTCAAAAATGCATTTTAGAAAAACGTGCGCACGCATCGTGTGTGTGCGTGTGTGTGTATTAAAAGTATAACTCAGACAAGATGTGACACGAAGACTTTCTAGAATATTCCCCACCCCAAACTGCCCTTAACTCGGAAAATTTTTCGAAATTGTTTACTTTCTCAAAAATGGCTGAAACAATTTTGATTAAAATACCAAATGTTTAGGATCTTATCGTGACGAATGAAATGTATAACTTCGATTTTCTGAAATTCTATTTGTTCTGAATACTGCATAATACATTTTTGTAGTAACCATTTCCGAGATATTCCCTGTTATGGATGTGAATTTTAAAATATTTATGCTTTTCTGAAATAAAAGTGCATTCGTTTTGTTCTCCTGGCCATGCAAGACAACATAATTTAAGTCATCATATAACGCCCAGCAATTAAAAATTCTTACTATCACTTAAGCCCATCGCATTCCATATTCCCAGGTACCTGTAACGAAATACGTAATTATCAAAACCTTTGTTCAAATATTTATTTAAATTAACAGTAAGTAAAGTAAGGTCTTATAAGAATACTTTGTTGAAGAATGAGTGGCAAATGTCTTGCGAATATAATATCAGATAGTCCTGTAAAGTCTTTTCTCACCTTCTGGACGTAGTAGAAGAATTTCAGCATTCCCAGATTGATAGCCAGCGTCTGTACTCGTCAGTCAGACTGTCCAAGTTTTTGTTTAAAAACCTCTTTGGACGCTGACCTCTGTTTATACTCGTATATTCAGCGAGTGGTGTGTAGAGACCCTTGTGGAAGCTTGCGACGGAGTTTTCCAGGAAAACTGGATAAGTATTTAGTGCTTTAGAATTACACTTCCAAGTTTAAACTTTCGAGAACAATTGTATGTTTTGTTTCAGTAAGTTTTAAACAAATACATAATACGTGGATGTTGCTGAAGTTCACGATAAGTTTAAATGCTGGAATTAACATAATCTAATGTTATTGCACACAATACACGTTAAACACATTCATGTTAAAAAAATCCGATGTGATACACTCGCATGTCTCTCTATTCTTACAAACTTCTTACAAACTCTATCTTCTTCATGTTAGTTGAAGCAAACGTTTGCGGAAGTTATCTTATTGCTTATTTTCTTGTAGGTGAAACGGGAATATCGCTTTGAGCGATAGTCAAATCCTTTAAAGCTGGTCTCTATATGAAGGCTATGAAATTCCATTCTTTTTGGACGGCTAAGAGAAAAAAGTGAACAACAAACTTTTATTCGAGAAAAGTTTAAGTGTTGCAAACCTCACTCAAATAACAAAGAATGTCTCCAAAGTGGTTCACTCGACACAAGGTGTGTTTTAACGAGATCTACATCTTATGTATAGTAAGATTTGGTCTATCTCTTTCGATTTGCCAGCTATGCCAAAATCATCAAGAGTAAAGTGGACTACATAGGCTATAGCCAGAAAATTCAAAATATATATTTCATTTGCTTTAAAACATCTTATACATATGGCATTTTAATCAAAATCGTTAGAGCCATTTTTTATAAAATCAAAGTTTTCCAAAAATTTTTCCTTAAAAGGGTAGTTTCGTGTAGAGGAATTTTGTTCAAAATCTTCATGTCGCATTCCTGAAGGATATTGAACTTAGATACCAACCTTGGTTACTAACCGACTTTTCGTTTTTCAGTCATGTTCTTCACAGGCAGACATGTAGACACACACACACGCGCGCGCGCGCGCGCGCGGACCTTTTTTTCTAAAAATGCTCTTTTTGAACACAGGGACCTCAAATAATGTTTCCGATGAAATCTCGACATCGAAATTTTGGGTTCCTTCTAATATGTGCTTCATAGCATTACAAATAAAAAGGTGGTATTTTGTTCTTTGACTCCAGATTGGAGGCGTAATTCTACTCGTACAAGAATGTACGAAGATAGCAGTTTGTTACTTGTAAGATGCGTAGAGTAA
Organism: Tenodera sinensis; assembly: GCA_030765045.1. Classification (NCBI taxonomy): domain Eukaryota; kingdom Metazoa; phylum Arthropoda; class Insecta; order Mantodea; family Mantidae; genus Tenodera; species Tenodera sinensis. The sequence goes on along the minus strand of CM060965.1, from coordinate 63,615,641 downwards.
CTTATTTCTGACATAGCTGCGGTAGTAACTATGGGACATCACCAAGGGTTTCGAAATAATTAATTACTTAAACGAATTAAATAAATATTCCGAATAACTTTTTCAGACGTGAAGTAACTTGGCAGCGTTGCGTTGAGGTTTGTCAGGGAATTGTGGATGTAAGCATGTCAGTCGCTTGCAGGGTGGTGTAATGTTATGGGAGCTAACCACACAATAAATATGGAAGGACATGTCATGGTATTTGTTTACGTTTTACGAGACGCGTGGTAGCAGTAGTACTGACCTAGTGAAGGTGACACCCACACAATCTGCAGTGTTGCCAGCTTGTTTTCGACAAAACTAAAATATCTGTATAGGAAGTGGTCAGAGACAAAAATGCAAGATACAAAATGTATTCCAAATACCGAGATGTACCGCTGGTTTAAATTAATGTAATGACTTCCCTTCCGCCCGGCATATACGTATTAGGGAAAATAAAAAAAAACATAGGTGCTAATTTACTGTAACCACACGAAGATTTAAAATATGTCATATATGTTATGACATCTTTGTTCACTTTAAGATAATGCATCTGCGAAATTAAATGAAAATGTTGACAGAAAATGAGATTTAAACTTTAAGAGTATTTTTCTACTGGACGCATTTAAACTACCATTACCTGAAACTATAAATGGTCAAGCGAACGCTTATTAATGGGCACGAAAAGTTTCAACCTTCTTTTCTTACTGTTTTTTCAGCTTTTCCCATACTCAAAAAGCTCCACACGATACAACTACCAACATAGCAGTAAAATTTTAATCAGAAGCCAAGAAAAACCAAGAATTTTGGAGAATAAAGAAAGTAAGAATTTGTGAACTACACTTAGGGGTTAATTATAAACCATCTAATGTGAGAGATCATTTTGTAAATTTGCTGACTTTAAACTATGACCATGCAAGATGGATTTTGGAAATATGGCAAACATATTACTGTTATTGTGTGTGATAACTGGCATAAATTTGAGCAAGATATTTTGCTACAGTGGATCTCTCAAATTTCGGAGACGCATTACCTTAAAGAAACAGACTGCAAGAGTTATGTTTTACAAGAATTAAACATATACTTCAAGATATGCTTCTGAAGATATTAGTATAAAGTTATATGTATTTTGGATAATTTGTGCTGTAGTTTCATGTTCGTCCGTGTCTCATTAACACTTCCTGTGCTCTAACTTCCAAAAGAGCAGGAAGGAAGGAATGTTTCCCTCGTTTACGAAGAACAGGTGCATTCCAAAATTGGATGCACTCTCAGTGAGGCATGTAAAGAAGCTTGTTCCTAACACTAAATGAATTTTAATGAATAAGCGGTGGTAAGATGGGGCGAGCTCCCGGGGAGAACAAAAGGGGTTGGTTGCGGTCGGTAAGTACATACATAAGACAAGGGGATTGTGAACCCTCAAGGGAGTGATTCAGGCAGTGCGCCAGGTCAGGCGAGAGATTATACTTGTAGAAACCACCACCATAATTATTGAACATGAGTACGGAGACAGGACAAGCTTGGTGTGTAGCCTACCACCCAGGGGAGTGGAACGGAATAACAGCGATTCACTTCAATGACTTCCGCTACAGACAATCGCTTGCTTCTTTGGCGTTTTCAAACACGGCTAATTACAGATTGGGTCACACTGTATAATATCTATATATCGCTTCTTTCACTTCCTGGGAGGAAACATCAAATATATTTAATTATTTTGTCTTACACGACACTACTTGGGCCCTCTATACTTGAAATAGAAAATATTAACAGTACTTGCATGAAAGGAGATGGAAATAGTTGAGGTAGTAAGTACATGTTAGTTACAACGAAGGCACTGTTGATAATCATAAGTTAAGAACAATCAAGGAGTTAAGGGTATTCTATGTCTCCTGCACTATTGGCCTATATCTAAATCATGCCATTATATAATGGCACGATAAAATAAGTGACTTTATGATGAATGGAAATATTTCATATTCTATGTGACGACGTGATGTTAAGTGACCTAGAAAATAAAGTAGAAATAGTTATCTACAAATTAAGTAAAAGTTTGTGTTAAAAGGTTGATATGCACACCTCGAGAAGTTGTTGGATATTGGAGCCCATAATAGAGATGGCGCCAGTGAGAAACCTTTACACAGCGGAAACTCCACCTTCACCTGGTCCTACAACCCTGAAACATATGAAAATGAAACAAAAGAAAGGAAAATGATTGGGACAGGAAATTCATGGCAGAAAAGAACTACCCTCTACTTCTTCTACTCAGAGAGAGGGCGACGAGGCGACCCTTACGGCCTGGGCGGTAACTTCCAGGAGGGCCAGGGAAGGGGTCCTAGAGCGCAAGCAGCTGTGAGATCTGTCCGTGTTCTCCGCAATGTACCGTGCTGCCAACCAAACCTGAAAGATGACAAGGTAGGGAATTGAGAAATGAAGTGAAATGAATCCCTGGGGAGGAGAATCAACACCAACAATCGCCTAGTGGCAAGGGGAAACCTAGGAAAAACCCAAGTCAGTGTTTTCGGTCGACGGGGATCGAACCCGGGATGCGTTGCCGCGGCATCACCTCGCTTGGTATAAATGTAAATACTTAGTTTTGCAAATTGATCCTCTCCTTAGAAAACGCGAGCGGTTTCGGAGTAAAACTTTTGAATACAAAAGCCAAACAGCAATTCCCAGATGAAAAAGTTGCCCCAAAGTGCTATGGACAAGGTAGCAAGAAATGTTACAAGTTTAATCTATGCACGTCCCACTGCGCCGCTCCAACACGTTGGGAAAAAAATCCCTCGGCGGCGGTGGCGGCTTCCCCTTCTCTTACATGGCCATTTTTGTCTCTGAGCCCGTTATAGGCGTCATGGCTTGGCCATGAATCTTACTAATACGAGGTACATGCCGTCCACGGAACTGAACTCGCGAGATCTTAGAGAGGGGATGCCTGCCACCTGCTTCATATCTGGCGAGGTAATCCTTCCTTCCTTCCCTTTTTCCTTCCTTCCTTCCGTATTATGAGTAGTTGTTATGTTCCGCCAGGTCGCCAGATGATGCCCTCTCTTAGGTTAGCAGGTACATCCTTTAAAGAGGCGCAAACGATCACTATCTAAAATAGTAGTGCAGATATTTTTTTTAACTTTCTCTGCTTCAGTAAAACCTGCCTAAAACGGCTGCGGTCGTTCCAGTACTATTTTTCCGTTTTCACGGGTTTCCATTTTACAAAGGATTGTACATATCAATCATATCAATCTCCATCTAGGAAAGAAATTAATTACTTTTAAAGTAATCATTTTGTCTTCCTGTCAGAGATTGATGGTGTTTGCTGTGCAAGTAGGATTTATAAAATAATAAAGCTGTCGTGATATTTTAGTTTTTGATGCTCATGGAATGTTTTGAATATTAAGATATTTACGCATTGTGAATATATTAAATCATTAACTCCCTCAAAACTATTAAACATCTTGTGTCTGGATTTTTGTGATGCAATTTATAATATAAACACCCTTAACTGTGCAAGGTATTGACTTCATATCTATAAAAATATAGAAAATTCAAATTTTAGTCCCAGGAACCCTTAAATCTAAACTTAGGACGCAGTTCAGCGTGTATAGTATAGGATACTATAGGCAGGACCAATGAAATCTTTTGTGTTTGAGGTTTTCCCTTGGAAGGGACGGATGGGATGAGAGGATTCGAAGATCCGACGGACCTGAGGCGGTCCTAACACTACAAATTTGAACTCTCCGGAGACGCCCTGTACAAGGCTCGCTTCCCACCCTCAACAACTCCCGCCAACACTTAGAACCCTGAAACAAGCATGCAGATGTAAGGCGCGGTGAAATGAAGCGACAGGACAGGGGATATTCACCTAGCGAACCGTGAAAAGTCAGGAAGGTTGGCTATGGGAGTCGAACCCACGGCCTCCCTATGTAGGAGCCTCACACCTTGCCGTATTTGGTCAGAGTAGGTACGTTAAGGCAGTGAACCTGAAAAAAAAAAAAAAAAAAAAAACCAAAAACTTTATCACAGTGCGGTAATATATGTTACACCTGCAACTAAAGTGTAATGTAATATTTCTGCAAATGATCATCTCGATTAAAGAAAAGTAGACCGGAAAACTCCGATGTGCTACACTCACATTATTTGTTCTACCCCTGCTTACAGATGTTCCTTTTCTTCTATCTACCTCATATGAATGAAACTAAACATATGTAAAAATTGAGAATAAGTGAATACATTAGGTTTAAGTGACAGTCAAATCACTGTTCGCTTCGTGATACTTTGAAATTCCGTTCTTTGTATGTCAAGAGATAAAAGAAGAACTACTTTTGTTTCAAAAAAGCATGTATTTGAAAATGGAAGTCAATAATAAGTAATATCTGGGTAATGGTAAACTCCACAGCAATTAAAAATGAATAAAATAAAATTAGAACCGTAAGAGAACTTATTTGATATAGATTGTGCACTTAAACGAGACCTACATTTTTAATGTGGTACGATTTTATCTATCCTTTCCAGTTTAAAAGCTGTGCAAAATACATTCATAATGAAGAGCTCTTTAGAGATTATTCCTAGAGACTCCCAGATATTTATTGCATGTCAAGAAAGTATCTTAGGTGTGCAGTATTTTAAGCATATGGTATTTTAACCAAAATCGTTAAAACCATTTTTGAAAACTCAAATTTTCAAAAATGTTCCGCATTGGAGTTTCTTGAAAATGTTCGCGTCGCATTCTTGTAAAATGCTGAGCTGAAATGAGAAGTTTGGTATTTAACCAACTGTTGGGTTTTGATTTACACTGTTCAAAGATACAGGAAAACACACACGCACACACACACACACACACACACACACACACACACACACACACACACACACACACACACACACACACACACACACACACACCTTTTCATAAAAATGCTTTTCTGTGGGGAGAGCATTCAGGGAGCCTCAAAACATGTATTTCGGGTGAAATCTCAGCGATACTTCCCCTACTTCTGTAAGTACATAATTAATTAATGAATGAATTAATTCATTCATTCATTAATTATTAATTATTAAGCATTGGTAAGAATAGTTCATTAATATTATATAAAAATAAGGTAGTGGCTATTCAAAAATCTTAAAAATATGCATTGAGCATACTGTTGTGCTAGTCGGGGCAATTAGAAAGAGTTTGTCTTATATCATTGCGTGCAGATGTTAATGATACGCTTTCCATACAGCCATAATTACAATTTCCAGCGTAGAAAACATTGCATGGTGTCATAATTTCCAGCAACAGCTTTGGAGCAGCTTTTGATTGCACACACCTAAGTAAGTTAATGAGAAAATAGACATGTCTTTAGCTCCAAGACTAACTGTACGCACTGCATACTCATTGTGTCAGTTCCACAAAATTCACTTCAGGGAAGCTTCGACCCACGCACGAAGCCTAGTTATCAATACCGCCAATTCACTGATGCGATGCACAGTGGGTGTGCTTCGATACATACCTAGTCATGTTACAAAGGGAAATAATAATCTCCGGAACTACTGATCCCTATACCAGATGAGTTCTTGGGAACGTCTACTATATGGTTGTACAGCGAAGACATAAAGGTTCAGGATTTTCATATTTAAATATTTCAGAACTGAATAGTGTGACTCGTTAAGTGAATTTGGGTATACCAAACTTGTAAAAATAATGTAGTATTCAATAATTCAGATAATATATAGACTCTTTCGGGATTAATTAGATATATAACTTGTTATTTATAGATCTGTAGCGTATTTTTAGAATGTAATTACGTTGTTGCATGCTTTATCATTGTGGGCTTTCTTGTGAACTTCTTCAGTTAGAAGAACTGAACAAGTTCTGAGGGCCTCACAGTAACTAGTATGGTACGCAGGCCACAGTGGGCCGTTTGTGCTGTCAGTGTAACACTAATAGTAAGAGATGAAGGGTGACCAGATCTGGATATGCACTAAACCCAAACGATTCCAAAATGGCACCAATCTTGACATCAGCTAGCTCTGCCAAGCCACCTGCTAAACGCAGTTTTTACCGTCTTGCAGCAACATATCAACTGCTGACACCTGGTGCTACAACCCTGAAACAGATGAAAGGGCATATTTGGGACAGGAAATTTGTGGTGCCTATCGACCTCGGTAACTCAGAAAAAATTGATATATTGGACGTGAAATTGAATCTAGGAACTCCCAAATACAAAAATCATTTGTCACCGCTGAGTAGAAGGGCTATATGTCGAAATTATGTCTGTGCTTTGGTTTAACACAGATATGGACGAGCCGCCTGTCACATCCGGAAGGGAGGGCGTGAAGGATTATTATAACGTAACGTAACATCAATCCTTCGGAGCAGTGGCATAATACTGATCTTCATTTTCAAAATATTGTTATTAAAATGACAAATGACAATATTGATCAAGAGGTTTATTGAACTCATGCACTAAACGTATGAAGTCAAAATACATCATAATTGTTATAAAAATTAAGAAATAAATACAGTATCTTTTATAAACTTATAGGAAAATGAACAAACAATACTTAATAATTACAGTTTTTACATAATCACTAAACTACACATTTGTATCCTACAAAACATAAAAGAGCCAATACTTCCGGACCAAATATTGTGGAATGTATCTCATAATTGTGCGCATCAATGTTTCGACACTGTGTTAGTCTGCTGTGTTGCAAACAGTAAACGAGAAGGGGAGGGAGTGCTGTCGCCTGACACGCAGTGACACGCAGGGATATGGTTTAAAATGTGGAGCGAAGTCAAATGTGGGAAACATTCTATAATCCATTCTATCTCCTTTCTGCCATGAACACAGTTGCTAAGGATTGTTTTCTGATTTTATGGTTGTATAATATATTTTAAAATACAATTTCTGAAAAGCATGTTTTACAAATTCCTTATGTGCTCAGATATTTGGAACCATAGAAAAAACGTTGAATACTAAACCAAGGAACGAATCCAGACTGCCCGGTGTTCTAGTGCCTAGCATGCTAACTTTCAAACTCAGGAGGTCTCAGGTTCGATTCCCGAATGGAAGATAGAAATGTTTCTATGGGTAGCATTATTATCTATCCTTCCTAGAGTTCCAAAGCGTGAATGTATGTAAATGTAATGTAATAACCCAATATAATACCTACTAAAGATTAAAAACAATTGTGAAGCGAATGAACATCATTGATGTTCAGCAATTGTTGCACAGTAAAATTCAACATTAAAGAAAAAGGATAGAATCTAAATTTAAATTTTATAAAACCAGGGCAGTCTAATGCGCATGTAATGAATAAACGAAGCAGAAATGGGAGATTTAATGAATGCACCAGATGAGATTTAATAAGAAATGAAAGAATTCGACAGGAATTAGGCATAGGTATATAAATTACATGATAAATGGAGGAAAATTTAAATAGTTGTAAGGAATATATGTAGAGAATGAAGGAAGAAAGAATACTAGTCTTAATACAAGATATAATCCTCATCGAAGAAATGATGTTGGGCGTCCTAGAAGAAAAAGGGAATATTTAATGGAATCCGAAAGTGCGACATCAAAATTGCGTAATCCCTGAAGAGAAGATGGAGAGGAAGAGAATGTTCAATTTATTGTATTGTCAATTTTATTTTTATTCCTTTTTTTTTTTTTTTTGAAAAATACAGGAGAAGACTACCCCTTGAATTAAGGCTACAATAAGTGTTTTGATTACGATAATAATGGTAATAATAATAATAATAATAATAATAATAATAATAATAATAATAATAATAATAATAATAATAATAATAATAATAATAATAATAATAATAATAATAATAATAATAATAATAATAATAATAATAATAATAATAATAATAATAATAATAATAATAATAATAATAATAATAATAATAATAATAATAATAATAATAATAATAATAATAATAATAATAATAATAATAATAATAATAATAAATCATACGCAAGTTTCAATAAAAACTAAATTCTCGCCTGCAGTGCGGTATGCAGAAACCATGTTTAGTTCTGGTCTGAAGATATCCGCCGGAAAATTGGTCGAAACGTCTAGCGATGCATTTTAGTGTTGATGACGCACCAAAGACGAAAGTCTAAGTATACGTGTGTGCGTAATATGCTTTAATAACGTTAAATGACAGAGATGTTGCAGTATTTATTCAGAAGGGAGTAAGTGGTGAAAGCGTGGGTGAGTGGGGTTTAATTCAGCAGAATGTTGCGACAGCCGCACAAGGAATGTTACATGGAAGATTTGACGGTGTTGAATAACTGGAGAGGCGTGTCCACACTTCATTACATCTCCGTGGGTGGCTTCCTCTCAGCTTTCTCTTGCGCCTCAGCCACACAAATTGTTTTGGTTCCTTCTCCATTTAATTTCTCTCTATGTGTGCCATTTTTCACTCTTTCGCGGCCTGCATCCCCACTTTGCTTTTGTTTGTTTCTCTAAAGATTCTGCACTCTCGCTCTCTGTTTTCTCAGTCAGTACTGTTCATTTATTTACTTATTTATTATTCGGGCTCGCATTCTGATGACATATCTTTTTATTATTACATCATAGGCTTTGGTTACTGTACTAAATCCCTATGAGGACCCCAGTGTATTAAAATCCATGTTTACTAGGTCGTTTTGTATAAATTATTTTAGAATAATTTTTCAATTTACGGTATTATATTGTCATCTTCTGGTCCCTGTGTCTTTATTTAGTCATTCTCCCTCATCTGCAGAGTGTTTTATATCACCGACATTTTTTTAAGGGTAACTTTTCAGACATCTAAATTTGTACTATTCAATAAGGGGAACTTTATACAGCCTCAGACTTATTGTTGGAAACAAAATCGTATTCTCATTTAATGATTAGTCTGGAAAGGGTGCTTATGGGTGTAGGGGTGGCTATTATCAGAGCAGCAGGTGTCATTACAGTTATGAGTTTGTGTCCTAAATTAAGCATCAGACAGGCCAGTTTTCCTTTTTCGTGTTCAGTTTAAACAGTCAGGTTGCTATCGCTGTTCTCCAAATAAAATTGTTATATCGAGTCACAGGCATTTCATTTTCTTTGTATTTCATATAATAGAAGAATTAAAGAGCTTATACTACAGTTTTCCAAGACCTACTTCAAAAGCAATTTTGTTTCTTTTCTTTTGGGATTCTTTAAACTAGAACGTGGAGCAAATAGACATATTTCATTTATTTTTAAACTATCCCTCGGTATTTTGTACCTACTATTTCTGCTGGATAGCAGTTATGAGATATATAAGTTTAATAACTTTCTGCCCATTAATTTTAGTAAATGAAATACGAGGAAATCTAAGTTTTAGGAATTATTGCAATTAATATCACTTTTTAGAATGTTTAGTCATTCACCCTGAGAGTGAGGTTTAAACTCTTACCTTTTTATTGATAAGTATTTACATGCATTTCAGATGCACTAACTCTTGCTACGTAACATATTTTATTTATACGCTTAAGAAATTTTAAACTAGGCAATTATCTTTAACTATATTAATCCTAGCATTACCAAGCCTTATTCCATATCTTATATTGCCAAGGAGGGGAGGGGGTGCTGGTACCTTGTGACCACTAGTAACAAAATATTTGAGCTATTTTTAAAACAAGTTTATTTTAAAAGTATTACATCCTCTCATGTTTATAAATGTAATATTTAACACTGTTTACTACTTTTTTACATAAATCACATTAGATATTGTGCCAACCTTATTACTGAACTAATACCACCACATTATTTAACTATTCCTTTTTTACTTTTTTACATGAATACCAACACGGCATTACTTTATGACCACCTTGAGATTACATTGTTTCTCGAAAAGACCAACAAAGAAAACTGAAACAAATACGCAATTCAGTAGTAGAAACAGTGATTCATATGACTATTAAGTGCATGCCTTTAATCAAAAAATTAAACGATAGAATTTAAAAAGTCAGAGAAAGTGGGCGTAACGTACCCCTTACTCCCTTGGTAATGCAAGGTTAATATTAATACTTATAAATGCGTGACCGACGACAATGTAGCACTCAGAACAAAGCGTTTTCACGCTTTTCTAGAGACTTTCGGCTACTGGCTTATTTACGAAATGTTCGAGAATGGATGAATTTCCACAAAAATCTGTGCTCCGTCGTTCTGGCCCATGTATGCGAGGAGAGATGGCTGTGTTGAGAGAGTGTCTGTATCGTCAGAGAGTGTAGATATTAAGTTGTTACATTGCAGCTGTTTGCTGTGTGAAGCACTTCCTGAGACAGAGAGGGTAGAAAGTGTAGTACGAGTCAATGTTACGAGAGGACAGTGTAGGACAAGGCAAGTTGCAAATTGTATTATTCATAAGACTGGAATGTGTTTTGTGGTTCAATTTTAAGAGAAACAAAGTGACAGTGGACTTATCGTTTGTCACACTGTTGTCAGAAGTGGGACTTGCCAAATTGGTGTCGGAAAGGGTTTTTCTGGAAATTCAAATTTTCTCAACCTCTCGTAAATAAGCCGGCAGTCTAAGTCTCTAGAACAATCTGGAAACGCTTTTTTTTGCCGCGCTCATTGTACAGTGGGCCGGCCGAGTCACAATATAAATGATAATCTTAAATAACGTACTATGTTATCGCACATCTTTCAGGACAGCACTTAACGAGAGATACTAGTGCGCATAGTAGTTCAGTAATATGTAGCAAAGTTAAATGGATTATGTTCTAAGAAACTCTCGCGGCTTCAGCTTCCTAAGTCAAGCAGTATCGGTCACTCCTTTTGGTATATTCTGTAAAACTAGTTTCGGTAGCTATCGTGTTCCAGTGTCCTTGCGCATTCCTTCAAATAATTGTGCTTGTGATTTATCTGATATCAACGTTTCATTATCTATCTCCTAGTGTATAGTCGGTCTGGGTGGCTCAATTGGTTAGACGCTGGCTTACTGATCTCAAGGTCGCGGATTCAAACCCGGCCTAGGCCGATGGTTTTTAAGTGTGCTTAAAAACGACAGCTCCATGTCAGTAGATTTACTGGCATGTAAAAGAACTCCTAAGGGACAAAATTCCGGCACACCGGCGACGCTGATGTGATCCTGGCAATTGACAGCGTCGTTAAACAACATAATTTCTCTTTCTTTCCTAGTGTATAGTCTTTAACTGATCTGAGAAATTTCATTTTGGTCGCAACTATTCGGTATATGTTTCTTTGCCACCCAGGGTTTACTCTATCGTGTACCAGTGAAATAGCTAGTTTTAATAAAGCGTTAATCATGTTTCTTTTCTTAGCTTGTTGTTCAATGTTCTCTTAATTGTTCAGCACATAGCTTTAAATGTTGCTGTTTTATTCATTGTATTTTATCTGGTAGTTGAAGTATCACTACCCAGGTAGTTAAAAGTACTTACTTTTTCAGCGTTACTTTAGGGTGAGAGTATTTTATTGAAAATCTTCATGTTGCATCTTTGGAAGATTCTGAACCAAAATAAAAACTTGTTTAGTTTAAGTTTGGTTATGCTATTCACACACATGCACAAATACATACCTTTCTATAAAGTATAACTTTTCGTATTTACACCCTAAAAGATCCATCATCCACTGCCGGGTCTGAACCCGCCACCTGGAGAACCAGAAGCTAGCTGCCTAGCATGTTATCAATACATGTCGTCCTTTATACGTGAACAATTATTATGTTTTGTAGAATTTCTAAGAGATTCGGGCTAAGAGAAAGGGAAGAAAGAGAGGAAAGCTGCAGATTGTAACCGACAACATGAAATTCTCCGCTTTACGACCACTTCATTTCTCAGCGGGAAGATAACTTACAAGTTTCGATAACGGGGCAAGCATAGCAATTGTTTTAGATGAACGACTTTCGGATGCGATCCTGTGAAAAATGTTGCTTATGCACAGTGTCTGGCTCGCGCAGATATCTGCTCACATTTCTTGTTTTCAAAAGTTATGATAAGAAAGGAAGTTGCTGCAGTGCTGCTTTTGAACATAAAACAATAGTCTACTGGATGTATGGTTACTGCAAAACACAGACGTAAAATAGCTATTCAGTCGACCGAAAACCACGGAATTGCAGGCACAATGTGAACGCTTTATCATGAATGCATTAGACGATTCCTTACAGAGAAAGTTAGAGTTATGGCATTTTGAAAGCAGACTAAAGTGTATACCTGGGTATAAACAAATAATGTTCGATTTTTACATGAAACGGGAGTTTTTAAAATTGTACTAAAATGTTTAACTCATTGTTCTCTCCTCTTTGTCATTGACAAGTTACTTAGGCCATCAGAAAGAATAAGGAAATCGAAACACTGTCCGTGAATTGCCTGAAAGTAAAGATACATATTCTTTTGTGTCACTTTATTTTTGTATTATTGTTAACACAATCCACAACTTGTCGTGTCCTTGCAAATCAAGCTGTTCTGTCTCTTCACTTCCTATTGTGAGCCCATTTACATGACTTAAAAGAGCACCAAATTTAGACCATTCAATGTCATTTGTTTACCGAGAATCCATTTAAATTTACTATTGGTATTAGAATTTCACCCTGTAGAACCTGAATAATAAAATTGGAATGAATTTTCAATGCTGATAAAACTTTAGGAATTTCTTCAGTATAAATTTTCACAAAAATTACATCGTTTTCTTTTATGATGACGGTAAATCCGTCTCACTTCATGTCACTAATTCTATTTTAAAGCTCTCAAAAATTAACATCTTTGTCCTCTTCGAGCCATTTACGAAATGCTGCTGCATCCCCTTTCCAGCATTTCCCCTCTTCTTTCTTCTGACCCCTACGTTTCGGTGCTGGTTCGGAAGTCAGGTAGGATGGCAAATTAGGAAACAGCGAGGGGCATGCATCTTCAGTAAGTTTAGGAGTTGTTTTGTGTACTACAAGAACACTTCCATCCTTTCGCGTGGCAGTAAATTCCCTTACTGTACGCTGTTCAGAAAAATGTTTAATACATACCACTGCAACAACACCTGGTTCATAATTATCCCTGTGAATAGCACGTTCCACTGCTCTCTCCTGTGTGGATCCTTTGGAAACGAAACAATGTAACATACTTCTCTGCACTTGTTTTGTAGTTTCAGGTACAACCCGGCACACGAAACTTCCTAGGCATTTGGTATTGAAAACTTCATAACTTATTAATTCGATTTTTCACTCACTTAATTGTTTGCTGACACGTTGTAAAACACAAGCAACTTCTTAGCATTCCAACCACGCACAGATGTGTTGCATTCCCGTAATAAACAAGCAGGTAGTAAACAGAGCCCCCGATGATGGCGTCATTAACGTAATCTCTTTCAGCCTCCAGGCCTGTATAGATAGATATTGTGGAGAGCCTCCCAATATAGAGCACATATGTAGACCAATGTGGCCTTTTAGTGCTTCGAGCGCGACAACTCTTGATATTTTTTTCTCTAAACAAACTTTACTGCTACAGGATTTCTATAAATGCCATGTTCAATAACATTTGTCAGGCAACCTGGTCTTCAGCCAATATTTTTAATAGTTGGTTTTTATATGCTCTATTAAAGCCTAAAAAGCAATACCAGTTTCCGTTTTGAAATCCTTTCATTTTGGCATTAATAAGTTTAGCGTTAAGTACACATTACAATAAGATCTCCCTTTAGAAAAATAATTTTTTCCTTCACCAAGAAGTTCTTCATGGTATTTAAATAACATTGTTCCTCTATAGTTTCTCTAAACGTATTTTCAACTATGCGATTACTTGGCATGTTGTTGTTTGCCTTTTATTCAATTGTGAACTCATTCCATCATTTTTAAATCCTTGGTGTAATTTTTCTACGTCCGTCTTTACGCGAGACTTTTATTCCATTTATTCTTTTCAGGAATCTTTCCTTCTTCGTCTGAGTTGCATTCGCTTTGTGTTAATTATGAATGCATTTACGTCTTTAGGTAAAGTCGCCTTTGAAGCAACGTCATTATTCTAGCTTCAAAGCTAGATTAAAAGATTAATTTCTAAAACCATGTGCACTTACATCTGAATGCGAATATGCATTAAGTGGAGAGGGTGGTATGTACAAAAATATTTTTTATATTTGGTACATATTACCTTCTCCATACTACCACGTACCTGGTAGTAGCATTCCATTCTACCCAACAATTCATTCTCAACACTTTGCAAGAAATACATGTTTTGAGGCCCAAATCGTCTAATGTGTCTGTAAAATGGACAATTAAAATAGGAAAAGTCGGATAAATTCCAACCGGGATATTTCATTTCAGTACATTTCGAAAGTAGGATACGAGGGTTTTGCTCAGGCGGCCCTTTACTTGGAACATTGCATACCTTCCGATTGCTCTTATGAAAGCAGCTTGGAATTTTAAAGCCAGTATATGATGATCCCTGTTTAAATTTGATCATCCCTATCTCCTTTGTGCAGGCATGGAAAAAATGATTGAGCGCATTGATTTCCAAGTCCCACGTCATGTTGCAACACGGTTTACACAAGTCAATATTTCCAACATATAGCTGAGTTTATTGATAGTCTACTCCTTATATTATCGTCTTCGGACCCACAACTAGGCAGTTTCCTTTCTTTATCAGGAAGAAATGCAAATGCAAGCAGTGATTCAAGATACTGTCTATTTGTGTGTCCGAGACACGATAACATACGGAACAGAGACTATCAATAATCTTAGCTGCGTGTTGGAAATATTGACTAGTATAAACCGCGCTGCAACACGACGTGTGATTTAGAAATATTCTGCTCTCCTAATGGGATGTATCAAAAACGAAATGTGTAATGATATTTATGTACATATTTATCTCGGCTAATTTGAAGCAGATATTTTATTCTTTGTAGATGTTGCATAAAGATAAATGGTAGTGAGTGAGAAAGTCATGTGAATGTAATAGTTTTCAACTTTTTTATAAGCACACCTGATAGATTTGAACAGAAGAAGGTGGAGGCCTCGACGTCAAGGAATGCAAGAACAACAAGAACAAAGAGTTGCCCTTAAAGCGAATAGTACAGATGATTTTAAAATGGCCCAGCAACTGATACTATGGCCATAGATATAGATTATGTATCACATAATTATCAAAAACAAACTTAGAACAATTTGTTTTTAAATTTACCCAGTTTTTATGTATTTGTTTTATTTTGTAAAAAAACCACCATGCTATCCCCTTAAACGAGCATCGTTTATGATCAGTCGGTGCAACGCATGTGGATAATGGATTCTGCTTATCCTCGGGGCAAAATTAATTTATTTATGAATACTAATGATTGTGCTAATATAGAATAACCACAGTGTTAGAGAATTTTAACAGATAATAATTTCTCAGTTCATTTAGCACAAGGATACTGTAATCATTTGTTTACATTTACATAGTTCTTGTGTGAAAGTTGCTTCTGCTTCTTGGTTGTGTTGAAATTAATATGTAATTTAAAATTTTATCATCTACAAAACCAATCACGATGTTTCTTTTTTGGAATGGAAAACATCATCTATGGTACATTCACTTGACTTTCTTTAGTAGTTTTTCAATATACTCTTTCTACAATATCTGTAGAAATGGATTTAATATATACTTCCTTGAAAAATCGTAATATTTTACCCTGTTGCACATAAAACTTTAAGCTGAAATGTAGAAATTGTAGGACCTGATGATATACCATCTCATATCATTGAAGCATGTTCAGAATATTGAGTTGCACTGTTATTTATTAAAATACAATACTTTGTAGGACAGAAACCGGTAAAAATGGAAAGAAATCGCTGGAACAAACACGTAATAACAATTTGCTCTCTACCTATTTCAAGTTAATTCAAGAAAATGTAAAACTGTCACTTTGATATTCCATGTATATATTCAGGGTCCATCTTCCAATTAAGCTAATATATGTATAGTATTGACATCTGGCTGCCTAAATTTGAAATAAATTAGCCAATAAATACATTTTGTCCAGGCTGTTATCATCCAGCACACATGGTTACACGCCAAATTGGTAATACATACAGTGTTGAACCTTCATTACATTGAAATTCGTTGTTTTCTAAAGGCATCTGCAATAGTAAATGTCAGGTCAAACATTTACTCACGAAACCTCACTTAGAAATCTACACTATCTGAAAACGATTTGTAAAACAACACTAATGGTACACTTAAGTTTACTTACTAAATGCACCTTCCGATACACATACTTTGTTACGACTTACCTCGTCTAACAGTTATTGCTTTCTCCATTCATATTCTTTCTTTAATTGAGGAAAATTCTAACCTCACATTAATTCTAAAAGCTATTGTAAATCACTGATAATAAAGTTATGACTATCTTGATTGTAAAATTGGGTGAAAGATGTAAAATTAATCATTACTAACATGTATTACACTCTGTAGATTTATGTCATGCAGACTAAGAAATATAACACTCATTGAGTTTAGAAAAATTAAAATATTGAAGCCACTATAGAGTATATTTAAAATGGCAAACACGGTCAGCAATAGATTGGTTTCCATGTAAGAGATATATTAAAAGAGTATTTGTGTCTAGTTTACATTCCATATTTTAAGTATTTAACATCAGTTTTTACTATAGGCAGCACCAAGTTGATGGTGACGCATACGATGAAATATCTGCGTAAGGAAATTTGGGAAGGAACTGTTCCAGATGTTTGGGATGCCTTCCCGGTATTTTCCTGTTTAATAGTGAGAAAAACGTGGGAAAAAACTGTCAGGAAGAACGTTTCTGTAGGGATGTGACCCGCGGACCTTCCGAACACGACCCCCAGATGTTACTGCAGTGCCAATTCGCTCCATATACGTGTAATTTGGAAAAGGAATGCTCAAAATGAAATCGGAAATGCCTAGAGAAGCCTAAATGTTTTAAAAATAAAGGATACACAGCCTCTTATGGCAGAAATCTAGGCCAAGTAGAAAAATTAAATATACCTACTTTGATAACTAAACCGACCGGTAACACGAGTTTAAGTAAAAAATAAAGAAACATAAACGAACAATGTCTTAATAGTTATAACATAGGGACTGGTGCCCATAATGCTGTTTATATTGCGTGTATCACAGAAAATAGACTACATAAAATCCTTGGGCATATTTTAGTGCTTAAATTATCTGGCTGTGAACGAACTCAAGTTCCGATTCTCCATTTATATCATCTTCCACCTTTATGAGCTATTTAACAACGAGCTTCTTCAAGAACCTCCTCATTTGTCAGTGGTTATGTTAACATATGTTCTCAGTAGCTGTCTCTGGAAACAGCTCTCTGTCCATGAGACGGAGTTTCCAACTCGCTGCAGCGGCGTCCGCAGCGGTTAGTGTCCAGAGAGGGACATGTTAAGCCTATAATCCATATGTACTGCAGATGTAATCAACCGAATGCATGGTCGTGCCTACTACAGGACACACGAGACTGTCCTTGATAAGCACAAAAGGAAAATGAAAGGTTTCAGGTGACAAGGGTGGCGTCTACTATAAGGCTGACATATTGGATGGCTACTATCAGACAGCTTTTGTATTAAGGGAAGAGATGTAAGAAATTATGGTATAGTTTAACATCGAAAACATCTTAGTTTTATAAAAATCGGTTCGAATAAAATTGGTGCCTTCGTTCTATACCAACAATTTGAAAACACCACTATTTTTGTAGCATAGTGATAAAATAGTAAAGAGTGAGCGACTGATTTGATTACTAGGTACTTAGTGTTTAACAAAACAAGTACTGTTGACATACATTACAGAAAACGTTTAAATCGCATGATGCGGCGCTGTTCAGCATTTCATTACATGACACCAGTACCGCATTATTGCCTTTCACAGTTATGACAAATAAAAGGAAAAAAATACAATGCATTCCTAAAAAAGAACCATGTCGTTCATTTGTCCTAATTTCCTGCACCGTAATAGTGAGATATCTAAAAATCACTTTGCTATTTTATTCTTGGACCGCTGTTACTTCAGTCAGGTTCTTTCACTTCAAGATTCAATAATGTCAGGCAGCAAGGTGATGCTCCCGCCCCCCCCCCTCTCTCTCTCTCTCTCTCTCTCTCTCATCCATCATATGCTGTCATTTAAGCGAAAATACTCTAATTACTGTTAAGAATAACGTATATGCTGCGTTATATTTAAATATTTAATCTAAAAATTAGAATTAGTAAACAATTATAATCATCTAACTCTCACTAAAAAAGCTTATCCACTACCATCGTCTTTGTCTGCAACAGCATCCACGACGCTAATAATTATAAGTATGTTCCAAAATGGCATCTTGGGTGCTTAATTGATTTTCGCTAATACATATCAAGAGCTTAATAGCATAATTAAACCTGTTTGGCCAAATATTTATCTGGGAATTGCTGTGCTTGAATCAGGGGACGGTTCCAAGTCTGGCAACTGTTATACTGTAGCATCAAATACAATCACGTTAGTTGTACTTCTATTTTGGAACTTATAAATGGATCTTTAGTCATTTTTGTAACAGTGTCATCCTCGAAACCGTTCCAAAACTGTAGCTTTGCACTGTGTGATAAGAACTAATTAATTTCATATATGTTCGTAGCAACTATGAAAATTCTTTGGATGTCTTAACCTATTTACCTTTGTCATTCAAATGAAATGTAATAGAATATTTTGCGCAGTACTTCAGCTTATGAACGCAAAAACGTGCTTCAGGACTAGTCGTATATTGCGACTTATATTCTGGCAATAAAGTTATATGCTTAAATCAAGAGATGCTGATTGAAAACTTTCTTTTGGTGTTTCAGGCTGCAGCGGTGCGAGCCTGGGCGGAGAATGGCACTCATCTACAAATAGAAGAAGAAATGCTTAGTGGTGGCGAATACATCTCCAATTTAGACGAGCTGGAATTAGAGTTAGAACAGGTAAGAAAATTTTGGATCACATTTAAACTTATCACATGATGTATACGTTAAGCATAGTTTGGATGTTACAGAAGTTAGCCCACCGCAGTATTTCGGGAGTTACAGAGGTGCAGAATAGTGTGGCTAGAGACGACAAACTGACATTGAGTTTTCATTGGAATATTTATACTGAAAAGATACAAATAAATGGAAACATGATAGAAATACGGTACTAATTTTCACTCTAACATAGTGACGTTCTCTTCCAGAAAGGGAGAAAATAGCAACCATATTGATATCTCCAAAGTTGCGAGCTTTCCTTTCTTCGCAAAAATGCTCCGGCAGCAAAGGCCAGATCACCATTGTTACCTGTTCTTTAGCTTGGTGATTCATATGCTTAAACACTGTACAAGAGGTTAAACGTGCTAATGTTTCAAAGGGATGTATGAAGTGCTAATTTCTCGTGTTTCTTTCCAAGTTTAAGTACAGTCGACTGGAATCATGCCGATACACTGAGCAGCCATTGGTAAGAAAGCGCTCTATAGTCGCAAGGTAGAAGAAATATATTTGGCAAGTAGAACAAATGAATTCCCTATGCGCAATATCCCTTGCATTTTCTGGTATATTATCGTTATTGTTGCGGAGCTGTTGTGAACCAGAATATTGAGTGCTGCCTTGCTTGCCGTTCTCGGAACCACTAACGGTACCGTTTACGGATGGTTGTGAACCCGCCTTTAATTTTAAGTCTCTGATACAGTCAGTGTTAAGAGAGTTGAAGATATTTAACTGTCACGTTGGAGTTATTTGTTACGTGAAGCAGTTTTTAGTTAACCCCTGAGTGTATCGACGGAAGTTTGTGGGATAGAGAGAGTAGAGCAGAAAGACAGTGAAGTAAGTGTTCAAGGTCACGATTGGACAGAACAGCTGCGAGCTGTTGGGTCACAATGAACTGCAGCTTGCATTAACGATAAGAAAGAGGACTGTGCTTTTTTAATTCAATTTTAAGCCAAATAAAGTGAACAGAAAAGCAACTAGAAGTGTCATTTGTTATAGTATTATTTAGGGAAGAAACTCAGGTCATCCGCTACTTTACGAACGGATTCTTACAGCAGATTCAGGGGAAAGGCGAGCTGCCATTGGATCATTCGAAAGAAACCCGTAATTTAGTCTGGTTCTCAAATCTTTTATCATCCCCTAGCTAAACACGCTAGTTCTGAATTTTATGAAAGTAGAAGTCATTATCTAACAGTACATATAAACGAAGGTGTGTTAAACATAATATCAATTTGGAGAAAGCTATTAATATTATTTCCTAGAACAAGCCGTATAAATGAATAGATGTATCCCTTTACTTCCATTCAATACGTACCCGTATAACTGTAAAACACTGTTGAATAAAACAATGCGTTTTGTACTTCAACATGAATGTGCGCCAGTATGAGGTGATTGTT
The DNA here is from genome assembly GCA_030765045.1 of Tenodera sinensis. Classification (NCBI taxonomy): domain Eukaryota; kingdom Metazoa; phylum Arthropoda; class Insecta; order Mantodea; family Mantidae; genus Tenodera; species Tenodera sinensis. The sequence continues at coordinate 63,595,328 of CM060965.1, read as the reverse complement.
TAGGGATATACTCCCATCAGTAATAATGAAAATGGCGTTTAAAATAATAACGGAAGCTTTTCCCACGCAGTGCATATTATATGCTTCACATTCATTTGCAACGAATTTTACATTTTGTTTTAAATATTTGATGCCTTTTTGTCTGTGAATTTAAAAGTGACAGTAGCCTATACCTGATATTGAGGTACGTCTATATTTCATTGACAATATGACACAGTTTGTGCATTACATTCTTAGAGGACAAAATATATTGGGTATACTCCCTTTAAAATCTGATGAAGTGGTAACAGCGGAAGAAAAGAAATAAGTAATTTACAAAGTCTCTTCGAAAGCAAATATATCTGTTCATTCAATTTTTTTTATCCATCTTACTGTAATCGTGATAAATGTTTAACCTCTGAAAATCCTTCTTTACCTAGAAATAAGGGCTTTGGAGAAATTATTCAATCATGCAAGTTGAAAACCTTTACAAAATGCTCCCGTATAAATCTAACTTTTACATGAGTGAAAGGGCAATTTTTATCTAAAAACAGTTGCAACGATTTTTGATCAAATTATCATATGTGTGAGATAATTGTCTCTATCTGAAACAGAAATTCATATCTAGAGCTTTCTGTAAATATCTTGCGAAGACAATATTGTACACTCTATATGACTGCATATCTGAGAAGCCAACTTACTCCTGTAGAGTTCCCAATATCAGCAAAATATACCTACACTTAATATTAAGTACATTTTTATAATATTAAACATGTACAAGATATGTTCTATTAGTTTGAATTTTCCGGATTTATTCTTATATTTTTTGAAGTGCTAACTCATCATTCTTTGTTTCTCATTAGTCCACGTAAAGCATAATTAGCGACTTTTTTCTAAAAATTTACTGCGTCTCTACAATTAGCTACAAGAAAGTTGATATTGAAACAATTTGAGCTAATTTGTATCATGTTTATCACGAAGTACATAGAATCTTAAGCTATTTTATTAAGATCTGCAATAGCTGTTAAAAATATCCTAATTGCGACACACAAGATATTCAGTGTCCTAGATTATTTATAAGTACGTTTTGCTTGCTATCGTTAACTCAAAATTTTATGTTGCATTCATATGACTTTCTCTACTCACAATTCTACAAGCTATACATAGAAATTCTTATTATTCTAGCTAATTAATGTTCTTCCAGATAAACGTTCAGCTCACACTGGCACTTTTTGTGGTATGATACAGTAGGTATAACGATAATCTGATTTTTCAAGTGTATGTAGCTATGAGATGGCTTTGAAATTCCAGGCACTTTGCATAACTACTCCATGTTAATCGAGTTATATTTTTGATAATTTTCTTGCAGGTGCAAAAGGAATATGAGAATAGAGTAGGCTTTTAGCAATAGTCAAACCTTTTAACGTTAATCGTTTTGATATTTTATTCCCTTCGCATGGCCAACAGATAAAATAAGTGAATAATGACTTCCCATTTGGGAAAAGTAAAAACAATTCTGACAAATGACCAGGAATATCTCCGAAGTGGTTCACTATACAAAAAATGTATCTGACGTAAATTGTGTTTTAACGAGATCTATATTTTTTGTGCCCCAAGATTTTTCTCGGTATCTCTCGGTTAACATATATGCAAAAGTCATTCAGAATGAACAGAACTTCTGACGACGTTCCCAGAAAATTCAAGACTAGATCTCATTTGTCATTAACATATGTTAAACACAGGGTACTTTAACTAAAATCGTTAAAGCCATGTTTGACAAAATCAAAATGCTCGAAAAATCTCCCATTTAAAGGGTCTTTAAAGACCCTGTCGTGTCGTGTCGCATCCTTGGAAGATACTGAACTTGAAAACCAAGAGTGGTAATTAACCACGTTTGGATTTTTGGGTTACGCTGTTCTCCCCCTCTCACACACAAACGCACGCACGCGCACTTGAATTCACGGAGCCTCAAAACGTGTATTTTGTTACAGAATTTTTAGGTGAAATGCAGTACTTCTGGTTATCGTGTTGCGATGGTGGGGATTCCGGCAGTCAGCAGATGGCTGATTGTGTGTCAGACCCCGAGAGGAAGGATGATACGAGAGCGCCCTACAGGTGGCCAGAACGCATCAAAGGCAGAACTACTATGGTGGGTCCCTAACACATGCAGGCAGTTCTTCAGCGTGACTGAGCTCCAGATCGCCACAGACAGCACACAGCGAGCCAGGTCCGGCTAATCAATCTATCCCCACCTCGGAAGTTCAGCCGACCACAGCGCCTCCCCTCACCGAACATTATTTCTAGAGCTTAAGCTCCGCCGCAGCGCTACCGGTGACGCTGCTGACACAACCTGGGAAGATCGGATATAGAGAGAATGAAATGAAAGGAACTGATTCGATGGATATAATTTAAATATTCTTCCCAACATTCGCCTAAGTGACCCGGGAAAAAAAATGCCAAAAAGAAATCCAAAGTCTGGAAGGTCGGCCGCAGGAATCGAACCCACGACCTTCCGAATGTGGGCCATAGGCATTACTACCTGCTCAGTAATCTTCCCCAACTTACCGTAGGAAAAATAGTCAGTTTGAAAATTTTGCTTCAACAGATATGAAAGAGAGACAAAGAGAGAGAGGGAGGTGGAAAGGGAGAATGATCACGAGAGTAAAGTTGCGTTACTCCTAGCAACAATATAAATGAGATAATTTCATTATGGGTACAATAAGTACATAAAATGGAGAAATGCAATCAAAGAGAATTAATGGTCTTATGACTAAAGGAAAGGAAATAGAAACATCATTATGTGGCAGTTAATGGCAGCAATTTTTACATTGCAGAATAAGATTTTCAATGAAGAATAAATCAAGCAATTCATTAAAACGATTGCAGGGACGGTAAAGAACAAGAAACATACGACATTAAAAGTTAGAAGCATTTCGAGAGTTAATAAAGGCGGGATGCTAAAACCAGCATACATAATATACAAATTAGGAAAGCAAATAAAACGTTGACGGTGGAGAACAACTTAAACGAAGTTGACTGAAAAAATTTAGACTATCAATAATTTACTACTTGGCTATAATCAATCTCAACGGTAAAACTATAATTGGTTTCTGTCTTATTGTGCATTACAATGCAGTTTATACATAACTCTTGCTAGATACTGCGTGTTTGTGATGAACTACATTAAGAATTTTTGTTTTACATTCCTCTTGCTAGTAGTATAGATGTTCATCGGAAACCAGTTATATTGGTGTGTAAATCACTTTTAGTGCCAGTCAGACGCTAACATCGCACTGTTAGCTGAACAAACCTATTAAAATAAATATAAACACATGAGACACGCGACTTGGTGGAGTCTATAAGTGTTTTCACTTGCAATCTTTATGCAAGTGGCAATCTGACCCCAACACCATCTATCAATGTTGTTGTTGTTGAGCACACGTCTTACCACGCCTTAAAAGGCAAACATGAGTCTAGAGCCTTGCAAGATGCTATAAAACTTGCTCATAACAGACGGCAGACACTGTATCGAATTACTCAAGAGGATTTTATACAAACGAATGGTGCCTTGAAGGTTGTTCTTAGAACTAATTTGGAAATAATAAATCAAAAATAACGAAAATTATTCCTCTTGAATGAAGGAGTATTTTATGGTGACGAATGATAAAGGCGTGTTGCTTTTTCTGTCACTTTATTTGTCTTCAAAAACTGAAGCACAAAAGGACAAAACACAAGTCCTCTTTTATGGTCGCTAACACAATCTACAATTCGCGGGCCCTAATGACCTCGCTGTCGAGGGTCCTTACACCTCACAAAGTCACTTACTCACTCACTCGCTCACTCGCTCACTCACTCACTCACTCTACAGTTCGTCGTGGCCTTGCAGCTGCTCTGTTTTATCATAACCTTAATACCTACCTCGCAGTCTTTGAATTCCAATCTGGTCTTCAACGATCACACCCGCTAAAACTGCTTCACACAACAAACCACCCCGACGCGATTATTAAATATCCCAAAACTGTTTGTGTCGACACACACACACACACACACACACACACACACACACACACACACACACACACACACACACACACACACACACACTGCTAACAGCTGTCTTGTTTAACATGCACGACTCCATCACAAAAACAACTCCTCCGTCGTCCCGCTCGCTTATGTAGGCGATAATGATGTAGCACGGATTCTTCTCAAAATTTACCTTTTCTGAAAAATCTAACAAACAAGTTGGCAGTAGAAAGTTCTCAAACAGTCTGGAAACGATTTCTTCCGCCACACTCATTGTCGTTGGGCACGAATGGGATGAAAATATGTAAATATTAAGGTTCACATTGGTCAGTTCAAATCTGAAATCAGAATTTTGCTATCAGGGGTACTTTCCTGTAATCTGAACATATATAATATGTGGAATCTTTATTTACGGAAAATATGGTACATGTTAAACATAATTTAAATAGCTGGCAACATTAACTTTACTATTTCTGATTCTTTTTCATACATTGGTGTGTCTTCAGGTTGCGTGGCGAGTTAACCTTAAAATCACAGTGAGAAAGCACTAATTTCTACCAATTTGGATTCTCGAGCCAAAATACAAAAAAAAAAAAAAAAAAAAGATAGCTACCCTTCTATAAGGGAAACCATCAAGTTTCTGCCTTCTCTAAATATATTATACGGATTAAATTAATGATATAAACTAATAATGTAAAGAGAGCTATGAGAGAGTTAACTACGCTCAGAGTAATTAGGTACAATAAGCAATAAGTGGAACGGGTGTGGCGATTTCAGAGTAATTGCATTGTTATTGTACATGCAACAAGGTTACACAAAATACTGGTGTTTAGCTTAATCCACATGTTGCGAAGATGTCTACTGAATATCTGAAGACAAACAGTTGCCTATTTACATTGATTAAATATTAATTAAAAAAAACAATAAAGAGTTTGTTGTAATGAATAATACCTTCAGTTTTACTAAAATATGGAGTGTGGATTGAAAATATGAATGCCAAATTAGACAGCATACATTGCGTTTGCAAAATTGTTACACTTATTTTAGTGGAAATTGTACTAGAAATCTTATACAAATTAACCAGATATTATTGACGATTCACTCTCTGCTTGTAGGGAAGTACACAAACCGCGTCGCTACGACCACTCCTTAAAGAACCCTACTCTGTGTGAGGTCAACATGTCAGATCCCACCCTCGATAAACATAGGGGATATATTCTAATCAGAACGGGGAGGCTCATTAGATCAAGGAAAAGGGTACACGGGCTTTCCGACTGCAAGATTTAATGATCAACCCGTGTTCCTTGTTCTAGAAATTCTGATACAGTTCTGTCTTAAAGTTTACAACATGGCTAAAGAAGAAAAGTTTAATAAAGAATTATAATTTTAATTTAAAACAGTTGCGCTTATCTGTGGAAAAGAAAATAGCTTCAGGTCTAATGGCTACTTACAGTTAGGTCAGGATTGCTGCGTCTTTCACATGGAGTTACCTGGCAGCTAAATTAGCAGAGAAAGAATAACATTACAGCTCGCTGGTGCTCAGGAGCTTTCAAGCTATCTCACTTTATTAGTTATGTATATAGGTAAAGAAATGCGCTAGTTTGTTGAATAACGAGTATAAAAAGTCATGTGAACGTAATCCATCAGATTTTTGTTCTATGCTAGTGTGCAAATTTTTGTAAACTTTAAGTCAGTTGTTAGATAAACGTGATTCTATAACAATTACATATTTAACAATAAAATGCAAATTATAAGCAAGCTAAAGTCAAGTATTTGAAACTGCAGTATGCTTTTATTTTATTAAAGTTACCAGTACAGCCTAAATATGCGCTGTAATGTTCTTACATGATTGTTTTTACCTCTGTTTATACCTAAGCCTTGATTCATTCCTTTCTACTTTCTCTACTACGTATAGTGAGTAGAGGAAGTATTGCATTCCACCCAAAAATTCCATATCAAGAGGGCACCATAAATATATGTTAAAAAAAAAAAAGAAAGAAAAAAAAAGAGATTTTTTTAAAAACGATCTCTGTGTGTCTCAGAACAGTGTAATTAAAAATACAAATTCGTTTTAAAAGGAAAATTTATATTTAAGTTTAATGTCTTTCAAGGATGTGACAAAAAGATTTTGAAGAAAATTCCTCCACTCTAAACTATCCTTTATATGGAGAATTTTTCGAAATTTTTTTCTCCAAAATGACTAACGATTTTGACTAAAATGCCATATGCATAAGATATGTTTATGGCCAACGAAATATATATTTTGAATTTTCTGACTATAGCCAACATAGTTCTGTTTACTCTTGACTTTTGCATAACTGATAAACCGTAAGAGAGAGACCAAATCTTACTGTACAAAAAACGCAGATCTCGTTAAAACACGATTTCTCGTATGTCCAAATGCATTTTTTACAGAGAGAACCATTTTGGAGATATTCCTTGTTATCTGTGTGAAGTTTGGAATACTTAAACTTTCCTCAAATGGAAGATCGTTATTCATTTTTTATATTTTAACCGCGCAAAGAGAATGGAATCTCAAAGCTTTAAAAGATCTATCATTTAAAGCCAAATGTATTCCCATGTTCCCCTTGTACCCACAAGGAAATAAGCAATAATATAACTTATGTAAATGTTTCTCAATTAAAACGAAGAAGATAGAGCAATGAGAGTTTGTAAGGATGGTCAGTACAAGAGTAGAGACAGTTGTGCGAGTGTAACATATCAGATTTTTTCTACCTCTCCTAACGCTTAACCGAAAACACTTTCTCATGGCATCAGACATTAATTTGCAGTTTTACTCCAGTGATTCGCTTCATTTTAAACAGTTTGCCTGAACTGTCTGAATTACTTCAATTAGAAAGAGTAATAAGAGCAAGAGACACTTTTCTGGTTTGATGTCCAAATTATAATAAACAGCCTTAAATATTCTACCTGCCTGTGGTATAGCAGTTGACCCACAATGATGAAGTCTAAATTGTGAGTTAAGAAAGAATATCTCCAGGAAACAGGACAGGATCTGTAATTCCGAGAAGATTAAGTCTCTAATGAAGACAGAAAAATTGTTTGAGAAAGGTTCTTTACTTCTTACAAGAGTGAAAATATTGTGAATATCGCCAACTACTTAATAAAAGTATCGCATCACTGGGATGAATTTTGCATAAATGGCAAACAGTAAGACAGGCAACGTCTTGCTGGATCTGGTTGGAACACAAAATTTATGTGAAATACTTTTTATTTTATTTGCTTACTCATTTATGTATTTTCGGTGAAGCATTTCCCAGATATTCTTTACAACTTTTGTAAATTTGGCAATACTTTCTTTACTGAAGTAGACATATGTTAATCGTTTTTTAACCCTTGGCCTTGCAGAGAGAACGAAATTCTAAAGGCATCGCCTAGCAACCAAATCTTAAAACATTCCACTACCGTTTAGGGCCTCTACATGTATTCGCGAAGAGTTTCTCCAAATTGAACTATATATACTAAAAGTCTGTATCGCAATAGGTTACGCGACGATCGCTTGGTATATCTTCTAAGGCTATGTACTTCAATTTGTCCCCAAATATTGATAGACTTCTTAAACCTAAGCAATAACAAAGGAGCATCTAATGAACAGATGTTTAGCACATAAGATTTGAAATTGCTTTCGTAAATCAAAGGCAACATACATATAATAAAACCGCCACTGGAACACAACATACGTCTGTGTATTAAAGAGGGGAAGTAGGTAAATTCAACCTCCTTCTATCGCAAACGTTGCACATCGCTGTAGTAAGTTTGTTTACCACCCAGAGAAAATCACGAAAAAAACCAAGGTTAGAGCTAATGTCGACGAGAATCGAACTTGGGACATCCATCATGAAAATCCTGATCTCACTTCACTCATGGCACTAACTCAACTGTGTCTCCCTTGCAAGGGGACTATTTTTAAAAAAACTGATGCAAACAATCCTCGCTTCTTTAGTTGTCGATTGTTCTAAAGTCGTAAACTGAAAAAAGGAAATGAAGTTCTTATCCGTGAAATTAAATTGTGAGCTCTCCCACGATAGGTTCTGTAAAATAATGTTACACCGTTAATCTATGTGACGCAGAAAGAAAGTATATTGCAGGCAATAAAATTTGGCATGTTATGGGTCGTGACATGTGAAAGTGAGAGAGAAGCGGTCTCTGTGATCTGTGACATAGGTAAGAAAGCAATGTAGTAATGGCAGCTAACTCAAGAAATACTGACATTAATGTTGAGGAAAGATTAAAACAAAAGTCTGCTCTCATACGTGGGTTGTAACATACTAAAAGTCTTGTCCTTCCTTCGATTTCTTAGACAGCATTTACCGTACAGAACCCAGCACTGTAAGTAAATATGAACTCGCTTAAAAGTATCAATAGCTGAAATTTATTCAACATTTTCACAACATTCAAAAATTATGTTTTTATGATCAAAAATACTTAATTGCGTGCTATAGCGTTTGCTCTCAGGGCCCTTTGAAAGTTCAAAACATAACCATTTAAATCCCAAGAGAATAGGATCTAATAACCTGTATTTATTCCTAATCCATTTTATTTGCCTGTGACTTTTCTTACATTTTGCGCTTGAAACTGTTCCATATGATGTAGCTTGTTAGCACTATTGTTTAAATTTTCAACAGAAACTCGCAAGACAAGAATTTTAAAAATATTGTATATTTTTGTTACACTTTTAAATTGCTCAAAATGTAACAATGAAGTTGACCATAATAAATAAATTGTTACAAACCATATATTTAAATATTCCATCGTTTATCTGAACAACCAGAAGAGTGAGATAAATTAAAATTTACAACGCTAGCGCAGGGATACATACCTGGTTACACATCACACGTTGTCAAATCTTAAACTTCTTAGTCTTATCTGAAACACAGGGCGTCCATAAATGATTACTCTGTTAAGGTAACATGCTGCAGCTCTTCCATGAACACTTCAATAAATAACCAAAACAATATAAACGTTATGAACTTCTGTAATCAGGGTAATTATTATTATAGACACCCTCTACTTTTCTTAGTCTGTGACTTGCTAAATTCTAAGCATTCCCTCCCCCTTTCTAATTTTCAGAGCTTTATATAAAGTGTGTTTCCCAAGCAATTCTTATATCTGAACGCATTGAGTAATAAGTAACAGAATCTTAAGCTAATATATTTCGTATTGGCCGACAAGACTGGAACCCCTAATTACTTTAGCTACACTGACATCCAATAACTGCCTTTGCTAAATCAGAGGAAAACAATTTCAATTGGTATGAATGTGTTAGAGCGAAGAGCAAGTCTATCAGTTCATGTGATGTTCAGCGGTGTGAGTTGACGTCACACCTACACTACCCGTGCTCTCCTTTCCTAAAAACTTACGTTGTCAAGATAATTTCCTGATAAAAGTAGTATCTTCTGCCTCTTAAATTATGCATTGATATTAACATATGAAAATTGTTAATTGGAATTATTTACCTTGCCAGTTAATAATCCCGGTACCATAATTAATACCATTTAACCCTAAATTTGTTAGAGTTTCGGAAACATGTCGCGTACTTTTGGAGCCCGCTGATGCATGATCGCTTGTCACAAACTCGGTTACACCACCACGTAACCTAGCGATGTTTTGGAAACAGAGCGAAAGATCTGCAGACTGTTTGCTAAGCCTCTGTAATTAATTATTGTGGATTAACCTGCATCAAATACAAAGCGACGAACCGTATCACATATTGAGAACAACATAGTGGACTGTCATGAGCTTCTCTTCGAGGGGAATGTGTAAATTGTACACACTAGTGGAAAGTGGTATAATTTACTGATGTCATATACACAGAACATATGCACATTATAAAATCACAGCGGTAATTTTTCGGGAAGCATTTGATATCGTACTAATACTTATATCAACATTTATGTGAGACGGTTCCTTTTCAAGCTCTCAAAAGAAAATGAAAAATATGGACTTTGTAAGGCGATCATTTTAAGTTTTGGTGAAATGCATAGCTCCACTTGGTAAAACGGCGTGTCCTGTATTTGAAATCTAGGAGAGAAATGTAAATTATAGTTTATCAAGTTCATCTGTATTCTAAGAGCGTTATAAATAAATATAAAACACAATAAAGAAGGTGAAAAGGTTGAAGGTATAAGCGGATTGAACCTTTAACTTATAAGGTAACTCTAGCTTTGCCGTCGCCAACGCCTACAGAGTTTCAAGCAATCACGATTAAGTTAGAACTGAGAACATTAAGCAGTAAAACTCTGATGTATTGCACTCACATGACTTTCTCTACTTTTGTACTAACTATTCTTACAAACACTTATTCCTATATCTTCTTCGTGTTAGTTGAGATAAACATTTGCACAAATTATCTTATTGTTTATTTTCTTGCACGTGCAAGAGGAATATAGGAATACAGTAGGCTTTGAGCGATAGTCAAATATTTTAAAGCTTTCAAATTCCGTTCTCTTTGCACGGCTAACATATAAAAAATGAATAGCGATGTTCCATTTGACAGAAGCGTAAGTTCTCCAAAACTTGCAGAAATAACGAGGAATATCTCCGAAATGGTTCAGTCTACAAAAAAATTTATTTGCACATAAATTGTTTGTTTTAGCAAGATCTACATTTTTTGTATAGTAAGATTTGCTCTTTCTTTAGAGTTTATCAGTTATGCAAACGTAATCCATAGTAAATAGGACCTCATGGACTATAGCCAGAAAATTCAAGATATACACTTCATTTGTCATAAAAATATCTCAAACATATGGCATTTTAATCAAAATCGTTAGAGCCATTTTCAAGAAAATCAACATATTAGAAAAAATTTCCATGTAAAAGGTAGTTTAGGGTAGGGCTATTTTCTTCAAAATCTTTGTGTCGTATCCTTGAAAGACATTAAACTTAAATACCAACTTTGATTTTAAAGCGACTTTTCGTTTTGAGTTATGCTGTACACAGATTGACAGACTGACAGACAGACAGACAGACAGACAGACAGACACACACGCGCGCGCACACACACGACTCCCCCCTCATGTTGTGAACTAACGAGTCTGATATCTACCTTTAATCATCATTCACGAGTTAGAATCTAAGCTGTGACGACTTTCTGTAAAGATTGTTTTTCGGTTGTTTCCCTTGTCATTAGAATTCCGTCGCTTCGGACTCATATAAACATTATTCACCACCTTTGCAGATCTAAGATATTTCGATGAGAGCACATAATAATAGTAATAATAATAATAATAATAATAATAATAATAATAATAATAATAATAATAATAATAATAATAATAATAACAGTAATAACAGTATTAATAGTAATAATAATCATTTTAGAGTACTTCCCTTAATGTGGGTAAGCAAAAGAGATAGTGAATACAGATATCTGGTGCATTAAACATTCTTAGAATAAATGTTTCTACAAACACGTTGCCTGGTTCAGTGAGAAGTCAGTTATCAAGCACTGAATTACTCGAGGCATTCTATGGCAACACGGTTTTAATGGTTACAGATTCCAATCTGATGTAGCCGCCAGTCTTATGTAATAATCTTGTTGCATGGCAGCTATGAAGATGCCGTATCGCTTCATCTTGAATGACAATATGATCATCTCAGTGTCGGCAGTAGCTACTACTGGCGTCTTCATTTAAAAACAAATTATTTAACGCATTAAGCACATTCTTCAATTTCCGCAGTATTTTAAATTTGTTGCATTTTACATGTAATGTCACTATCAAACCCCTCAACCAGGTATTGATTGCAAAATTAAAAATTGCTGAAACCAAACCATGATGCTATATTTTAGTAAGTAGCATTTATTTTCTAATATAAGTAAACTAGTGAGAATCTCGTTTGAGTGATATTTCTGTACATTTAGGCCCTTAGTAATTAAACACTGCTTTAAATGTATACAGTTTTTAAACTATGTATGAAAGCACTAGGGATTGGACCTCAGTATGGTATGTAAACTTAAAGATAAGTAGAAATGAAGAATAGCATTTACAGGGATAAGAATGTTAAGCAGTCAAAGGATTAGATAACCCTCGATTTGTAGTATTTGTGATTTGGGCCTTCAAGAAATCTGGAAATAAAAATCTGATCTGTTGCACTCACATGACTTTCTCTACTCTTGTACTAACTATTCTTAAAAACTCTTATTCTTATATCTTCTTCGTGTCAGTTAAGATAAACATTTGTACTAATTACGTTATTGCTTATTTCCTCCTAGGTGCAAGGGGAATATTAGAATACACTAGGCTTTGAGCGATAGTCAAATCTTTTAAAGCTTTGAGATTCCGTTCTCTTTGCACAGTTAACATAAAAAATGAACAACGATGTTCCGCTTCACGAAAGTTTTAAGTTTTCCGAAACTCATACACATAACAAGGAATATCTCCGAAATGGTTCACCCTACAAGAAAATTTATGGAGGCATAAATTGTGTATTTTAGCAAGATCTACATTTTTTGTAAAGTATGATTTGGTTTATCTCTAACGGTTTACCAGTTATGCAAAAGTCGTCCAGAGTAAATACGACTACAGGGGCTATAAGCAGAAAATTCAAGATATTCATTTCATTTGTCATAAAAATATATCAACCATTTGGCATTTTAATCAAAATAGTTAAGAGCCATTTTCAAGAAAATCAAAATTTTCGAAAAATGTTCCATGTAAAGGGTAGTTTAGGGTGAGGCTATTTTCTTCAAAATCTTCGTGTCGCATACTTGAATGACATTAAACTTAAATACCAACTTTGCTTTTTAACCTACTTTTCGTTTTTGAGTTATGCTGTCCACAGGCTGACACACACGGACCTTTCTCTAAAAATGCTTTTTTTTTTTTTTTTTTTTTTTTTGGATTCAGGGGGTCTCAAAATATGTATTTCCGGTGAAATCTCAACATCGAATTTTTGGGTGGAATATAATACTTCCCTTACCTACCAGTAAAAGTAAAAAATGAGCAAAGTAGGCATATATTTTGGAAACAATAAAAACAATACAGTTCAAAACGTGCTTATCTAATCCAATAAACGCTAGAACTTCAATATTTCAATAAATGAAACTAACACCTAAATTTATGTAATGTTTAATGGAAGTGGGGCATTTTAAAAACTGTTTTATATGCTAGGCACGGGAATCTGGTCATCTGAAAAAAATGTGAATTTTAAGTCATGTGTCATATATAGTGTCAGAGTGTCCCAAAAAAGAAAAAAACATGACTTCGCTTAGTATACTTATTGTGCGGGATAGCAAACTGATCGGTTTTCAAGAGGGAATGCCTGTCCGGAAATTTCTGGAGACGGAATAAGCCATAATCTCTGAACCATGGTATCAAGGATGATGATTTTTGTTATTTTAATACTATAAATATCACTAATAAAAGACTTGTTGTTTCTGTAGAGCACTGGGAATTATGGAACTTACTCTGAAAATGGTTTCTGAAGCGGAAGTAGGCTTGCAAGAGAAGCGGAATCCGAGATTTTCTCACCTGACGGTGGGCGATGTTTTGGAGGTAGGCGATTAATTCACAGGCCAGTGCTAAGAAGCAAGAGGAAGTAAATCATGGCGGTGTGCGCGGCTCTCTTTGTTAACATCCCCTAGGGACCGGCTCAGTGTGCTACTAGCGGCGAAGTGACACACTACAGTGTTAATTAATATTGGTTTCTCTCGGGGCTTCAGCAGCTCCAGAAATTCTCGGCAAGTTCTCAACCAACGATCACTTGCATATCACTGCCAGCAATAACGCTAGCCGTTAATATCCACTCTACCACTGGGGCTGTGGGGTGCTATCGATATTTTGCGATGTTCAGATAGGTACGTACTAGAAGCGAAACCTCGTGTTCAGTTTGGTCTCCAAGCTGTAAGCTGCCCCTACAGGGCTGTCTAGTACATGAACCAGAGCAAGCTTAAGTGATTTGGGAATATCACTGTACCCAGAGCTCGTACCATTATGTAATTAAAGTAGTACCTTAGTCAAAGTAAATTAACATAAACTGAGGGAACATTACAGTTTTTACATTCTTTCCTGATAAATAGAAGGAAGTATTGTATTCCACCCTAAAATTCTATGTCAAGATTTCACCGGAAATATATGTTTTGAGATTCCCTGAATCCCAAAAAAGCATTTTTAGAAAAAGGTCCTGGTGTGTGTGTGTGTGTGTGTGTGTGTGTCTGTGTGTCTGTGTGTCTGTGTGTCTGTGTGTCTGTGTGTCTGTGTGTCAGTCTGTGGACAGCATAACTCAAAAACGAAAATTCGGTTAAAAACCAAAGTTGATATTTAAGTTTAATGTCTTTCAAGGATGTGACACGAAGATTTTGAAGAAAATATCCCCCCCCCCACCCTAAACTGTCCTTTACATGGAAAATTTTTCTAGAAATATGATTTTCCTGAAAGTGGCTCTAACGACTTTGATTAAAATGCCATATGTTTAAGATATTTGTAGGACAAATGAAATGTATATTTTGAATTTTCAGGCTATAACCTATGTACTTCTGTTTACTCTGGATTACTTTTGAATAACTCATAAACCATAAGAGATAGACAAATTCTCAATATACAAAAAATGTAGATCTCACTAAAACACAATTTATGTCTAAATATATGCTCCATTTTAATGCTGCCTTTAACATCGAAGATTATATCGGCAGCTTGAACCAAGCTCTTGGAACAATTGGTCAACAGCAATGGTGTTCGTTCGCTTAACGGTGGTTTTTGATCTTAGGATTTCTATTGCTTTGAATTTATTACATTAAATTAGCACACACACACACACACGCACGCACACACACACATGCACGCACGCACGCACACACACACACACACACACACACACATGAATTCACAGAAATAGAATGACTTAAGTCCAAATACATATAATTTCTACTCCTTACCAAAATTAATTGCAATCAGTATCATTGTCCAAACACATTTCAATACTCTACTGCTGTTACGAGTATAATAATATTTGCCTTTCACTATATGATAAGTACTAGATTTAAATAGCATTAGGTTAAAGAAATAAAGTCAAACAAAATAAAATAGCATTAAACAACAAACAGCAAATAAAAAAACTGTAAATATACATAATAGAGAAGTATTCAATTAGACTAAGTTAGATAAAAAATTAGAGCTAAATAAAAATTTAAATGTTCAAATAGAACATCACCAATAATATATACATGTATATAAAATGTAAATTGTATGTAAATAAATAAATGCAAGGATGTAGTATTCATACGGAATGGGGCATGCATATTAAAAACACACACACACACACACACACACACACACACACACACACACACACACACACACACACACACACACACACACACATTCATAATCCAGAGGATGGGAAATAATCCTAGTTAAAGATACCCTTCCAGTCGGGAATCGAAACCGGGACCCCTTGGACAGCAGGCAGCCGCTATAAGTACTGGGCTACAAGGCCAGCCTTGAATTTCTTCTTAACACACAACCTAGTCCACTTTCGTTCCATTTATGAGACCTTGATGGTGTAAATCAGAGTTGCTAATAATTGTTGAATATTCTTAACATAAAAATTAAACGGTAAAAGTTACCTATAATTGGAGATACTATGAACACCACATTAATTTTCGTTTAAGTACACAGCAATTTGAAACATGTTTAAAGTTAAACATTATTGGAAAGCACGAATGCTAATGGCTTCATTGCCAGATGCAAGGCACTAGAAAACAACAACAACAACATTAATAAGTAAACTCAGACCACAAAAATTATCATTTCAATATATATATTTATACACAGCATTTAAGAAAGAATGCTAAGAAGGTATGTTTGGCTACTTTTAGTGACGAAACAACACACATTCTCTATACACAAAGGCGAATACCAATTGATCATAAAATTAGCCAGTTTTCAGAGCCACCTGATGCGTTCAAAGGAAACTAATAGTATCAAAGATTAGGGATACAACTGTGTGCATTTAGAAATAATGGATGTGTTTGCAGTCTAAGTAACTCCGAATTAAGGTATACCGAACTATGTTCCCATATTAACTTCACCATTACATTCAAATCATTGTTTTTATATAATTTGCTTTATTTTTATAGTAAAAAGTGTGATGAATTGCCATGATGATTCTGTAAATGGGAGAACCTGCCAAGCACTAATGTGATCTATGCTAAACTGTAGCTAAGTGAGGTTGCTTTGGCATATGTATTTCATTTTGGTGCAAGGGATCTCGAAAATACAGTTCAAAATTATATTTTCCTCATTTTTTAAGTGCAAGTATACTTATGTGTAAAGAATACAAATAAAAACAAGACACAATGTGAAATAACTGCACTTAAATACATGTAATCCTTAGCAAAATAGTTTTTGCATACAAAAAATAAATTTCAGTTCCTTTATTGCGTTTTCCGCATATCCAGTTTACACCTTTACCGAGTCTGGACCAGTCACACGAACAAAATACACATGTTTTTTTCTTACGGTGAGCCTGATACTCAAACTTTCAGATGTTAACGGCGCTTCTTCGCTGTCAGATCCGTTCAGGCTCAATGCTTTACGGGACAGTGTTTTTCTACCAGTTTTCTTTTTTGCCCGCTTCCTTCTGTTCTCCGATTTGTTGTAACTTCTCCACCAGGCAACTATCTAACAACATCAATGTCTTCTTCGCTCTCCGCACCTGGAATCTTTCGCTAAGGGGAGGTTGTAATCTGGTTTGGGTCTAAAATATCAATTTTGTGTTTTTTGCAGACTTTGCAATTTTAACCCCTGTTTTATCATTATCAAGTCTTTTAACTCATAAAACTTGCCAGAAGTGTCTTTAAAATAAATTTAACTGTGCAGGGACGGATATGAATAAAAAATTATATATTCATTAAATTTTTTAAAAAATATAGAGATATAAGCTATATGATATAAAAAGTCATCATTGATTTATATGTGTACACAATTTCATACTTCTAGAGTGAATAGTTTCTCTGAAAAGTGGGGTTAAACTTCTTAAAATTAACATTGAAAGCATAGGGCTTATTACCTCCCCTAATTTTGGTTGAGGTTTTTCTCAGACTTATTTTTCTGCATACATTTGTCCCATTTTCTCAAGAACCACTTATTCTAGAGTAATGAAACTTCGCATCTACCATTATTTCCTTTTCATCGTTTCCCATTCATTGCGTTTTCTTCTTATATTTCAGGTGTGCTTTTAGGTATCGAGGTGTATGGTGTTGCCGGACAGATGTTGCAGATGCTTGCTCAAAGAAAAAGGTACCCCCATGGCCACTAGGGCTCGTAACGCCGGGCGCGGCCCAAAACAAAGGACTGTCGGGGCTAAGCCACTTGCCGTGTCGATGAGCAAACAAAGAGACAAGGTCAGGCTTCCTCACAACACTCACGAGAGTGAACACGTGATAATCAACAATCGAGGCGGCTACACAAAACGCTCTTTTTTCCGGTGCCCTCGAGAAGGATCTGGTTATGTCACTGCCAGTATGTCTGAAGAAGCTCAGGAGGGTCCTTGTGACGTCATTCGCACTATATAAGGAGGCCAGGAAGCAAGAGAGGGTTGTAGTTACAGATGCGAATCAGTCAGTGTGTCAGTGTGTCGTATGAAGACTTAACGAGTGTCGACTGAAGAAAGACACTGAAAGGACTGAGTCAAGGTTCCGAGAAGTAAAATTTGTTATTTGTGATAACACGAAAGACTGCAGGCTGTGTTAACGACGAGAAGAAAACCGTGTGTTTGTGGTAAAACTTTAGAAAACAGTCACTTCCATAGAAAAGTAACTCGACTGATTTTTTTTTTTTTTTTTTTTTTTTTTTCTATTTTCTCACAGTACGTTACGTCTTTTATTGTGAATGTCTACATACCTACCGATTACGTGCTACGTCTTAATTGTTATGTTTACGTCTATTTTTCATTGTGAATGCCTTTAACATATTGATATCATAAATGTTGTAAGACTATTATAGCTATAATGGCTTCATTGTTCATTTATACACAATTTACGCCCTGTATAAGCATAAACAATCACATTAATTCTGTTCTTCCGCAAGACTAATCAGATTCTTATAAAGAGTAACCTATTCAGTTGATAAAAATAAATGCACTAATGGGATTATTATTTATTTATGCCAACAAACTTACTGTTGGTGTTTTTAAACACACAAGCCGTGTGTGGGCAAAGTTTAAGAGGTAGAACTGGAACTTAAAAATTCAATGCCACAACTGGGATTTGAACCACAGACCTTCCACTTGCCGGGCGGACGCTCTACCACTGAGCTATTGTGACAAACTGCCAGAATGACATTAAATTCTCAAGCCAGTTCATATTTCTCCTGGTAAACCACAAAGGCAGTCTCACATCAGAAACAATTACCCCAATGGTGACTTACTATTGCAAGTACTTTATATCCCAGGATTAAATAACCTTCACATGGTAATTATTATTTATTTATGCCAACAAACTTACTGTTGGTGTTTTTAAACACACAAGCCGTGTGTGGGCAAAGTTTAAGAGGTAGAACTGGAACTTAAAAATTCAATGCCACAACTGGGATTTGAACCACAGACCTTCCGCTTGCCGGGCGGACGCTCTACCACTGAGCTATTGTGACAAACTGCCAGAATGACATTAAATTCTCAAGCCAGTTCGTATTTCTCCTGGTAAACCACAAAGGCAGTCTCACATCAGAAACAATTACCCCAATGGTGACTTACTATTGCAAGTACTTTATATCCCAGGATTAAATAACCTTCACATGGTAATTATTATTTATTTATGCCAACAAACTTACTGTTGGTGTTTTTAAACACACAAGCCGTGTGTGGGCAAAGTTTAAGAGGTAGAACTGGAACTTAAAAATTCAATGCCACAACTGGGATTTGAACCACAGACCTTCCGCTTGCCGGGCGGACGCTCTACCACTGAGCTAATGTGACAAACTGCCAGAATGACATTAAATTCTCAAGCCAGTTCGTATTTCTCCTGGTAAATACGAACTGGCTTGAGAATTTAATGTCATTCTGGCAGTTTGTCACATTAGCTCAGTGGTAGAGCGTCCGCCCGGCAAGCGGAAGGTCTGTGGTTCAAATCCCAGTTGTGGCATTGAATTTTTAAGTTCCAGTTCTACCTCTTGCACTAATGGGAGTTCTAATTACAACTTAAGAACTTTTTCACTCGTGAAACATCCCAAGAAAGACATACCATTGATCGATAGGTCTGCTTTAGTAAAGAGAATTGCTGGGTTCACATAAAAGGAACAAACTAAGACAAAAAAGGGAATGCGGAATTGCTTGCTTTTAATTTAAAGCAATTTTCGCCAGATGACTCTCTTAATGACGTTTTGCTGTTTTGTCGCATCTGCCGCTGTTTTCTTATGGATCTCTGAGACACGTTTTTCTCAAAAGGCAGAAACTGTCTCGAATTATTAAGTCTCCTTCAGTAGAGCTAATTACCCGTTGAAATATTACCGTACAGAAATTACGGGGCAGCAAAACATCTGCCATGATGCTATGTTAGGTAAAACAATATTTACTGCGAAGACAGCGATATAGGTTATGCACTACTCGGGATATTTAGCAATACGCATGGGCTGGTGGCGCTGTTATCGTGTTTACAGCGAATTTAGTAAAATGCACTGTTTTGGAGCATCTTCTAGTTTCTTATTGTCGTATGGGAATCTTGTAAGGAGTGAGACATAACTATTGTGCCATGAACTCTTAACATTTGCAATAGGCGACTAGAGGCGTGGCGCTGTAATGAGGACAAAGAAAGGGACCTGACCTTAAATTTATCTCGAAATTCTTAATGCCTATTACGGAAAAATATTGTACACATTGCTTGAAATAAGCAGTATTTATTGAGTTTAACGATTCTTTGTTATAAGAAAAACTTTGATATGTCCTTAGAATCACTGTAAAAGTTTACAGTAAATATAATGCAATATTACATTTAATTCCAATTAAAATAGCTTTAAACATGTGCATTACGTTATATTACAGTTTCTGTTTTTGAATGAAAGGTTTTCTCTAATACCTATGCAATAAACCACCTTTCTTTGGTGGGAGCATTAAAACCCAACATAAATTAATAAATCGTAGGTGGTGTATTTTAATATAGAGCGCGGAGGGCCCATTTTCGATCCCCGTTACCAGTGTGGGTATTTTTCCCACGCTGGGAGGTCTGAAACGGGGTGCACTCAGCCTTGTTATGTCCCTGAAGGGACGATTGAGGAGCTAGTTGATTAAGAAGCAGCAGCCCCTGGTCGAGAGGACCGCATAACCGGCTGGAAGGATCGGGGCGCTGACCAGTTCCACCACCAGTACTGCATCCCACTCATGACGCACAAGTGGGGAACGCAGCGGTCGGGCAGTAGGTATTGGTCCGGATGGGCAGCTTGCCATAGACTAATAATCTGGTCACGTGTAGTTTCTGTTGTGTACGGCATGCTGTAAAACAAACAATAGTTGTACGTAGCTTAACGAGTAACGATTTAGTGAGCCATCAGAAGTAATCAGAACTTCCCTTTCATGCATACTAAAATAGTAACCCCATTTGTTTTGATAATTTTCAATTTTGTGTAAATAATGTTAATGTATATGATGCTCCATGCTAAATAAAGAAAGAAAAATATCTTTCAGTTTTTTAAAATGTTATGTTTGCGTAACTGACAGAGATCGAGCAGAGAGAGAGAAGGGGGGGGGGGGCGGGGGAATGGGTGAACCAATTGGTAAGAAACTTGGCGTACATATAATTTAAATTTTCGACAGCTGAAAATGGAACAAGGACTTTGAACGTGCGAATTAAAAGTATTTAACGCGCTGGCACGATTAAACATTCATGCCGCTATATTGTTATCAACTTTGGTTTCAAGTCCAATCACATGGCAATTACCGTTTGTATTTGCACATGTTTAATAAATTGATTTGGTTTGATTAGCTTTTACATTTCATTGGTCTTTTTACATGATTAATTTCCCATGGCGTTCGGAATATCTGTTCACAACAAATCACCATATTTCAGTTTATCGCAATACATTGTCAAGTTAATCTGTTCCTGTGTTCACAGCATTGTGCTGTCTTTTAAATGAAGCTTTATTCTTTTATGTATAACAGTACCTGGGCGACCGAGCTTCGCTCGACGCGTTTCCTCTCTGTTTTTGAGTAGAAAGAGATGTGAATGTGTTACCTAAAAGTGAGTAGAGACAACAGTATGAGTATAATATGTAGCATTTCTATTTCAGACATACGGAAGATTTTATGGCTTCTTTGTAGAAGAGTGAGTAGAGAAAGAGATGTGAATGTATTACCTTAAAGTGAGAGCAGAAAGCAGTGTGAATGTAATAGCATTTATATTTCAAACATACAGAACATGGTATGACTTATTTTAAAACTGGGGATAAAAGTGTTTTGTGTGTGTGTGTGTTTGTTTAAAATCACGCTTTTTACGGAAAATTGTTTATAGAAGAGTGTGTAGAGAAAGAGATGTGAATGTGTTACCTAAAAGTGAGTAGAGAAAACACTGTGAATGTAATATGCATGTATAATTTAACCAAATCTTTAGAGCCGTTTCTGAAATACCGGGAATATATATATACAAGAATTGCACTGTAAAAGTGGGAATAAAAAAATGTTATTTTTTATGTAAAATCGCGTTTTTTCGGGAATTACACCTATATAGATGAACTTAAAAAGCAAAACTCTATCTGAATACAAAATTTGATCGAAATCGTTAGAGCCGTTTCCAAGTTGACCGGAATAAGTATATTTATATACAAGAATTGCTCGTTTAAATATATAAGATAAGATAAATTATCGCCATTTCTGTTAGTTGCATAGCGTGTGCCTGCAATCAATGCAGTATTATTTTATTGTTATTTTACAAATTTCAGTTTTAAATTTCTTGTGTACTCTTAGATTACTGTAAATTAATAAAATGTATTCTACATTACTGACAGTTCTGTTGTTGGAGTAACAAAAGTTGTACAGTAATTTAAACCACCTGGAAGTCCTTAAATTTCATTTAGCAGTGTTTTACGCGATACTAGGCATGTTTTAACTGATCTTGATCAGTTTATAAAGTGTTAGTGATTGTTTAAGCATTGTTAGTATGTATATGTGAACTACATGCCGTAAGTTAGTCTCCCTACCTTCTTGGCAACGTGGCATCGTTCAAGGGGCACTCAATTTGGGATGCTTACCCACAGAAGCTCGAAGCAGTGTCACAATACCTATTCAAATACACAGAAATACTGCCTTCTAGTTCTAAAGTTGGTAATATTGTCTGACTGGGCCCATCATATGCGCTATTTTAGGTTGTAACTAAACAATGTTGGCTAACGTTGTAACTTATTTATCTGTCTTAGTTATATGTATTTCTATATGGCACCAGATAAAACGTCAAATTTTGTCCTATATCTCTATTCCCAGAGATCGTATCGCGTAGGTTACGACGTCTAGGTTAGTCTGAATGCTTGCATATGAACGTGGTGACAGGATCCTGTGTTATCCAATATTACTCGGTATTTTATTTATTTATTTATTTGTGTCCTTTATAGTGCATCCTAAGAGCTTTAATCAACTCTTTATTCAAATATATTAGTAACTATTTTTAAATACAGCCAAAAAACCCAAACATATAGGATAAGTGCAACCTAAGCCTAACAGTTGTAGTAAATCGTCAAAGCTCGGGTATTTCAGCCAGTAAAATATATAACACTTACTTGGTGAATCTGTAAACGAAGATGTTGAAAATATATCTTTCTCCGGTGAAATTTACCTCACATCGTGTTATTCTTTAAGGTTGTTGACTATGCTGTAAACTATATACCCTGAGAAACACCGCATTTTCATGTATACAAATATTTTAGTGCTAATCTTACACCAATTATTTCCGCTTTGATAGCGCTACCAACATAGACGTAACATTAAAACGCGCTGAAGCATCGCCAGCGAAGCAAAGATAATACACATATATCCCATTTCTGTGGCGCGAGATCCTACGACTGCTGCATTCGCATTCAAGTTAATGCATCCATCTCAGAAGAGTCTATTACCACAATCTTCACAAATAAAATGTATTATTCTGCCTCATTCATGTGCTTTTGGTATGGTTGATAAATTCTAGCTGCATCTTTTGTCACTCCATCCAAGTTACCACTAAACTGAAATCGTTTCTCGCCCATCCCAAGTTATATTTACACAACGTCTTTGAACAGTGATTTATTAAGCCTTACCTGTCCTCGGCGGTATGGATCTAAGTCAGTTGCACTGCCAGGTTAATAGCTGAAGCATGATTGTGCTGAAATATATCTAGTAAATGTGGTGAGCGCGTTGTTTTTAAAAGAAAGGTGCAGAATGAAAGCTATTCTGTTTATTTCTTTGATACTGAAATCAAATACCTACATAGGAACACTTATTTAACCCTCCGTTAGGCGCGCGCCCTAGTATAATACCATTGGTCGCGTGGGGCCTAGTAGGCCCACGCTATATCTTTGTACTTATATACTGTATTTATTTTTTAAATTTAATTTTCGTTCATTACCACGTTTCAGTTTCATTTAGCTAACATATACATTGCTTTTATGAGCATTATCTTACTAGATAGATCAAAGATGTATAAATGTATGAATACAGCATATATTATAATTTGTACTACATTACAATATAATCAACACAAAGTAGATGACGCACTTCTTCTAAACCCTTGGGATATTCTGCATCATACCTTTTACTGCTATTTATGAGAAGAAGTAACATACTACTTGCGATAGCAAAGCAGTATTGCACCAACTATCGAGAAAAAAATCAATGTCAGTAATATGTAACGAGAGTAGGCGCGCAGGGTCTGGTTGACGTGTGCCACAGATAACTGGAAATTAGTCATTCTTGCAGCTAAAGAAGTAAACACCTAAGATTGTTACTACAGCAAACAATCGAGTAAAGTGTAATGTTGGATGTCCTAGTCAGGCAATTACGTCGGAGCGTTCGTTTAACGTTTAAATAAACTAGGGGTCTCTCAGGCCTCTAACGCTAAGGAACATTTTAGCGTTCAGAAGACAAAATAATATTTCATCATTATAAATGTATAATCACTCATTTATTTGTAATTATGAATATCCAGTCTGCATAAATGAGTCAGCAGCGTAAGATTTATGGTGGCCACAAAATTTAAAGGCGGCTGACAGTTTACTATTGCTGTTATTTTTCCTGTACAAATAAATTTTGTGGGCGCAAATGATATTTATATCACCGGCTGCACAGCCTGATTTCACAGCGTGTTTAACTATACAACATAGCAAGGCATGGAAAACCTATGATTGGATTTTGTGTTGAGCCAGCCGTTTTTAAATTTTACGGCTACAATAAATTTAATGTTTGAAATGCGACACGGAAGCAAAGCACGTGCTCCTTTGCAGAAATTGTCTATTCAAACTGTTTTATAGTACTAGAAGATCGTATCGGAAATTTCCAAACATCCTATATACTGTCATTATTAAATTACTACCGCAGACTTAGTTTTCTCCAAAATATATAGAATGGTCCACTTTCGAATGCAGACAGTGGCTGTTGAATAATCTGGGTGATTTAGCAGCCCTTCCTTCTGCAGGTAAATGGTTATGAATGTACCGTCTGCATTCATAATTTATGACGTGGGCGGATACGCCACTTAAGGATTCGGAAGCTGCGGTCCAATTTATTGATTGAAGTGAAATTATATCTGGTAGCTGGAATAATGAGGCATAAAGCGTCTCTGTAGTAAATTATTCAAATACATGTAACTTCTAGGAACTCCTTGTACAGCTTAGCATTCTGTCTTTATGCTAAAAGCAGAAAAGTGACTCAATTTAGCCATTTAATAAATGCTGTTAAATTATACAGCTACCGCACATCAGCAATCTGTACCTCAATGAACAGACTGTCAGTAAAGCGCATTTAAAATACCATAGTTGGTTCTTTGCATTCCTATATATAATTTATGTTCTTTTCAAAGCGTGTTATGACTAGAGCTAGGACAAATATCCTTTTACTTGCAATGTGTACATAATGCGAATATGTCCGGAGAGATGACACAGCTAACCTTAAACTGTAAAATTTACAGTCAGGTGTGTAACAACAAGTATAATTAAAAAGTAGACATTCATTGTATATTGCCAAAAATATAATCAAACGAGTTGTATTACCTTCTCGTTCGATTGTTTGTCAAATAGTTCATAACATTTCCTAGTAAAGTTAATGTAGTTTGTAAAACCATATACTGGTATGTATTATTTTACATAGATTTTCAAACAACTTAAATTATGATTAACTTTCTTGTTCTTTTGCCTTCTGACGGTGCAAAAAATGATTTATATATCACTTGTTGTGCCCTATAATATAGGCTGTCCCAAAATTAGACCCACAAACCTTGGGAGCTGATAGATAACACTATTTTAAACATGTTTTGCTAAATTAAGTTTTTTGTTGTGCTTTGTTTAAGCGCTAGACGAGTTAATGTCACTACCTACTGCTTCCCATCCAGTTTAAGTACGCATTTACGGCAAAATCAACAATGCAAATTACTATTGCACTTATCTCAGTAAGGCATACAATCTTAATCCAAGAAGCAAACAGAGAACAGATAAACAGAACACAAACATCTCATTGTTTACAGTTAATTACAGCTTTACCATTCAAAGTAAATGTTGGAATGCACACCCATTGCGTTTAACAAAAAAATGCATCGGCGTGCCCTATTCTGCCGTACTCTCGCAAGGACACAACTATTTCTCTGGTATTGCATTGCGGTGTTGCTTTAACAATTTTCTTTAAGATTTGGTATCTCTGAATGACACAATCTACATTGTATGTTTTCCCCATTCACGGTGAAATTATTTGTACATAACTCTTCCACCAACGTGTTTCGAGCTAAAAACTTGCATACGATGCTTCAAATTTTCAGCAGAAACTTGGACTAGAATGAGGTTAAAAAAACTGGCATATTTTGTTTACACATTTAAATCGCGAAAATATCACAGTAATTAATGCGACCATTAAGGATGAATTTTGTATTTAAATGTTTCATCTTTTTGTGACGCATCAGAAGAGTGAAATATATTCCCATGCTAATATTTGTGTATTAAACCTTCCGTTAGTCACGCGGGACCTGGTAGGCCCTGGGTATATCTTTGAGCTAATATCCTTGCACTTATACAAGTTATTATGACACAGGTTGCTTTCATCCTCTTCATTATGATCAGTTTCTGCATCAAAAGAACTCATTTTCAGTTATCTTCAGAATTGGAATCGTCTGGTTCACAAATTGTCAGACACAGATAAGACATCATCATCAGAAGGTAGATGATGCACTTCTTCCAAATTCTTGAAATTTTGTAAATCATATCTTTTACTCCTGTTTGTGAGAAGCAGTAACTTATACTTGCAAAGACAAAGCAATATTGCACAACTAATGAGGAAAAACAGTCAGTAATATGTAATGAGAGTAGGCACGCAGAACTCTGCGACACCTAACTGCCGATTAGTCATTCTTGAAGCTAAAGAAATAAACAGATAAGGTTGTCACTCCACCAAACAGTCGAGCAAGGTGCAATATTAGATGTCCTAGTCAGGCGGTTGCATATGTGCGTTCGTTCGAAAACTAGTGCGTTTAAATAAACGTAGAGGTCTCCCATGTCTTTAACGACCACTGTAGGGTTGAATAATGCTGCAGTTGGTATATTTAATTAGTAAAAGTAAAATGAAATTATATGTTTCAAACAGTATAAGACATTAAAGGACAGTTGTAATTATGGTGCAACAGCATGTAATGAAAACATTTGAGTACAAATAGCAAAATTTAGAGATTTCACTTATGAGCTGTGTTACATACCATAGGGTGTACAAATAGACATCTGCGCACTGCGACCTTCTAAAGTTCTATATACCACACCCCCCACCGCAGGAGGGAGGGATTGAAGGGAACACAGGAGGCTGCAGGTGCTGGAAGACAGACCACACAGACGTGCAAAAGTCCTATCCTGCTGTTCGAGGTGCTTGGAGAGGGTAACGTACGACCCATTCTATCCAGAAATTCCTTCCTTTCAGCCAGCATCCGCGGCATCTGTCCGCAACACCAAACCTAGAAACACACTTGAAAAATAACAAGAAAACAAAATTAAAAGGGAATGATAGAAATGAAATCGTTTAGAAAAAGCCGATATTTGCTTCCCACCAGGGAAAATAACGGAAAACAACGGAAAACGCGCGGTTAGAGTGGACGGTAAGAGGAAATCGAACCTGGCACCTCCTGAATGCGAGGTTCATACATTACCGCGGAGTCATCTAAAGCAATAACAGCCGTGAAGACGATGTTGAACATGAAAGTGTAAAACTTGCTCTCTCCAGAAAGCGAAACTGTAAATCTTCAGGCATGTTTGCAAACGTATTAAATGGGTGTCATTTCAAATAGCAGTATACAGTTTGATTTAGTTGAGCCATTGAGTTTTACTGAAGTTCACGAGTTGAAACCATTAGACATCTTAGAAGCGTCCACCCTGCACAAGATTGCTGCAAGTCTTAATACACTCATATTACCCGGCGCCGAGGAAAGAAATGATTTGGTGTTTTATAAGTGATGGCGCCGGTGGCCATAAAAGCGATGTTATATGAGGCCAACTGGTAACGCCGGAGTTTCGTGGAACCGATTCAGGTTAACACGTCATAGATTCGTCCAGTGATAAAGCATCTAAAATCACACTTAATGGGAAACGGCCCCAAGAAAAGGAGATATTTCGCCGTAAAGTGGTTCACTTTGAGCTATAATTGCAGCGCGCTTCTACATCGGAATTTGCCGGTAGCTCTTCGTGGAGTGGGAGGAACTCCTGATTTACATAAGATATCGAAACGGGCGAATATGAAAAATTCAAAGAAGACTTTAAACTTTCGCGAACAGCATGTTTATTAAATTAGTAAACAATTTCTATGCAATTATCCCTTGAAAGTTGAGAACTTGCAGATGAGGAGCGAAACACTGTATTTTCCTTAGACTCGTCGCTTCGATAGGCTGCTAAATTATTAGAGGCGGTGCCAAACTTCTTTAGCTACTTCTGAAGCTTGAAACCATCTTGGAATTCAACTGTTACAGGATGTTTCAGAGCCGTGCATCATCCATTACCAATTGCTAGCTAAAGAATATGTTTTAACAATGTGATGTGTTGCACTCACATGACTTTCTCTAACCTTCTCATAAGCGTTTGTTCCTCTTAGTGTTACTCCAGATGAACATTTATAGAAATTATCTTATTGCTAATTTTCTTGTAGGTGCAAGGGGAATATGGGAATACAGTCAAATATTTTAAAGCTGGTTCCTAAATGAAGGCATTGAAATTCCGTTCTGTTTATGTGGCCAACAGATAAAAAAAAAATGAATAAAGACCTACCATTTGCATATTGCAGAACTCACACAAATAACAAGAAATGCATTTGGACATAAGTTGTGTTTTAACAAGATTTACACTTTTTGTATAGTAAGATTTGGTCTATCTCTTACAGTGTATCAGTTATACCAAAGTCATCAAAAGTAATGGGGAGTATATGGACTATGGCAAGAAGATGCAAAGTATAATTTCATTTACCATAAAGATATCTCAAACATACAGCATTTTAATCAAAATCGGCCATTTTTGAGAAAATGAAAATTTTCAAAAAATTTTCCATTAAAGAGTAGCTTAGGGTAGAGGAATTTTCTTCGAAATCTTCGTCGCATCCATGAAGGATATTGAACTTAAATACCAACTTTGGCTTTTAGCACACATTTCACAGAAACACACACACACACACACACACACACACACACACACACACACACACACACACAACGTAAAGTGGGCTAAATACAAAAGTTGTATTTATGTTCAGCATCTTCAAGGATGTGCCACGAAAATTTTTATGTACGAGTAAATCACCCCATCCTAGACTCGCTTTACATAGAGTCATGTTTAATAAAATCAAAGTTTTCCAAAAAATTTTCAACGATATTCATTAAAATACCATATGTTTAAGATATTTTCTTGAAAATGAAATGCATATTATGAGTTTTCAGGGAGTGTTTTTAGAAGTCGTCTTCATTCTGGATGACTTTTGAATAAACTGTAAGAGATAGACAAAATCTTACTGCAGCAAAAATGTAGATCTCGTTAAAACACACAATTCATATAAAATACATGTAAGTCACTTATTTATTTATTTATTTATTTTTTTTTTTTTTTTGTTTGTTTGTTTGTTTTTTTTGTTTTTTTTTCTTGGCAATGTAAGCAGAATGCAACTTCCAAGATATCACACTGTGTTCTTAAGATTTGACTATCGCTTACAGCCTCCGTAGCGCAATGTTAGGGCACCTGCCTCTGGCGCGGAGGACAGGACTTGATCCCCGGTAACGGCGGATTTTTCCCTCGCTGGGAGGTCTGGCACGGGTGCACTCAACCTCGTTTGGTCCCGGAGGGACCTCAGGTCGGGAAGGCCGCATAACTGGCCATTTTTTTAATAGACAAAATTAATCGGCTCTGTTAATCGTCACCATATCGAAGCATATAAAAAGATACTGAAAAACAAAAGACTTACTATAGAATTTTTCATTCAGATGTTTTGTATTTCGAATTTTTAATACGTTTCTTATTTATTAGTCCCCTTTGGCCAAATAATTGTCTTGCATCTTACTAGTAAATAAGGCTAAAAGACCTTACAAGTAGACATCATTAGAAAGATTTCTCCGAACAGATAACGTTAAACCTAGGTATTTTGATCCAAAGTAACCCAAGTTATAAGTATTTATGATCGAAAACTACCGACAACTCGTGGTTGTTGTCGCTGTTGTTGATTCTTGTGCTTATCTACTATACCTATTCTAAAGCAGTTCTATTAATCCAGTAATGTCATTGAAGGGAAACAGGGTGGTTATGTTTCCCCTTCCCAGTTACCCTTCACTGATGACGTAATAGATGTGAGGGCAAGGAAGAATGCAGGGAGGTCTCCGGGTGTAATTTGTAATGGGGCATGTTGACACCCAACACTGACCTTCTTATGCTGTGAAACTCGAAGGGAAGATGACCTACCGGATTACCCAATACCATTCATCTTTATTCTGCACGGCCACGCCACTAAGCTAAAGCGAGTGGAGAGGGGGAAAAGAGAAGAACCCGCGGTGTCACTTTTTGACTCCTCTGTATTAATGTTTTACTTTTATTTTAAATTGCTTTAATGATGCATTTGTATGACTTTAAATGCACGTTATTAAATGCTAAAGCATTAATAAAAAACACTCCTGTCATAAATTTGTACTAATTGTTAATAACGTTAAAACCCTCATGTCTATTAGATTCCTTCCCAATCAAATATTCTTCGCCTTCCTAACCGATGAAAACAATGGAGATAGATCCGCATCCCCCAAAAGTAAACAGAACAAGCCGTTAACTTCACAATACACCCAACACACACGTAGGTATATGTTGAAAACAAAAACTAGTTGAGGAGGAAGGTGTCTGAAGTGACTTCTCTTATTAACGCATACAACACCCCCTGGCGCTTTTTGGCTGAATGATAAAACACCTCTGCCGACATAAAGGACACGGCACCTCTCTACAACTTACAAGTAAGCACATATTGTTGTTCTTGTTACTTCTTAAAAGTAAGCGGCATGAATAATGCCTTTTGATGGTCCTGTAGTAAATTCACTTTAATTTAGATATGAAATATGGAAACAGTGGCGAGAATTTATCCTGCCTACTTTCTAAAGCACAGAGTTGTTGGGAAGAGCTGAATGGCTGTCTTTAAACACTCTCCTATTCATTAGAAAACCTTTCCCCGACACTTTACCTACCTTACTCCAATAACAGCGACGGGAATTTTTGATTGAAATTTCGAACTGTTGCCACTTTTACTATGAAGCTTTCTACTGTTCCTCACCCTCCCTAGTTGTTCTAGTGTCAGTTCGCCGAAACTTGACAACACTGTCCTTTGAGAAATAGGCTTGATGCCTTGTTTCTCTTTCGGCAGAGCTGAACAACGAAATATAACATTTCGCGAATGTGAAGCTAAAAGAAGTAGTAATCGTTATTAAGTAACTATCTTATAAAAACTGTAATTACTTGCTTCCTTATTCTTTTATACTTTCATATTAAATAATTCTACCAAAAGCTTCTTTTCCCTTCGTTAGAAAGGCGTGAAGTGTACCATAGGATTCTTCAATAGAGAACGTCCTACAGTGACATTACTGCTTTAGCACAATCTTGAATTCCTGCACAATCAACATTGTAATAAGTCAATTTACTGCACACAGTCGAGATCTGTCACCAGCTTTAGTATTAGAAATTACTAAGTTTACCTGGAGATAGTATTTAGAGCGATCTAATCACGAATCGTTATACACTTCTATTTTTATACTTGTTTTCCTTCTTCTCATCCAACTTGCGCCTGGTTATACTCTTTTATTCTTACGATATTGTGATATCATTTTATCTCGAATTTTTAACTATAACATGTGTGTGTGGGTGTGTACTCGTGTGCGTGTATGCGTGTGTGTTAGGTGTATGGTGGACTCAAATATGACAAAGAAGTCCAATAACTCCCTGTGTCGCGAAAGGAAAAGCAGCAATTGACATAATTGAATATTTATCTGTATAGCCTGGCAACGGAGTATGACTGAAGAGACGAGTTCTTTGTTTACTATTGCATCTTCCGCTTCCATTCACACATTCACACCTATTGTGAGGGAAATTCCAAAGAGGCCAGGGCTCGAAACTGGTTTCCCCACGAGTTCATGAGTTTATCAGTTACTGTTCTTTCCAAACAGTCATCACGAGACCCTAGCAGGTAGTTTTTACTGTCAACATTCCTGACCTTCCGCTTTACATACACACCAAAGTTGCGTGCTTGTTGCCAAACGTACGTCCAGAAATTTCTTATAACAGATACGCTGGAAGCCAATTACTTAATAACATTTTATGGCTAAGCTGCTATTGTAACAACAAATGGAAAATACATAAATAACCCATATTTTAATGCTCTACTTCTATATGCCAATTGTATAAGTAAACGATAAAAGAGTGCTGACACTGGTAATCAAACCTTCGACCAATTTTATTTGTTATTTATACAACCATGCACTATAAAGGAACATGTTAAAGGAAGTTGTGTTTCAGCTTAACATTCAGAATTCGCCATTAAAGTTTGGCTACTCACACCCTTACAGCTTGTGTATATGCACATATGCCCCTAAATCTGCATTTTTAAACGTATCGAACATCATTCGTACAACACTTCTTGAAAGTATCTCGCATCGCAGTTTTCAATCTTTGTTTGTCCGTTTCTTTGATATCAATTTTGCTCGTACCTGTGCAAGCACGTTTGAATGTATGCAATATTTAAGTCAATGTGGAAAATAGGGCCAATGAGTTATAACATACTTCTAGCTTTTTAATGTATTGACTTGCTTTTGTACCTGACAGTGGTTCGATTGCTTCTGCAAGTCTTGGGAAGAAAGGTTTACAATGAGGGATTCAATTTTCAGGTTGTAATCTTGAAACATAATCATATCAGATGGTTGTAGATCAGTTTCATAATAGTTCAAGTAGGACTCTTGGCATCATTTATAGCTACTAGCACGATCCAGTGACGAATCTTCAAGCCGTCCCATTACTCCCCATAGTCGGTCGAAGAGCCCCATTCCAACGCAAATCAGAGGTCAAAATGCCTCTGCCCGTTCCACTGCACCGACCACACTCTATTTATCCTGAAATGTCCCTGAGCTTTGAAATTAAATTAAACTATACTACATTAAGGGTCGCTTCCTGTAACATAGTAAAACCATAAAAAGCCCTTAATCAGGCTCTCGATCCAAAGAATCCGAAATGGCAACCTCCGTAACGCAAGCCTCCCTTGTAACCATTGGACCTCTACTTTGAACTGTTTCCTGACAGTTGAATTTAGATTATTGTAAAATTAAGTTGGGTGAGGTAAAGGAAAGTTCATATATATTCTTCGTTTTCTATGATTCAGAGAACGTGAGGTACTAGAGAATGGCGTAGATGGATGTAAGTATTGTTCTGTAAATGTAAGTATATACTAGTACGAACCAATAGCGGCCGCGCCATGGCCGAGTGCTTAGACCAGCGATGTCCAACCTTTGGAAAAGAGGGAAGTGTGGGTTTACCTCCTTCCAACATACGCGGACTTCTACCGTGCCTTGTGTTGCAGTGGCAGGTTGGTGATATGTACGTTGCATTTGATTTAGGAGAACACTTTCAAACCTTATGCGATAAACATCTGTTCATTAGTGGGTTCTTTGGTACTGCTAACGTTTAAGAAGTCTGTCAATATTTGGCATAGTCTTAGAAAATTCTATTCTTGCAAATGCTTATTTCTCTATATATTATATTTTAATCAACATAAACATTTTCAGATATTATCTTATTGCGAATTTTGTTGTAGGTACAAGGGAAATATGGGAGTACGATAGGCTTTAGGCGATAGTGAAATGCTTTAAGAGCTGGTTGCTATGCGATAACTTTTAAGTCCCGTTATCTTTGCAAAGCCAAGAGATAAAATAGCATATTCCTATTTGAAAATTGCCAAATTCAAACAAGAAAGAATATCTGGTTCAATCAAACGAGAAAAGACGAATTTGACATAAATCGTGTTTGAAAGAAATTCACACTTGTTATGTAGTAAGCTTTTGTCTGCCTCTTACTGTTTACCAGTAAAATCATTCAGAAGGAAGAGACCTTCTGAGAGCATTACCACAAAATTCAGGGTATGACTTAGAAACTTCAATGGAATCGCCTGTTTGTGTCCGTCACTGCATGCTGACTGTCTGTCCCTCTGATTGAGGAGTGCAGTGAGGCATTGCCGCTCACTGCGTAAGGTTCTCCAAAGAGAGAAAGTTGGACACCCCTCGGTTAGACTGTTCGCCTATCACCAAGGTGGCCCGGGTTCAATCCAAGGGACCCGTGTGTAATATTTGTGGTGGACAAAGCGGCGTCTGGGCGCGTTTTCACCGGGTTCTCCGGTTTCCAGGCCACTCATTCCACCAACTGCTCCATCATCACCTTTCTGTTTATCAGTTTCGCCTGCATTTTGATATAATAATCTTCTTCACTCTGTTACCTGGTGCTGGGCTGACCACCCGCTTCCAGGTCTTCACTCTGTCCGGCCCGCAGGTTCGTCTACTCCCCAACAGGCGTCTCAACCTAGACTCAGGATTATAAGTCGTCCATACGGGAGCGGTAATCCAATGAAGAAGAAGAAGAAGAAGAAGGAAGAAAGAAAGAAAGAAAGAAATGAACTTATATTTTGTTATAATTTGAAAGATTTCATTATTCGACTTTTCCTTGTGAGTTTCTTTGGCAATCTACACTGCGGTAAGTGTGAAAATCGCTTTACGGAGCTTACGGTTGGACTCCCAATGGACCAGCCATTCTCAAATAGGCTTCTTTCCGATGTTTCCCTAGTTTGGTAAGCGAGTGCTATGGTGGTTCCTCTTCCACCACGAATTTTCTATCTATTCGTTTCATTTAACATGTTTCAAAGATTTATGAGCAGACTTTGGCGGTTAGTGTGTTGCATTAGTATGGGGAAATTTGCGTAAATTTGCGGGCCTTCAAACCATAGACACTCACTCTCCCCCTCCAGGTTGTGGGTTGGTATAACATGACTAGCCGGCGTCAAGTTTGATGTAATTATGGAAACGTTAGGGACCCCTCATCGTGCGGATCTGGTCACTCTTTACCCCTTCCCTTCATACTACGTGGGTAGTAGCTACTGAAGTAATAAGTACTATTTGTGGTTCTCCTTACTGTTGGACATGTGTTAATTTCGACGTAGTAAATATAAAACAATTTCTGAGTATATATCTGTCCTGTAACCTTAAAATTGTGGGACTGGTGTGGGGATCAATAAGTTGTAAATATGATGAACATTACCACATAAGTAACCAGGAAACCTCAAGGTAGCTTCATATCGCAGACTTATTCACGCTACTGGATCTTTCTTGGAAATGCTTCCAAAAGAAATTCGTAAATGGGTTTAGCAACGGATATTCATGATACTGGGAACGCAAAGTGCTTTTGGGAATTCTCTAAGCTTAACACTTATTTTCAGGTTAGTAGGCTATTACGTTCCATCCGTTTTCGGTAGGATACCGAGCGTAAAATAGTAAAGTTTTTGGGTGTCAGGTCATTATCGTAATGTTTAGAACACCACCCTGCAGGAATTTCATATCCGTAACACAGTGGGAGCGTTCCTTTGCTAACGGGAGCCTCATTTCATGAATAACAACTAACCCACGGATTGTGCAAGTGATTTAAATATATTAGAAACATTAAGTAATGTCGCCCCGAGGATGCTCCTCGTGCCTTCCTGGAAACAACGCACAACTGTTTGGAGTTTCACACGCCTCGCTGGCACTTCTTAAACTGCTTACGTGGGAAGCGAGGCGCCTGCACGTGTGTTCGCTACTCGCATGTGCGCATGCTCAGATAAGGAGCTGTGAATATATGCGTGAACAATGGAAGAGACACGTGTAATCTCAGGCACTTCCAATAGAGGCGCAGTTCTCTTTATTTTGAAACTGAAGCTTTGTTTACTACTGGCCGAACCCGCAAATCTGTTGGAGCCATTGATTTAACTATGGATGCTCTTTTTCCTTTTCCATTCTCCCAGTTCTGTTAAGCCTGATTCACAACCACTCGTTAACGACAACGACAACGACAACGA
This sequence comes from Tenodera sinensis, assembly GCA_030765045.1. Taxonomy (NCBI): domain Eukaryota; kingdom Metazoa; phylum Arthropoda; class Insecta; order Mantodea; family Mantidae; genus Tenodera; species Tenodera sinensis. The sequence goes on along the minus strand of CM060965.1, from coordinate 63,559,586 downwards.
CAACGGATATAGCATGAACAACAACCCACTAACGGCAACGGGTATGTTTCGTATTAGGATGTAATTTATTTATTTTGAGCAATGATCAAGCCAACATAGTAACAGATTAACCAATGTCAAATTACGATAAAGTGGAGATCTAAACGAGAAGCTATTGATAATTCAGTGCTCATTTTCTTGTACCTTACATTCAAAATGAGCACTTCGTCGAATTTTGCTTGCTCCATTGATGCATATAAACAAATATAATATTTAACAGCGAATAAACGAAAACTATATGAACAATCAAAACAGTAACAATCCAAAAGTTTATATAATAAAACGACGTATAATGTAAATGCAGAAAAGCAATAAACTTAGAGTAACAATTGTGCTCTTACCAACCGACGCTAAACAAGTTGTAAAAGTGAGCACTGCTAAAATTCCTTCCGGTTTGATTTTCCCAGAATTGAGACTAGCGAGAGCTCTAGCGGCCGCTTACGTCACGGCTGCCTTGAACAATTTCTACCTTGCTCTCAATTTGCAGGAGGCGAGAATGGTTGTTGTAACCAATGACGCCCCAAACCATCACACCTGGTGTTTGTGCGCTATGGCGCACAACAATGCAGCCCTCCAGGTTGCGCTCACCACGCTACCGTCTGTCACGTATGCGTCCATCACTGTAGGACACATTGAAGCGGGACTCATCCGAAAAGACTACATTTTGCCACTCAGCACGTGACGGTGTTTCACGTCCTCATTGCAGTCGGAGGAGCATTGTGGTTTCAGACAATGGAAGCCGACGTAATAGCATGCGTGCAACCAGTCCAACCTGCAGCAGACGGCCATGAACCGATGATGCAGACAAGTTCACACCTGTTGCAGTGCTCCAGCGTCGAGCCAACACTGTGGATGAAGCTGTACGGTCCGTTATGGCCATACAGATAAGATGACGATCATTCCGTGCTGTGGTAGAGTTCCCGCTCTTCGCTGCGTACGACCTTCATCTGTCCAGTGCTTCCACACACGCATCACTGTCGCAGCAGCATGCCCTTACGAGCCGAAATGTTACGGTATGACAAACCTGCTTCCTGGAACCCGATCATTCTGCCCCGTTCGATCTCGGTCACTTGCCGATATGGCTCCCTTTGACGTCGACGAGGCATACTGGCAGTCACATTATTGTTTCCACATTGTTTGACAGCTCTGCACTGACTAAACTGGGTTCAACACTGAACTTGTTGGACTTACACGCAAGGGCTCTGCTCGGCCCACTATACCCCATCTCTCTGCAAACCTAATAACTTATTCCTTGTACACTCTTCTACACTTTTACCAAGTTTGGAGTTATTCGGATAATTCCTTCTTGGTGTTGCAATTTTTACAAACAGCAGTGTATATAATATGGTTTCTTGAATCTCCAATTAACATAATTCATTAGTGATATCAATGAAAGCATGATCACAATTGCTTTGTTTGATGCGGTAATGTAATGTATTAGTGATGCTCTTTCGCGAAATATTTATTATCCCGGGAAAGAAAGAATGTGTCACTTTTGAAGCAGGGCTAAAACGTCAGCGCTAGAGGAATAAGCAATAGCACGCTATCTCTGGTTCACTTGTGTCAACCACGAGGTCATAGCTGAACTCCTAAGTCAAATTTCTTACTTAAGTTTTGTCCTCACTTAAAATGAATATTCTACTGAAATATCTACAGATTTAAGACTATTGGATTACAGATGCACCTCCATGATGTGAAATAATTGCTGCGTTTATTTTAATAAAAACCAACCACGACGTTATGAATTTTATCCCCAACAGCGCCACTGTCAAATGAAGGATTTGATCGAAGAGTCGCATCCCAACTTCGCCGTTCTTCTTGCTCGTCGTTTTCTTTATTTTGACTTTCATTGTCCTCATTAGTAACCCGAGAGAGCATCTCTAACTAGCTCTGACTTGTTAATTGCATGAAGATTCAGCTTTGGGGGTCCATGTCGTTAAGGACATTTGTTTGATGGTATACAAATAGATCACATTACGCCTTGACTTAAATGACTGGGATTTTGTATTGGCTGTCTGCCTGAAAATTAGTTAGACACTGAAGCTTGCTTAATCAATCAACAGAAAGGCTCGTTTCACGTGAATTTAGATGTGTTTCTCTATATACAGAATAAGGCTGTTGCAGCACGGCCAGCACAGTCCTTTTTCATCTATTGCTAATCCACGGGTACTATTCCTACTGTAGCATAATATTCGTGTAAAAGTGAACACTAGTTAATTCCATAAGCGATGAAATAGAAATCTTTTAAGACTAGATGGTATGGAATTGGTTCGTACAAAATGCAGAAACAACACTTAAATATTTATATTGCAGCTTTCACTAGCAAAGAGTTCATGGGGGAAAAAATGCACATTTTCAAATATTAAGCATAAATGGAGCACAGAGTAAACCAGTTTGGAGCCACAGATAGTACAAAACATTTACTGCACATTTTATATATAACTACGAAAAAGTACGTGTTACCTACACCTTTTATGCAATTTTAGAATTAAAATACATAAAATACATAAAAGTTTCCGAATGAAAAACTACAGTCTATCAGAGATCACAAATGCATGAAGTAATATGGTTGCTAAGCCGATGTTGTTTCAACAACTGCAGAGGAAAATGGAAGGTAATGATAAAACTATTGAAAATATGCCCTTTTTCCACATGACATTTTGAACAGTGCCAAGAGTGCTGAGAAATTATTGATTCTAGAAAAATCAAAAGATGTAAACGAAAGATTTAGGCGATTTTTATGTTTGAATGTTGCTGCATTTGCGGGGGTGACAATTTCAGATTTTCTTACAGTCACATCGGAGAAAATTATGCTGTGATGATGACGTCAGTGCTGTATTGTTGCCATGGTAAATACGTCATTCATTTTCTAGCACTGATGCGAGAAATGTGGTAATTTCTCAAGATTTATGCCGTCATAATAAGCCGTTATAATGGTAGGTTTCCATAAACGTTTTTTTTTTTTTTTTTCCCCTTCTCTACTACGTATTATAAGTAGGGGAAGCAATTCGATGTCGAGATATCAGCGGAAATTATGGTTTATGGTCCCCTGAATCTAGAAACAGCATTGTTAGAAAAAGGTGTGTGTGTGCGCGCGTGTGTGTGTATGTGTATGTGTGTGCATGCGCGCACGCCTGTGAGTGTGTTGGTCTGTGTGTGTCTGTGAACAGCTTAACTCAAAAGCGAAAGTGAGTTAAAAACCAACTTGGTATTTAAGTTTAATATCTTTCAAGGATGCGACACGAAGATTTTGTAGAAAATTTGTGCACCCTAACTGTCCACGTGAAAAAGTTTTTGAAAATTTTAATTTTTTCCAAAATGGCTCTAATGATTTTGATTAAAATGCCATATGTTTGAGTTTTTATGGCAAATGAAACATATTTTGAATTTTCTCGCTGTAACCCATGTAGTCTTGTTTACTTCTGATGACTTTTGCATAACTGGTAAGCCATAACAGATAGGCCACACTTTATTGTATAAAAATGTAGATCTAAAACGCACAATTTATGTCCAAATAATTTTTTGCTAGAGTGAAACTGTTGCTTGTTATTCGTGTGAGTTTTGCAATACCTGTGCCTTTCTCAAATTGAAGGTTATTCACCTTTTTATTTCTTGGTCAGGCAAAGAGAACTGAATTTCATAGCCTACATATAGCGACCAGTTTTAAAATATTTGACTATCACTCAAAGTCTTGTATTCCCATATTTCCCTTGCAGTAAGATAATTTCTGCAAGTGTTTATCTCAACGAGTCCGCCCTGCTAAAATCTATTTTTAAACTTAATGAACTTTGTGAGCAATATAATATGAAAATCTCTTTTATAAAAGCAAAGGTGAACGAATCCATTAGAAAAAAGTTATAAGTAACCGTTGTGTAGAACAGGTGAGCCATTTTAGTTGCTTGGGAACTGATGTTAGATATAGCAAGGAATATGATGTGGACAATAAAGTATCCAAATTTCAAAGAGTGTGTGGAACAACAAATAGGACATTTAGAAACTAAATACGTAAAGAAACAAAATTAAAGTTTTACAAAGTTATGGCTGTGACTACACTAGCATACAGAAGTGAGACTTGGACACTAAGAAGCAACAAAGTAAAATACAGGCTTCAGAAATGAAATTCTTAAGAAGTATGAAGAAATGTGTGAAGACAGATATAATAACAAATGAAAGTATAAGAGAAGAGTTTGGAAATGTTTAGTATAAATGAAAGCTTAAAGAGGAAGGAACATGTTGAAAGAAAACCATAGATCAGACTTCCTAAACAAATAATGCAGTATCATCCTGAAGGCAGAAGATCGGTGGATGGACCCAGGAAACAATGGCTGGAGGACTTTGAAGGTGGAGCAGGCCTATGACATGAGGTGAAGAAGTTTATGTATACTAACATGAAGAAAATAGAGGAATAAGTGTTTGTAATAATAGTACAAAAGTAGAGAAAGCCATGTGAGTGCAACACACCAGATTCTTTTTTTATTCAGGAAGTCTAAAAGATTAGTTCCGGTGAAATCTTTATGTAATAATACAACAGCTTCTCTACCTACTTTTTACGTGGTATAGAAAAAATGTGTCTCTTTCAGTATAAAAGTAGCGAGGATCTGAGCGAGAATGCAGGTTCATGCTTGGTTGTTAATTAACACGGTAAATATGTGTGTGTGCGCGCGTGTATACCAGGGATATGTAGAGCTATTATCAGAGTTAATCCCCAGCTCAGACCGTGTTCCATGTACCGCCACCAGGCCCTTGTAAAGATGCTAATGTGCCGTTTATGGTGTTCGTAGAAGATGGCCAATTACACAAATGCTGTCATGTATTAATAGGTAACGCCCAACATATTTCTCACATTCCTGGAAGTGATAGGCAATAATTAAACACCTCGTGTACTCCTCCATCAAGTTGCTAATAGGCACCGTGCGGGTTAAGGAAATGTTGTCGAGCTTTTAAGATTTTAGGTTATGTTTGAGTTGTATGTCGGACCAGTATTTAATGTTATTTATTTGTTTACTTATTTGTATACAGAGTTTGAGTGTTAACACATCTTTCTGTGCCTAAGAATCTTCTTTCTCCAGTCATTCCACACCTCTTGCTCTGATTCCGATTCTTATTTCTCGCAGCCATGTGTTTCCAGGTCTTCCTTTTCTTCTTTTTCCACGTGGACTCCATTTTTCTTAAATTTTTGCTCAATTATTATTCAAATTCCTGTCTATGCTCCTTTATGTTTTTTAACTCCACTATAAAAACGTAAGTATGGTCCTTGAAAATCGGAATCGTTTCCTTTCTCCTTTGTCTCTGTTAGGACAAGAATACTTTGGTTTATTCAACTCATTTCTTGTTTTATCAATTGCTTTATGTCTTATCCCCCGAATGTTCTGTCGTCTTCGCTTACATCCGCCCGACTTTATTTATTTAGACTGTTTAGTATTGTCTTTTATGATGGACAGGGATTTGGCCTGATGTATCAATCCCCAATTTGGAGGACCAAGTGATTTTTGATCAAGAAAACCCAGTGTAAACAAACCCAGTCGAATAACCATAAGACAAAAGCCACCTTAAATATTAAAGGCAGCATAAAAAATCTTGAGTAGCTTTCCAAAAAGGTAGTCAACAGAGAATGGATAGGCCTTTCTATAAACTTATCTATTTTTTCAATAATTTATGTCTTTTGGTGCCACACAAATATAAGTTAAGATCTAGTGTTCTTTTTCCCAAAAGTTTAATGCAAATGTATCATAGCACCATCAGATTCTGTCATTTTGTTGCGTTTAAAAGCGTATGTTCTCTCCTTCTCTCAGCGTTTACTGACCTTCATCTCTCGTTTCACCCATTCACTAACTTAAATTACAGAAATATTCGCACAACTCCATAAGTCTTCATCACAATAAAATATAGTGAACATAAAAATAATAAAAATATGTTTTTATTACCTATGTCATAAAATGTAATGCGAATATTTAGTTTCTCCCTGTTATAATCCCAGCCCCTTTATGGGTTGTTACCTTAATGAGACCTAAGGTATGTTATAATGGGTATAATTATACCTTTCACTAAAGATAACAAAGGAATTAATTGTCTTGGAAATTCAAGGCTATTAATAAGTTATCACAGGCCCGTTATGCAGTAGCAAACTCGCGGCAGCATTGAAAACAGAGCGCCCATTCTGTCATGCGACTTACAAGTTTTATTATTACAGCTAGGACAAATATCATATTGCGCGCAATATGTGCGTGCTGCAAGGCTATATGGATTGCGCGCAGAGAGGAAACAAGTGGCACAAGTAACCTGGTACTATTATCACCAGTCAGGAGTGTAAGAACAAATCAAATTTTAAAAAATATACATTATAAATATATACACAAACGTGTATTGCTAAAAACATGAACGTTTATGTGTTGTGTTAACTTCTCATTCATCTGTCGGTTTTTCAAGTAGTTCGGTATATCTCCTAATGAAATTTCTAAACTTAGGATGGTGTACTTTGTAAAATGGTATATTGGTATGTATCGTCATCTTACACAGCTCTTCAAAGTGGTGAACTTTCTTGTTTCTATTCCTTCTTACTACATGAGAACGCAACAAGTGAATTTGTCATTTTCCTTACAGTGTTGTTTTAACAATTTCCGCTTCTCTTGACAATTTCGTATTTCTGAATAACACAACCTACATTGTATGCTTTCTCCATTCAGGGTGAAATTATTTCTACCAAGTTCTTCCACTAACGTTTTCAATGTGGCAGCACGTGATGATTCTGACACACTGAACTTTGTATGGCACAGAACAGAATGTAAACACAAAGCTCTCAGGCACACTGCCCGTATTGCAGTTGAACTACTGATTGTCAACTGTACAGTGCTGTATCCGTGTATTCCATATGACTTTACGTAGAGTTGTGGGTAGAGTGATATAGGATGTGCTGCTATCTGACGGGGCAAGTTCGCTAATGACAGTCCAAGTGGTCACTGTCACTGTCACAGTCACCCTTCACTTCCTAGTCTCTTAGAAAAAGTTACATTCTTGAAATATGGGAGAGTTTTTACAGAAATGTGGAACATATCCTGGTGTGCTTAGCCGTCCTTGCCTCGCTGGTTTTCTGTTGATACAAGTGGATGTTGCGAAATAGAAAAAACCTTTGCAATCCAGAATTTAAATAGTAAGTTTCGTTAGCAATGGTTTTGAGATTAGTATCTATCTCTGGTTCAGCTTTAAAATGTGCTTTTTGGCTTTAGGCTAGCTTGTTATAGGCATTAACATCGATTTTGTATTCAAAATTGAAAAGTATCAATACAGATATTTGAACTGAGGGAGGCTTTAGAAAAAACAATTAATGGTTAACATATTTTCTCACGACAAATGAAATTTTTGTTGTTCAGTTTACCAGAGCGCACGCGATTTCAGCTTTCCTGCGTCATTAACTCTTGAACATTGTAACTTTATTGTTTCGGGCATAGGCTGATTCACACACAGCACGCTTTTTGAGCACATCGTTGTGGTCATTACACGCGAGTGTTATTGAAAACATTTGCGAAGCAATGTGGATGATCTCGGAGCACCAGAGGTAACTAAACAGAGGTGTGGTATGTGGCACATGCATAACGGGCATTGATTATTCCCATCGGTGTTTCGTTTCAACAACAATGCTTCAATTATTGCTGACCCGTGGTAAAAATAAGGCGTGCCCCAGAGGGAACTAACACACAGTAACGCCTAATTTGTGAACCAATTTGAAATCACCACCCCCTTGCTACTGCAACACTCGATCGGTACAGCGATCATCTCTCCCTTATTCCACCTGATCTTTGTGGTTGTTCTGTTTAGATTAAAAATACAGCACTGAGTAAATAGGTAAGGATATTATTTGGGACTCAGAGTCATGAATAGCATACAACTGCAGTTAGCTTCAAGTATACTGGCTGGAAGGAAATTATTGCACTTCTACGAATATTAGCTTAATAGAAGTATTACAAAGAAAAAGTCACAATGGCATTTTATTCTTTGTTTACCTGTTTTCCAAAAGCCAGTTAGCTTTTGTTCCAAATTAGATGTTTTATTCAACAAGACCGTATAAACATAATAGTAGGTATGTTACTTTAAAGACTAACAATACGTTTTGACATAGTTTGTGTAATGACTATGTAAGATTATTTGGGAGTTTGAAACAATCACATAAAGAATATTCTGAACACGTTTTCACAAAGTTAATAGGAATAATAGTAATAGGAGAGATACAGAGTGCGTTCGGCACTGAAGCCAGGCTTTTTATACCTAGGCCCCACAGGGGCTCCTCCGGGAGGAAGGATGAGGTAAGAGGAAACACCGGGTGGTCAGATCCAGAGTAACGGCACAGATATTAACAGAGCTTTTTAAGGTTTACCAAGTTTGATGACACCTCGAAGTCTTTAGTCTTCTGGTGCCTTCCCTTCCAGGGGGATACCAGCGGGGTCAAACGCACCCAAAATGCCGCCCCCCCCCCTACCCGGATCTCACGGACAACGCGGGATGGAAATAGTTGTACGCATATCATCTCTGCCAAGCGGCACCTAACGCGTCTTTGGTAACCTTGCGACCCTGAAAGAACCAGGATAAGGGAAAACCTCGGTAAAAACCTTATCCGGATAACTCACCCTAAGCGAATTTGAACTCACGACCTCTTGGACGTGAGGCAGACACTCTACCACCACGCTTCTGGATGAAGGGTGAAAAAAATGATTATTAAAGTGAAATGGAAGACTAGGAAATTCGGAGGCTGTAATTATCATTAGCAGCTTAGCGAGCGGGGGAAACCCCGAAAAAAAACATGTCAGGAAGAGCAGTCGTGGAAATCGAACCCACGACTTCCCGAATGCGAGCCTCATGTGCTACCGCGGAGCCATCTCGTTCGTCCTTACGTAGTAATTATGTGATATCACACGAGGTTTGATAATTAATTTAATTAATCAGTTAAAAGGATATTCCGAACACGTTTTCGCAGAGATAAAGTGGCTGTAGAACTCAGCAAGATTCCAAACAGGCCGAGGTAGATCACGCTCTGAACCGGCTTCCGGACGTAAACAAAATACAGCTCATCTCACTCCTCTCGTTTATTGAAGGATAAAAGTTGGTTTCTATGCGTCCCTTAACGTCCAAAGAAACACAAAGATGTAACGACAGTACAACTGGAAAGCTATTTGCCTAAAACTTTTTAAATGGAGGGAATGTCTTCAGTGTCACATAAGCGCCTTACGATGTAAATGCTTGGTCTTTATATATCACAAGATGATTTGATTGGTTACATTACGACAATGTCAGGAAAAACCTATATAAGTTTAATGTTCAATGAATTAAAATTTCCGCAGATTTGCGAGTGTAAATGCAAAAGTAGAGCGCTTGAGGACACAGAAATAATATATACATTTTTTTAGCAATGTTCATGTTGAATGGAAGTACCATAACCCTTATATTCTGCAGCCCACTTTTTAACCCCCAGACTGGAAAACTCCTTTTTTATTTCAAAACAAAATACCTACTGTATTAGTTATATTTTATCCAGTTTGTAAAGTTAGCTTGTTTACACAACTACACTTAAGCACACCATCTAAAGGAATATGCTTAACGATTATCAAAGTTATTTGGCGATCTACACGCCATCTGTTTGTAAGGCGGAAAAGTTTTATCCAAGCAGCCTCTCGTCCGGTCCTCTCAGCCACATCAGGTAAAATAGTAAAATGCGTTCTCTTTCAGCCGGATATAATTCTTTTATTATTATTATTATTATTATTATTATTATTATTATTATTATTATTATTATTATTATTATTATTATTATTATTATTATTATTATTATTATTATTATTATTATTATTATTATTATTATTATTATTATTATTATTATTATTATTATTATTATTATTATTATTATTATTATTATTATTATTATTATTATTATTATTATTATTATTATTATTATTATTATTATTATTACTGTTATCTTCATCAATTTCTATGTATATGCTATTCGTATGATAACCTATTATTTTCCCTCAATAATTTACTGAACCACGAAAACGTTTCTGTCGGAGTAGCTTAAAGTCAAGTAATCCGAACATCACTGAACGCACAATATATAGACAATACTAAAATGTCAAGTTTTGAAGGAAAGACAAAATATTTCGTATATTTTCTAATTACGTTATGGATTATCCCAAGTCAAAAGAGTAATTATAGCCCAAAGCTGAGGCATTGTGTAATATTTGTTTTTATTGTTCTGTAGACTAAAAATGAAAATTCAGTTACGTCGCTGACTCCACTTAAAGAACCTTAATGATGTAACTAGTGATTTTCTAAGGGTAAATGTTCTATTTCATAAGTTAAATTGTATAATGCTGATATTTACATGAGTTTTAGCAGACCTGAATTATTAATCCCACCAATTAGATTTATCTAATGAGCCTCTTTGCTTCTAGGTAAAGTGTAATATAACATATTAAAATTTATAATACGTAGAGAGCATAATATATTTCTTTTACATAGGTACATACATAATATGTCGTAAACCTAATTTATATAAAGTGTATATTTTTAATAGCATGAGCATGTTTTTTTCAGCAAGCTTTCATCTGCCTTTTATGTTTCACACTGTAAAATTCAATGAAGATGCGTTATGTCATTGTATTACATTTGGCATTTAATAAAGATCTAATTACAAATTTGCAGGTATATCTTATATATTATAACACATGGAAAACGAATCTTCATGTTATTTACCAAATACTGTCTATAAACTGTTTCATGACGTGGCATAACTGCCTAATACATAGATCGAGAGCATTGATATATAAGTCACTTCATAAATGACTTTTTGCACATCTCTTATGGTTTCCTAGTTACAACAAATTCAACAAAATGCGCATAGAATGAAAATTGACATCAAGGACTACTTAAGTAAAATACACAAAATACAAATATATCGCATAATTTGTTACATTATTCTTTATTTCGTTTTCCTTCACTTATAACTCTACTTTACTCAAATAGCCACAAGTAACAAGTATAACAATATTCTTAATCAACTCTTCACACATAAACTGACAACTGATTGAGAGAATAACAAACGCTAATGAAACTTCCAGTTTGCTGAGATTATACTTTGAGTTTCACTGTAGTTCGGACTTCCCCGTCACACGCCGTTGTGCGTTGCATAGCTCTTCTATGCCAACCCGACAATGCATTGCATTAGTCTTAAGACTATTTTCAGTACGTGATATTTAACCAAAATGTTGAAAGCTGTGTATGAGAAAGCAGTAAGCAAATTTTCCATTCAAGTATTGTTGTTACCTCATGCCTATGATATTTTAATAAAAGCTGCTACATTTATTCGGTGTTCACACATATGCATTTGCACACGCAAAAAAGAGCCATGATATTGCTTTTTCGGCAAGCAGGTAAATCCTCTACACAGATATGCACTGTTTATCAGAAGTCTACCATGTCAAGAACATGCATATTGTTAATATTTAATTTTGGAGAGTATTTGGTGTGTACATGAAGTGTAAGGATGCATTTATCGTGTTAATTTTTAAGAAATAAAAAAGAACAGTGACTATATTAAAATGATGTGTGTTAAAAGCGGTCCAGATCTCGCCAAAGTGAAATCTAGAGCCAACAACGTGTGCGCTATTTTACATCGGATGTGCAAAAGAATTAATCCTTGAGAACTGCGAAAGGAAGGATATAAAACTTTGTGGCACCATCTCCATAATCTATCAAACAGACTATTTATTTAATACCAGAGTGTTGATGTGGTATAAAGTCGCTATGAGATAGTAGTCGTAAAGACGTAGATATCGCGGATAATCAGGAGTTTGATGTATGCCGTAAACTCCTCAAGAGCCATGTCTCTCTCTTCATGATTTAAAACAATTGCACTTCTCTCTTCGCAAGATATAACTTTTTGAGACCTGACAATGGCACAAAAAAGTGCATCATTCAGGTGTCGTTAAAGTTTTACGACACTGTAATAATTCGGAGGCCGGCTATGAAAGTTCCATTGAACCAAAGAGGGTTTATTGCTGCTGGAATAGGGAATGCTCCATGATATCATTGGTGCTCAGGAAGAAAGTGTCCTAGACTATGAGAGCCTTCGGTCTCCTGTAGCATATATTCTTTGTTTCGTCTACCGTATTTTAATCAAAATACTTTCAAATATTTTAACTTTTTGCCACTAATAAAGAAGTAACAGGAGACAGAATTGCTTTGATTTCTGGTAAAGCAGGGAAATATGATATAGGGAAACAGCTTATTGGAATACCCCAAAAACCAACTCTGAAATCCCCCATTATGGCGTGGTGCAACTATATTTTGTGATATCCCATCTGTTAGGTTGCATTAGTACCGCCAACTGTTCGTAAAATATTACGCATTATTATCATATGAAAGCATGTTACTTTAATCCTGTGATATTTGAGGTTAGAAATAATGCTTTAATTATGTGGGTTGTTAGTGCTACTTTTTGGTGTAACGCTCACTGCAGTTTAGTATAATATCAGCCATATTAAAGTCTAGACAACTGCCGATAAGCTGTTTCCCCTAGAGTATCGTGTACAACAGATACTACAACTATTTGGTTTATCTGACATAAATTGCTTTGTGTAATAAGACTTTGTTTGTCTGTTACGATTTACGACTTCTTCAAAAGTCATCCAGAAGGAAGACTTCAGAGGTTATGCCCAGAAAATTAAAAATATACATTTGATTTGCCATGAAGGAATCCTAAACATATGGTACTTAAATCAAAAACTTTTTCCCCTTTTCCCCTTTTTGGGGAAATCGAAATGTTCACAATTTTTACATTCGAAGGGTAGTTTGGGATGAGGTATTTTCTTTAAAATCATCGTGTGCATCCTCTGAAGATGATAAACTCAAACACCAAGTTTGGTATTTAATCGACTTTGAGTTTTTGACTTATGCTGTTCACACACCAATATAGAAACACAGACATAGACTTTTACTATTTTTATGAGGGGCTCAAAACACGCATTTCTATGAAATCCCAATATAAAATTTTTAGAGGGAATACGATACTTCCACTTGCCATAGTAGAAGCAGAAGTAAAAATATATGTGTAATACAGGGTTCTTCATTTAAAACCTAACGAGCGCACCGCATTTCGCCTGTGCGCAATTGGGTGTGCCCCAGCCGGCTTTGCTCCTACATAAACTCCGCGCGTAAAGCATGTGTAACGCTCTTACCTTATAGAAGATGCTGGAAATGTCGTCCACCCTATACAAGTATTGACAGAACACATTCCGATTCACGGGATTAAGTTGGGCCACTGTAGTTTCCGATTTCATTTCTAATATTTTGTTTTAGTTCTTCCAATGTATGAGGATTTGTCTCGTAAACTTTGTCTTTCAGCTTACCCACAAATAAGTATCACACGCAGTTAGATCGGGGCACCGAGAGGGCCATTCACCAGCATTTGCCACTCTATCTTCAAACATTTCCCTAATTTTATTCATGGACTCCTCTGCTGTATGGGCAGTAGCAGAATCTTGTTGAAATCACTCATTCCATTTCTCTTTTCTGTCAGTTCATGATTAAATGAGGTCGAAGTGTCATTTCGGTACCCCTCTGCATTTACAATCTGCACATAGAATATTGAACTGATTATGCGTCTAGTGCTAACAGCACACGAAACAGCACACTTACTAGATGGAGGTATTCCATTTATTGGTGTGGAAACAGGGCAAAGGCCTAAATCCATAAAAGAAGAAGATTGGATTCAGATGGCTCAAAGCATGTATTTCTGGGGAAACCTTGACATTAAATTGTTAGAATGCGATACATCTAAGTAGTCGAGAATGTAACACACTTTCGTAAGAGTGGTTTGTGGCAAACATATGTAAATAAAGTAAAAAGATAGAGGAAGTCCTGAAAATATACCACATCACATTTTTCCCCACACGGCATGAACTATAAACGAGGAAAACAAGGGTTGATTTTGCCCTACAGATGCGGCATGAAAGGATGTCTTGTTGAAAGGTAAAGGCACTCACTCAGAGGAGAGAGGAGGGAGGCGGGGAGTTTTAAGGTGAGGTACTCCAGAAAAAAGTATGAGGAAAGAGGGAATTTGGCATGCAGCCACTGCTTTGGGACTCCGTGATCCGCATGTCTATTCCTGCATAATGTTTCCGGGACGTCAACAGTTCCTCCCCTTAGCTTGCCGGATGGTTTTTCGATATCGTCGCATGCTAGCCCCTCGCTAATGCCACCTTTTTGCCCCCTACTAATGAAACACCTAACGCTTATCACGTTCTGTCTTTTAACATTGTTTTGTTTTAATCTGTCGTGCTAAACGACCTACTTGAAAGATAAGGATTTTTTCCCTTTGCGCATGTTGAATATATATATAGCTAACACTAGAGATTACAAATGTTTTACTAGCAAACAACATTTTTTGTTGTTTAACGATGCTGTCAATCAGCGTCGCCGGTGTGCCGGAATTACGTCCCGCAGGAGTAGGCACATTTAAAAAGCATCGTTCTGAGCCGGATTTGAACCCACGATCTTGGGATCAGTAGGCCAGCATCTAACCAACTTAGCCACCCAGACCGCTGACAGAACTTTGCATTGCATAGTACTGTTCAATAAATTGTGGTGAAGGTTAATCCTGTACGGAAAGCTCCAAAATAATATTGGCAGAGTAAAATCTTCGTCCACGCAGATATGTACAGATTAAAAGAAAGCATGGCGCTTGACCAAGCGTGGGCAATTGGAATTCTCTGAGCCTTTCAATGGTAACTGTATCTTTAGCAAGAAATAAAAAAAAAAAAGAAAAAAGAGGGTTGCTCAAGCTATTTCACGAGTTCATGGCCCTGCCCTAGACTCGTTTCCCATAGTTATTTCTAACTCCTAGACCAGGGAAGCCAATAAAGTGGGCACGAGATTTAACCCATCCTACTGTTTTTATTCTTCGATTTGCTTACCAACCAAGGAGCTTGTATTCTCTTAGCACTGTGGTGCCGTGAAGTCCGATCACCCGCAACACACTGTAAAGTAGAACAGATATATTCAAACTGGGGTACGCGTACCTTCAGGAGTATGTGGAGATGTTTTAAAGGTACATAAAATTTAAAATACCGCAGGTCAATATAACATGATCACAAGCAACGAATAAAATAAAATTTAAAATACGCATACCGAGTATGTTTTCTGAATGTTCACAAATAACAAAAACCATTTCAGCTGGAGACATGAATTGCCCACTCTTCAAGAATCCATTTTGCTTACTCTATCGGTTAGTATTGGCGATGGACTTTTAGAAATAATTAAATCCCACCTTCAAATTCTATAGTTTTTAAAATACTTCCCAACAACTCAGAAAGACACAAGAATGGATTACAAATCTGTTTTGCATTACTGCCATCAATTCCTCTAACCTTCCCGTAAGATTAAAAGAAAGTCTTTTGGAATTCAAAATAATCACTTCAGTACTATACCTTACACATTTGCACAACCGATATTTGTCAGTTACACTTTTAATTACTTGTTCTCAATAAGCGCGCACTTTTAATGTAATATTAAGGCTCAGCTGTGACAAAAAATTCCTAGAATCCGATCGCTACACCAAATACCGGAAATTCTAAAACGCGATCACAACGCTGCTTGACGGATCCAGTTGTGAAGATAACCACCCAAAGATCAACAACACACAAATTAATTAATTAAAAAGAACATGTTCTATTGGGTCATACTTGAATCTAAATCATTCTCGAATCACCTTTATGACACACACACAAACACTCTCTCTCTCTCTTTCTCTCTCTCTCTCTCTCTCTCTCTCTCACACACACACACACACACACATACAACACAACGCATATGCACGTTTTATCGAAAATGTTTTTTTAATCAGAATGCCTCAAAACGAGTATTTCCGACAAAATTTCTTTGTTGAATTTCTGGCTGGTGTGCAATACTTTCTCTACCTACTGGATACGTGATAAAGAAAGTAAAACAAAAAATCTGATGTGATGTACCCACATGACTTTCTCTATTCTTGTACTAACCATTCTTATATGTAGGAATATCTTCTTCGTGTTTGTTGAGATAAACATTTGTACTAATTATCTTATTGCTTATTTCCTTGTAGATGAAAGGGGAATATTGGAATACAGTAGGCTTTGAGCGATAGTCAAATCTTTTAAAGCTTTGAGGTCCCGTTCTATTTGCACGCTTAACATAAAAAAATGAACAACGATGTTCCATTTCACAAAATTGCAACAAATAAGGAATATCTCCGAAATGGTTCACTCTACAAAGAAAAATGTATTTAGGCATAAAGTTTGTGTGTTTTAGTGCGATCTACATTTTTTGTATAAGATTTTGTCTCGGTTTACGAGTTATTTAAAAGCCATCTAGACTAAATAGGACTACATAGGCTATAGTCAGAAAATTCAAAATATACATACATTTCATTTGTCGTGCAAATATCTTAAACATATGACATTTCAATCAAAATCTTTAGAACCATTTTCAAGAAAATAAAAATTTTCGAAACATTTTCAATGTAAAGAGTGGTTTAGGGTGAGGCTATTTTCTTCAAGATCTTCGTGTCGCATCCTTGAAAGACATTAAACTTAAATACCAACTTTGGTTTTTAACTGACTTTTCGTTTTTGAGTTATGCTGTCCACACACTGATAGACACAGACGGACACATGGACACACACACGGACCCGTTTCTAAAAATGCTTTTTTAATTTATGGGGTCTCAAAAAATATATTTCCGGTGAAATCTCGACATCGAATTTTTGGGTGGAATACAATACTTCCTGCTACTTACCAGTAGAGAAAGTAAAATTAATCTTCAGCTTACGTCACATTTCTCACCATAAAATTTCGCAACAAAATAATCGGACATTACGTAATATAGAGTTGACTACATACACGATAAGAAAAATAAACATCGGCTGTTCACATATCGTGTTTGTCATTAATGAACCCATGCGGAGGTTCTATAATTACCGCAAGAAATTGCAGTAATGTAACAGTGAATATTTGGAAAAGGCTAACCCTACAGGAAAAGTTTTTGTCATAAATGTTATTCTATATTTAATATAATCTATATTTATTCTGTTACTTGTGATTTATCAGTTACACAAACTTATAGAACATTCAGTCATAATGTGGAATATGTAACAGACTATTGAGAGAGACTTTAAGATAGCATTTAGACAAACGTCCTAAAAGTGTGAGTCCTTAATAAAACTACCAGGATTGTTTTAATGAAATGACAGTATCAAGAAAATGTTCCATGGAAAGGGTAATGTGATGAGCGACAATTTTCTCTGAAAAAGAACGCACATTCTAGTGATCGTACATTTGCATTTCACAGCGTTTACTACAAATACATGGAAGTTAGAAAAATTCTTCATATACTTTTTCAGTTCACCCATTAAAGGGTACATAATACTCGTGGTACAGTGAGAATGCAACCTGAGAACTTTACCTGCTTGAAATGCATTCATTCTGGTTGCTCTTTTTAAGGCTACAGCATCTGTTTCTTGTGGCAACGCGATGTTTGCCTTCTAATTCTTCCATTAATTCAATTTGTTGCAAGGTTAGTAGATGGAACTGAATTTCCTTTCTCTGCTGAAACGAAATGGGTATTCCAAGCAATTTCTCAAAACACATTCACTTACAGAAGGTATATTGGAACTGAAAGTGCTCTCGAAAAACGAGAGCTTCCTTCAGAATTCTCATTTCATACCCAGCGAGGAGGGAAATTTTCCGTCTCGAGTGCTACTTTGCACAAGGAAAAAGATCCCCTGATTATTCAAATGTTTCTTCCCATTTCCTCGACGCATTTTTTTAAAACTGCACCGGTTTCCCCAAGGGCGGCGTTATCGGTCCACGGCTGGGTCCAAGGGAAAGACCCTTTCTGTGTTAGACAAAACCCCAGGTACACGTTGTGACAAAAATAAGATAGCGTCTGCCTGATACAAGAACATTGCATTGGATGCCTTTGAGATAGCAGTATTACGTTGTGTGCTCCAGATGTTTAATTTAATACAACGTGCAGCAAAACTTACATGTATTGTTAATGAAAAGTCCAAGTTTTGCAGTAAGTTTGGCTGAAAATGTAATTGTAGATTTATGTAACATTTGAACTAAAAGTTTATTAGATTATAGGCTGTAATGGTCATAACGCAGAGAGACATATCGTGCATTTGGAGCAGGCTGATGATGAGGGGCAAAGCATTACTTCGCACTGCTTCACCCTATCTCCTTCAAACAACACGCGTTCAAAGGTACACAAGCGTGGTGCAAACCGCATCGATGTGCCATGACTGTTGCGAAATCACGATAACGAAAAAGAACCTTCGGTTTATGAAGATATGTTAGCAAATTTTTAAAGAAAAGAGTTTTACCACAACGAATTTTATGATTTTAAAGCAATGAACTACGATTTTCAGCTGTTTGCAAATACTTTCACATACATGTATACAGTAAACTACAATTATGAGTCAAGGTTGTGAATTTACAAACAAATGTGTAATCACAATCACAAAATAAGATCGGTTTAGATTCATTTACACAACTGGATATGCCTTCGTTCCGGTCTTCAGTAATATGCTGGGCATATTAGTGCTATGTTTAGCCCAACATATATGTGTGTGAGAGGAATTTTCTGTCTAAAATGAAATTTATAAAATCTAAAAGCAGATCACGATTGACAGAATTCTACATGCTCTGTTAACGTCAATATGTATTTGTGAATTAAGTTAAATACATTCAAAAACTGTAAAGCTCCAGATAAAGTTAAGAATAAGATGAAAAATTAATGTTAAAGTCTTCTCTCTCTCTCTCTCTCTCTCTCTCTCTCTCTCTCTCTCTCTCTGTCTCTCTCATTATACATGTATAGAAAATCAAGCGAGCGTTAGAGAAGTTCTTACCTCACCAATGCAGCTTCCGAAATTCCCTTGTTCGAACAAAAACACTACAAAAATGCATGCAAGTAGGTTCCGTGACGTCACCATTCCTGTAATGGCAATGACCAATTTGCCGATTCCTGATTTAGAGGTACATAGTTCCACGGAGGCTATTACCCCCCAGGAGGAAGGGATGTAGTGAAGGAACCACAGGAGGCTACGGGCCACAGGTAGAGAGGTTACAGATGCGCGGAGCGAAGAACGACCCATCGACCAAGCAGCTCTCTGGGATTCAAGGGAATACTTTTTCCTTAAAACAAGCATCCCAGGCATCTTTCCGGCACCATCACACATCACGAAACCCAAAAGCACACCTGAAAGATGAGAAAAGCTCCCTTTTACTTTAAAATTCAGTTATTCATAAACGATTATTTTAAGCAAAATGAATTGGGCTGTTATAATGCCTGAGTTTTTAGAATAATAATGGAAATTTCAGAAGAGTTGTATAGAAATTCAATTTCAAGGAGCGTTTTGCATACTCTTGCACTAGATACGAAAACAAGGAATAAAAATGTATTTTCATATTATAAATTTTCAGTTTCGTGTAGAAACTTTTATTTGATCAGTAAATAGACTAGTTTTTCGGAGTTACATACTTTGTTCTTTTCTTTACAATGAACTCCGCCTTCATTTTCTCTTAGTTTGAGATGGGGAGGAACGAACTAGAATATAAATTCTTGTTTACCTTATTTTCCCACGTTTCTAAAGTTTCCTGATTACTCTGGTTTTGTAAAGGTGAGGTCGAATCACAAGACATGCTTCACAAGATGAATCTAGTCTAGCAGGGAGTAGTGAAGCACTAATTGTGTTGTTTCAAGTTCACCATCAAGAGTAGAATTTGAAGCGCAAAATTTTTAAATTGTTCTATAGATTCCGTTACCTGCACAATCGGCTTTCCGCGTAAGTGAACCATCCATGCATATATTGTGATTTTGTTAATTTTTGGCTATTTTCACCCTGAAGCTGTTATTGAAATAGTTCTGTCTTTAAATATATTTATAAAAAATTAAACTTATTTTACAATGAAAATGTAATGTTTTATTTAAACCATATGGTGTTTAAAGAAATTCTTACTTTGGTGGACTTAAATTGAAGTTGAGAATTATTTTACAGTTAAAATATATTAGTGCACCAGAAATGAAACGCTCTTCTGTACTTAGGACCTTGATCTTATTTCACATTGATAATCTACATAAAACATTTGTGAGTTGGAGATATATGCAAGTACGGTTACTGCGGCAGCACTGCGGCGATAGAGTTAGCGGAAGAACTAACCAGAGTCAAGATTTTGAGAGAGGAGATAAAAGTACTTGGAAGTGAGGACGTAAAATTGTGGAAAGTAATCCAAGGAATGGAGACGAAGATGAAATCCCCCAAGGGGAAAAAGCGAATGAAGGCCACTTTGGAGTGAAGGTTCCTGAAAGAAGGCCGAGGGCAGTACTTGGGAACAACGTGTCATCTACCAAGCCTACGTCACTGGTTACAACGAGCAAATCATGTCCAAGATAAGCAAAAACTCTGAGAAAGTGAACCGTAATGAAAACTGCTTTTGGTTCACTGACTTCAGAAGTTTAAACTTCAACGTACCGACTTCCAAGTTAGATTTCAGAAATACATATTGAGAAGTGCAGCTTTAATATTATATTTAGTAACAGTGTCAATTTTAAAGCTGTGTGCGAAACCGTTCATGATAATTTCACTGCCAAATGAAACAATTATCTCTGAATTGACTAAATTGCCTTTAAGGTTAACCCACACTGCTGCAAGCTCAGGTATTTCGAAATCCTTATAAAAGCTTCATATCATAGGTGTCCTACATATATTTCCTTTGTCTTTATGTTTCTATGTCCTCATTTTCCCAAAAGTCCAAAGCACCATGAAGGAGCAACTCCGCCTGTGCGTGTTTCCAACTATTGAAAGTTACAGCAAGTGGCTTCAAGTCGTCACATCTATGTACTGCATGTTGCATTACAGATTGAAATTTATGGCAAAAAATGTATTCACCGATCCATTAATTATTATCAGGTGTGATACATTTGATTTGACCACCCTGATGGTATTCTTCGTCTGCTAAAAGGTTTGGTAAAATACCGTCCTTGAAATATTGTTCTGTGCGTCTGACCTTGGTTAGAAATGCTTGTTTTTCATATACTGTTGTTTGTTATGGTAAATGCGTATTCCATCTGTGTGATATTTTGAATTTTACTTAATGTACTGCTTACATATTTAACTGGAGGAAGTATTGCATTCCAACCATAAGTTCTGTATCGAGATTTGACTTGAAATGCTATTTTAAGATTCCGTGTGATGTGCTATTCTTGTGTGTGCTTGTGTGTGTGTGTTTGCGCGCGTGTGTGCGTGCGTGCGCGTGCGTGTGGGAGTAACAAATCTGAAACGAAAAGTTGGCTAAATACTTAGCTCTGTATTTAGATTCAGCTTCCTTGAAGAATAACACATGAAAATTTTCTATGAACGCAATTTCTTTCATTTTGTCAACCATTACATTCATGTTACACTTAATATGTAATGATTACTCAGAAACCAGGCGTGTATGTAGGTACAGACCATTAAAACTATTACAAAAATAACACACAAGGAATTTAAAAACTGAATGAGCATTCGTGATTTTTATGTTTATTTTAGTAATTTTCAGTTACTTTTAAATCAATGTATTGGTTTTTGTAATAAGTACACAACATTGAAAGCAGGTCAGGATAGCACAAACCATAAATTTATCTCCAAAAAGGTGTCATTATATCTTGAGCAAAGATATAAAGAATTTACATGAACCTGGAAAAATCAGCAATAGTGGGATCGTCAATCTAACCTTTTTTAAGGGAACACCTCACTGAAATTTGCTGAAAATTCCGGAAGAAATTCGTTAGATTACGTGGTGAAAAATATTCAAGGCAACAATTTCATTCTTTTTTCTCATTTTTAAATAATAAACTGCACATACTGGTACGTAGAACGTAGAACTGAAGGAAAAAGTCTGCTCGTTTTAAAATTAGAGTTTTTATAAATGATTTTTCTTAGCCTTTTGTGCTTTCTAAATATGGCGGAGTTTTCATATTCTTTGAATCATTTCAAGTACATTACTAAAGGTAAAGCAACTATAGAAAATTTAAAATGAAAACGTACCTGCTCTTGAACTAAATAGAAAGATTATTATGAACATTTTGTGAGCTGTGATCTAATAAAGGAGAAGAATATTTAAAATAACGTTTCCTTCATTGTGTGAAGCATTTGATACATGAGAATAAAATTCATTTTTGCAATCCATTAACTTTAAAAACTATAAAATAATGAGGAAACGAGATTGCTCTAACAGACAAACGTAATTTTAAATTTTCATTTAAATTGATTGAGAAATTTAGAAAGTAGAACTTTCATCTAGAAGTTTATTGTACAACTTAAATGTATAAAGCAGGAAAAAAACAGTCTGCAAGTAAGGTGGTAAGTTTTCCTGTCATTCCTGTCTTTATAATTTCACCAAAAGGTGGAAGCCATAACCTTAAAAGTGTCATTGAAGCAATTAAATAACTAATAGACAGTTTGTGAAAGCATCAGTTAACACCACGATAAAAAGTGTGCGTGTTTACGTCGCCAAGTCGTTGCAGAGGACATTAAAATTCTGGGCCGGTTTCCCAGCGACTTTACGAGGTACCACCAGTCACTGTCAAACAAGATCCCTGGCAGCAAAGTAGCGGCGCGGCGGTTACTTTGAATAGGATTCACTGTAGTCTACAACACACTAGTTAAGTATTATGTGGGAGACTAATGTTGATTTATCACGAGGAAGGTTCCGCCTTCACAAAACTTTTGGAGAAACCTGCAATATAATGTCTCCCTTGGAGCTTATGAGACAACCCTCCTTAAAGGCAGTTTCGTTTTTACTCTGCCCCTTCCAAACGAGAAATTGCAGACGAATTGTTCGTGCAAAACGGGACTATAGCTGCAGGTGAGATATAGTGCATGAATCATCTCTCCATAGCTTTTTTTTACTTTCTCTACTGCGTGTATAAGTAGGGGATGTATTGAATTTGACCCAAAATTTCGATGTCAAGATTTCAACGGAAATATGTATTTTGAGGCCCTCTGAATCCAAAAAAGTATTTCTAGAAAAAGTTCCGTGTTTGTCCATGTATGTGTTTGCATGAGTGCACACTGTGTGTCACACTACCTGTAAACAGTGTAACTCAAAAACGAAAAGTTGTTTAAAAACCAAATTTGGTATTTAACTTTAACATACTTCAAGGATGCGACACGGACATTTTGAGGAATATTATTCCACCCTAAACTACCATTTTCATGGAAAAATATTCGGAAATTTTGATCTTCTCAAAAAATGGCTAACTTTTTATTAAAATGGCATTTGTTGACCATATTTTTACGGCAATTGAAATGTATATATTGAATTTTCTGGCCGTAGACTATATAGTCCTGTTAACTCTGTATGATTTTTGCATAACTAGTAAGCCGTAAGAGATAGACCAAATCTTACTATACAAAAATTGTAGATGTGGTTAAAATAAACAATGTATATTTAAATGCATCTTTTGTGGAGTGAACCATTTTGGAGATATTCCTTGTTATTTATGCGAGTTTTGCAATACTCAAACGGAAGGTGTTGTCCACCTTTTTATCTCTCGGCCTACAACAAAGTTAGTACCTGGATAATTTCTCCCAATGTTTATCTCGACTAACATGAAGAAGATAGAGCAATAAGAGTTTGTAAGAATAGTACAGGAGTAGAGAAAGTCATGTGAGTGCAACACATCAGATTTTTTTAAATTACTATTATTCAATCTGTTAAGTGCGCTTGAGCTTCGTTTTTCTCAGTTGCTTTATGGTTAATTACCGTATTTAGACCAACCAAAATTTCATATTCAATGAACAGAAATTTATGTTGCATATCACGTGCGGGTTGCTGAAGTGCATAATAACTTTAAGTTCTGGGAGAGAAATACTATAATTTTATTACAGACAACTAGCATGTAGTTAGAAAACTCAAGTGCAAATGCATGGCAACAACTTAACATTTAAAACACTATATGTCATCTATTAATCCTCAGAAGAGCAGCAAAGGTTGTGAATGCAATAAATACTGAGTTCTTCTTTCACTTCCAAGAGAAGTTGCATATCACGAAAACCACAAATGGGAATGGTTTACCAAATGCAATCCCAATTCAACTATAAATTTTCCCCAGCAGGCATGGAATTTTCTTGTGAATAAAAGGTTAAGACTTGCCTGAACATAAGTTAAAATTTACACATGCCATTAGGCACAACTTCCTCTGCATTCAACGTTTGACCCTCTGCAACTTGTATAATAGATGAATGCTCCTTTAAAATTCTGCAAAACATTTTAAACATTTAGTAAACCTTCACAATATTTTGCTGTTCCAATATGGCTCGAAATACAAACTTAAAGCGTGCATAAAATCCTGCCTGGTTCTTAACCCATTTCCGGTAATAATATATTGCTTCGTGAGTTGAAATTTTGATATGAATTAAAGCCAAAAGATAAAGGTTCGAAATTTTGAAGAGATCAAGAAGTGTGGAAGCAATGTTTTGCCTCACCGCAGTGCCTAGATAGAGAAGTGTTCTTGCTAAATTCTGTAGACTAAGAAAAGGCAGGTCCTTTCCCACGTAGCCGCTAGGACATGCCGTTCGCCCACTCCAGTACCATGGACACAGCGCATTCTGTTCTGCGCAACGTCGTATCTTGTAGCGGCCGAGCGTCATGTGTACAACGGGAAGCTAGTCATGAATTTGTAGGCGCTGTGATGTAATGTATGGCACGGGAAACATAGGTGGCTCAAAGCATAACTGCTGAAGGATATAATGTTTGGCATGTCTTCCGTCTGTAGGTTACATAAACCTAGGGATAATTAATTCACCTGATAGAAACAGTTGTATTCCCAAATTAGGTCACAGTATTGAAAGTACTAGTAATAATAATCATACTCTCAGACAGGAAATAAATAAATTATATTTAAAAAAGCTTCTCTTTATAGTTGTACTAATAACGACGTCTATCTGTCTGACTGTCTGTCCAGCAACCCTTTGAGTATAGCCTTGGTCTACCACCCGGCCGCTGGATCTCCCACCTCTGGCGTCATGAGCGGGGTCCAGTGGTGGAGAGTGGGACGCGGCCAGCGCCCCGAGCTCTCCCGGCCAGTATATGCGCTTTTCGTAACCGGAGTTGACCATACAGAGAAACCCGAAGCCTGGTGTGAAAGCAAGGAAGTGATGATATGAAATGATGGCGAAAGTTGAAAGGAAAGGTCATAATGGAACAATTGGTGGTATGATGGCGGGGAAACCGGAGAAGAACCCACCCCTGCGCCTGTGTGTCCACCACACACACACCACATGTGGACGTCTAGGATCGAACTCGGGTCTAACCGCTCGGCCACGGCGCGGCCTACTAATACCGATAATGAATTGTAAGTCATTGGTTCTGAATTGAGCAATTCATCCATCTAACTTTGATGATGGATAGATAAAGTGGTGTGAAAAGCAGAGTATTTCAATAAGTAATAACAAATGCAGAGTTTAATTTTGCTTTCAAATGCCCCGCCGACATAAAGCCTGCCATCAAACCATCATATTTGTGAAAATAGCCTGTGCATAACAAACGAAACCCCCAAAGGTACCAGTAAAGAGGAATGAGAAAATATTGGCAGGACCTCATTTCATTCCTTTTGAACTGATACCAAAAGGTTCAGTTACATTTGTAGCAGCTGCAGTAGACCCTAACAAAAACACCGCACGAGTGTCTTGTTTTCATGTGGCAATGGGTGACTGCATGCTGTTCAAAGCACGACTGGTTATGCCATGAGTGTTTCAGCGTTCAGATGCATTTTTCGGTGCACTGAACAGGGTTTCGTTGATGTGTAATATTTTCAAACTGATATGAATAAAATAGCGCTTGTGCAGACGAATACTATTAAGATTATCTGTTTTGATTTCATAATATTAAATATCAAAATTGAAATATCGAGTTAAAAACGTGGGTTATTTTAAGTTTCCAATGGTCATAGGTATGTCACTACAAGAACATGTTTAAACATGACTACCATAATGCTATGCAATTAGGAATAGATTTTCAGTGTCATAATTTAAGATATTAGTAAATGTAGGTAACTACTTCAAGTTTACAATGACATCTAATGTAAATTATTTTAGTTCTTCACTCGAATAGGTCTATCAAAACTGCGCATATTTTGTGGCAGCCTTATAACCAATAACCTCCAAGGTTTGTGATTGGTAAACAGAGGGCTAAGTCTCGAAGGTGCGCCAGGGAAACGCTTCTAGCAGCACGTGACAGACTGACAAAAGTTTGTCGCACAGTGGACAAAGAGGTGCAGGGTCCTCCTTTAAAAGGTAAGCATGCGTAAAAAAGCAGTGGCTAATACGCAACCGAGCCAAGATCACCTCGTGACGAAATACTCGAGAGGAGGTTATGTACTGCTCTAAGCTTATTTCCGCGGACAGCTGCCTTCTCTCCTCACCGATAAGACAGCACCGTTCTGCGCACTACAAGTCTGCCCAAGTAATACGAGGTATGGTAATACTGGGTTTACCGCCTTTGCTGCAAAATTTACCATTTTATTTCCCGGTTTCCGACCTTTAGCTAGTGATTTATATGTTTTGTTACTTCTCGAGAAATTTCTGTAAGGTTAGTGTCAGCATTTTCAGAATGACAGAGGTGAAGATAGTTACAGTTTTTGCCTGCCATAATATGTTTATAGTCTCAAGTCGTTTTATAACCCCAGGTCCGTCAGACGAATTGGGATTTTTAATTGTGGAAATATTATCAAAATCGGCTGAGGTTGTTTTCTTAAATTACCCTATTACACAAACACTGACACCAACTCTATCACGTTATTATTATTATTATTATTATTATTATTATTATTATTATTATTATTATTATTATTATTATTATTATTATTATTATTATTGTTGTTGTTGTTGTTGTTGTTGTTGTTGTTGTTGTTGTTGTTATTATTGTTATTATTATTGTCGTTGTTGTTACTACTTTAGCTCTTAATGTACGTATATGGTTCACGATGTTAGAATTCTGTGAGACAGATGGCGGTGTTGTTATACTGGCAACTGATGTGTCCTTAAGAATTTCAAGCTAGTTTGGAATAATTTAACGAAGTATTAAGCAGTCCAAAATTGCTTTATTGCACTTTACCACATATTATCAGGAAGTTCAAACCAAGTTTCACTCCTGTTATCTTCAGCTGGTAACTTCAAGGCCTTCGTTTTAATCCAGATACATTCGGTAAATAGTACGGTTAGGGGTTTGTCAATTTATGTTAAGTCATCGACAGTTATAATTGTGAACCCTGTGTTAGTGTCTTAAACGGTAACTGTCTACAGGTATATTTTATATGTAGTTATATATCAAGAAGCAAATTCGTAAAAGTTAACTAAAAACTTACCTTTTGAATAATTCCTCCTATTTAAATATTAAAATACGCAAGGAAAGACATTGCAATTTAAGTTATATCCCAACATTTTAGTGCATTTCGTTTATATGGTTATAATATAAAGGGAACATAAAAATGCAGATTAAAGAAACCTTTGTTTTGGTAATGGTTTAAGCTCATAATCCCACTTCCCAAAAAAAATCTGTCTCATGAACGAATCCAGTTCACCCGCAGTAAAACCCTTTAGCAAAATTGCTTTCCCTCCTTTGTGATATTAAGAAGGAATGTTTAAATAGAAAATTCCTTTTCTGTGCTATTTTCATTAAACATAAGAGCTGTCGCATTTCCTCTCCAAGATTCACTTTGTCACTGGAATTCAGTTTTTAACAGAAAGAAAACACGCTTTACTAGCTTCACTCTGAAGGAGCGATTGGAATTTGCATGGGTTTTCAAAGTGCTTTGGTTCATGACCTGAAATAATCTATGTACATTTTATGTTTCTGCTTTCTTGTGCTTTTAGTTCAAAGACATATCAATTCATAAAAGTATATTTCTTAGGTTTGTTATTACTTATTTAAAAATACATTTCTCAAGAGTTTCAAGTGACAGAAGAACCAATTCCCCATACGTGAATAGTCAATTTCTGATATAGTTCTACTAGTTAATGTTGAGTCAACCGAGTGAGATGGCTCCGTGTTATCGTGTGAGGTTAGCACTCGAGACGTCCCGGGTTCGGCTCCTCGGCCGCTTCCTTTGATATTCGTTTTTCATTATTTTCTATGGTTGGAAGGGCAACGCTGGTATGCTTCCTGATCTACCAGGATTTCGTTCTGTCATTTCCCGTCCCTTCTCATTTTTCAGATCTACTTATAGGCTTTTATGGCTCTTGGTGGTGCCAGAGGTGAATGTTTGCTCTAAGGAAAGAGTGCCCTTGGTCGAGGGGCTCATCTCCCTCCTAGACAACTCTAGCAGTGAGACGGTTTTCGAGCGTGGAGCAGTGAGGTACTTTCGCGCGTCTCCTGGCCTGTCTTTCATGGGTCTGTAGGCTCCTGTGGTTTCTTCATTTCGTCCCTGCCTCCTAGGGAGCGGTTGTAGGTCACAGAGTGCGAGGTGGCCCTAAAACCTATAATGCTGAGTCAAAGGAACGCACAATAACACGGTTCTCGTTTACTTACGTTAACAGTCTCCAGTCCTTCGTTCACATTGTTTTCATCTCATGACCTTGACTCACTCCTTACTTTCTCTATCTCTCAAGTAACTGACTTTGACAACACAGTCATTTGACATTCATTAACTGCTCCGCTATCTCCCTTTCGACGTCGATGGAAGACTGCCAAAGGAAGCGATGAGATAGACACCAGAAGGAAGAAATAGGAAAGGAAGAATAAATGGAAACTGGACAAACGGAATAAGAAGATGTATGGTGGTGAAGTAACTGCAGGAAATAGAAGCATTGGATAGGGAACAATGGAAACACATGATAAAATAGTGGACATCCTATGTACTAATCTTTTATTGTATAAATTGTTATTTTGTTTGGTGTAGGAAACTTACAGCATTGTAAAAATTCCTAAAATAAACATTTTATGTGTTGCACTCACATGACCATTCTTACAGTCTCTTCTTCCTCTATATTCTTCATGTTAGTTGAGGTAAACATTTACAGAAATTATCTTATCTTATTGCAATTAAGAGCGGCAGTCTTTTAAAGCTAGACCCTATATGAAGGCGGTAAAATTCCGTTCTCCTTGCACCACTAAGATATAAAAAAGTGAATAAC
Source organism: Tenodera sinensis (assembly GCA_030765045.1). Classification (NCBI taxonomy): domain Eukaryota; kingdom Metazoa; phylum Arthropoda; class Insecta; order Mantodea; family Mantidae; genus Tenodera; species Tenodera sinensis. The sequence goes on along the minus strand of CM060965.1, from coordinate 63,530,353 downwards.
GACCTTCCATTTGAGAAGAGCATAAGTATTAAACAACTCACACAAATAACAAGGAATATCTTCGCATTGGTTCACCCCATAAAAAGATTCATTTACGAAATCTTAATTTGCTTTCAGTAAGATTGGCCTGTCTCTTACGGTTTACCAGCAAGGCAAAAGTTACCAAAAGTAAACAGATCTACGTGCACTATAGTAGAATATTCAAAATGTACATTTCATTTATCGTAAAAATATCTTAAACATATAGCATTTTATCTTATGGTTTGCCAGTTAGTCATCAAGAGTAAACAGGACTACATGACATAGACTATAGCCAGGAAATTCAAAATATACATTTCATTTGTCATAAAAATATCTTAAGCATATGGCATTTTAATCAAAACCGTTAGCCACTTTTGAGAAAATCATAATTTTAGAAAAATTTTCATTGTAAAGGGTAGTTCAGGTTGGAGGAATTTTCTTCAAAATCTTCGTGTCGCATCCTTGAAAGATATTAAATTTAATGAGCTACTTTGGTTTTCAAGCGATTTTTCTTTTTGAGCTATGCTATTCATGGACACACACACACACACACACACACACACACACACACACACACACACACACACACCACAGACCTTATCTAAAAATGCTTATTTTGGATTCAGGAGGCCTCAGAACATATTTCCGGTGAAATTTCGATATCGAAAATTTGGATCGAATACAATAATTCCCCTACTTGCTATACGTAGTAGAGAAATAAAAAATTAAACTGTTTTGTGCTTCAACTTTAAAAGAGAAATAAAGTCACAAAAAGAACTCGATTTATCATTTGCCCCAGTACAGTAAAACCCAATTAAATATTTCCATTTTTTCACTGGTGCATTTTCTTAATGTCTGATTGAAAGGATTGCTTGCTTCCAGTTAGACTCTCCTGTGTTCCGAGTGTTAATGGTGAACCTCTAACACTGTTTTATGATCGTCACACCTCAACTCAAGAGAGGAAGAGCTTCCTCGTTGTAGGTGCAAACCGGTAGTTGTTGTGGATGGCAAGATCGTGATTACTGGGGCAGTAATGACTCCATAGTTGTGTAGGAGTATTCACAAGTTGTTTAAACGCAGACCTGGCGAGCAGTACATACGCCACTTGGGCTCCAACACTTGACACGAGCACTGGTGTAGATGGGATGGCGGCACCTTTACAAGAAATCTTGATGAGAGAAGTTTCCGTAACAAGTCCGGGAGAACAAGAACAGAAAAGAATGAAAGTAGAGGGAGAGATTGCCGAAATAACCACATCTTCGGTAAGCGTTTCCTTTTTGTACTACGCCTTAATTAACACGTGCCTAGAACAATGACCACGTATTGGGGAGGAAGGACTGCATCAAACCCTCCCCTACCCAGCGAGTATGATATAACGAGGTTAAGAAGAGTTGTTAACTATACTCCAGAGAGAGAGAGAGGGTGAACCATGTCTTAGTGGTGGAAGGGGTAGCATTAATGGGGATGGGAGGAGGGTTATTCTATCAAACAGCGAGCGAGAGATAATGGCAGGAGGGAGGAATTTGCAAGAGAAAGAAGGGAATGTGCATTAATGCCCGCGGCTTCTCCTTCCAGGAGTTTTTTTATAGAAGTGTTCGTACATCAATAATAAAAATAGCAACTAATTTGATAATGACATAAGGTTTTAAATCTTAGAGTCTGCGCCATTAGGGAAGCAAAGGTTTATAAACAGTAGGTTTTAGACAGGATGCACACTAGAAACTGTGGTGGTGGTAGTGGCGGCGGTGACGCGACGGTGGTGGTGGTGGCGGTGGTGGTGGCGGTGGCGGTGGGGGTGGCGGTGGCGGTGGCGGTGGCGGTGGCGGTGGCGGTGGCGGCGGCGGCGGTAGTGGTAATGTCATATCGGCCGGTGAATGAATGAAACAGGAGAAATGATGCTCAAATGAGCCCATGGAGTTACCCGACATTTGTCTTCTCAGGATAAAGGAAAATCTCGGCGGCGGCGGTGGTGGCGGTGGCGGTGGCGGTGGCGGTGGCGGCGATGGTGGTGGTGACTACGGCGATGAAAAATAGTGGCCTTAAAGGTCTCACGTAGGCTCTTAGTCCTTTGTACCCCTTAGGCTCGTCGTTTAGTAATGCAATAATAATAATAATAATAATAATAATAATAATAATAATAATAATAATAATAATAATAATAATAATAATAATAATAGTTTTACACATTTGTTTGCCGTTTATTGGCAGTTGTAGTTTTGTGAGAGTGATGCTGCTATGCATAAAATGTTATATTTGTGCTTTTTTTGTATTGAGGAGATGAGTTTGCTTAATTTAGTTTTAACTTTATTTTACAAATTGTTAAATATTGTATTAAAACGTATTTTTATTTTTATAAATATATCTATAAATTACCTTGTATTATACTTGTGTAAAATGAATTGTTGCCGTTGTTTGCTAGTATTTGCAGTTTTGTGGGAGTGATGTTGGTATGTGTGAAATGTTATATGCCTTTGATCTTTTTGCATTGAGGAGATAATTTTTGCATAATTTTATTTTTATTTCATTTATTTTTCTTTTATGCTTTATATATTCCCCTTATTTTATAAATTGTTATGTATATTACATAACATTTTTATTTTTATTTCTGCTTTTTTATAAATTTATCTGTAAATTATGTTGTATGTATGAATATGTGTGGCACATTAGGCCTGCCTTAAGTAATTAGGTGCCAGGGCTGTTATACAGATGTTTATTTTATTTTTATTTTATAGGCATTTAATCAACATCGATGGCTCGAAAAAACGGACGCGTCTTTAGATATTTGTACTTGTGATATCCTCAGATGCTACAAAAAAGGAAGCTAAGGATTCATATTTATGCATGGCACTTCCATAGTATATGCTGCGAGGTTTCATATTCCGTTCCACATCTCGTGTATAGTGGATCTTGTACAAGGAGTGAAAAAAATCTCACTGAACTTCGTGTCTGTCACATTTATCGTTGTATGGCTGTTTCATTGCTTTAGGACACGGTGAAATGGCTTAACACCCCTTCTGGTAAATAGATAGTTATGTCAACAACTACTACACATGTTACAAAAAGGCATAAAAACGAAAATATGTTTACGCTCTCGATTGTATTAACTAAAAGAGAAAAAGGTAGACGGAATTCATTCAATTTGTCATATAAGCCTTGATTGGTGGCCATAACTGATCGACTAGTACAGGACACGCTTTTGAAGTGGTTAACATCCAAGGAGGAAACTTGTTGAGCGCCCAGGTTAGCAGTGAAGCTCACGCCTCAAAAGACCCCAGAGTCCGCCGAAGATGTACATATGAGCTTCATTATGGGTATACGTCTAGGCAGCGTGCTATAGCTCATAAGATAACCAACAATAGCTCTGAGTTTAGATCTAGATAACTCAAGACATTTCAAAGGTTTAAGAAAGCATTTAGTTCTTAAAGCAACATAAACCTGTAATGATTATGTACGCAAATATAACCGTGTTGTCCTTTGGAGTGACAGCATGTACAAAGAGCGTCAAAGAAAATGTTCGGCGGATATTGTATCGTTTTCTGGGGTTCTTTTGAGGCGTATCCTTCACCGTACCTATCGCAGACCGTTGTGGCTTGATGATGAAAAGAGGGGAGGTTGATGCCTTTTATTTAGAATCGCGCGCGCGCGCGCGCGCACACACACACACACACACACACACACACACACACACACACACACACACACACATGCATGCTAACGAGGAAAACTTGTGTTGTATAGATGCTTAAAACCCCTAACTGAAACCAAATGAAAACAGTAATATTAAGTAGCGCTAGAGGAATATAATATACTAGATACGCTTTTATATAATGATTCATAATTTATACGATACAAATGTGAGAATGAAGTCCTACGTGATTAAATAAATTATCCTTTTGTTTTAAGTGTATAATCATGTTTAGATACTGGAGATAAATATATTTGTGTGTGGTTTGCATGAATATGACTACATATTAAAGCAATAAAACTGTGTTATATGCTTTTTAATATATTTGTTATATTGCGATGATTAGTAATCGGTTAGCAAAGCATAATTAACCAATTATACTTTAAATTAGAGGGAAAACATGCTATGTTATTTATTTATTTTTTTGTTTCGATGCAGCAACAAGTATTGATATCATTGTGATAATACGTTGTTTACTTTTTTCTTGTAAAGTGCTGGTTTACTGTGTATTTAATGAATGTCATTCAAGCTTTAGCGAGCACCTGCTGAAAATCTTCTCACACATACACATTATATGCGCTCATCAAGTTTTCCCCTTAGATTTTAACCCCTTCAAATGGCTGTCCTGCACTAGCCGATAAGACATGGTTAGCAACCATCATAAGAGGTCTTTGTGACAAACTAAATGGACTTTAACCCAATACGATACATATATTTCGCCTCAACGCCATGTTGTTTCCTTTGCTGTGGTCATTACTGTAAACATTTACCAAAAGGTGCAGTGCACCCTTGTACCGTGGCCTAAAACAACTAATAAAAGGCGACGGCTTCACATAACGATGAATAATGTGACATAGACGAGAGACCCTGTGCCAATTGTGTCTTAATAGTAAGACTACACAAAAAGGAAAATAATTTAGAGAACATATACTATTTGTTGACTATGTAAAAGCATTCTATAAAGTTATACGGCAAAAGTTATGGGATATAATGAATGAAAACGATCCTGAACAGTAATTTTAATGATAAGGAACATGTATGAAGGGATTTGTATTAGCATGGATAATGGTTTTAAAACAGACAATTAATCTAGGTGTAACACAGGGCTGCACAATGTCACCAGCACTTTTTAATGTTTATAGTAAGTACATTGGTATATTGATGCAGCGCGGCGGTCCGGGTTCGATCCCAGAGGCCCGTATTTGGTATTCGTGGTGAACGAAGCCGCGTCTGGGCGGGTTTTCTCCGGGTTCCCTGGTTTCCCCACCAATCATTCCACCAACTGCTCCATCATCACTTTTCCCATTCATCAATTTCACCTGTATTTCACATCATCCTCTTCCTCACTCTCATACCTCGTGCTTGATGACCACCCGCCTTCAGATGTTCACTCTGTCTGGCCCATAGGTTCATCTACTCCCCGACAAGCGTCTGGCTTGTATGCCCTAGGGTTTAAGTCCTAAATAAGAGGAGGGTGATCAGGTAAAGAAAGAATACTGATCAGCAGTTGGCGAGTGGCAAGTGCAGTTGAACGTAGATTTTAAGTTGGGTCCTGTTAGCAGATGATAAGGGCATTCTGGCAGATACTGAACACATAGCAGGTAGCTTTGTACCAAGTCGACAAAACAATGTCAAGGTACAATTTGATTACCTTCATTGGTAAAATAATTACCCAACGCGATCAAATTTATTCCTCAAAAAGTGAAATATTTCAGCAACTTATGAGTATGATACAGATGTAAAACAAAAAGTATATACTTTTCAAAACATATGTGGCATTATAAAACGAACATTGAAAAAAGAAACTAGAAGAGATACCATATTAAAATATTATAAAACTATGGCAGTACCCACTACATCTTGTGGAGCTGAGACCTGGACGTTGAATAGAAACAGCAAGAGAATAACTGAAACAACTGAAATGAAATTTTTGAGGTACGTTGCTGGCTGTAGTTCTATTTACCATATTCAAAATGAAACAATAACAGAGCAACTAAAAATATTTCATTTAAACGACTAAATCAGAGAAATACCAGGATCATATTTCTTGGAAAGCTAGAAAAAAGGCTTACCAAACAGACCTTGCGGTACAAACCAGTTGGTAGTGGAGAAAAGGTTGTTGATGATGGTGGTGGTGATGATGATGCTGTTGTTGATGATGATGATGATGGTGATGATGATGATGTGATAGGCGTGAGGTGCAGTGGGATTTTCTTTGGCACTCTTTACATCAATCCGTTTCATGACCTCTGTGACATTCTGTGTAGTGGCATATAAAATGGCAACGATTTGAATTCGAATCTCTCCAACGTCCGAACGGATATATAAACTTTTTCTCTTCACATCATTACACAATAAAAAACATACATGTAGGGAAACCAAATCGTATCCTTTACCGCTTTTTTCGACTTCTTCCTTGTTTCTTTCTTGAGTTCCCGCAATCCTATTGGTTATACTCTCAGAAAGAAGTGGCTTTGTGCATCGCAGCAATAAAGTAGATTCCGAAGAACAAGGTCTTCCTCGGATGCGGTTTGCTTTTTGTTAAGAAAGATATCATTCTCTTCTTTTCAATCTGATTACATTCTGAGCGTAAAAGTGGGCTTCGTTTTACAACCGCTTCTGAGCTTTCGTCATGGTGATGAACAAAGTATGAGGACACTTTATGTATTCGCATCAAAAAGAAAAAGACGTGACGATGAGTTAAAATTGTCAGAATAAAAACACAGCAAGAAAAGAAAATCAGCATAGAAATACGCGCACATTGCCAAATGGAATATAAAATGCAAGCAAAATGTTTTATGGCGGAAAATTAAATGCTGGCTTATCTCTCTGTGTTGAACATTTTCTTATTTTGCGACGATAAAGTTTCAAATCAGGTTTTATGGAGCAGGTATGTCTTTTTCTTTTAGATCATTACACAGGCCTTCAATTCGGGAGTAAACAACGCCAAACTTCAAATCAATATTTTAGTCTTTGTATTTTTTATCTCGTAGAGAAAGCTCAGCATTGGGCCCAAAATATTAGTGTTCATATTTTGTGGCAAAGATAACCTGAAGAAGCGCGAGTATACGTCTATGTATCCTTCACTCTCATTCTCTCTCTCCTCTCCCTCTCCTCTTTTTCTCACTTTCTCTCTCAGTCTGTATTTAAATAACATAAAGACTAGAAGTTGGACGAATCAAAAATTCAAAATATAGTTACATACACAGGGAAGTCATTCCATTCCCTCTAATATGTGCTTCATAGAAGCATTACAAACAAAAACTCGAATGGCATTTTGTTCTTTGATCAGCTGATTTCGAAAAAAAATAACTATTTTTTGATCCAAAATGGATGCGTAATTCCACAAGAATGTACGAAGGTAACAGTTTATTATTTGTAAGATGCGTAGAGTAACTTATTTCTGACATAGCTTCGGTAGTAGTTATGGGACATCACACAGGGTTTCGAAATAATTAATCACTTAAAATACTCCGAACTTCTCTCTCAGATGTGAGGCAAGTCGACAACGTTGCGTTGAGGTTGGTCAGGGAATTGACCTAGCTTGTGAATGTAAACAGGTCGGGCACTTTCGCTTTCCTTTAATGTTTTCATTTGTGATTGCCCTACACTCATGGAAGGACAAATCAGGGTATGAGTTTGTTTTCGTTGTTTATATACTGAGCTAGGGAAACTGACCACCCGCATAATCTGCAGTGTTGCCAGGTTGTTATCCATAAAATTAAAATTTCTCCGTAGGATATGGTCAGAGACAAAAACGTAAGATACAAAATGTGTTCCAAATACCGGGATCTATCACTGGTTTAAATTAATGTAATGAATATTCTCGCTATATATCCACCAGCCAAAACCTTCATTTGACTAATGCCTATACTTTTAATAAAGAAGACTATAACGATATTTATTGAAATAGAGTATGTTCGGCAGATTCTCATAAATAGTAAAACGTATGAGGAATTTTCTGTAAATCGGCATTATATTTCTTATCAAACGACATATAACATTGAAACGAAACGTAGAACTCATTTTACACAGTTTATATAAATATCTTTTTTCACAGCATTTTTGTTTTACAAAATTACCTGGTTTTGACAATGACATAACATATAATGGCTAAAATGTTGTACAACTTTGCCATCATATTAAATGTATCGTGAAAGCTAATTTTAGATTGTATTTGCATTATTTTTTATTTTAAAAGATCATATGGTGATTCAAAAATACTTTTATAGAGTTGACGGAGGGGTTCCTTACACACACACAAAAAAAGTTCGAACAAGCATATTTTCCAAAATGCTTAGTGTTCGTGTTATTAATGTATTAATTACTGAAAGTTTGCGTTCAGTGACTTTCAGAGCCAACCCACCAACTTCATTTATTTATCTATGCATTCATTCCTAGAAGGCTGTGACTCATTGTATGAGGGCAAAAGTAAATGCCATTAATCGTCTTTCATTTGGAGGAGTTGAGATGTTGATATTATGGTGAGAAGTCAACATATAAAATTTTATATGTTGCACTCACCAGACTTTCTCTACTCTTGTACTTACCATTCTCACAAACACTTATTCCTATATCTTTTTCGTGCTAGTTGAGATAAACATTGGTACAAATTATCTTACTGCTTCTTTCCTTGTAGGTGAAAGAAGAGTATGAGAATACAGTAGGCTTTGAGCGATAGTCAAATGTTTTAAAGCTTTCAAATTGCGTTCAATTTGTAGGGTTAACATACATACAATAAATAACAATCTTCCACTTGACAGAAGTTCTCCAAAACTCACACAAGTAACAAGGCATATCTTCGGAATGGTTCTCTCTACAAAAATACACACACACACACGCACGCACCACACACACACACACACACACACACACACACACACACACACACATATATATATATATATATATATATATATATATATATATATATATATATATATATATATATATATATATATATATATATAATGTGTGTACATATATATGTATGTACACATATATATGTATATACATAAATTGTGTATTTTAGCAAGATCTACATTTTTCTATAGTAAGATTTGGTCTATCTCTTACGGTTTGTCAGTTATGCAAATGTCATCCAGAGTAAATAGGACTTCATGGGCTATAGCCAGAAAATTCAAGATATACATTTCATTGGTCATAAAAATATCTCAAACATATGGCGTTTTAATCAAAATAGAGCCATTTTCAAGAAAATTAAAACTTTCGAAACATTTTCCATTTAAAGGGTAGTTCGGGGTGGAACAAATTTCTGCAAGATCTTCGTGTCGCATCCTTGAAATACATCAATCTTAAATACCAACTTTGGTTTGTATCCGACTTTTCGTTTTTTATTTATGCTGTCCAAAGACTGACACACACTGATGTTAAACGATAGATATGCTTGTTAAAAACATGAATAATATGCTTTTCCAACTAAACTTCATATTTCAACCAGAATAGTTACGGAAATTTCAAGATTTTTTGCGTGAGCAAAAACTAATGGTGCGACCAAGTTTAAAACTTTGCAGGTAGCGACATCTGCCTGCTTGAATGTGGCTCGTCATTATATTCTCATATTCCTAACGCTTTACAACCATTGCACCAACACATTCCTGCTTTAAATTAAGGGGTAGTAGGACGGACAAATGAAATTCATTACCTTTTTAATATCTGTACTTAAAACACCAAAAACAGTTTCAAAGGACGCTTCAACGTGTATGGTGAGCCAGGTTTAGAATTCCGGCAGAATTCATACCCATCTCATCCGAAATGTAAGCTCATTTGTCCTTCGCCATTTTTCATAATAATCGTTTTGCTTATTTGAAAGCCATGTCGCAGAACAGTGAATATTAAACACGTCTAAGGTGAAGTAAGATTACTATAGCTCTGTTATCACCATCGTCAATATCATCCTTATCATCTACACAGTTTACTCCATCGATAACCACCCCGTATATAGGTGACGTACTCTTCTTTACCGTTTTGGATTGTATTCAAAAATATTTCTTGGTATTCTAGTGTGTTCCATCCCTTGCAAATGTTCTTTCCAGTCTTTTATATTTTTTGCAAATTTTGCGTTTAATTTAAGAATATTTAAAATGTATAAATATTTTTAAATATTTATTACTAACTTAAATATAAAAATAAAAACAAGAATAAAATAGGACACATGGAAAATAAAAACTCAGTATTTTCGATTATTGAGCGGGCATGAATGTAGCTCAAATTTATAGCCAGCGTTGTGCAACTGTTGATCAAAGCATATTCCTAATCTTACGTGTAACAAATATTTAAAATTTGGTAGTTTTTATATAAGTAGAAGTAATTTCTATTATTTTTCTTCAATTTATTTAACATAATCTCTCTTTGATAAGATTCCATTGTTTAAGAGATGATTCTTTTCATTTAAAAATATTTTTTGGAACGAAAACTTTTCTTCCATACTGAAATAATACACAGGAAAGAATAAAGCATTCCTTTTCGGGTTTATTCCTGGAAAAAGAAGTACCTCAGCTTTGAAGTGAATGCGAGCTTTCCTCTGTGGATAAAAAACTTAACTAACAGCTATTTGTTCTCCTCTCATGAACAATATAATACTATAGAAGAGAATAGACCCATTCTCCGAAAATACATACGACTCTAATTTCATCCCTTGGTTAAAATCCCTTGTTTCGCATCCTCTGTAAGCACAAAAACAAAAGAAATCTAAAGCAAGCACTATGCACTGCAAGTCTTTTTTCGGGAAACATTTCCTTTCATTCGGCACTATCTGAGCTAGTGACGCCCAAACCTTCATAAAAGTTCAAGGTCAGTAAAGTGGAGAGCGTATCGACATCAGTACAAGGAAAATCAAAGATCACATCAAGAAAATGCTGCAAGCATAGAGCTCTCTCTTATTCCATTTGTCGATTTCACTGTTTGGTAAATGCAAATTCCATTCACTGTCACTGGAAATTGACGAACTATAGCTTTTTTATTTCCGCCAGTCCACTCAAGGCCATTTTTTCCACTTTGCAACCGTCTTTCCACTTCAGTCGTTTCTCCCTCGCAATACATTTTGAAACATGTGAATCAATAAATAATACTCAATGTGGTATGAATTGCAGGAAGAGTCAGAATTGCCTCTATTGATGAATTCTATTTTGACTAACTCAGTAGAGGAAAGGATGGGTGGGAAGTGACTGCCTGGGGCGCTAAAATGTAAACCAGCTCTAACGTTTATGAAATCAGGACTGAAAAATTCAATGCCATAGCCGGGATTTTAACCACGTATCTTCTGTTTATCAAGCGGCTGCTGTAACCACTAAACTACCAAGGCCAACTTTCCAGCATGACATTAAATTCCCCAACCAATTCGTGTGCACCAACGTATTTGTAAAACATTTCTAATAAATTAGGCATACAAAAAACCAAACTAAATTCCACTACAAAACAGAAATGTGACGTAGAACTGCTGGGAAATTATGTGATATGCTTGAAGAAAGTTGTGTAGGAAAATTATAAAGAAACTGGCAATTGTTTCTAAATAACTTTAGTATAAACATTAAGATATCACCTGAGTTTGCTCCAAGCCATATGAACTTTGTAAACGGCTTAATACAAACAACATTGCATGGTAGTCTAAAGGGTATTTTGACCCTTTAATTGTATAAATATTTTGTTACATATGCTGTTCTTCCTGTAATCCATAGACCAGTTTTCATATCCTTTTTGGAGGCACTTCAGCCGAAGCGATTTTCAATAGCCGCGATCGTTAGAGCGATATCCAATGACCTGGCCATCCATTAAAAGCAAAACGTCGCGAGTTCGAATCTGGGCAACTGCAGTCAAATGTGCCTGTGGTGAAGGACGGGGACGCCCCAAGTAAAACAATCGGTGTAATGTCACGCTAGCGAGGTTACATTTGACTGCAGTTACATTGGTTTTATATCTTATTCTTCCAAAAAGAAAAAAAAAACACTGCAGTTTTATTGAAACACACAACATTTAATATTTTTGCATCATTAGACTGCTGGAAATATTTGAATTCTATTTATTTAGGTTAGCATAACAAGAAAATGGAAAGAAGGAGCCCGCTTACTGCGCAAGGGTTTCCGGGTTCGATTCCCGGCTGGAAATGGGAATTTTCCTCTAACCAAGATTATTCCTTATCCTCCACGGAGTCTGAAAGTAGGAATTGGAGTGTGAACGTTTGTATGTTGTAATACATAAAAATTCTAAAGGCCCAAAACCCACTATTAAACGAGTAACAACACTGATGTCCAACCTTGTTTCTTTGGAGACGCTTACGTAATTTGATGTATTCCCCAACTCCTCTTTCAGTCGGAGGGTGAATCACGCCCGTGAAGTTTAGACTGTCAGTCAGTATCCAATGACGGACACGAACAGGCGATTCCATAGCAGTTTATAAGTCACACCTTGAGTTTTCTGAGAAGGCCTTCAGAAGACATCCTGAATGATTTTGGATAAATGGTAAACAATAAAAGACAAAAATTCTTTTTTACCAAATAAATAAGTGGATCTCGTTAAAACACAATTTATGTGAAATACTTTTTTGCTTTTAAATAAGCCATTTCCAAGATACTCTTTATTATTTATTTGAGTTTGCCAATACTTATAATTTTCTCAAATAGGAATATGTTATTCTTTTCTTATCTCTTGGTCTTGCAAAGAGAACGGCATTTAAAGCCATGGCATAGCAGCCAACACTTAAAACATCGGACTATCTCTTATAGCCTAGTGTAGCCCCCTTGCACCTAAAAAAATAGCAATAAGGTAATTTCTGAAAACGCTTATGTGGATTAAAATGAAGTAAATCGAGAAATGAGCATTCGCAAGAATAGTGTGTGTAGCTCTACATATATTTGCGAACAGAATTTGTTCAAATTTAACTATACCAAAGGTCTGTATCGCAATAGGCTACCTACACGACGATCACTTGGTGTATCTTTTAAGGTTACATACATCGACTTGGTCGCCAAATATAAATAGACTTCTTAAACGTTAGCAGCCATAAAGAAGTCACTAATAAACAGATGTTTGTCGCATAATATTTCATAGGCAATGTGTTCCAACATGACCGTTGGAGTTAATGGTGGATATAAATGGAACACTTAAAAAAATAAAAAAAGATAATTCGGAAAATAACGAATATTACTGTATTTCAAAGCTGTAAAAGTAAGGGAAAATATTTATCAAAATAGATGGATAAACCGGGTTGTCAACTTTGCATACAGGAAAGCTCTCTTGTACATTTGAACACGGCCGAGAATAGCACGAAAAAACACGTTGTGCCCTTAGTTTGCCCCAGGATGCAAGACAACACATGTTTGTTCACTGACACCACGTGGAACACTTAATGGTATTGGATGTGTGCTGTTCCCAAAGTATACGCCGCAGGCTGGAGGGCAGGGAACATGCGGTGCTCGGCCTTATCGACTTGTAACGGAAATGTGTCGAATGGGGACACGTTATTGGCTATTTCTTTCACCCCGAAACTACGCAATTTTTGTGCACTTGGAATTGAAAATCGTTTTACTTCCCCCTGTAAGTGGAACAAATGTCTCATAATGGGAAACGAGTGAGCAGAACTGCCGTATATTGGCTGGCTGGCGAGCGGTGGAGTGCGATGTACCGGGGAAAAAAGGTGCAGAAAAACATAGCTTTACATGCGGGTGATGATGCGAACGATATCAGTTTGTTGTATAGCCGCAAGTCAAAGGCGCGGGTTCCTCTAGGTAACGATCGCACATAAGGAACTTATACTTCATTGGGCAACAACACTAAAAACAGTGTGACACACAGGCAATTTCGTTTTCTAAACCATGCATTCTTTTATTATGGAAATAAGTGTTTTTAAAGTTTGCAGAATGAGGAATTCAACACACGTAACTAAAATATATCTCATATTTTTTGCCAAAATATTCATATTTATTTATGTTTTGTGAGATTTAGCATTTTTCGCTTTTAAAATTTGAAAAACCGATTTCCAAATATTCTATTTCGGCGGTTTTCTCTGATCACTTTAAAAAATCGTATGTGCTGCACTCACATGATATTCTCTACTCTGGTAGTAACCATTCTTACAATTATTCCTATCAATTATTCCTGTCTTCTTCGCGTTATTTGAATAAATATTTGCCAAATCTTTCAATATACGGTGTGTATGTGTGTGAACAACTCCAAAATGAACAGTCAGTTATTTACCAAGCATGGTATTTAAATTCAGTGCTTTCTAGGAATGCGACACGAAGATTTTTCAAGGAAATCCGCCTATCTTAAACAATTTTGATTAAAATAGTGTCACTTTGGCATTGGAGGTTTATCCAACGCTCAACACCGTATGACGGGGATGCCCGGAACTACAGGCCAACTCTAAGACCATAATCTCAGCAGGCTAGAAGCATTCATTAGCTTTGTGATTCTATGACTGTTGTCATGATGTTAAGCACTTTGAATAAGTTTCCGTGTTAGTTTTGAGTGTAAATAGTAAAATTAAATTACGTTTGTGTTACTTCTTATTTTAGGCCAGTTTTTATGCATGTAATTAAAAGTAAGTCAAGAGAATAAAAACTAAAAGCATTGAGACAACAAACCAACCTCATGAGATGGAAACATATGTTGCAATTATTACCTTCTGTGGTGGTGCTGGTGGTGATGGTGATGATAATAATAATGGTAATCTTGGATCATTGAGTGCCATTTATTGGTTAGCATTGAGAAGCTACTTTAAATGCCACAAATATACGCTCATGTCAGATTTAACCAAATATCAATTGCATCAATTATTAATCTTATATTCGCTTAATCGAGTTGATATCAAATGTTTCACTTGAACTATTGCAAATGTAATGTGGATTATTCCATTCCAAAATGCCGGATACGATAGTAGGTTGGCTTAATGGAGACACAACACGACCACTGATTTGGGTCGATTTAATAAAAATGGAGATGTGTTATAACTTCCCCTAATACTAAAACCTTTGAGGTATAATGTATTATTGCCTATGTTCATTGTTTTGCTTAAACAGGCCTGTTCTGTTAATGAAAAGTGTAGGGTTTTAGCTAAACTATTTGTATCTTCCTTTGAGTTTACAATACCCAGTAGATTTGTACCTCTTCCCAAGTAAGCATTTGAAGTTTATATGCACAGTTTCCTCTTCTTCACTGCATAGCCTACATATGTCCTTATTGCAAGATACCCATTGTGTGAAGGTGAACAGGACTGTGGTTTAATAATAATGCGGTTTCCTCACCATATTCCCTATACCAAGGTACATCTGTGTGCACTCGTATATTTCATAGTATCGATAAGTATCGACATATGACCTACGAGTATATCACTGACTATCGATAACTATAGATATGTACCGCACATATGGCTAACAATCGATACGTACCTCACAATGTCGATATATATTACACTTGTTGCTGACGATCGATAAGTGTCGATCCCAAGGTCGCGGGTTCAAACCCGGCCCAGGCGGGTTTTTAAGTGTGCTTTTAAAAACGACAGTTCCATGTGAGTAGGGAACTTCTATGTGTATATATATATATTTGTAATTTTAGAATTAGAATGTAAATATAAGACTTTTAGGTATAAGTATAATTTTGTGTTGAGTAAAGAAGCTGCCTCTAGAAAGTATGTTGACCTGAGCACATTTCTGAAGGCCAGAGGACAAAAATCTTTTGTCATCTCGCGCCGAGGCACGTTTTGCCTGAAGTCCAAGGACACAGCTGGGGAAAATACACCCCTCCCCCCATAACGGGACTAGAGAGAAAGTGCGGGGGTGAGATATATAAATAGGAAAAATTTCAAGGGAACGGGACTGACTCTGTTTCTTGCGAGGTCGCTACGAGGGTGAACCGGTATCGCGAATATGTATAGTTTCGCGCCAAAAACGTCGATGTGTGAAAGGCGACAGTGATTAGCGTAAGGTGAAGTAAATAGCAATCGTACAACGAAATACCAGAAACTCGCTCAGGTCGGCACTTAGAGACAATGACGTGGTGGAGAATAAAATTAGTAAACGTCTGTGCTGTGTTTGTTATCTAACCTCGCGCCTGAGAAATATTCTACTCATGCCTACCTAATCCCAATCAAGATCAACGCAGTGGCGCACAGCGGAAAGGCAGCTACTGCACCGGATGAGCTAGCACGGCATTTCATGTGACAGAAAAGAATCCGTCACAAAAGTGGCACCCAACGTACTCTGTTACAAGAGGCTACCCAACCCCGTTACACATGTCAGTAGATCTACTGGCATGTAAAAGAACTCCTGCGAGACGAAATTCCGGTACACCGGCGACGCTGATGTGATCCTAGCAATTGACAGCATCGTTAAACAACAAAATATTTTAATTTTATTTTTAGAGAAGTGTCGATATATATATCGCTAACAGTCGTTATCTATTAAGATAATTTCTGACAATCGATAGATAAATTTATATTACATAATACTTTGTATGACGTTTACCATTTCCGAAATAATATTTTTTCAAGTAGTCAGTCTGCCGACCATGCAAAGAGCATGGAATTTCGAAGCCGTCATATAGCAATCTACTTTTTAAAAGAAGCTGGACTATCACTTTAACCTACCGTATTTTTATATAACTTTGTAGCTTTGAAGTTTGACTCGGTTATCAAGAAGTACTATAAGAATAAACTATTGTACGAACGTTTTGACTATCTAAATGCAACACAAATGGGATAATATCCCAAGAGAGATTGTATGGATAAAAATACTGAATGGGAAGGGAAAGAGAAAAATCAAAAGGAAAACTTTTGGAAATTAGAAAAGAAAAACGGATAAGAAGGCAGAGGGAGAGAAAGTGAGAGGATGTGGAGGAACAGGTAGCACAAAATGGACTACACTGCCTAACAGTAGGGCTAAGCGGATCTAACACTTAAGGAGTGTCCAAACTATTTTATTAATCCTAATGTACAAATTAGGTTTAAATATTGTATATGACTGGGTAAAGAATTAAAAAGGTAACCTGCGTAGAATAAATATGCTTCGATACTTCCACCTAACTGCAGAACAATCAATTGCTAAAATTCAGCTCTGCCACATAGACGCTATCCTTTTGAAAAATACAAACCATGCTCTCTCTCTTTCTCTCTCTCTCTCTCTCTCTCTCTCTCTCTCTCTCTCTCTCTCTCTCTCTCTCTCAGATGGCAACTAGCACATTTCTGCATAGGGCATCCACCTTGGGTACGGCTGTCAGTTTCCTGGTGCACTGCAGTTTATAATATCAAATGCTTTCTGAATGTGGCGATGATTCATAATGCTCATAAATTTACTTTATCCGCAAGCTGGAATGGTGCCCTGAGACGGTAAATAAAACTGAAGTAAATAAGAAAGGAAACCAAACAACAAAAATCTGGCTTTTTGCAGCGTTTGGGTGTTGGTATTTTGTAATAGAGTACACTAGTGAAATGATATAACAGTTTTTGTCTCCAAGCACGCATGTTGATTCTAAAAACAGTGCTATATAAAGCATTTCTAGTAATATTAAGTAGGCACATTTGAGGAAATCATTTTCTGCACTGTTATACGATATTAATTTCGTTACCGTGAGATTCTGCAGAGAATCTTCTATCTGTCTCTCCTTTTTCTCTCTTCAAATATCTCTCCACTTACAGTCGGACGGTTTTGCAGTAATGTATCCCGAGTTCGTTTCGCACCTGGCTGGCCCCTCTGACCTTGGATTTCTTCATGGTTCCGTAGGCAAATGCTGGGGTGGTTTCTCTCTTCGTTTCCTGTTACTTCATATGTTTCAGAATTGCAGGACCACGTGACGGCGATTGGTGTGTCGCGGCGTAACGGTGAAATTTGCGCTATGTAAAGATTTCTTTCTGGCTGGCTGGCTGGCTGGCTGGGTCCCTTCCTGAGAGTTGCTCGTTTTATGCAGGAAACCCTAGTGCTCCTCTAGAACCTCTGGTACGCAAAACGGCTTTGGTTATATGCACTGTTTGGGGCCATCTCTCAGTTTCTTTTATATCTTGCCGAATCTCGCAAGGGACGAGGCATAACTTCTGACCAATGAATGCTGACAGATTTGCAATACGGGGCGACAGGCATACTGCTGTAATGATGTAATATGAAAAGGAAACACCAGTTTTTTTATTCTTTAGTTAAGAATCAATGCAAAATTGTTTAAATATTTGGTGAATAAAACGAACGGAAGAAAGAAGAATAGAAATGGATTTTAGGAGAAGAGCAAATACAACTCCTAGAGTGCTAATAATTATAAATGGGAATGGGAGTGCAATGTGCTATAACAGATGAAATTACAGAAAAATAATTTATGATATGCTCATGTGAGAAGGATGGTTGGAGAAAGATTACTAATCAACTTCAGCTGGAATATTCTGTGTATAAAAAGAGAAGCAAACCAACAGGACGCGTTTTTTTTTTATTTATTTATTTATTTATTTATTTATTTATTTTTTTTTTTCCTCCCCAAGCAGACGTGAAGGTAAAAGAACATTCTTGAGAATCTATGCGAAGATAATGTTAGAGATTGAGAATAAAATAAATTTAGACATGCCTAAAAACTTTATTATGATAAATATCTTAGTTTTGTAAACAAAATAATCACTTATTTTTCAGTAGATTAAAAACGACGAATAGTTTTATATCTAAGGGGTAATTTGAGATGCAGCAAATAAAGTTAAATATGAAAGTTGGTATTCGTCTGACTTTTTGCTTTTGAACTGTGTTGTTTATACATGTACATATCCTTTTCTGGGCTCGGTTTAGAAAGTTTGGTTTTAATGCTGTACTTCTCCAACCACAAGAGAAAGAGGGTTAAAATGTGTCTTTCATTTCTTTCTTCAGGATACTCCATTATATAACCTAACAATGCATGGGATTACGGCATGAAATGATGACAATGAAATTAAAGTGCCATTCATAATTCAGTACTTCTGTGCAGCTTTAAAAGACCAAGCATGTGCTGCGTAGTCACGGATACTCAAGGTTTTATATTCCAAGGAGAGGGGTTAAGTTTCGAATCCAGTTGCATGCATTACAGTCATTTCTTTATTTTTGTACCATACTATGCCGAGGACATGCGATAAGTTTGATACTTGCCTGTTAGTAGTGTGCATGTTATGCACATAAAACCCAAGTAACTGCAGCCGTAAACCTACCTTAACAGGATTGTTTGTTGTTTGTTCTTTTTTATGGTCTCGTGGTGAGTGGAAATAACATACTTGAGTTTAGAGTCAAATTTTGCTATAACTATTTCATAGATTAATCATTAATTATAATTGTAGATCCGTTGAAGATCCTTATATTTTAACAAAACAAATTTCAGCTGTCCCTTATTGTAGTATTTGTGCATGTGCTTTGGCTTCATAATTATTGTAAATATAATAAGAAGCGTTTTCTTTTAGTCGTAAAATAATGCTTATTTTAGCCTTTTCAGAGTAAAGTAGACTCCGAGAAGGGTTTCGGCGCTATATTACACAGAAGGCTTATTGCACCTACTGCACCTCGGGGAGAAAGGGCTGGAGGAAACAGAGAAGACGAGCTGATCAGGGGCAGCGGGCTTAAATGCAGGCGGGAGTCCATAACTTTTCCAGGTGTAAGCTCCAGATATCGGCAGGAACAACCATGGAGGGGTTTTGCTGGGGATTTCTCATATACCGAACACCAAAGAGACTGTTAGAAGTAGTGCAACGAAAGCTCGCCAATGAGGGCTGCGCGAAACTTCGGTACTGCTCGGATAAAGTCGGGTTGGTGTAACAGTACGTTTGCGAAAATAATCCTCTGTGCATCCTGCTAATTGGTAAGCTTTCGTTGCGCCAGCTCTACTCAAAACAAATTTCCCCACCATGCGCCTCTTTACGCGTCTACCCGCCTGATTCTCCAACTTTGTAACAAGACAAGGAAATTAAATGTCAGGGAAATTTGCAGCATAACAGACACTGCCCTCTAGCTTCACCTGTCGAAGAGCTGCTGCTCAAACCAGATACCTCCCTACCGAATACCAGTCTCACACGTTACCACAAAGCCATCTTGCTCAGTTCCGCCATTAGGAAAACTGATATAGTATCTCACAACTTAGATGTTTACTACCAATGGTAAGCGGGTTGGGAACATTTATGAGGCCAATAACACGTTCTCAGCAACTGCGTAGTAATTAATTTGAAACAATGCTTCCATTATACAAATGACTGCAAAAAATTCATCACTCTTCATGCTATTATTTTATTTAAAGTTCTACTATATATTTCTTCCTGCTGCAAGTCTGCTGATCTCAGTTCAATCAAGTTAACCGGAGAAAACTGATCAGATTTGGGCTTAGATTAAGATACGTACCGTGAACTTAGATCAAGGTTAGAAAAATTAGAAGTTCAGCTTGACTGAAGATCATTTTAAAGTCTTGGAATTTAGATTAACAGCAAGTGGTACTTTCATTTGTTACAATATAAACCTTTGAATGATATATTGCTTTGCCTTCTAAGAGGTGTGTTTGAAAGACTTCAAAACTAGCAGGCTATGCGTCCAAGGTACTCAAATAGATAAGCATCAAGTTCCTTGCCTGGTTTACGTATCAGTTAGACCCTTTTCTGGTAATTTTTTCAGCAGAGAAATGTGTTATGTCATATTGTTTCACAACCCTTGGAGCACTAAAATAATAGCTAAAATAATTGTCCATGTCTGCTTCTGTAGCAGTATTTGACATAAATGTTGTAGTTGCCCTGGCATCCAACCCTTCCTCTACACATCCACTATATTACATTCACTTTTGTATTTACAAGAGTACGAAGGTGTCAGGTTAATATCTGTCCCACTTCCGTGTATAAACATCGCGGGATAGTACAGCTGACGCTCGCATTATCAGCAGTGACTTGTTCACTTCAAGTAGGAAACTGAGATGTTACCACCACCATTAATTTGCATCACGTCACTTGCGCAGATCCTAGCAATGACATTTGCCAAGTCTGTAAAATACATAAGTAGATATTCTTAATAATTTTGTATTATTTTTTGCACTGTTTCCAGGTTTTACGAGTGGTTAGTGTTATTCATATTTCTCTTAATTTAATGTTACTCGTTTGTTGTTGTTGTTTTTTTTTTTTTTTTTCCCTGTGTGATTCGCGTTTAGATGTGATGTGTAACATGAGAGCTAATCTTTGTTTCCGGCGTCTGTTTGTCGTTCCATATCGCAAGTGTGATGTCTCAAAGAATTTTGTCAATTCACGTCAGCCTCATTCACCAGAGAAGTGTCGCTTGCCTGACTCATGTTGAAGCAAGCGATGATTTTCTGCTGGACCACCGCGTGTCAATTTACACTTACAAATTAGCTTCAGAGTTCCTGCTTTCAACAGGTTTACGTGCCGTCTGTTTTCGTTTCATCTGCATTACATTGTAGAAACAATTAGTCACGAATTTCTGCTGCCATGCATGCATGTTAGCGTGCTTATAACACATTGTCGTGAGCCAAGCCGCCTGAGCTAATCGAGAAGAAGAAAAGGGGACGAGGAAATTGAAAAAAATAACCTAGAAGGAAGAAAGGACAAACATAGAAAAAAGCTTAAGTCACGGAAAGAAACGACACAGGGGAGGAACTAACAATGTATATGTCCATCACGCCATGGGAAGCCACGTGGACGAAATTAAGGAACAAAAAGCGACAGTGGCCTATGCCAATTTTTCTTTTTAACTCACAAAAGTTAGCCTTGTTATGTTACGTGTCGTAGCTGGAATTATTTCTAGTAATTTTATTTAAATTACATTTTCTTTTGGAATTAATTTAGTTCATCCGACTAACCGTCTAAACTTCTGCAACAACTTGCAACTTGCAGAGACATAATTTTGTACACAAAAGTTGGAAGATGTTCTGTTGACAAATTTTACATTTGGGAGATAAATTAAAACAACAAATGTATCACATTCACATTACTTTCTCCCATCACTACTCTACAAGCTACCGAGTGGGACGGCTTCGGCTGTAACGTCTGTGGCCCTTATTCGGGACGTCGCAGGTTCGATCAGCACATAAGGGGGCACTATGAAAATCTCATCCCCGATTTGTAAGGCGGACCTATTAGTTTAGGTCGAGGGAGAATTGGGCTCCTTGGAAGTACAAACCGGGGTGGGAGGGGAAGCGGGTTGAAGCACCCGCCTAGGTGCTCCTAACTAGGAAAATATAAGGACCCTGCCCTCTGCTCATTCGTGACAACGTTTCAGCCGTCCTTAGGACCCATTCGCTTCATCCATCCTCCCGGGGGATGCCCCGTCAGAGGTATAGGCGCAAAAGATCGCCTTTTGGTCCAGATGCTAAGACCCCCTCCGCAAGTTGTCATAGTCGTTCTACTAGCTACAATTAGAGAATCTTGTTCTTTGCTCTTGTTAATCGAGAAAAGCTCTCATTACACTTTTACACGTTCGTTGTAAATAAGGATGATGCAATGGACCAAAGAGGTAATCAGATTTTTACTTTCTCTGCTGCGTATATGAAGTAGGGGTAGTACATTACAATAAAAAATTTGATATCGATGTTTCATCAACAATATATGTTCTGCGACTCTCTGGACTCCAAACAGGAATTTTATTAAACACAGTCCTCTCTCTCTCTCTCTCTCTCTCTCTCTCTGTGTGTGTGTGTGTGTGTGTGTGTGTGTGTGCGCGCGCGCGCGCGCGCGCATGTGCCTTTGAACAGTGTAACTCTAAAGCGAAAAGTCGATTCAAAACCATAATTCGTATGTAAGTTCAATGTCCGCCAGGCATGCGACAAAAGGATTTTCAACAAAATATTTCCACCCTAAACTACCGCTTACTTGAAAAGCTTTTTCATATTTTTGGTTTTCGCGAAAATGACAAACGGTTTTTATTAAAATAACATGTTAAAGAACAGGAGTTCTGGAAATGAAACTTTTAAAGTTTGTGGCCGGTTGTCTCTAATGGCCACGCATACAAGTGAAGATATCTGAGAACAACTGGAAATGTTCAAAATAACGGGAGAAATAACACTGTCTGCAGAATTGTACGAGTATATGATCCCCAAAGAGCATTAAATTATAAGTCAAGAGGACAACAATATCGGAAGACCTTGATGACGTCTTATGCTCAACATATTTCCATCACAAACGAAATGTATATCTTGAATTTTCTGGAAATACTCTCGTCCTTTCCATTGTGAATGACTTCGCGTTATTGATAAACCGTAAGTGCATAAAAGCATAAATCTCTTTATGTAAAATAAACCTTTTTCTGGCCTTAACCATTTGTGAGATATTCCTTGTTATTGATTTGAATTTTCAAATATTTAAACTTTACTTAAGTGGGAAGTCGTTATTTCTTTCTTCGCTTTCTTTCACTCACCCTCTCTCCGTCTCTCTCCCTCACTCTCTTGACCATGCAAAGAGAACGAATATGACTATCACTTAAAGCCTATTGCACATCTCTATTCAATTTCACTTGTAAGGAAATTGCAATAAGATAATATTTGCAAATATGTATGGATTAACGTGAAGCATATAAAACACTAAGCACTTATAAGTAAGAATAATTTATTGAGTTTAAAAATATGCGAGTGTAACACATCAGATTTTTAAGAAGTGTATCGCTATATGATGACCTTAAAATTCCTGGCATGTTCCATGATCGCTAGAAATAAAGAATAGCAACTTACCACTTAAAAAATATAAGTATTTCAAAAATCAAACCAATAACCATGAATATCTCGTAAATTGTCAAAAAAATATTATTTTAATCGTATGCTTTAACCATACCTACTTTTTGTCTGTGTGAGTGAGTGAGTGAGTGTGAGTGAGTGAGTGAGTGAGTGAGTGAGTGAGTGAGTGAGTGAGTGAGTGAGTGAGTGAGTGAGTGAGTGAGTGAGTGAGTGAGTGAGTGAGTGAGTGAGTGAGTGAGTGAGTGAGTGAGTGAGTGAGTGAGTGAAACAAATAGCAGGGCCTCCCCAGTCAGTGCCTTTGCTCCAGCAGATATATGGGTTCAATTAGTACAGAATTATGCTTGAGGTCGTCACGGAAATGATTACCTCTGGAATTAAAAGCATCCAGACACAAATCACTGCTTATCTATATAAAAACACAGAGGGTTTCGTTTCTCGAAAAGAGAACATGTAGAAAGAAGGTAAAACTGTGTTGAGAATGCCTGCTTGAAAAAGGAGCAAGAAGAGAGCTCAGGAAGCAAGAAATGAAACGGTTTATCTTTCCCCATTTCCCGTGTTCTGTAATATTTATAGGAACGCCCTTAGATGCAGCATACTGGAGGTGGGATATATCTAAAGCTTTGGAAACGCTGAAATAACGCTTGAAAAACCTTTACAATACAAGTCTAGCTACGAAGGACAATCGAAATTTTTAGTTAAGAGATAGCAAATGAGCCTTGAAAGAGAAAATCAATTATGTTTGTTCTCCATGCCCATTTCCAAGTAGACTTCCATTTCTAGCTACTACAGCCAGCATACACTTAGACGCACTTATATTAAAAATCTATGCATTACAATAACATGACTTTCTCCACCTACTACTGTTTATTCTGATATAACTTCTACACTGTAGTCTTATGAAAGAACTTTCTCTAAGGCACGATGTCTAGAGTAAACAGGACTACATAGACTATAGCCATAAAATTCAAAGTATACATTTCATTTGTCATACAAATATCTTAAACAAATAACATTTTACTCAAAGTCGTTAGTCATTTTCAAGAAAATCAAAATTTTCTATGTAAAGGGTAGTTTAGTGTAGGGCTATTGTCTTCAAAATCTTCGTGTCGCATCCTGTAAAGACATTAAACTAAAATACCAACTTTGGTTTCTAACCAACTTTTCGTTTTTTACTGATGCTGTCCACAGACCGACAATCATACAGACACACACACATCGAATTTTTGGTGGATTACAATACTTCCTTCTAGTTACCAGTAGAGAAAGTAAAAAGTGGGTCTCGTTAAAACATCTAATTTATGTCTAATACTGATTTTGCTTTTGCTTAAACTATTTCTAAGATACTCTGTATTACTTATTTGAATGCTTATAATTTTCTCAATTAGGAATATACGATTCGTTTCTTCTATTTATCTCTTGGCCTTGCAAAGAACGGAATTTCAAAGACATCGCATAACAACCACCTCTTAAAGCATTTTCTCTACTGCTAGTAATAAAATAATAGTGCGTATAAGAGTGAATATAACTCTACATATGTATATCCAAATTTAACTATATTAAAACTCTGTCGCACTAGATTACGCGACGATCGCTTGGTGGATCTTCTAAAACTATGTACTTCGATTTTGTCGCCAAATTTTGATAGACTTCGTAAACGTCAGCAGTACCAAAGAAGTCACTAATGAACAAATATTTATCGCATAAGATTTCCAAGTGCTTTCTTGACGCAACAGACTTAAAACCAACAGCGACTACAGCACAGGTAAGTGTTAAAAGAGTGACACAGTCCGAATTTAGTGGAAGGAGGTAAATCCAACCTACCCTCTTTCGAAAACGTTGGACATCTTTGATCTAGATTAATATGAAATAGAAGAATAAGCTATTCTAAGAATAGTTTCTTAAGGAGTGTGTAGCGCACGCCAGTTGTTTTTATCGTTGCTATCCCCTTTGTTTCTTTAATGAAATGTTGATCAGGCGATTTAAACATCTAAAAAACTGGTAGTAGATATACAAATAAACGATATGGGTTGGGAAAGCCATAGGGAAGTAACACATCTACAGAAACTTCCGTATCAGTAACTAGACAGTAAGGCTTGGAGATAGCAGAAAGCTTCTCGCTTTACTGTCCGACAATTGCTGAACCGTTTGACGACACGCCAATGGGCATACTGTCTAATACAACATAACTGTGAGTTAATAGTGCATTGTAATACAAGTGCACCAAGTGCAACATTGGAGAACGGCAACAATTTGCGAACACGAGACGAAGTAATGTTCACTTTCTCTACCACACATAGTAAAGTTGAAGAAGTATTATATGCCATCAAAATGTCTATGTCCAGATTTCACCGGAATATCTGTTTTGAGGCCCCCTGAATTCAATTAAGGTATTTTTAGAAAAATAATTGTGTGTGAGTGTGTCTTTGCCTGTGTCTGTCAGTCTGTGAACAGCATAACTCAAAAACGAAAAGTCGGTTAAAAGCCAAAGTTGGTATTTAAGTTTAATACCTTTCAAGGATTCAAAGAATTGAAGATTTTGAAGAAAATTTCTCCACTCTAAACTACCCTTTACATGAAAAATTCTTCGAAAATTTTTTCTCAAAAATGGTTAACTATTTTGTTTAAAATGTCATACGTTTAAGATATTTTTATGGCACCAGAAATGTATATTTCGAGTGTTCTGGCTATAGTCCAAGTAGTTCTGTCTACTCTTGATGACTTTTGCATAGTTGGTAAACCGTAAGAGATAGACCAACTTTTACTACAAAAATCTAGATCTCCTTAAAACACACGATTTTGTCTTTTGTGGAGTGAACCATTTCGGAGATATTTCTTGGTATTTGTGTGAGTTTTGCAATACTTATAATTTTCTCAATTGGAAAGTCGTTATTCAATTTTTTATCTCTTGGCCTTGCTAAGAGTACTTTCCTGTCAAATATTATTTTCCAAGTCTGCAGTAATAAACGCATTCAAAGTTGGAGGATTTAACATAGTTCATGCACATTCATGTACGAAGCAAAATATACAAAACACACAGGAGAGATAGATTCCCAAAACTGATTGGGAACAGAGCTAGGAAAATGGAACGAGTATACAGTTACAGGTGCCCATCAAGAATGAACTTCTGAGAGTGCTTACATTTTATTGATATAACCTTAAATGTTTAGAAGGCAAATACAGTTTTTCCAGCGTTGTTGTATAGAGACTATGAAAAAGTGAAGACTCCAGAATTTGAATGCAGTATATATAAGGAATGTTATTAAGGGAGAAGGAAGTGCAGCGGATTATACAGTTGTCATCTTCATCTGAAACCCTTAGGTGCCATGGCACGCCTATTCATCATAAAGTATACAATAAGCTTTGTGATATTACTTCTGACAACATAGGGCATTGTAGAGCCGTGTAATTACAAGAAGGAAAATATGAGCCTTATTTATAAACATGTTGAAAAGAGCTCTGGTTATCCTTACAGGGGTTCTATTGACGCCTCATCCTTACGTCTCATCAATCTTTTCTACTCTTACTTCCCACGCTCTTCTCTTCCACCTCCGTTTTCAATGTTGTTGCCAAAACACTCTGACCTAAATATGAATCTTAAATCAATAAATGCTCTCCTGGTGCGAGCAAATAAAACTCCTTCAAGAAAGGGCGTTTTCTCTTTTGTGTTTCAAGTTTCACTTTCGTCCTGTATAAGACAATTGACGTCGTTGTTAAGTAGCTAGTATTCCTTTTTGGTCCAGAAATATAGCTTTAAGTCGTTGCAATTCAAATATTCACATTGGTAACTAAACCCCAATGCTGTTTTCCTGTAATAGAATATAGCAAGAACTTCGCGGAAGTTTCCTCATGTGCAGTACCTACCAAAAGTTTAAGAACACCCGCATATTTCACCGAAGTACACTCAGTTCCTAAACTATTTTGTGCAGCTACCTTATATTTCGCCCAAAAAATTGTATCATTAAAAGGCACATTGTGGGGAAAAATTATGTAAACCTCATTATTTTAAAGGAGTTATGATTTTTTCAATTTTAGAAAAACCGAAAAAAATCTCATTTTTAAATCTTTGAAAATATATGAGATATATTTTGTTTCTAAAGGTAAAGGCACATATATGAGGAATATTCATAAATAAATTTGTTTATCAACAATTGACATGATACCATGACATTTAGTTGAGCTGTTTTGGACTCAGGGAGCCTCAAAACATATATTTCCATTGAAATCTCGTCATCGAATTTTTGGGTGGAATACAATGCTTCCTCTACTTTACCATACGTAGTAGAGAAAGTAAAAAAATATAGGACAATTAGCAAATGTTCAGACCTGGAGCGAAGTGCCAGGTCAAGGGTCAAAGGTAGTACTATGGCAGTTATATCCATATGAGATCGGAAGGTAGAGGAGTAGCTGCCCTCAGGCCGAAAAACCGGCAAGAACTTCTAGAGGCATTATTCGAATCTTGGAATAATACCCCCGTGTTAGTCTAGGAATCTTGTAAACAAGAGTAAAACTGTGTTTGAAAGCCTAAGAGGCCCTATAAAGTATAAAATCATCTTCAATGTATTCTGAAGCAGTATACTATAAATGTATAATGATTTATTATGCGTTTTTCGAAGAGAAAATCTCAAAATATCGATGTGTACCCTTAAACGTTTGGTAGAACCTGTAAGGTTTATTTAACTTCAAGTGATTTAAAGATGCTTTGGTGCACAGAAATCAGCGTGCTCCGAAGAGATTTCCATAGTTGCCTAATCGTCTTCCTGTGTCATCTGCTTGAGTAATTTCCTGATTATATGAGCTAACTGCGTAAATCCCTTAGTGACACGGGCCTCGCGAAAGGGGGAGGGGTAACGCGGTCTCTTCTTGGAAATTAATACATTTTATTTGCAGTCAATTACTAGCTATTACACTATTTTTTTAAATTTAGATACAAATAACAGTTTTTCCTCAGGATACGAAAGAGATATTCGTTGTTCCATAACACCCGAAACTTGCTAGTGATGATATTCACATTTTCAATGTAAATAAGGAATGCATTATTTTCAATTAGTAGCCTTCCAGGCGCGATTGAAAATTTGGTCCGTTAACAAACATACAAAATAAAATTGAGTTTAAAATAACCTACAAGAATTATTTACAAAAACAGTTTGTAAATCTTATATGTAGTATGTAATACATTAGTCAACGAATTCATTTTTACTTTCTCTACTGGTAAGTAGGGGAAGTATTGTATTCCACCCAAAAATTCGAAGTCGAGATTTCACCGGAAATACATGTTTTGAGGCCCCCTGAATCCAAAAAAAAGCATTTTTAAAAAATGTCCGTGTGTGTCTGTGTGTCTGTGTGTCTGTCAGTCTGTCAGTCTGTGGACAGCATAGCTCAAAAACGAAAAGTCGGTTAAAAACCAAAGTTGGTATTTAAGTTTAATGTCATTCAAGGATGTGACACGAAGATTTTGAAGAAAATAGCCCCACCCTAAACTACCCTTTACATGGAAAATTTTTCGAAAATTTTGATTTTCTTGAAAATGGCTCTAACGATTTTGATTAAAATGTCATATGTTTGAGATATTTTTATGACAAATGAAATGTATATCTTGAATTTTCTGGCTATAGCCCCTGTAGTCGCATTTACTCTGGACGACTTTTGCATAACTGGTAAACCGTTAGAGATAGACCAAATTATACTATACAAAAAATGTAGATCTTGCTAAAATACACAATTTATGTCTCAATAAATTTTCTTGTAGGGTGAACCATTTCGGAGATATACCTTGTTATGTGTGTGAGTTTCGGAAAACTTGGAACTTTCGTGAAATGGGTCATCGTTGTTCATTTTTTTATATGTTACGTGTACAAAGAGAACGGAATCTCAAAGCTTTAAAAGATTTGACTATGGCACAAAGCCTACTGTATTCCAATATTCCCCTTGCACCTACAAGGAAATAAGCAATAAGATAATTTGTACAAATGTTTATTTTAACTAACACCAAGAAGATATAGGAATAAGAGTTTGTAAGAATGGTTAGTACAAGAGTAGAGAAAGTCATGTGAGTGCAACACATCAGATTTTTATTAACTACGATACGAAATACACGTGCATGCAACCGTAGAAGTAAGTAAAACAGCGGAACATAGTTTGTGCAAAATGGCGTTGCCGTGAAGTATGTAAATCATCGCCAAGGGAAACCATTTCGATGTGGTGAAAAGTGAACTTTTTTAAATGTATTTGTAAAGTGTTGTAAGAAATACCCTTCTTATCTCTGTGCTTCTTACCATAGTGTGAAGCTATACCTTGTTTCTACCAAACAATGGCTGAGAAAGGATATTATCCAATGGATGGATATCAAAGCGATCGCAGACACAACAGACATGGTGATAGACGAACTGATGTTTCTAGTGAAGGTAGTAGCAAACGTACACAAAAAGTACGGTAAGTTTGTTGCTGATTCCACTATCGAATACTCTGGCCACAAAGTGTTTAAACTCCCGTCTTATTACTGTGTGCTGAATCTAATAGATTCAGTGTGGAGCCTTGTGAAAGGTTATGTTGCCATAAACAACAAATTTAGATTAAGTGAAATCACGTGCTTATTTCAGAATGTCTTAAAGCTTGCAACGCCAGAAAACTGGAAGTCATTAAATACGTCGTCTGATTTCCAAAAGCGTTGCAACACATCAGATTTGGTACAAATATAAATATATATCTGTATAAAAATATATCTTATTTTTGTGCGAAAGTGTTATACAAACCTATAAAACTATTCAACTTTCAGCGTAAACGGTGAATATCAACTTTTTCCAATGTAATGCTGCAGCGAAAGAAAAACAGAAGAAAGAAGAATCTGCAAGGAATGTGTCAGAAGGGGCTACATAGTTCGGAACATGAGCGGCAGACTGTTGGACCTTGTTTTAGAGAAACAAAAGGGAGGGCAGCCGTATTTTGGCAGCGGACAGCTTACATCTAGTCCAGATAGAGTATCTCTCTCCCTAGAGACTCGTGTAAGACCCTGCTTCTAACAATTCCCAAGACAAAATTCAGAGCCGTGCTGCCGGAATCCCCTGACTGGCCATGCAACCCAACAGCAGCGCAAGTCGTAAGGCATACTCTATCCTCCAGGCGTTCGGAAAAGCTTCCTTTGATTCATAGCGAGACTTAAGTATAAAGGCGATGATAAAGAGTCGAAAGGGCAGCTTTGGGATTTCCTCCTCTTTCGGTAATAGGATTTTCACACGCTTCTCGAACATGTCTTACTCCTCCGTGCCACCTGCGTGTGTGTGGCCAGCAATTCTTACTTGATTTTATCCCTCCATGTTCTTGGAAGCCGTTTAGAATACACCACAACGATCGTGTTTTCATTCACAGATAACAAGTAAAATGGGAAACAAACTGTGCGAACGTGTAAACGTTTATGTTGCATGCGCACCTTCTGGGTCCGAAAACACACACTAAAGATTACAAATTTTATAATAATAACAACAACCGTTGCCCACTTTACAAAAGTATGTAATATCACTCACTATATGTCTTGAATTATAGGTAAAGCCATTACATACTATGTATGCTGGTGATCATGTGGGTCACTAGAAGCTGTTGCATTGTGAATTTACGTCTGAATCAGCTATTTCCATTTGGCCAGGTTTATTTACATTTTAAGTATTTTGTACGTTCAAAGCATATGAAAATACGAGAGTTTGTTTCAGTACTTTACCAAAATATGGGTGTTCCACTAAGGGAAACTACACGTTAGTAATTTTTATATTGATATAAAGATGAAAACTTTTTTAACATAAATAAGTACATATCAATAGACGTGGATGTTCTATAAATGACGTCTCCAAGAATGTATGAATAAGATATTTTAATAAATGATAAACATTATTAATATTAAGCAATTAAAATTACTAAATAAGACTTTAAAATATTTTTTAAATCCTGTTAAATGTAGTGTGAGGGATAGTAAATGTAATAAACTTCATTTATTCCGTAACGATAACACCTTCAATTCAAGCACTGTTCTACTGTCATAAGTGATTGTTGCCCTTGGAAATGACACTATCAAGAAAGCACTTTATCAAACAGGAGACCTTTGTTTAACTATCAACACTTCCTTTATGGTGAAAAAACGCAAAAACATAACACATTAGAATAGTTTAATTTAAACTTTATTTAAGGTTATATATGTATATAAGTACAACAACAAACAAACCATTTTCATTTATAAAAAAGGTTAATCAAATTTTTGGTTTTATGCTTGGTTACATACATGTGAATAATTCATTTTAATAATATGTAAATAAATACCTACTATTTTCTGTAACATACCATAATGCGCTATGCATGTCTTATGAAAGATATGGCATAATATGTTTTGCCACTAAAACATTCAACCAATCGCATATAATGTTAAATAGTGAAAATCATTTACAGCAATGTATTATTTTGAAACTCATTTAGCATTATTTAACATACTCAGGTGGAGTTTCAATAATTTTCCTCCTTCTAGTTCTTCCTCTCAAGTAGGCATTCGAAGCACGTGTAACTTCCTGAAACTAGAATGTTCTTATTCGCAATTCTTAAGATGTTCTATAGTTGCGGTTTGATTAATAGGAATTAAGTTACTAAAGTTACAAATTTTAATTTATATCTACCATGAGTTATATTACTAAAGACAATCAGGAGCATATCAATTTATGTTTCAAATTAAGCTTTCAAACTGCACATTGATTCGGTGACCGTTGCTTCAACTCTGGCTTTCTTTTTCAAAGATTGCAGCTTTGATCGTGGCTCAAGGCGATGACACTTAAGAATACTTTAAAAATATACCAGTGTATAACAGCATCTACAGTTAAAAGTTTTTTTTCACATTAACAAGTGGCAGTTGCTCGAGTTGTTAAGTAAACTTAAGAATTATTCTTCCTGTACGCATATTTTTCAGAACTATAATCGTTCGTTGTGCCTTGGGCTTACATTATTACTTGTGCGGATATGAGTTCGGGGAAAGCAAATAGCAGGTTTTGCACATATGCACATCTACATAAAATCAAAGAATAACAATGTATTTAAATTGTAAAAATTTGTAGTCCCTCAAAATAAAATACTTTGTTTATAATTATATTTATGACTCTTAATATGCTTAACTTAATACTGCCCAAAACTGACATTTTAAGTTTTATGCAGACTTACAGTTTGGAATTTTCTTCTTAATTTGATATATATTTATTATTCTGGATACAATGTTTATATTTTAAGTATTTTATATTTTTAAATAGTGTTACAACTGCTATTTGTTTACTGTGAATTCACTACTTTACATAAAGGAATGGTAGGAGTAGGAAAAGGAAAGATACAGGTCGGGGTGTGTGGTACTTATTGAACCTATGACCCCAATGGAGCTCTCTCTGAAAGAAGAATGAGGTGAGAGGAGACACCAGGTGGCCAGATCCAGACTAGGGATACAGACATTGACAAAGGACATCCTAAAATTTGAATCAGCTATCTTTAGTAGATTCTAAAATGATTGGTTATGCTTTAAAAATAATTATTGATACATTTTTGTCGAACGATGTATAGTTAATAAACAGACGACGTTGTATAAACGTAAGCCTGTGAACTAAGAGGCCACTCTATAAACATTTCAGTCTGAAAAAAAATGTTGAGATAAGTCATAAATTGGACACATTAAACATAGGCAAAACAGGACATTTAATCTCCCACTATGAATGCTGAACTCCAGAAATGGTTTGTTTCAGCAACCTGTGGCGGAGAGACGAGGGTCAGGAGGAAGCCGATCTGCGTCGGGATGGTCAATGTGGTCTGACTGGAGCACATGTTCACGAACGTGCGATGGTGGCGCTTCCTACCAACTACGGCGCTGTAAGGCACCTAGCGGGTGCTCTGGAGACGCTGTCCGATATAAAATATGTAATATGCAGGTAAGAACACTTAATTGTCATATTTCGGTGTTTTAGTTAATATCAAATTAACAAAGTTATGCACTATGAACGAGTAAGAAGCTCAAATCTTGGGTTTTAAATTTTAATAGCACATGTAGTGATTAATTGAGAACGAATTATTAGATAAATAAATAGTTTTTGCTTGCAGTTACAGAGAGAACCTGTATGTCGAACATGATGTCAATTGCACAAACAAAACATTTATTTCACATCAAAATACATAGTATTATAATTTAGTTATTAGGATGTGCCTTTTTTATTTTCTCTACTACCTATAGTAAAGTACAGGAAGTATTGTATTCTAGCTAAAACTTCGATGGCGAAATTTCACCGGAAATGTATGCTTTGAGGCCCCCTAAATAAAAAAAAGCATTTTTAGAAAAAGGTCCGTGTGTGTGTGTGTGTGTGTGTGTGTGTGTGTGTGTGTGTGTGTGTGTGTGTGTGTGTGCGCGCGCATAACTGGTAAACCATAAGAGATAGACCAAATCTTACTATACTAAAAATGTAGCTCTTGCTTAAACACACTATTTATGTTTGAATAATTTTTTTTAGAGTGAACCATTTCGGAGATATTCCTTGTTATTTGTATGAGTTTTGGGGAACTTATACTTCTGTGAAATGGAACATTTTATTCATTTTTTATATGTTAACCCTGCAGAAATAACCGAATTTGAAAGCTTTAAAAGATTTGACTATCACTCAAAGTTTACTATATTCCCATATTCTCCTTTTACCCAATTTCTGCAAATGTTTATCTCAACTAACACGAATAATATATAGGAATAAGGGTTAGAAAGTCATGCGAGTGCAACACATCAGATTTTCACATTTTCGATTATTGTCCTTTGCATCCCCTTCCATTATGTGTGCGGCTTGTTTGAAGAGAAACTATTATGTTAAGGTTATTTCATAACCTTTGATTAGATTACATGCTGTTAACAGTACAATGGTGTTGACTTCAGTTACTCATCTCAGGGAATTGTGTTGTACAATTTAAGCTTAATGGGATTCTCTTTTCGATTTTTTATTATTCCTTTATTGAGAAGTTCCCGGTAATACCTAACATGAAATTTTAGCGATTCGCGTACCTCGCTAAACTGCCAAAAGTAAAATGTAGTGAATGTTTTCGATTGAAGCAGTGTGCTAATAAATTCTCAGGTATATTAAGCACGGATGGAAAACAATTCTATATTGACAACTTTGTGCAGCCTATAAAAGCCAAACAGCCTCCAACGAAATGCAGCGTTTTTCCGTCATTGTCATTGCTAATTTTGTTCTGCTAGAATTAGCTTTTTGATGAAGCAGGGTTCTATTATATTATACTTAGATT
Organism: Tenodera sinensis; assembly: GCA_030765045.1. Classification (NCBI taxonomy): domain Eukaryota; kingdom Metazoa; phylum Arthropoda; class Insecta; order Mantodea; family Mantidae; genus Tenodera; species Tenodera sinensis. The sequence goes on along the minus strand of CM060965.1, from coordinate 63,495,705 downwards.
CAGTGTCTTCCAAAGATGCACCACGAAGATCTCGCTTTATGGGCATAAAATATTTTCATACATTTTTAGCTTTTCAAAAATGAATAACGATTTTTATTAAAATGTCATACAATGTCAGGATATTTACATGACAAATAGAAGACATTTTGAATTCTCTGGGAATAAACTATGAAGTCCTCTTCATTTGGGAGAAATTTTATATAAATCTTTGTGTAAGATATAGACAAACTTACTGCAAAAATACAGACCTCATAAGGCACACAATTTATTACAAATAACTTTTCTGTCATTAGCCATGACCGGTAGTTTTATTTTCAATTTGAATAGTTCAGTAATTTGTCCTTTTTTAAATGTTATTCAGTTGTTTCTCGCGATATCATGGAAAGAGTATGGCATTTGAGGGCCAGAATGTAAATATATATGCCCGTCAATTCTGCTTTCGTATTTCGTTGTACCTATACCAAAACTGTAATTAAACGTGTATCGTAAAGGTATTTTGATTAATATAATGTATGTGAAAAAGCAAGCTTTTGTAGAAATATTTTTAGAATTTATATTAAAACAGATTTTTATAAGTCTCCATAAAGGTTTCTTACAAGGTTTAGTCTTAAAATATAGGTGGGAAGTGTTTCGAGGATATTAAATAATTTTCCCTTGTAATCAAACAGTTGTGGCAGATGCTTTTAAACTACGAACAAAGCAATTTTTCGACTAATATTTGGGGTTGCATTGCTAGTTTTAGAAGATACTGCCGAAAGAGTGCACAGCTAGCGCTCCTCACAGTTGTGAGGTGATCTTCAAGAATAATCCCTTTCAACCATTTCTCTCTCCCCTAAATAGACTCAACGAAGGTCATTTTTGGGGATAAAACAGAATGGATACTGTAATGACCGTCTTGCTTTCAAGTAGACAATGCTTGACCGAAGAAAACCCCAGTGATTACGCAACCAATAAAGACATTTCTCTTCTCTGTGACGCTGACAAACATGCCATTTGATAGGCCGAAGATATTGGGCGCTTCCTGCAGACGGCAACATGAGAATAATCTTGAAGTTGCACTATCGCTGTATAAAATACTGTGGCCTAAAGTGTAGTTAAACTCAGGAAGTGTGTTTACGTTGAAATAATCGCTAGTTCATGAAGACTTTACAATCTGTTTAGTAATGACACGAGAAATATAATTATTTAGATATTGAAAGCAAAAGAAGCGCTTTTGACGGTAAATAATATCAATTAAAACACCAAGATTATACAACTGAATGGTATCAAATTCTAATACTCCAAGATACCACCTTTAATTTCCTGGCAGATGTGAAGATTATTACCCAAGAGATTCTATTGTTGACGTAATGGCGGAAAATTTGAATACAGTAATTACAGAACCTGAACAACTAGCCGAAACTTGACAAACAGCGGACACGGTAATACTAGAGTTTCTGCCTAAATATTCAAGGAAACAGTAAGAAATAGCATATAAAAGTTTATTTAACGGTACAAGGAAAGAAACGTAAATTAATTAATGCCTTTATAGTAAATATGTTGACAAAAGTTCATCACAGTTTGATCCTGTTACTTAAAAGGGAGTACACAACATTTCATTCATTTATACCGATAATTACTTCGTCTGCAACATTTTGGAAACCGGAATGTGCAGATAAACTAAAACTCGAGAAAAGAGAGTTAAAAAATGGTGCAAAAATAACACTATTTCAGACATAGGCTGTTTAAAAAGCATTTAGTGCCATCCTTCATTTCCTTTCTTCCTTTACTTTTTAATTGTAATTTTTTTGGAAGCAAGGCTTGCATGCAGACGTTTAAATCATGATATAAGGGCCGCACACTATGAAAGCTACATCAGGTTTGTATTGTCTAGTAACTAAACTACGTATTTGTGAATTTTGGAAAATGTCCTTTTGCAGAGATATTCTTTGAGATTGCAAATACTTAATTTACAATTGAGTATCGCTGCAATGTGTACTCTATAACAAGCTAGAGGTCAACAAATACGAACTTGCATCGCCAGTACAGCCGCCTGAGATACCTCAAAGTCTTTATGACAGATTCTATGTAATTTACTCTACCCAAATCACCGAATAAGCAATCGCATAAGACCGTAGTTAAACTCTTAATGAAAGCCAAGGAGTACGTGCAATTCAATGGATTGCGCTGGCATTTAGCCGACAATTTAGCAAACCAAAGTATGTATCAGTTTGTCAGAGTTTATAGCATTTCAAATAATATGTACATAGCAATTGTAGGTATTAGTAGCAGAAATATTTATGAATGACAGTCCACTGGAACGCAACATTCAACAAAATAGCTGATCTGAAGGTCTGTATAGGGTCTATAAACTTTAAACGTTAGCATTTAACGTTGAAATTAATATTTAAAAGCTAGGCCTGATACTATCTTCCCTAAATAAAACAGAAGAGAATGAAATAAACAATGTATATTTTCTGAGAGATATGAAGTCACTTTGGATGACCAGCGTAAGGAACGGGGAATGAGTCAGACATATTAAGAGACCTTTTGAAGAGCATATTGCATGTAACGGTAAACATATTTGCCAGAATGAGATTTCTGAGAGACCCCTTGCAGAACGTTATTAGTCGCGAAAGGAAATGAAGATATGGAGTAAACGAAGAAATCAATATTTCGCAAAGGAAATGGAAACGTCGTTGGAGAATTGCCCTCGTGCTGGCCAACTGCGGCGACTTCCTGGAAGACATGACTTCAAGAGGGAAAAATATGGAACTTCACTACCTCTTTGAATGGCTTGGCAATGGAAACGCTTCTTACAGGAATATTTTTCTGTTGAATCAGCTGTGAAAAATTCTTTGTATGCTACTTTCAGAGCGGTTTTGTTATCGCAAAGTTTGTTCACAGCACGGGATGGTTCACAGCTTGAGACGCTAACAAAATATTATACATAACTGTGGCATGTTTTCTTATTCGATTAAACTATAAATTAATAACAAACAACATTGCAAAATACAAGGCATGATTTCCTGAGTGCGAATCACACACCCTACCACCTGCACCCTTCTCTCGGTCCTAAATGTTTAGCATGCTATTTATATTCACAATATCATTTATATTAATAGTTGTATGTGCGTCGTTTAGCAACTTTCCGTGAAGTCTGTACCTGCCCTTTAAACGTACCCTTAAAATTACTGACGACGATATAGCTTTACATAACCAAATATAGGAAATGTATTTCACTTTCTACAGCCCGCATTTCCAGTTTCGTTTAGAACTGCTGGGCCTTGTGGAGCTCTGGAATATGAAACCTGTCTTTCAGAACGGCAGACATGCAAATACGAGGTTTTGTTGTCGCTGCGGCCAACTTTTGAAGGTCCCTGTACGCCAATATGATGGCTATATCCCTTTGGCCATTTTGTGTCGACAAACTCCTTTTTGACCAAGCCATCCTGTTTGCAAAAGGGGTCCCACAAACTGAATTCCGCTTATTCTTTTTCTCCCTTTTGCTGGTTCCTTTCTCTTGCGGTACCACATATATGGAAGGTGAAGTAATAGTTATACGAGATTCAATGGTGACCACGCGGGTCCCCCACAAAGCGACCGTGCAGCAATTTATGACGGGCATTTCCCTTCTCTTTTGCTCTGTATAGAGTGTTTCCTTTCATCTGCTTTCTTTTTACCGTTCCTGAATCCTGAATATCGTGTGTTTTGATATTTATACCGACCGTGCAGGCTACAAAAGGTACATTATTCATACAAGCAGCATGTTCATGCTCCTTGCTTTGAACTGGTAACATTTTGTGGCGTGGCCTTCTGCATTAATTGGAGCGAAATCTAATGGTACCTATAGTAAAACAGTTCTATTATTTGGTGATTTTACCTCTTCCATTCAAACGCAAAATCATACCATGCTCTAGTATGCAGAGTGAGGATACTTGAAGAACATAACCTAAAAATCTACTAAGTGCCAAAAGTTGTTTAGGAGTTACATTAAAAAGACTATCTCAAGAGTTTTCATTTTAAACTATAATATTGAATATAGTGTACACTAAATATAAAGACAATTGCAAATAGATTGCTATGTTTAAAAAATGGTATTCCATTTCATATAAGTAGCGTGACAAAATTACGAAATTCGCTCCAATTACTTTCTATCACTTTGTCTTCTAAACTTTTGCACAAACACTCACTTTTCTTCCCTACATAACAAAATCGACTGTCTTCCGTGTTATCAAAATTCAAAACTGTTTACTTCTCGTAAACTTGACTCAGTCCTTTCAATGTCTCTCTTCGCTTTCTCTGTCTCTTATGCAGTAACCCCGGCGATGCAGTCACTCAACGCTCGTTAAATCTTCTTCAACTTAACCGTGCAATTGACACACTGATAGATTCAAAATTGTAACTGTAACACACACTGCTGTTTTCTCGCCTCATTATATAGTCCCCTTGTGTAGATGGCGTCACACGGATCTTTCTTGAACTTCTTAAAATACGCCGGCAAACACATGACCAGATCTTCCTCGAAGGCTCTGGAGGAAGCAATTTTTGGTTCTGCCGCTCGATTGTTGTTGGTCACGCTAGGCAGCACAAGCAGTCACGCTAGGCAACCTGACCTTGGGTGCCCTAGCTTGCTCGCCAACTTGGTGCAACACCTTTGCTGCCGTCTCCAATATCTCGTCGTGTTGAATCAGCTGTCGGCTGCTACAGTAGTGAACCAAAGAGTCCTTTTTCTCGGGTATCCGTGGATAGATGTGGGAATAGACATCAGTTAAGTTGGCTGATAAATTTACTGGAAGTCAATAAACGAGTTATTTGAAGGACAGCATAACTCAAAAACGATAAGTCGGTTAAAAATGAAACTTGGTATTTAGTTTAATGTCTTTCAAGGATGCGAAGAAAATAGCCCCACTCTAAACTACGCTTTACATGGAAAATTTTTCAAAAAGTTTGATTTTCTTGAAAATTGCTCTAACGTTTTTTATTGAAATGCCATAGGTTTAAGATGTTTGTATGAGAAATGAAATGTATATTTTGAATTTCCTGACTATAGCCTATGTAGTCCTGTTTACTCTGGATGACTTTTGAATAACTCGCAAATCGTAAGAGATAGACAAAATCTTACTGTACAAAAGATGTAGATCTTGCTAAAACACAAATTATGTGTATGTGTGTGTATATATATATATATATATATATATATATATATATATACACATACACATAATATATATATATATATATTTTTTTTTTTTTTTTTTTTTTTTTTTTGTAGAGTGAACTATTTCGGGAATATTCCTTGTTATTTGTGTGTTTCGGAAAACTTAAAACTTTGGTGAAATGGAACATCGGTGTTCATTTTTTATATGTTAAATGTGCAAAGAGAACGGAATCTCAAAGCTTAAAAGTTTTGACTATCACTCAAAGTCTACTGTATTCTAATATTCCCCTTTCACCTACATGGAAATAAGCAATAAGATAATTTGTATAAATGTTTATCTCAACTAACACGAAGAAGATATAGGAATAAGAGTTTGTAAGAATGGTTAGTCCAAAAGTAGAGAAAGTCATGAGAGTGCAACTCATCAGATTTTTCCTTTTTTGTTTTCGTCCATGATTCTGAATCATGATGATAAAGCCGTAACTTTAAAGGATTTCATTTGTGTTTCTTTGCTTGTCCCAACCCCCCCCCCCAAAGTTCTTCCTATTGTTCCACAAATTGCTTGAAATCATATAACCTTCTTTCCAAGTCTGTGTCATACTTAAAATAATATCGAAGCCTAGATAATTGAAGTGGGATACTTGTTCTAAAGTGTTCTCTATTTTTATCTGATCCGATTCTTCTCTTTAAACCCTTTATCTTTGTTTTATTTGTCGATATAGTTAACCTTCATATCCCTCACTATGCAGAAATAGCCTTTCCTGGAGTTTGTAAGTCATCAACTTTGTGTAATGACACTGTATTGAGCAGCTGGGGTAGCTGTCTCCCCATATGCAGTAACAGTCAGCAGATCTTGTCCATTTCTTTCTTTACTTTCTTATCCCTTGTTATGCCGAAGTCGCCTTTCCTGGCATTTCTGACTCATCAGCTTTGTGTAATGGCATTGTATTGAACAGACCTTGCCAAAAGAAGACAAGGGAGGAATTCAGAGAATGAATTGGTAGATGAACCGCAACCAAAACTCCAGAAGAAATCCCGGTGTATAATTTGTCCCAGATCACGTGACAAGAAAGTGAAAACAATGTGTGCAAAACACATCTAGCCTGAACACAGAAGTGAAGCCTGTAAAACGTGATCATTCAAGAGGTTTGAACAGTCTAATGTGAATTACAGCATTTCCTTTTTCAAACCCATTTTAGCTTTAAAATGTGAGTAATTTTCTCAGTAATATTAGTTTTTTTATCACAGTCAGGGTTTTAAGTTATAATGTATTGCATTTTGGCTTAATCTATCTTTGTTGCCTATTATTAATTCAAACGTGAGCCTTATTTACAATTGTAGCTATAATTGTGCACGTTCCAAACATTCGGCTGGTGTTAAATCCTTAATCACTCCCTGAAATGGAAGGAGGCCATGTTTACGCAGCAGAAGCAGCAGTTGTAACGCGATATGCACCGTTACCGTTTGTGGCTTGCCTTACTGTGTAAGTTATTCAGGAAAATCTGTAGTGGATGCCACTTTGTGGAGGCAATAATTGTAGTGGAGGCGGCAAGTAGAGTGATGGGTGGCTGGAGTCACCCATCCCCCAGACCACATGGCAGCAAGAGTCCCAGCCACAAACAAACGACTGACCTCTCTACCAACCCCTTCCTTTTTATATTCTTGTCCTTTGTCCCGGCGGCTCTTTCCGTCATTAAAACTTCACCAACTTCTCACTTCACTCTCTCATTTTTCTCTTTACAATTTACACCACTGCCTTTGCTTTATATTAAAACAAAACACAACAATATCCCTATTTACGAATTTAAGCTCTTTGGAAAGCAAGGTCACTTGAGAAATCTTAGAGAGCTTGTTTGACCAGACTATGAACTTTTAAACTCACCATTTTACTTAAAAGAAGATTTCTATTTCACTCACAGCTACAGAGCACAAATTAAAGTTGCACAAAGCCATGATTTGTGTGACACCTAATATCACAAGTACAAAAATATATTGCAGTTAACACTGATTTCTTTCTTTATATTTCTTTCTTTTGTTTTCTTTCTTTTTTTTTCTTTTCTTTCTTTGCTTCTCTCTTTTCTTTCTCTTTCATTGTTTCATGCATTCATTCTTTCCTTCATCCTTTGTTTCCTTTCATTTCTTTCGTTCTTTCTTACCTTTCCTTTTTCTTTCTTATTTCTTTTTTCTTTACTTCTTTCTTTCATTCACTCTCTTTCTTTCTTTGTTTCCCTCTTTTTTCTTTTCTTTCATTCTTTCTTTTCTTTTCCTTTTTTCCTTTCTTTTCCTTCTTTCCCTCTCTCTCTCCCTCTTTTCTTTTTCAGAAAAAGGTACTTAAGTTCTTTTCAATAAGCAGACAGTGATTTCGGTACTGTGGCTCATGGAGGGATGAGTTTAGGGGAGACAGAAGGCGGCCATTACAGAGTAGTCTCTAGCTGTTCCAGATTAAAGCTACCTGGCGGCTAGTACTTACGTGCGTCCACCTGTCCGGGAAGACTACCGATAACCTAGGCGACACCGCCGGATATCTAGCTTACCCGCTACAAGCTCTATAGGCTAGTACCCGAGAAGTTGAAACTTCTGCCAGGACGTTCTCAATCCCATGAATATTGGAAAACATTACTATTACATCCATGTTCTAAACTAACAAAAAATTGCCCCGCGAATTCATACAAAGAATACAGTTTTATCATGATGCATGTATCAGACTACCATTACTACATAACTCCGATTCGCGCCGCAGCCTGTCTTTTTCGTTAGCCACGTCACCGTACGCCCGAGACAAACCCAGTCCAACAACTCCCAAAGGGAGGGGCTGAGATGTTCGGCCCGGACTACTTCTGGTAATTCCAGAAGTACCACGAGTGCTAGAGGTATGCAGCGCTCACGCCACAGTAGCTGAGGGAGTCGGAACTCCGCTTCCCCTCCCCTCCCCTCCCCTCCCCTCCCCCCCCCCTCCAATAGAAATTTGCGTGTGGTGGCTACGCTGTGAGACACAACTAGTACGATATTTTGCGTATTTTATTCCAATAGTTGCTATTTTGTTTATGAATGAGTTTGTAGCTTTTCCAAGTGACAGAGTTTCTCTCATGTAGAGAAAGTTTATTGTATTCATAAAACTGCAGCTTATATATTTTAAGATAACAAAGTAGTATTTATAGAATACAAAGCGATTTTTGCATATAATAGTAGGTTAGTTTACTTTTAGGGCTAGCCTTTGATTTCTTATGTAATATGTATAGGATAAAAGATAAATGAAATAAGGGTAAAGGACCAATCAAAAGTTTATGGATAACCAAAATGCAACTAAATGGAAACGAGAAGTTTCAACACACATGCCCAGTCAGGTAGATTCATTTCTATCCCAACAGATCTGTGAACGAGAACAGGTTAGAAACTTAACAAAATATTTTGACATCTTTAACCTCAGTTTTATCAGCTTCCATATGTTCTACATTTTCCAAGCTTTTCAAATTTTCCGGGCAATGCAGTTTTCTATTAATCTGCATGAAATGTTAGACAGTTTTAAAAGTAACTAAAAATTAAGTGCGCTAATGTAATGTGTTGTATTTTTGTTATTAAGACTGAAAACAATTATAATATTCAATTTCTTATTTCAAAAAATTCGGAAAAAAGCCGTTCTGACGGATTATTATTTTTGGCTTCATTAATATGGTTCAGACAAGAAGTTCACACGGGTACAAGTCATTAATAGGTTAAAGTACATAATCGTATGTTCCATACATTAGTCTTTAACATTCTGACCTATGTGGCGTTTAAATATAGCTTGCAATTTAGATATTAAACATAATTTTGCAGAAGACTCTGAACCTTGGTATTTTTTTGTTCTTGATCATAATAAGTAAATGTTATAAATATGAAACAGGTCCAACAACTTAGGTTTTCAATTTGTACGCTTGTGTCTCTTAAAGATTGACGACGGCAGTGTGTACAGTATGATAGTTCAAGATAAATAAGTACAGTTTTAGAGCTGGCGCAACTAAAGCTTGTCAATCTGCAGGATGCGCATAAGACTATTTTCTGTTCGAGGTGGTATATCGCAGTGAAAGTGTAGGAGGAATAGGCAGTGGGATCGGCAGGTACATGTGCGGAATTGACATATGGCCTTCAATCAAGTGAGGAAATCCGACTTTATCCAAATAGAACCGAAGCTACGCGCAGATTTGGTCGCTAGTTTTTGTTGCGTTACATGTATAAACTAAGTCAAAAAATGAATATTCTGACACCGGGCACATCAGACAACAAAGGACGGTCGGTTAAGCTGCTTCACACCAGCGAGCACACGAAGGCGCAAGGGCAAGCTTTCCTACACCGCTCACGTGAGCAAACCTCTGGCTGACAACAATCAAGCTCAACACAAAGGGTATCCAGAGCAAACGTCATCGCCGGCGTGTTTGTGGAAGTCGAGAAAGGTCAGTGTGACGTCATTCCCGCTATTTAAGGAGTGAGGAAACAGCAGAAGAGAGTCGGTCAGTGTATCAAGGAGTGCGAGATAGCTGTGTGTGTGGTATGTCACGTCGAAGAGAAGATGACTTGGCGAGCGTCGATTGATTGTATCGTCGGACTTAGCGTATGAGAGACAGAGAAGAAAGAACTGCATTAAGGCTACGAGAAGGAAACAATTTTGAGTTGTAATTTCACGAAAGACTGCAGACTGTGTTAACTGCAGAAAAGAACTGCGTATTTGTGCAAAAGTTTAGAAGATAATAAAGTGACAGACAAGTAACTGGACAGGACCTTTGTCATTTTGTCACACTGGTGTCAGGAGTGAGATCTAATCTAGTTTAGAGCAGCAAAATCAAAACTTTAGGCATTATTTGGAGCAAGTAGCGAAATCGCGCTCACCAAAATACTAGATCAACAAAACAAGTAGTTCTCGCTTCTCTGGAAATTTTGTAAAGTTGAAATTTGCAGCCACTTTTCCATTTCGAGAGAATTACCTAGTGACTTCTAATTATTTGACTTGCTGAAAACGTAATATTCCTTGCAATTACTTTTTAAATTATTAATTTTACCATGTTTTGATGCTTGATGTTTTAAACAATCAGAATGTTGTTTCTATCACAAAGAGAGAGTCCTACGCTGTGCAGAATGAGACATCTCTTGTCATTAACGTGGAGCTGGACGATAAACAGTAAAAGCCACAGAGAACAAACTGATCCCTGCGGTTAGCCTCGAGCTTGTCCCATTGATTTCTTTTTTTACATCCGCTTTTTCGCACGTTAACAGACAGAACAGAGATGATGTGACAATTCGATAAAGCGACGTTTTCTCCCTGCTATAAATGAACGTTTGAAACCATTACATTGAATCATTTTTATTTGTTGTTCAATCTGTGCTTTAGTTTTTACTCTAGTGCACCTGCTGGCATCAGTTTGCTCGTCTGAAATGAAACAACTAACGAATCGCGTATGGTTAAATGGATAAAAGGGAGTACATATTGAAGTTTTATATACGTACAGGAGGGGAAAATTGGTGTCACATTTCATATTTGGTGTAAAGTGTAAAACACTTGAGGTAGTTAACAGGACAAATCCCTGAAAGCGATAAATTATTGTGGTAATTTATAAAATGTCTACCAATTCTATAGCGCTTTTTCATTATTATTATTTAAGGGTAAAGTATGGCATAACAAGATTTAATTCAAATGCAGCTCCGAGATACTCAGGGCCCTCAAAGAGCTTGCGTTTCCGCCAAATGAAGAAGTAAGGAGAATATAAACATTAAAATACATTATTTTGGGCGACACAAATTAATTGTTTAAGAGAAAAAAGAACTGGTGGTAACTTATTCCTGGTTTTAGAGCTATAGACTACTTGAACTCTCTTAATTTATTCATAAATTTATACTAGATCCCGTAATGCACGATGCATTTCTTAGCGAAATGTTAGAATCAGGTACAGTTCCAATCAATATATTGTATTTCATAATAACTTCGCCATAAAATATCTAAATGCTTGTAGACATGCCTTGTGAGCTACTATGTAAAATACGATTTTATAATAGCACGAAGTACTTCCTTGGTGTGCTGGTCAAGGCAAACGGAAGGAGTGCCCTTGTAGTTGCCTAATTGTAATCCGCTGACTATAATATCTCTCCAGTATGGTGCGTTTGCAGATTAATATCACAGAGAGAGAAAGAGAGGGTGAGAGAGAGAGCGGAAAACGTTGACATATGCAACTTATAGCACTAATGTAAAATTTGCAGTTTTAAGTGCAGTACTCTGAGATAATATGTTTATTCCAATCTTAGGCTTACACCTCATCATAATTTTTTTAAATGTTTGCACAATAATGCACGCAATAATGTTTCCTCTCCGATTAACTGAAATGAGTCTAATGTTTTATAGAACTTATTGGCTTTCACGTTTCATCAATTTCCTAAAAAGCAATAATCACTATACTTTCCAAGGAATTTAATCTGTAAAATCAATGCAAATAAACATGGGTTGCCATGATTCAGTGTTATCAGCAGAAAGAGCTAAAAATCTCTTCTAAACTCGAATTACTTCTGTGAAAGCCACACCAATAGTTATTAAACGGTCACTGCTCAAACATTAGGCTGTGCGGAACCAAATGTAATATAGTATAACCGAAGCATGCAGTATTATCATAAATAGTATATAAAGATAACATAGGGATCCAAAATGTCAACAGTGACACCATAGCAACCTTATTGTGAACAGAGAGAACTTGTACTGTTCTGAAGCTTTAATAACAGCAGCAAATGCTAACATCAATAAACTTGAACAAATACAAAATCAGGCTCTTCGCCTAATCACTGGGGCAGTTAAATCCACACCTATTGATGCCATGCTTGCCTTAACACGGACCCCATCAATAATAACAAAAATAGAAGAACAAGCATTGCTCCAACACGAGAAAATGTTACGACTGCCAAACTCTAAATGGACAGAAGAGAACCTCGCCCCTTCAATCCTTAAAACTCGTAGTAGTTTCCTAGAAAAGGTAACACAGATTAAATCCAAATTGAACATTCCTAACACCAGAGAAAATCTACTTATAAGAGAAAATCCACTGGAATTATTGCAACCTACCTTCAACTTGGAATTAATAGAGGAAATAAGTAAATCAGACACACCAAAAGAAATACAAAAACTTCTAGCTCTGGAAACAATCAATACTAGGTATCCCACAGAAGAATGGCTGCACATATATACTGATGGATCCTCCAAGGAAAACCTTACTGGAGCTGGAGTTACATGTTCACATTTTTCCTTTTATCATTCTGTTGGCAGAGACACAACAAATTATGATGGAGAAATAGAGGCTATATACATTGCTCTCCGACAATTATTAAATCTTCCCTTAAATAAATTTAACAAGGCAGTAATTCTTTCAGATTCTAAAGCTGCAATTCAGGAAATATGTTCAAATACTACAAAGAAGTCAACAAAAATTAGAGAATGCTACAAAATGTTAACACAACTCCATAAAGTTAATAAGACTGTTCATCTCCAATGGATTCCAGCACACTGTGGAGTCATGGGGAACGAAGCTGCAGACTCACTTGCAAAGAAAGGCACAACAATAAAACAAAAGTCTAAATTCAATTTCTCATATTCCTCAATAAAACGCTTGATCATTAAAAATTTTTCTCATTCATACCTACAAGAAATAGAAACAAATGCCAAAGATAAAAGATGGATTACACTACTTTCCAACCCAGATATAATCCCCCAGAGACCAAGGAAAACAGCAGTGGCAGCCTTCCGGCTACTGACAAATCACGACTGCTTAGCAAGTCATCTCTACAGAATAGGTATCTCAGCCTCACCAATATGTGTCCTGTGTAACGATCCAGCAGAAATGAATGAAGAACACTTGAAGACCTGTGAAGCATTAAGATCAGAAGAAACTACAGTTCAAAAGTATTGGAAGGCACGAATGCTAATGGCTTCATTGCCAGATGCAAGGCGCTACAAAACAACAACAACAGAACTGCTGTCCTTTCAAAGTGGTATCCAAATTCAATACACTGTATGGTTCCACTTGTTGCGCAAAGAGATATAAAGACAATTATAGGATTGTGATTAAGATGGTTTCTAAATTAAACTTATTCACTCGATGCTCCCTTTCAGTCGGTCATGATGATTTACAACTAATGTATTGCTAATTTACGCCGCTCTTGCCCTAATTCTTAAACTGGTTTTATATCCCTTTCACAGGCATATTTATTAGTCCCTACGAGTGCAGTTAAATGTGCCGGTAGTAAAGGATGGGGAGGATCCACGTAAATTATGCGGTGTGATGTTATTCTAGATGATGGGATGAATTTCACAGCAGTTGCATGAGTTTTTCTTTTTTTTTTAAAGTACTACAATCTTATTGAAATAAATAAAGCTATTTATAGCATAAAAGAGCTATAAATATTTGAATTGTATTGCTAATTGCTGATATAATATGAAAATAACAAAAAGAGCAATTCAAATATTCTAAAAGTAACCTTTTAATGTGCGCTTTGCTAGTTTGCAGCAGCACATAAATGACTAACTCAAGGAGTTGATATATACTTCAGGCCAAGTTATAATTTTAAACTCTAGCATATTGACACCATGGAACAGGTAAATGATAAATATCTTGAGGAGAAAGACATTCATTTTTTAGATACATTTTCAGGAGAAGAAAGGTAATTGTACAGGTCTTTGAAGTGGAAGAAATCCTAATGCTCTTCAGGGTTATTGTCGCCCCCCCCCCTTTTTTTTTTTTTTTTTTTTTTTTGAGGACATGCTCAGAGCATTATCTTGGCTCATCTTAGGTGTGTCATTCTAAACTAACATTCAAATAAATGCCCATGAGAACTTGAGTTGTTATTAGGAGATACCCTATCACTGCTCAGATACTTTCTTTTCGGAATACGATAGGTTAGTACATGTTTTACATTAAATACACTGCGAGCAATAATTCTGCAGAATACTAAGAGTAAATTTTCTTTTTTTAATTTTAAAGCGGTTTACTTGTCAATTTGCACACTTACTATGAGGGAATAAAAACTTAAAAAATGACACTAACTTATATTCAGTGAAAATATAGGTAAGCTTTTTATTGAAGTTGATATTAATAGTTGTGGAGAAATAAATCGTTGTTTTTGTGAAGTTTTTGGTGCTGAAAGGTTCCTTGTTTCCCAGTGTAAATTAGTTTTTGTAAGCCAATGAATAAAGCAATCAAAAAATGCATGCTTAAATCTTTAGATAGGAAGTTTAGATTATATATGCAAATTTACATGGAAGTCAGAGCAAAATGTAAATACAATTAATACATGTCACGCCCAAAACTGCAAAACTGAGAAAAAAAGACCTAAAGAAAGGTTCAAAGGGGTTAAAATAGAGTGCATTACAAGTCGCTACGCTTTTAAAAATTGCAGATCATAAACATTTTTGGCAAAAGGCTTCACACGTGCTCAAACAATATTTAGCTCTATAGGTTACTTCAAAAATAGAAAATATTGGAATTTTTATCTAAAAACTCGGTACCTGTGCCGCTAGCAACCCTTGTTGAAATTTTTAACCGTTATTGTTATACATTTGTTATTTATCTAATCCCTATCGATTTAATATTGCAGAAGTATATTTTCTTTTACGTCTCTTAGTTAAATAGTCGTGCTACTAGTGATGAAGTAAAGTAGGAATAATAGATTAATAACACAACGAGGATAACTGAATCGAACAGTGTATAAAAGAAAGTTAAAATATGTCTTCTTTTCCAAAACATATTAAACTAGATTTTGTAGCAATTTGTTATAAATAAAACAAAGTACCCATTGAGAAAATAAGTTAATTGTTAGCACGAAATTGGTCTTATATATGCCCATCGAGAGTGGATGGGTGGTTGGGTGAGTAGGTTAGTAGAATAAGTAGAGTGAGCGAGGAAGGGAGGAAGCAAGGGAGGTTTAAGGGCCCGTTGACAACTAGGTCATTTGGGTCCACTAGTTGGTATTTTGATCTCTCCTGTGCACCCATGCACGTATTAAAACGGATATATAAAATATATTTGAATTACGTAACGGTGTTGAACTTAAAGTCAGAGACTGAACTCGTTTCAAAACGTTTTCCCAAATTCCATTTTTACACCTCCCAACAGTCAGTCATGACAGTCTTCTAAAATACAATTTTTATGGGTTGTATGTGGATAGTGGAGTTCATAGAGGTGTTTCATTCTAGATATCGAAAAGGCCGCGCAAACAGAAGCCGGAACAGTACGAATGCTATTGGTGAGAATAATTGTGTTTCCTCGTAGCTCAGTCAGTAGATACCTGCATGCTTTGAAAGGAATCGCGGGTTCAATTCCTGGCATGGACGGTAGGAACTTTTCTCCAGCCAATATTGTTCGTTATCCTCCCCAGAATCTCAAACTATGAATAAGAGTGTGAATCTTCGCATGATTTCAATGTTAAAAAACCCTAAAGACTCAAAAACCGATGTTAAACGAGTAAGGCTGTTAAGCAATATGTTCCACCGGAAAGGCCGCCGATATGACCTCTGCAGTTAAAGGTCAGATGTAGATGGGGCAATTAAGAAAAATATCGTTTGCGGGGCATTTATTGCACCGTCACTTATAGCTGCATGCAAGTAACCTTTCTCAGAAAAAAAATGTTTTAATCTGGTACGACTGTCCATTGGGACATACAATTTCAATGTTCACCATTGGATGGACTGTACTACAAGCGGAGGGGATTCCACTCTGTACGCACTTAGTGCAATTGTATTGTCAGACCGCTGGCGGGAGGGATGAGGTGAGAACGCCCTAGGGACGTGTTGGAATCGTCGAGGAAGACAACCAATGTGACGATCCCTAACGTGGTCTGGAGGTTCTTCATCTCGACAGTAGGATCCGCCAAGCAGCCACTAGCCTCATGAGTTTCTACAGCGGTCCCTCCTCCCCAACAAATTAGGCGAGAACAGCAGTTACAGGTCGCAAGTTCTCAACTCGCCCATCCTAACATTTCTGGCTCTGAAAGATCGCATTGAAATGAGGTTGAAATTAAGTGGAGGGACGGGAAATCCGGGCGATGTAATTATCCTTCCCAGTATTCTCCTGTGGTGACCCGGAAACTCATGGGTCAGGAAGGTCGGCCACGGAAGTCGAACCCATGACCTCTAGAATGTGAGCCGCGCACATTACCGCGGAGTTATCTTGCTCGGTAACCTTTTCCATTAAATGCCTAATACTACTGAACTCAAATAAGAGGAATTCCTTCAGTAGAGTGCAGATTGTTCAAATTTTGAGACTAGTCTCGCGTACACCATGACGACTGTGATGTTTTCATGGGGTTTTATAAGCAGTGCAGAATGTGAAGAGCCTATGAGACGCTGACATACATAAAACCAGACAGAGCAAACACATCAGTGTAAAAGTGTATCCATTTTGGTCGAGGAACGGGGAGAAAGCATTCAAGTTGCACTCAAGCTTTTGTACTGCAACCCTCTACACCCTTCCTCCCTCATCCCGTCACACACTTAGTACTGGTAGACGCTTCAGAGCAGTCAAGTGCAATAAATCACAGAGAGTTACTTGGCCCAATATCTTCAGTACTAGAGACGTTATCGCCGCGTAATTCCAAGCCCAGAGTTTCCTTTTTTCCGTGCCGATATCAATTTCCATTCTATCACTCGCGACTCACAGTGCGAGAGAAGTTCAACATAAATCAATCCCATTCTGCCTCTGCCCCATACTTCGGGACGTTTTTCAAAAGACGGGCTGCACAGGAAAGTCAATTAGGAACTTCCACTGGCTTCAAATAATTCATACGCCAGCGAGAGAATTCAGGAAAAAGAGAAAGTCTTTCATTTTAAAAGTGGCATAGCGAGGGATGAAGGGAGGGGAAGAATCAAACAATCTCTGTTTCCACAGTTCTTTTTTCTTTCTCTCTGCTTCGCTTCGCTTTTCCTTATATACACAGGCATAATCGAAGACGGATATAATTCATCTCGAAGAACAATCCTTGGAGAGAAGTGTTATGGGTTTGAAATATCCATCTGCCTCACAGAGGTACTGCTTCCTTTGGAAATCAAAGGTTTTGCTAATCCTACAAGAGAAAAACGTAGCTGATTTTAAGCTCTTTGATAAGCCAAGAAAAAATTAAGCTACCTCTAAATATGTTTTATCCGTTAGCTCCATTTTGCACAGCCAGTTCCTATACAAAAGATAACTAATGTGAAACCTCACGTGCTAAACTACTTCACGTTACTTTATTTTGTTTTTTGAGTAAATGTTAAAGCAGTTATTGCTTGCTACTCATATTTGTCTATTTAAATCCTCCCTCATTAATTTTACTCACTCGAGCAAGATACATGTTATGTTCCAATAACACCTAAATGCTCCAACAAATACAATCTCTGCCCCTTCCACTAGAATTGGAATTTTACGATCACCCTGAACTTCCATATACAGTATTTGCGTATACTATGTGTAACAAAATTAATTTGTTGTGGCATAGGATACAGTGACTGTTAGGGAAATTTAGTTTTTTTTTTTTTTTTTTTTTTTTTTTTGTGTATCAATATAATTGCACCTTTTTTTAAAATTTAAAAAAAATCAGATATGTTGAACTCACATGACTTTCTGTAGTCATGTACAAACTATTCTGAAAGACGCTTATTTCCTATTTTATGTTAATCGAAATAAACATTTGTAGGACGTATTATCAATTTTCTTGTAGATGCCAAGGGAATATGGGAGTAAGTAGGCTTTAAGCGTTAGCCGTTTTAAAGCTGGTCTTTTTAATGCCTTTAAAGTTTTAAAGTTAGATTATCTCTGTATGAGTAAGAGATAATAAACATAATGCCATCACTAAGTTACCTGTGCACTGTGTATTTTAATATCACCAAATATATCACGATTTTGGCTAAGGCAACCTGTAATCACACGTCTTGAAACATAAAAGTAAACGAATAATAGGAACAGGTGAAAATATCAAATAACAAATACGAATTAAACTTAAAATAAAGTAGTGTTACGTATTTGATTGAATAGTAATTCCTCGAAGTTAAGTGCGCTGGTGGACAGCTCTCAAACTATGTATTTAATTGCCTTACTGCACATTTTTACTTTCTCTACTCGTATAGTAAGTAGAGGAAATATTGTATTCCACCCAAAAATTCGATGTCGATACTTTACCGCAAATATATGCTTTGAAGACCCTGATATAAAAATAGAAAAAGATCTGTGTGTGTGTGTGTCTGTCTGTCTGTCTGTCTGTCTGTCTGTCTATCTTTGGGCAGCATAACTCAAAAACGAAAAGTCGGTTAAAAACCGAAGTTGGTATTTAAGTTTAATGTCTTTCAAAGATACGACACGAAGATTTTGAGGAAAATTGCTTCACCCTAAATTACCCTTTAGATGGAAAATTTTTCGAAAATTTTGAATTTCTCGAAAATGGCTCTAACGACTTTGGTTAGAATGCCGTATGTCTGAGATGCTTTTATGGCAAACGAAATGTAGATTTTCAATTTTCTGAATATAGCCTACGCAGTGCTGTTTACTATGAAGAACTTTTGCATAATTGATAAACTGTAAGAGATAGAGCATCTTACTGTACAAAAATGTAGATCTTGCTATAATACCCAATTTATGTTCAAATAAATTTGTTTGTAGGGTGAACCATTTCGGAGATATACCTTGTTATTTGTGTATGTTTCGGAAAACAAACTTTCGTCAAATGGAACATCGTTATTCGCGTTTTTATATGTTAGCTGTGAAAAGCGAACGGAATTTGAAAGCTTTAAAAGATTTGACTATCGCTCAAAGCCCACTGTATTCCCATATTCCCCTTGCAACTACATGGAAATAAGCAATAAGATAATTTCTGTAAATGTTTATCTCAACTAACACGAAGAAGACATAGGAATACGAGTTTGTAAGAATGGTTAGTACAAGAGTAGAGAAGGTCATATGGTGCAACACATCAGAGTATGAAATAAATTCTGTGCTTTAACGAGACCTATATTTTTGTAATAAGGTTTGGTCTGTCTCTTACGGTGTACTAGTCCTGCAAAAGTCATCAAGAGTCAACACGACTGCATGGGCTATCGCCAGAAAATTTAAAATATACATTTCATTTGCCAAAAAATATCTTAAACACATGGCTTTTTAACCAAAATCGTTAGCACCATTTTTAAGAAACTAAACATTTCTTATACTATACAAGAGGACGAAGACCCATTGGACGGCCAACTGAAAGGCGATAATAGATATGAGCCTGAAACAGGCCAATACCCAAATCGTGAATAATGAAGAAGAAAGACAGAAGATTAATATGGATTGAACGGCATGACTCGCAGTTTATGTAACGTATTAGTTATATTGAGTTCAAGATGATGATTCATAGATAATTTGTATTCAGTAAAGGTAGTATTACGTAACGCTACAAGTTATGGAACTCCTCTGGTCTTTTATTTTGGTTAAACAAATACTAGACGTCTGCAACATATCACTGTAAATTTCCAACTCGGTTTCAAGACTTCAAGCTTAGCTGCAAGTTAAAAGATACAAAAACGATTAGCTAACCAATATCAAGACATTTCGTCAACAGTTGTTATCAAGATGTATTTGACAGATGGGAAACTCCATTTGTAAAAGCTGTCAATACTATGGGTATGCTAGTTCAAAATTGTAACGAAAATAAATGGAAATAATGACGTGTGAAACGTAATTTTATGTGTGCCATTTATTGCCAGTCATATTTTATAATTAATTCTTCCTAAACTAAATGTTGAAACGTAACTTTCTCTTAAAATTTAACCATTTTTCTGCTTTTTTTGAAACCATTTTTCCTATAATTCTTATACATTCTTTATTGCTCTATAATGAATTAACCAAGCAGCCTGAATGTTTGCAAAACTTGACTGCTAGGGTTTAGAATGTCGGAGTGAGCTCTGATAGTAGAGGTACGATTAGGAGAAATAGGTATATAATATTGCCTGAAGTGGCCTTCGCTCATATTGCAAGGATGTACAAAGTAGATCTCGCATCCCTATTACATGTTGCATTGATGATATTTTTTCTATTGATGGAAAGCATTATTCCTCTTGACTAAATTAAATATAGATGAAAGGATCTTTGACGAAATGACTACAGTCAATGTCCGGTGACCAAACAAGTAATGTAGAATAGTTGCTGTTGATGATACTCTAGGAAACGTTTCATGTTATGGCCTTTATCTACTTGACTGTCGCAAAATAAAACTCTGGAACTCATTTTGCTGTAGAGGATTCACTAGAATAGTGTTGCCGTTTTCTAAGATCCTTAGATAGAGTACAACTTCATAAAAAGGCAATGTAGAAGGCAATTACATTACTAAGCTCGACAGACTTCAACACCATCTACTAGTGTATTAAGAACCATGAACGTTGAATTGCATGAGACACCATTTTTGACTGTAAGATAACTCAGGGAAACCTCATTTAAACCGTGGAATCGCGTTACTTTTCAGCTGAAGAATCTCTAACGTCTTTTCATCCTTTCTGTAGAGTTAAGTTTCCTCCGTTAAAGTGCACATTCAGGGCGTTATCTCATGGCACCTGCCTGTTACGCCAGAAGAACCCTTGCAAAAGAAATATCACACAGAAGGGCGACGTGACGTCCTGCAGTTTACTTAAGAGATTCTCAAATAGTGATTCACTTGAATAAACTAAGATACCGGACGTTCCGTAACAAAATTTACCCGTCCTCCCTTTCTCCTTGCTTTGAAAACTGAAACAGTTGTCTTCCGTTTTCTTTTGAAGGTAAAGAGTGGTCCAAATGCCTTGTGTTTTAGAACTAGACTAGAGAAACAGAAACAGACAGAAAACGGAATATTCATTGTTTAAAACTCGGCTATGGCATTGATTTTATCAGTCTGATTCTACCTTTCTAACATTATCCTAGATATAGCTTTTTGCGAAAGAATAATTATCACAATATGTTTTATTTCACTTTATAAACGTAGTTTAGCTTCAACACTAGCTTGGTTCCTAAGCTTTAATCAGCATATCCTTCTTACACCCCAAGTGTAGTCATGATAGTTTTGACAGCTAATTTTAAACTAATTTCTTTAATTTTCATCAGAATGTTCTGCACTTATTTTTCTTAATTCATCCTGTACTACAGCATAGAGGGGAGGCGGTGAATGGCTCTCAATCAATTTTAAAATGTTCATACTCACCAAGGACAAACGACCTGCATGTTGCATTGTTTGGTATCGTCAAATATCTACTTCATTTGCATGTCCTTGGTGGTTTTTTTCCCTCTTCCCACGCTAGGTAATGTATTAAATGATGCCATTAGCTTTAACCAACCAGAAAAAGGAAGAACACAATTTGTTGATTATATTGTGTATATTCCTCCGTCTCTGAGATGGGGAGATGGCTTTAAAGTGTCATGCAGTGTATCTGCTTTGACAGTTAACTTTTAAGATCTCATCCCTATACTATGCCATCTTGTTTCATCACTAGTCTATAGAGGAATCAATGCAGAGCAACTGTACCTCCGCCTTTGTGACGGGTATATTGCATATATTGCATTAGGGTGCCACCCACTCTATTTGAGTCATCTGTGGATAGATGGAAAGCATTCTCCATTACCATCTATTTTTTTCACTTTTGCTATTGTTTTAGACATAAGGTGGAATTTTGGGTCATGGTATGAAATATTCTTGTGAGCCTTACCAAATTTAATAAGTCCTCTAACCGCATTACAAATGTTGCGTAGAGTAAAACAATAAGACATCAAACTAAAGAACTGGAATATGAATATGTTACTCTTTGCAGATGATGTAAAAATTACGAAACAAATGAAGATGTACAAAGGACTAAGGATCTCAATAAATAAAACAAAGATAATGGCATTCCATGATAAACATACAGTCCAATAAAATGGTTTTAAACAGCAATACATTAGAGTAAACAAATAAGTCTAATTAATTGAGATGATGATAATGATAATGAAGATCTAAGCAATAAAGTAAATAAATTTCAGTATATTAGCAAGAACATTAAAAAGAAATGTAAAGAAGGAAACACATTTAAAACTTTACAAAGTAGTGGCTGTGATGTGAAGCATGGGTGATAAAAAGAAGGATTGGAATAGAATTAATGCAGGCGAAATGAGATACCTAAGGACAATTAAAGTATGCACAATTATGGGCAAAATAAGAACGAAGAAATAAGGGACGAATTAAATATTATTCCTGTAAATAAAAGCATAGAGGAATATAGATGACAAATGTTTCCCTTTGTTATGAGTACCAACCGACTGGAAGAAAAAGCGTCGGAAGGCTCATAACAAGATGAGGAGAAACGTGAGCCCGGAACAGGAGGAATTCCTAATCCATGATGATGATGGTATGAAATGTCTAATCCTTGGCGACGGGGGGAGGGGGGAGTGAGGGAACTATAAAAGTCCCAGTCAGATTGGTTTGTCCATGTGTTTTGAACCCGGGACCTCTTGAATGCGACCACAGGCATCACTGCCTGAGCCATCCCTCTCGGTAAAGCTGCGCTTGTGTGAGTACTTGTACTATATAATATTGCAGAATTGTTTAAAGTTTCCGAGATAAGTATGATTTTCTTTCTGGGAAAGAGATTGCCACACATGCAAATCCGCAACCGCAGTCAGAGAGGGAATGGTTATTTGTGCCGGAGCGTTACGACTAAGTGCAGAACACGGGAAAGCTATCTGTATGTAGTGGCAAGGGAGTAAATCATCGCGTAAATTGTGGTCTTCTTGTTACTATTAACGTTTTGCTTGTTTCTCTCGTACTGCGGCAACTTGTCTCATGCTCCAGATGATTCCGAGTGCAATTTGTAATACTGCGAACTAACAGCAGTAGTCGGTCCAGTTTCCATGGCTGCGCTCCAATATTAGGTTATGACATCAACAACTCTACATTGTCTCGACGTTATGTACGTTGTTTGGAAAGTTTCTCGTTGACATAGAAACCGATGATGATGGTATCTCATTGTTGCAAGATGAATGAGTCCTGTTCTCTGACCAAGTTAGCTCCAGCCAAGGTAAGCAAATTTTATATCAGCAGCCCAAAGTAGGTTAGGGGAATAGAATGCTATGCTCCAGCACATTACCTCTGTCGATTGATTTTTGTAGTGTGCTTTAGAGATTAATGCCGGTGTTCCATGGTCAAATCTTTTTGACCAAACTTTTTGTATCCAATGGAATTGTACACAAGAGAAACAGTGTCTGTCACACTATGATTCATTTTGGTCCAATGCAGATGGCAGTTCACGTATCAAGCGTGAGAAATAAACATGGCGGAAGCAAATATTAATTTAGCGATTGCTATATTAAGTGTAGGTTTGGCATATATTTTCATGAGCCTCAATAGAAAGAAAACATGTATTAGAAATACGAAAAAGACATTGGTGGGTACGATCATAGTTACGAAGAAGAGAACAGGGTGCGGGAGGAGTTATACTGGGTCTAATACAAAACGAATTCAGGTTAGAGGACCCGGAAAACTATCGCAATTTTCTAATTGGCGAAGATTTGTTTCTCAACCTTTTACATCATGTCGAAGGCAAAATTACACACCAGGACACAAATATGAGACAAGCACGAAAGAGATAAGGAACACACACACACACACACACACACACACACACACACACACACACACACACACACACACACACACACACACACACACACACCGGTATAATATATTAAGCCACTTGCTGTTAAGGTTCATGCCCAAACGCCCTTGGAAAACTAACATTGGGACGTCAGGTCTAATAAATAGCGCACACAACACAAAATTCATATCAATTCGACATTCATATCAGTTTCTCTACCCCTTCTTCTACAAACCTCTATGTGCGTCATATTAAACAAGATAGACATTGTTATAGTGTTTAACGCCCACTTTTACTACTACGGCACCGCAGACGGTGACACTGATGACACATGGAATGAAGATGGAGTACTGGTGGAATGAGATAGCGGGGAAACCGGAGAAAACCCGCCCTGACGCCGCTTCGTCCATCACGAATACCACATGCGGGTCCCTGGGATCGAACCCGGGCCGCCTAGGTGGTAGGCGAGCGCGCTAACCGCTCGGCCACGGCGCCACCAAGATAGACATTTACAGATACCAAAGTTGGTATTTAAGTCTTTCAAGGATGCGACACGAAGATCTTGAAGAAAATTGCTGCACCCTAAACTACCCTTTACGGGCAACATTTTTCGAAAATTATGATTTGCTGATTTTCCTTTGATTTCTAACGATTTTGATTTAAATGCCATATGTTTGAAATATTTTATGACAAATGAAATGTATATCTTGAATTTTCTGGCTCTAGCCCATGAAGTCCTATTTACTCTGAATGGCTTTTGCATAGCTGGTAAACCTTAAGAGATAGAGCAAATCTTACTGTATAAAAAAATGCAGATCTCGCTAAAACACACAATTTATGTCTGAATAAATTTTTCTGTAGAGTGAACCATTTCGGAGATATCCCTCGTTATTTGTGTAAGTTTTGGACAACTTACACTTCTGTCGAATGGAACATCGCTATTCATTTTTACAGGTTAACCGTGCAAAGAGAACCGAATTTGAACGCTTTAAAAGATTTGACTATTGCTCAAAGCCTACTTTATTCACATATTCCCGTTGTACGTGCAAGATAACAAGCAATAAGATAACTTCTGCAACTAACACGAAGAAGATATAGGAATAAGAGTTCGTAAGCATGGTTAGTTAGATTTTGCGTCTCTTTAACCCTCAGCCGTGCATTGCGTTGCAGTGGTCGGTTGATTAAATGTACGTTGCGTTTGATTTACCAAAGCACTTTCAAATGTTATGATTTGAGCATCTGCTCATTAGTGACTTCTTTGATACTGTTTAGTTTAAGAAGTGGTGACAAAGTCGAAGTGCATAGATTTAGAACAGGGGTTGGCAAATCTGCACCGGCTGATGATATAGTCTAACACCACAATAAGGAGCAAAGCAACAGTTCACTCTGCTTCACCCTCTCTCCTGCAAACAACGCGGGTTCAAAGATACACAAGCAGCGATGTAAACCGCAACGATACGACATAGCTGTTTCTATACCACGAAAACTAAAAGAAAAGAAAAGATAAAAAATAGTGTTAAAGCCTTCTCAGTTTGTACATATGTATTAAACATATGTATATAAAATCATGCGTGCGTTAGAAAAGTCCTTACTCCGCCACTATGGCTTTCGAAACCCCTTGTTCGGACCGTGCATTACATGTGTGTATGCTGGGTTGCGTTCAGTGACGTCATCGTTGCTGTAATCGCGATGGCCAACTTGCCGACTCCTGCCTTAGAAGATCCACCAAGTGATCATCGTGTAATATATTGCGACACAGACTTTTAATGTGGTTCAATTTGAAGAAATTCCGTTCGCAAGTATATGTAGAACTATTTTCATTTTTATACACACTTTTTGCAATTGCCATTTCTGTATCTGCTTTGTTTTAATCGACATAAGCAGTTTCAGAAAGTATCTTATTGCTAATTTTCTTGTAAGTGCAAAGGGAATATGGGAATATAGTAGGTTTTAGTCCGCCTCGGTAGCGTGATGGTTAGCGTGTCTGCGTCACGTTCAAGAGGTCGCGAGTTCGAATCCCGCTTAGGGTAAGTTATCCGGGTAAGGTTTTTTTTCCGAGATTTTCCCTACCCTGAGAAGGGTCGGGTAACTTAAAGCTCCATGGACCTCGGGCTCATTTGAGCATTCGTCCGATATTACACAATGTTGGAGGACGTTAATTTAAAAAAAAAAAAAAAAAAAAAAAAAAAAAAAAAAAAAAAAAAACTAGGTTTTAAGCGGTAGTGAAATGTTTTAAAAAGCTGCTTGCTATGTGATGCCTTTGAAATCCGGTTCTCTTTGCAAAACCAAGTGATAAAAGTAATAGCATAATTGCTATTTCAAAAACGTATAAGTATGGCCAAATTCAAACAAATAATATGGAATATCTCGCAAATGGGTCACCCAAAAGAAAAACGAAGTATTTGACCCAAGTTGTATATTTTAACGAGATCCAGATTTTTTTTTTTTTTTTTTTTTTTTTTTTTGTGTGTGTGTGTGTGTGTTTAGTAAGCTTTTGTCTTTTTCTTACTTTTTACCATTTATGCAAAATTTATCCAGAATGAGTAGGTCTTCTGATGACATTTCCAGAAAATTAAAGGTATGACTTAGAAACTGTCATTGCATCACCTGTTTGTGTCATCACTGGACACTGTGTGTCCCTCTGATTGAGGAGTGTAGTCAATACGTAAGGTTCTCCAAAGAGAGAAGGTTGGACATCCCTGGATTAGACCGTTCGCCTACCACCTAGGCGATCAGGGTTCGATCCCAGGGACCCGCATGTGGTATTCGTGGTGGTCGAGGCGGTGTCTGGCCGGGTTTCCTCCGATTTCTCCGGTTTCTCCCGCCACTCATTCCACCAACGACTCCATCATCACCTTTCCATTTCATTCAACCATTTCATATCATCCTCTTCCTCACTCTCGTACCTGGTGCTTTGCTGACCAGCCGCTTCCAGGTCTTTACTTAGTCTGGTCCATAGGTTCTCCTGCTCCCCGACAGGCGTCTGACCCTAGCCACTGACTTGTAAGTCCTAGAGGTTGTAAGTTTTACACAAGGAGAAGGAGAAGGAGCATTTGCATGTCAAACAAACCAGAAACTCTATTAATAGTGAACTAATATTCTGCACACATTTATTCCGATTTGTCTGACAATTTATCGCATATAGTTCTGTGTTACACTTGCTGCAGAATATTTTCGCTTTGTTTATCTATTTGATGAATTTAATTATTTTATACCTATATGTACAGCGACTTAATCAGTAAAACGTAACACAGTTACTTACTTTTCTATATTTAAAAGATGAAGTCTTAAACGTAACAGGAACAAAATTATATTTTATAGTATAAAAACCCAAGACAGATGATAAACTAAAGCAGTTAAAGGGCTAACTGGTGAGAAATTATGAATAAGTAGCTTATAAAATACAAGAAAATTAAGGTGCAACTTAGATTAAATGTTTTATTTGTTATTGTTAGTTTTCTGTTGAATATTTGGGGAGAAACTTCGTGACGCCTTGATTCTAAGCACTGCATTAAAATGTATTGCTATGCTAAACACTGCTACGACGTCACTGGTCGCAGCTCAGCAGGCAAGCTCTTGGCTCTGTCTACTGCCTACCACTCTAAAGTAGTGTACCCAGCTAGAGAGTAATTGAACACCTTCGTTGTACAGCCTTATGACCTACACCACAGTGGCTGTATTTTGTGCGCATACCGAAAAGATTTCAAGATAACCTATTCCTACTTTTTTGTCTGGCCACTTGAGTTGCATTCCTTGCTTTATCAGCATCACTTTTCATAATCGTCTCTGTGTAATTTAAGATGACCAGTTGTAATCGTACAACCAGTACTTAAAATGTTTGTTGCAGTAATACTTCGAGTACCACTTACAAAGGAAAGTGCAAGTGGGCCAGAACTGTTGAGAAAGTTGAAGTGCTTTTGGCTATTGCAATATTTTCTGTATGACTGCTATATCCGTACCTTTCAATGCACAACGATCAAACTTTCCTTCATAAACACAGAATCATTTTTGTTACTTTCTTCTTGAGTAGTAAATTTAAGAGCCGTGTGCAATACAGTCCAGTGCCATTGCTCTATCGTCAGAGGATCATTACTCTTTGCCCTCCAATTGCTCTTTAGCTTTCCAATTGCTTTGTTTTCCTTCCACGAAAACCCGGAGAGTTACGGCTCTTCGCAAAGTACATAAATTCTCAAAATGCTTACGGAAAAGTGCAGCGATTGTCAACAAGTGATGCCATTCTTGACTTTATTATTTCTTTTACGTGCAGTCTAAACTCATTTTTACTTTCCTTGCCCTTACTTTACTTGAGCCAAAGAAAGCATTGCATTCGGTTCCGTAACTGAGTACTGTTTTTTGCGAGAAATGCAAGATTTGTATCACTGAAAGAAGAAAAGAGAGAAGGGGAGGGAAGAAAGCATTTGGGAAAGGAATTGCTCGCATACATGAGTATATAGGCCTAAGGAGAACTATTGGCTGAGCACTGGCTTTCTCTGTCCAGTGATGCGAGTTCCATTTCTGCCCAGAACGAAGACATTTACGTATGGATGCTTATTAACTGTTTTCAGCCCAATGTATTTTTGGCTGAAACCAATTTTCAAGACGTGATGGTATGTGATGGGCACTTGTCCCCTAGAGCTGCCCTTAATCTTCAATTGTTCTCAGTAATAAAATTCACGGACTAGGATTTTGAATCCCTGCTGTGGTATTACCAAGAATAGTTATGTTCATGTAGACTAAAAGGCATTGAGCACTGCTCTGACCACGCGTTTTCAATTTATATTAAAAATAACAGAAGAAAATATTTTTTTCAGTTTTGTTTTTTAGTTTAGGCTATGCTAACATAAAATTTAAAGAAGTAATCAATCGTAACAGTAGATAAATACTGAAAGTTAACACCTGCAAGTGAAAATTGCTATCCAAATTTCAAAAATAAATATACCTAGTGATGCTACATGGCAGCATTTTACTAGAGGGTTCATCATACACTGCGCTAAGCATAAGTAAGGCACTTAAAACTTTTTGTCGAATGGCAGTTGCCAGTTGCGTTTACTCTCAGTGCAAGGGAAGTTGTATGCATTGGCCAAAAATTAGCATGCCCTTGGATAGCCTCGTAACCTATCGAGAGCTTAAAGGTTTCCAACGGACTGCGCGATATTTTGCCCGTCCATCCGCGTCCTCGGCGCTCTCTGCCGTCTGCCGCTATCATAGAAAGGCGCGGATTAAACCGTACAAAAATTTTAAAACTAGTTTTAAAGACTTTACTTATATGTGTGAAAGAAGATGCTGCAGCTGCCTATCGTCGTTGTCAACACACATATTTTGGCACCTCTTTTAGGAAACCACCCATCACTCACCATAGTTCACTTTGAGAAACGCTGTCAATTTCCAGGCGGATATTTTGTTTAAATTCTTCCAGAGTGTGTGGGTTCGTCTTGCACACTTCATGTTTTAAGTTACCCCAGAGGTTAAGTTATCACAGAAGGTTAGGTCAGGGAACCGAGGGGCCCACAAATCTCTACTAATAATTCTGTCCCGAAACACACTTTCAATTGTTGTCATCGGAAGATCGGCCATATGAGCTGTTGCAGAGTCTTATTGAGGATTTCTCAGACCTCCAATAAGCGGGGTGACTTAATATATTAAGTGTACAAGACAAGCTCACACACCCTGGAAGAATTAAAACAAAATATTCGCTAGAAATTGCCAGCATTTCTCAACATGAACTACGGCAAATGAAGTTTCCTATAGAGGTGCCAAAAATGTATGGTGGGCAGGTTCAGCATCTCATTTCATAAAGTTAGTAAGTAAAGCCTTTAAGAGTAATTTTAAGAATTTTGTATGGTTTTATCGCCTTTCTAATATAGAGACAGAGGGCAACGAGTGCCGAGGACGTAGAAAGACAAAACACTGCTCAGCCTGTTTGTAAGATTTTTGCTCTCCCATTAGAAAAACTCCATGTCCGGGAACTGTACTATAGTGTGCCAACCCAAGGGGCCACACAGGAGAAAATTCTAAGTACGAAGGTAGGAAAACAGCTTGAAATTTGGTACATTACTCCCTTCATATGACAGAAACGCGATTTCAAAGCAGATAAAATAGTGTTATTGAGTTTAGGTTAAAGAAAATGAAAAACAAAACATTAATTTAGTTGTGATTAATATTGTATATATAGAGGAAGCATCGAGTCTATGGTATGTACTACAGAATGTAAGAATGTGAGGAAGATAAACATACAGATTTCACAGAGCATATAATACATACGCAACGTTTAGCAAGTGAGCAACCTTTCCCATGCTCGTGTAGAGTACTTTTGTCTTCTTAAACACGTAACTCTTTCCTCCAATTATGGTGTTTTATTTGTCTCTGTAGGATAGAAAGAGATAGCGTCATCTGAAACGAAGCCATTTCATGTAAATGGGAATGGAAACGTTTTTCAAGCTTCCTTTTCTGTAGTTTATTGCGTGGACTTCTTTATTTGCTCCGAAGAGCCAAGTGAAAATTCTACCAGTGCACGTCTAGAGACAATAATCGAAATAATAAAGTATAGCATCGATCCGTCCCTGGGGCTTTTGTAAATAGGGTTTAAAGGATTTGTTACATTCACACATTGCCGCAGTTAAAGGAATGCAATTTCCTTTTTCTTTTGTGTGCGGAATTGGCGGACTGGGTGGTCCTTTGTATTTCGTGTTGTAAGAGATTCTGATGTGAATCGAACTTGTTTACATTTGCATAACGCCGACAAGGGAGTTGCATTAACTTCAGCCTTGGTACCGGCTTTGTTGGTTAATTTATCTGGCTATATACATTTAAAACAATTAAGAATGGCTTAGCATGTCCTTAATATGCAAATGGCTCACCAATTTTACCCAAATCGACAAAATAAATGTATCTATTATCCATTTATTTAATATTTGGCGATGACAGTTATGTTTTCTACAACTGTACTCCAAATTCTTACAATTGATGGTACCATAATCTCTACTATAATCCAAACTTTTACCAGTTTCGAAAATACAGGTTCCAAAAACACTGTGTGGGAATGAAACATGGGTCGCGACAGAGAAAACAAAAGAAAACTCGAACTAAACTAAAAGGGGGTGGGATATAATACAACAGGGCATAACAGAAAGGAAGATGTAGACTGTTGAACATGATTTATGAGTATAATAAACGGAAGAGGGAAGATTACTTCTAACTCAGAATTACTTATAAATGAGATTTTGATAGTGTATCACATTTTGTTTAAAGAAAAAGTAATACAGTGGACCTACAAATGTCAAATTTTACGAACAACAAAGATATGTACCAAGAAAACATATTGAACTTGGACCTGTTTTGAAGAAATCAGTTAATTTGGCTTGTTTCACTTTTCTTGCATTGCACTACTTACCGATGACTATATGTACCGTAGTATAAGCAATTCCTAAGTCTGGTGTTGTGAGGTTAAGTTCCAATTCGTCTGGTATGACACAATGTTGGAGGACTTTAATTAAAAAAAAAAAAAAAAGAAAAAAGAAAAAAGTTAAGTTCCAACTCTCGTATGAATTTTAGCATTTCCTTGTCTTCTGTTCTCCATGGCGGATTTAAAGCAATTGAGAACTGAAAGATAAAAGCGCTCTTAATCAGCTAACACCAGATACCGAACACTTCTATCTTTACTTCTTGCTTGTTGCTAAACATTGTCGCGTCGAAAGCTGCCGGCTAAACCAGCAAACGTCTTTGTCTACTGTTTCTGCGGCCGAAAGCCCCAAGTTTCTACGAAGATAGCATATGCCGTATGCTCATTATAATTAGGTAAAACTCAGTTATATGTAAATGAAATTTAATATGTATAAGAGCGAATTGCGTATAAATGCATTACACATAAATAAGGTTCTATAGACACGTTTCTAAATTACATTTTTTCCGGGACCTACAACAATGTACGTATAAATACGAATTACTTAGAACTGTGATGCTCACTTTTCTGTTGCAGCCTTGTCCCGAAGCCGGAGAATTTCGGGAGCAGCAATGCGCGGCGTATAACGACGTTCCATACGAAGGCGTTTTGCTGATGTGGGCTCCACATTACGATGAGAGTGAGCCCTGTGCCCTCACTTGTAGGGGGCGTCCAGTCACAGATGACCCTCAGTCCGCCCCCGTAGTCGTGGTGCAGCTGGCCCCCAAAGTACAAGATGGAACCCGATGCAGGCCCGGTAGCCTCGATATGTGCATCAACGGCAAGTGTCAGGTAAGTGTCAACTTCTCTAAACAGTTATTTCATTTTCTCTGGAATAATATGTCATGAAAGTGCGTTTGAAAATCTATTAGGTAGAAAAAATTAACCTACAAATATTCTGATAACTGAGCATGCTGAATGTAGTGTTATAAAGCTTAAGAAAATATGTATGCATTGTACAGGGTGAGTGGGAAGTAACTGGGTATTGAAACTGACGTATAACTCTTATGTTTACAGAGTTATATGGGAATCATCATCCTGAACTCTTCATAGCTTAGGAGAGGTCTCCTGTTCCGGTCTCCTACTCTTCCCATCTTTTTACTGGTCTCCCTATTGTTCTATAACCAGAAGGTTTATATTTATAGGATTGCAATGGAACGCGAGAGTTATCCATTGTATGCCACCATCTCTTCACAAGAAGATTGAATTCCACTCTCACAGTGTGAAGCCATCTTTATTTGTTCTCATACTGTAAGGCGATCGGCCATGTTTGATATTGTCGAGTGTACCGCCTTTAGCGGCCACTGTCGGTACTACGCGGCATGAAAAATTACTATCCTATTTCATATTCCATGTGTTTGCGCTATTTCCAATATTATTCCATCAATATTAAAAACTTAAGAGCAATTTAATAATACCTAGTTGCTTGCTGCCCACACTGAATATTTTAATTTTCATTATTATTTTCAAAAATGCAAAGGAAACGCGCTGAATATAAAGGGGTTTGTTTCACTTTATGTAGTCTTCATGTAGGTATGTCTTTTACACAGCAATATGAAGTATCAGTAGTGCTTTGAATATCTAACTATATTAATTTCTTCTCACTGTTGTGGTGAAGGGAAAAACAGGCCAAAATGTTTATGAATCTTTTGATATCTCTATATGAGGGCTTCCTACCGTAATAATACAGTTAGAAATGAAAGGCGAAACACCAGAGTTGATTTTATTGTTTTTATTACTACACTTGTAATGTTAGGGACCAACCGAAGTGTCACCGCGGTAACGTAAGCAAAATGCGGTCCTGGGTTCAAACCACCGAAGGTATGATAACCTGAGAAAAGGATTTTGCACTGTTTTTCCAGGTAGCCAAGCAACATTGAGGGACAATTTTAGTTTTCTTGGTCTCTTACCACTCGGCAAGTTCGCATAGTTAAATTTCTTATATATTTTAGTGCAGGATAGAACAGGAAGTGCCGGTGTGACGTTAGCTCACGCCGTTGAAAATTCTAATACGAGTTCAAGCGTGTGACGTAACCGCAGTCTGTACTCCTGCCGCAGGGGAAGAGAGGCCTGCAGGATGCAGCAATGTAGTATAGGAAAAACATAAAACATATCTGGTGTTAGCAATGTTGTAATATTAATGCTGACTGGTTTCTTGCACAGTTGGTCACATTGTAAGTACTTACGTGAGAAAATATATAACGATTCTAGATTATCTGAAGGACAGTCATGTTATGAATTAAATAGGACAGAACATAATGCTTTCTCTGGAAATTATAAGAAGCCATACAGGACAAAAATAGCTGAACATTTTCGGATACGTTCTTTCTTTAACTAGTGTATCAATTATAGAACGTATTGTCCGGGAAATTTGTAATCGAACTAAATAAAAAAATTGGTTGCTGCGTTACTTGTACTGGCCATGCTATTGTCGTCGAGGGCGCTATAGCTGACTCAACCTTCCAGTTCCGTACTCAGCGCAGTTTATCTGCGCAACATGGCTCTCACCTGACGCCACACAAACTAATAGACTTGCTCTTCCAATACGCCACACCTCTTGAAGTCGTCTTCCTGTGTTGTAGTCTATAGGCTGCTGAATTCTTCTAACACTATTTTATACAGGTAAAATGATGTTTTTCTGTGACTTATTGAACTTATGGCTTGTGTGATGTTACTATTGTTACAGAGAGTCGGCTGTGACCTGCAGATCGGTTCGATGAAGAAAGTTGATGCATGTGGTGTTTGTGGAGGGGACGGATCATCCTGCGTGCAGCCACTGTACCACTGGGAGGAAACTGCGATGTCCTTCTGCTCAGTATCATGTGGTGGAGGTATGTATTTATCTCCTTTCAGGGTTTATTATATATAATTCACCTCTTAATAATACTACATAATAATATAAAATAATGAATGGAATTAAAACAACAAATTCCAAGCTTAATAATGCTATTAATAAACTCTATTGTTAGAAGAAAATACCTATAAACCACTATGGAAATTTCCATTGTTAGAATGCTTTTCACTGAAATCATTGTCTGTTCAACCAAATCTTCTCAATCTCTTACTAAGCAGAGAGGGCACAAACAAGAATTATTTAAAATTTGCCTATGCTCTAAGAGTCTTTACAATTAGTATACACTGTCCAATAATTTTTCCACATGGAATAGAAATAAACAATGAAATAAAAGCTCAAATTAACTTGGAACCACAGAGCTTAGAGCTGCCAAACACTGGTCTTCTAAGGATAAGGTAAAACCTCGGAAAAATACCAATTTCATTTGCATAGCAAATCTCACAGAGACCTTTCTCGAGTTCTAAACACGCACAGGCGATCAGATCTAGAAAAGCCCCTTTTGATTCTGCCTCACGTGTTCGCTGAGAGATAGAACACACCACTGCCATATCTTGCGCCGTGGAGTTCTGCAACTGTTTTAACGCGCGAAGGGTTATCTACTTACGCCGATGAAGTGGGTAACCTGGTATTTTGGTCATAACTGTAGAGAGAAATGTCATTTAAACATTGTTCTTGGTAATGCATTGCTCAAATATTTTGTTTTGTTTCTTCCTAGGGTACAAGATGTCACGACCAGTGTGCGTCAATAGGGTGTCGGGAAAAGTGGTGGACGATCAGCTGTGTAATGCCGCTCAGCGCCCTGAACCTAAGGTTGTGGAGTGCAACACACATCGTTGTCCCGCTAAGTAAGTGTTTCAATTGGTTAAAATTAATGTCATTGTTTGCTTTTAACAAACTTGAGGAGAAGAACGTGTACCACAGCTAAGAAAAGTCATGGGTAAGTATCTAGCGGAAACCGGACGGTAGCGTCTGTGGCCCGTATGTGGGAGGTCATAGGTTTGACACCCTTGGCCGACTTTCCAGTCGCATGGAATTTTTTTGGGGTCTTCCCCGAATTGCTAAGCGAATACACTTTGTCCCTGGCCTCGCCATAAAACGACCGCACTGCATCTACAACGAGATGTTTAGATTGGTAGAACAGAAGTGGAAGGGATTCTACATTGTGGCAACTGCTTATGCCGTTGTATCTCAGACTCTGGAAGGAAGAAATGAGGAATCGAACCCACAACCTCCCGAATACGAGCTATAGACGCTACCGCCAGAGTCATCCCGCACGGCACTAGTTAAATATGTAATAACTTTAACTTGATTAAGAAGAAGGACTTGGTTAAAAGAATAAATTTTGGAAGAATACTTTGTTGATGAAGGAATAGAGCAAAGCATGTGAATGCAATGCTTCGGATTTTTCTAAAATGGAAAACTTCAAAACCTTCTTAGACATAGGACTTATTGGAATTGTCACTGACTTCCAGACTCGCAAGGCCGAAAACGCTTGGAGCACGACATCCATTCGAAATGCAACACAAGCTCGAAGTCTGGCATAACAAGCCAACTGGGGCAAAAACCCTGTCGTGAGTATTAAACGTAATACCACACAGAAGCCAGTTTGAGAAACAGGATAACCACGGGTTTCCGCCCTAGTTACTGAACTTCTCACTGAGTGCGCTAGTGGTTGGGCTACACACAAAAACAGACGTGCATGAATTCCCTTCATTCTATAAGGTTATTGTTGTATACAAAGGTCTAAGAAAGGAAGTAATCAAACAGGCATATACTCTTTCTTCTATCTTTTCTTTTTGTTCTCCTTCCATCTGCACATTATTCATAATTTCTATTATTTTATTAGCATGTCCAATACGAAGGAACGAGTGAGGTTGGAATTCCGGAGGTCCCTGTTTCAATTCCGTCGACTGCCTTCTCTGAAATTGGATTTTTCGTAGTTTTCCCGGATCGATAGGCCAAAGCTGAGGTGTTTTCCTATATACCACGATTTGCTTTCATTCCGTTTCCATCAAGTGTGTTTCTAGGTTTCGTGGCGTGAGGTGGTACCATAAAGATGGCGCGGCACTTGCTCCAAGGAAAGAGTATCCGCCATGGACACTGGAGGGTTGTGCTAGGTTGGATGGGTCGCTCATGGCCCACAGTGGGTAGTTACAACAGCGGCAAGGATCTTCGACTTAGAAGCTGTTGGGATTTTCGCGCGTCTCTGTGGCCGGTCGTCTGCGACTTGTAGCCACCTGTGGTTCTTCCCTTTCTCCTGGGGGTGGTAGCTATAAAAGATCTCGCGCACAGTTTGTTCACCAGTTCCTGGTCCCTGGCAAGAATGCAGCAAGTTAGTACGTCTCTAAACAATTCCAGAAAAACAACGATATCTGAAGCTGCAGTCGTGCTTGTCGCGCTTGCGATAGTAGTACCAACCTTGGAATGTGTATCACACTAGATCAAAACAAAGAAGTCACTTAGAATAGCGGAACTTAAATGTTATTTTTAGTTCATGCAGTATATTTAGCTTACAAAATGTACACCATATTTTCATCTACTTCGTCTTTCTCCCACTGATCATTTCAAAAACCCTGAAATGAAGAGATATTGGCGAGCAAATACAGCGGAATAATATTGGAGGTCATTTGGCAATTTAACCAGCAATAACCTTATCTGGGAAGTTTACAAAACACTGGTTACATTACGCGGAATGTCTCTTCTCTCCCCTTCAGTCCCCTGAGGCCATGAACTGGTGAACAGGCAGAGGTCGCTGTGTGCGGTGAATAAAACAGATTCAGCCATTCTCACTATTATATTCTCAGAAACATCATGTTGCTCAGCATGCTGCCATGGTAGCTCAGTTGGTTGGTACAGTGGCACGTAAAGTGGTGGTTCGTGGTTCAATACCGGCTACAGCAGTCAAATTTCCATGTTGATTCAACCTTTTGGAAAAACAATGGCAATCATTTTGAAAGATCTAGTACAGCTATGAAAATAACATGCAACATTTGCATTGGTATTATGAATAACTCTCCCAAATTTCAGATTTATTTATAATACCGCATAAATTCTTTCTTTGTACATGAATCGATCGTTAAAGAAATTTTAACATTCGCCAATCGAAATATGTAAATATTTGGGGATATAGTTTGGTGAAATACTTCGTTATTGGCATAACATACAGCCAGATGTTTAAAAGTGGCTTGGTATGGCCAGAGCGAATAGAAAGAGAAAGTGTGATCACTCCACTGCTCTTCCATATGGTTATACAAGAGATACCTGGCGCCTCCGTCAGGTGGCAGCAAAGTCGTTAGTGTGGCTATTTACAGCGCTTTTCGCTGGGCATTGCATTGGAGTATTGTTGTGTATGGTTGCTCTGTTTGTTACAGTGCGATGAATTGTGGTTAATTTTTATGAAACTGTGAATTTATAGAAATAATCAACATGCCTATGTGTTTCGTGCCTGGTTGTAGATCTCGATATGACAAATCTAACGGTAAACATTTCTTTACACCTCCAAAAGATAAACTACTGTTTTCTAAATGGGAGAGGGCCATACCAAGAAAGGACAAGTGCCTTTCTTCTAATATTTACGTGTGTGATTCACATTTTTCATAAGGACTTTTGATAAAGGTACACAAATTTATAGTTAATGGAGAATATATTGAGATTGCAAGGCAAAGGTGGAAGTTAATGCCTCATGCAGTTCCACATTGTTTTCCTAATCTTCTTAAAAACTTATCACGGCCAATACACTCCCGTAAACCTCCTTCACAGCGACTATCAAAAAGAGTTGGAAGAAATACCAATTTAGAAGACAGTGGGAATCGTACAGACGGCCTTCAAAATACGACTGTTAATCTTCCCCTCACAGGGAATACCAGTACACATTTTAGTAATAAAGTAGTTCTACTAAAGAAAAGGTTAAAGCAACAACAGCGTAATATAATTGCACTAAAATGCCAATTGAAAGTAGCCAATGCACAGATTCAAGTACTTGAAAGGAAAGTAAATGGAAGTAGTAGCAATATCGATGAATCTGATGGAACAAAATGCCTAAGTAAAAAAAATTGCTGTTGATACAATTTTGAAAAGATCAAAGCCAACTAAAAAGAAAGGTATGGGATATATTCCGACCATCATCCATCTACAGTGGATTTTCTCCAGTTGTATATGTTGCAGTCAATTATGTTCCAAATAAATTAGCTATATCATCTGAAGGCAATTGCGAGTATAGGCAAGAGCTGCCTTTAACAGCATTCGTTAACCAAATGAAGTTATTAGCAAAGGAAATAGTGAGCCATAATAGTGGAATTACAGGAAATATAGAGAGCAAAATTAAGGACGAAATTGAAATTGAGAAACCTGATATACCAGAATGGGAAAACAATGTACCTGAAATTACTCAGAAAGATATGACTAAAGAATGTCTGGTATATCACTTGAGTGGGTATATAGTACACAATTATTGTTCAAAGCATGTGTTAATTTACTCCATGGCAAGTGTGCAGATTGCCCCTCCGTATCACTTTTAACTACAATAAAAGACCACAAAACTGGTATCGACAATTTATGCCTTATTTACCCCTCTAAATCTGTATATGGCATTCTTTCGCAAGTAGAGAGGGTTTTAGCAGAGGAACTTTCAAATGAAAGTAAGTTGTGCGGCGATATATTTTTCAATTGTTGTGACAATGTTAACCAAAATGTTGCTTCTGGAATTGGGTGTTTCAAGGAACATTTACTGGATCTTGTCCCCAAACTAATTCTGCATTACATGAAGTGTCGCTTCTTTTTCCGCACCAAGGAAATAAGAAAGGAATTACAATCATCAAAGGCTGCAAACTAATCTCGGAAATTGTCGAAAGTTACTAACAGCTGATTTCAACATTGGTGATTACATTCTTATCTGTAGAACAAAGTACAAGTAGCTTGTACTATTCTTGCAGCAAAGTTAGCTTTTCATTCGCAGGAAATTATATTTTACTTTATTCCTTTAATGCCATTTTGCATTCTAGTGGTAACATTATTGTCTTGGATTTCTCTGAATGGCTGTCAGAATGTGCATGCGTGAGTTAGTCATTGTTAAACGACACTATTCTTCTGCTTTGCTACTTTTCCAGTGAATCTCCTGTCGTTCTTGGTGACTCACTTGGTTAGACACTGCCCTACTAATTCCAAGGTCGCGGGTTCAAATCCGGCCCAGAACGATGGTTTTTAGGTGTGCTTAAAAATGACAGCTCCATGTCAGTAGATTTATTAGCATGTAAAAGAACTCCTGCGGGACAAAATTCCGGCTCACCGGCGACACTGATGTGATCCCGGCAATTGACAGAGTCGTTAAACAACAATTTAAAAAAACGAATCTCCTGCTAAACGCTAGTGTTTGTATAAGCATTGTCTCGCACTAGCAGCTGCGCTGCCATCTGTGCGGCGGAACACATGAACTACAGCAGTGATCGCACTTCTCCTATTCGCTCTGGTATGGCTTTAAAATCCCTTACTCCTTCCATGATATTACGAGAAACAAGTGGATAGCGACAAAACTTAAGCGTATTTAACTATTAGGAACAATATTAAGAATATTTCGAAAATAATTAAGGGTAGCAAAAAGCTAATTCAAAGAAAGAGCGTGTGTTAATACAAAGTAGAAAAAGTCATGTGAGTGCAACACATTAAATTTTCTAAAGTGTTTTACTTATTTCTTTTTATTAACGGTGAAATAGAATTTTTTTGTGGAATGCAATACCTTTTTTATTACTGCAAATAATTACTAGGTAAAATAATATGTGTGAGTAGTTTCTAATGAAAAACATTTGATAAATGAATAGATGTGTCTGGAGAGCGAGCGAGTGGGAAGATATTGCAAGTTGTCACCCTCAGTTTCAATAGGGTTATTTCTCAGCGGGCTGGAAGGGAAGGGAGAGGCTGCGCCGAGCGATAGCACCAGTTTAGTTAGGTGACAGCCACCAAGCCATAAGCCGATTATCAGAAACAGAAGGTTCCCTCGTCCGTCGCTTCCTTCTGAAATTAAATGTGCTTGGAGACCAAGGGCGTATCCGATCTCGCCACCGTGCAAACAGATGCCTCTCAAGTATTTATACCTACGTAATACAACCACATATTTCGCAGTTTTCATCAGAAAAACGTTACATTTATAATCCAAACTCTAGAAATTAGGATATACACCCATTTTACGCGTCTCATTATAATAAATATTTTTCAGCACCTTCGTTACAGGATATTCCCTCAAAGTTATCAAGAATCTGTTTTAAGCACAGTTGTCGATTTTCATTTTTTAAATGAGTTCCTGGTAACGGAAATCAATACACTATTATGGGAGATTTCTGCTAACATTAGATTTCACATCAATGTACGTATATTTTTGGCTGAAATTTATCTGAAGATAATTTTTCTTTCAGAATGCCCCATCCACATCAATATTATATAGATACTATTATGTACCTATATATGTATATGTGAATGCGTGTGCAGGCGCCATGAGGCCGGGAACTTGTTTACTTAGTATATTGTTGTTAGAAATTACATCTACCACACAGGTTCAAAATTTAAAGATTTTAGCTCAACAATGCTGGGATATCCTCTCACCCTTCTTTGTACCATTGCGTACTCAAAGCGACGTAAGATCAAGTTAAAACAGAAGTTATTAAGTGAGGAAAAATCTGCCGTTGATTCTTGTAACCTATTGCCAATCACGTATTTTCTTTAATCCCATATTTCTACGAACTTTTTCCATCTCAGCTGTTTCTAACCTCCTTTTCCAGAATTTATAGAGGACCCAGTTTTCGCTACCATATAAAACTAGACTGCAGGAACTTCATAAACTGTCATTGTCTCTTCTCTAGTTTTGTTTTTTAATGTTCTTTGAATAGTTCCACACATTTATTGGAACTGTTAACCTTTTTATTGCTATTTTTTTCTTCGTCGTAGGAAATGCAGCATCCCAAATAATTAAAACTGCTAACTTTTTATATTACATTGTTATTAATTACTATTTTCGATCGTATTGGAAATCTTCCTTCTAAAGCCATAACCTTAGATTTATTAATAGATATTTCTAAATTATAGTTTATTAATATATCTTGTAACCTACATATATATGGCTCTTTGAAGCTCATCTTGAAGTGGAAAGACATAGCCGGCCTGCGAATA
Source organism: Tenodera sinensis (assembly GCA_030765045.1). Classification (NCBI taxonomy): domain Eukaryota; kingdom Metazoa; phylum Arthropoda; class Insecta; order Mantodea; family Mantidae; genus Tenodera; species Tenodera sinensis. The sequence continues at coordinate 63,454,517 of CM060965.1, read as the reverse complement.
ACCGCACACTTGGTATTTTAATGACTAATGATTTTGTTACAAAGTTCTCTCAGTTTCATTCTGGCTACAGCCATCTGACCTCAAGTGGAATGGATGACCCACTTTTCTCCAGCAGAGTTAGCCAACAACTCCAGAGACATTTTCATTACGTTTTATTAATTATTTTCCAGCTGTAATGGCATACCTTGTGACTTTTAAAATTGTTTCCCCTTTGCTTCCTGTGATATCTGTCTGCCTCCTACCATTACGTCGAAAAACTCAGGATGAAAATTACTGAGAGTAGACGTAAACGCTGAAATGCGAGAGTTTCTAAAACAAAAGTGAAAACGGAATATTTAAAGCAGTAGTACCAACTGTGAGCCCGACCATGAGTTGTCAGTTCCACTAACAGATGTGATCTTTGGATGAAGACTTTGGAAAGACATGGAAGGTAGTTGATTGGATTCAATGTATCAGCTAATGTTTGTTTTCTGGCAAAGTTACAGCGAATAACGTTTAAACCATGATATATCCTTAAAGATATACGTATTTTCCTTGAAATTTTTCTGTAGCCGTTATCAGTCACAGTTAACACAAAAACTTGCTAGCTCTTTAAAAATCTTAAACTTATACGTGTTTATGTGTGAAAAATTAGCAAGATTTTATCGTCATTAAAAGAAGAGAAACATATATTGTTTGGCTTGTGGTTCTGTAACCAATGATAAATTCTCCTAAACACATAGATAGATAATCTAACACTGTGACGGCGAATGCGCCTCAAAAACGCTCAAGGTCAAGCTGCCTCACACTACTGCTTGTAAATACGCGGCCCTACGACAATGAAGTGGTCAGATCAAAGACGACTATGAGTGTGGCAGACCAAGGCACTTCCAGATTATTTGAGGAGCTTTGGACTGCCGGCTTATTTGCGAGAAGTTCCAGAAAAGGTGTATTTTCCAGAGAATTTGCCTGGCATATAATTCGCCTGGCCGGACAGTTAGTCAGACGTTTAGTTTTGAACGAGACAGCTGTTAACAGTTTTAAGTGTGTTTTTTGTGTTTGTATGTGAGCACAGTCAATGTTGAGTGTTTGATATCGTAAGAGACATTTGTAGACTTTAATTGCCACGTGGGAGTACATCCTTTATGTGTGAAGTACTTTTAAATTAAGCCTCGTTGAGTGAGTGTGGGTGTATCATCGGAAGCAGTTTGTGAGAGAGAATAAATAGTGAGAGAAAGATAGTGAAGTACTTGCCAAAATTAGGAGAGGACAGAACAGCTGTGAGTTGCGAGGTCATTAACCATAAAAAAGAGTGTTCTTGTGATTTAGTTTTAGAGGAAAGATAAAGTAACAGGAAACGTAACTGGACTTATCATTTAGAAGAATTTGTCACATTGTCGTTTGTCGCTGCATATAAGTTTTCAAAATATGGGCTTTATGAGCCTAAATTAATAGTTTTAACCAAGCTATTACAAACATGATTATCACGTGCTTAGTTAGGCATACAAATTGTGTTTATTTTTCTTCTCAGAAGTTAAGATTAAGCAAAGAACTTAAAGAACTATAGCCTTTGCCCCGGAGTTTCAATACAGAATGGATACCCGGCGCCTCCACCACTAAGCCATTCATTAATTTAAAACAAATGCGATGCATCTATAACGTCTGAAACCTCCATCATTTATGAGAGTATGAAGGGACAGAGCAGAAGTTCAACAATGAGCAACAGCTGATGGAATAATAATACTCTAAATTATATGTTTTTATTCTAATTAATGCTACAAATTAAATTTGATGTCCAGCCGGGGGTGGACATCAAGACATCCTATCCGGTCAAGACAGGAGAGATCTTGACGTCCATGTAGTTGCACACTAAGTCCACACGGGGCAGTAAAGTAATGTGAAGTATGCCCGGAGCGTCAAACGTCATAAAAAGAGCGAGCACGTCGAAGTTCATCTCTATTTGCTCTTACAGTGCTAGCCCATCAACATCCTGAGACAGTGCCCTCGGGTCTAGGCACCTTATGTTACCGATGATAATTTCATTTTTCTGTAGTATTGTGACGTTGGGCTCAGCGCTCAACAAAGGATGGGCGGGGCCATGCTAGTTCACACCACATGCCATGCCGGCGAGCGGGCAAGTACGTTCAGCGCCGGGCTGCCTCGCGTGACTGCTGTGTGTACGTGACTATAACAATGAGGCGGCAGAAATGGAGGGGTTTCGGGAACGTTCTCAAGACTTCAAACTGAGTCATTGCTAGTGCGTGTGTGTGTAGAAGTCGAGAAAGGTCCATGTGACGTCATCCCCAGTATATAAGGAGACCTGAAAAGAACAGTTGAGTAGCTTTTTAGAATTGACTTATGGACAAACGTGTGTGTCGCCGTGTTAGTTCGTAAGTGATGGCTCCGCGGTAACATGGGGAGGTCGTGGGTTCGATTCCCGCGGCCAACCTTCCTGACCCACGGTTTTTTTCGGGTGTTTTCTCGGTTTACCAGGCAAATGCTGGGAAGGATAATTACATCCCCGAATTTTCCGCCCCTCCATTTCATTTAACCCCCATTTCAATACGGTGTTTCAGAGTCGGATAGCAATGAACGAATTTTGCACTGTTGTGTGCGGACTTTACGAACTGTAATTAGGCGAGTGGGTGGCGCTGTAGTCACCTGACCGGTGGCTGCTTGGCGAACTTAGTGTCGAGATGAGGAAAGTCCAACCCACATTAGGGACCCTCTCGCCGCCTCGCGCTGCTCGCCCGAGTACCAAAACGTCCGTAGAGCGCTCTCATTTCCTCCCTTCCTCCCTGAGTCTGACTACAATAGTCTCAACAGTTGGAGTGTGGAATCCCCTTCCTCCATACTCCACCTGCACCTCTATCTCTACTATACCCAAAAATATTTTTTAGATGGGCTAGTTATCTTGAAGTTTTTGAATTTTTTAAAAACCGTTTATGGCTAACATATTGAAATTTTTTTCTTGCCAAAATAAAAGTTTATTGAAATATATATTTCAGAAAAAAATTTAATCATTCAGAAACTTTCATGCTAAAGTGTTCAGAAATGTGTGCAATATATTTTCTGAAAATCACAGTCCTAGAGGACGCAGTTGTTTAGAAGAGGTAGAAAAAATGAGTATTACAGTACTGGTACGAGTAATAGCATGTGTTAGATAAGCCTGAAAAATTAATTTTACTTGCTTTGTTTGGTGGATTTATCTAATAAATAAACTTGCCTTTTATTGTATTTTAAACAAGTTAATATATAACTTATTATTACTGTTATAATCATGCCCACTACCTGAAATATTAAAACGCCGACCTCTTAAGAAGTGTTTGTTAGCACCATTGGTTTGGTTGAAGCTTAACGCCATTAGAAACTACCTCACATGTGCACCACGTAACAATAGAGGTTCTCCAGATATTGGCTGAAAGCACTCCGACGTAATTAATGACTGGTGTTTGTCTTCAAAGTTTCTCAGTGCTATTATCTTGCTCCTGCTAGTTACTTTAAGTCTTGGCATTAGGCTAAGATAGCTAGTAGCTTTTGCAAGCAGTACTGTTGTAAATACATGTTCACAATGCTGACTCTTCCAATCGCTGCGATGCATCTATATTTATAGCTGATTAAATCTCCTCATTAACTAGAATTTTTATTCCACGTTCCTAGCAACTACCAGTGTCATATTATTTGCTTTTTGGATGTGCCAAAATTTTACCCGTAGCAGCGCTAGGAAACCTATTCTCATGTATATAAAGGAGGAAAATGGTGTCATGATTAAAAAAATAAATAACAAATCCTGATGCGTTGCATTCACATTACCTTCTCTGTTCACTCTTCTAACAACTATTCTTACAAAAGCCAATAATTGCATCTTATCCTTATTAACCCAGATAACCCTTCAATTCACATTTACACGTATATGGTAAATAAAGGATAGTCAGATTTTTAAAGACTGGTCATATGATGACTTTGAAATTCCATAAAGTTTTCATGACCTCATCAAATCAAGAAGAATAATGACTTCCAGTCGAGAAAAGGTTAATTATTTAAAAACTCAATCCAATAAGGACTCTACAAAATAATAACTCCACAAAAATTGTTATGTCAAACGAGTACATTGTGATTTAACTAAATTCACATTTTGTTGCTTTTTTCGCTAAGATTTTTTTCTGTCTCTAACGGTTCACCACTTACACATAATGTCATTCAATATGAAGATCACTTCAGAGGCTATTTCCAGAAAATTCAACATATAGATAGCATTGGTCATGAGAATATGTGTAATACATTATTTAGTTTCTTTTTGTTGTTTTTATTGACTTTCGTGTACCATAAAGGTAAAATGAAAAGGATATATACATGGAGTAAGGGAACGAGCCACAGTGGCGCACGGAAGTCCCTCATTAGTGTAGATCTCTACATCCTGACACCAGTTCCAGAAAAGACCTGTGATGTCATCCCCGAGACGAGGAGACGAGGCAACGAGTTAAATGCGTTATGTTTACAGACATGAGTTGGTCAGTGTGTCAGTGAGTACGAGACAGCTGTTTGTGGTACTGTCGTCATGAAAGATACGTCGCGTCGAAGTAGAGAAGTCTTAATGAGTGTTGAGTGATTATTTATCAGAGTTAGTGTATGAAGGACAGAGAAAGTAGAAAATGTATTGAAAGAACTGGGTCAAGATTACAGAAGAAAACAGTTGTGAGATGTAATATCATGAAAGACTGTAGACTGCGTTAACAACAGTAGAGGAGAACTATGTTTTTGTGCAAAAAGTTTAGAAGAAAAATAAAGTGATAAAAAAGTAACTGGACTGATTCTGTCACAATACTTTGAACTTTTAGCCTGAGTTACATGTATGACTGCTCTCAGAGCCTTTTGAAACTTAAACACACCACCATTTAAATGCCTTAGAGTACAATGCCTAACGACCCATATTACTTCCAATGACTTTTACTCGATTTGATTTTTCTTACCGGTCTTGTTCAATAAAAATGTTCAGCGTGATGTGTCTTGTAACCAACCTCGTTCAATTTTTTGCACAAACTCAAAGAACTTAAGTAAATAAAGGTTTTGCTCCTTTTTAAATTGCTGAAGATATGACGGCCACTGCGATAAATTGTCAAAGAATATATATTTGAAGTTTCAATTCTTTTTTCTGAAAACACCCAGAGGGCTGAATAAAATGCTGTAAGTGGGTTTCGTATACGTTAGGATTTAAATAAGATATTGATATTTTTATGTTCTCAAATCTGGAATTCTGCATCATTAGAAGCACCTTTTTTATTAGTGTAATTAAAGCAAAGCTTAATTTCTTGTAAAACATATTTAAAGCATCTCCTTGAATTTTAAAACACACTCGTAACTATGTGATAAGGTTTTGAAGAAGAAAAAAGCTAAAATGTGCAAGGTTTAGAAAGTTCATCCCTGGGTACCCTTAATGACTAAATTCTGCATAGGTGGATAAGATTTTTACGTTTGCTCCATTTATACCATTAAAATTTGAATCAATACGGAAAGTATTTTAGGTAGAGCGACCTGCCTTATTCTGAGCAAACAGATTTGGATTAGGACTGTGAGATTCGCAAGGTGTCTGAAGGAGAGGAGGGGGGAGGGAGAGGTGACGCCGGTAGACGAGCCCCATCAATCAACACGACGCCAGGCGTCCGTACCGGTTTAGTGACGGATGCTATAAAAGGAAAGAAGGGATGATAACTGGCTGACATATTCCGCCTCTGTAATGCATCCCGCACAACATACATATTCACGGGATCGCTGCACTGCTTTTATAGTGTTGCGCTTTTAGCACGAGTTGCTTGCATATTCCTTATTATTCATTATTTCCATTAAAGTTTAACACATAATCTTGCTGCTATAACCAAATTCCTCACGCATAAAAAACAGGTGAATGCCTATTTAATTTGGTAAAATATAGGAGTACACTGATTTTTACTTTCTCTACTACATGTAGTATGTAGCGCAAGTGATGTATTCGACTTAAAAATTCGATGTCGAGATTTCACCGGAAATATGTTCTGAAGCGCCCTGAATAAAAGAAAAGCATTTTCAGAAGAAGGTGTGTGTGTGTGTGTGTGTGTGTGTGTGTGCGTGTGTGCGTGCGTGCGTGTGTGTGTGTTTAACGTCGGTTAAAAACCAAAGTTGGTATTTAAGTTTAATATATTTCAAGAATGCAACACGAAGATTTTGAAGAAAACTCACCTATCGTAAACCGCCCTTTACGAGTAAAATGTTTCGAATTTTTTATTTTCTCAAAAATGACTTTAACGGTTTGATGACTTTTGCGTAACCGGTAAACCCTAAGAGATTGACCAAATCTTAGTATACGAAGATATAGATCTCGTTAAAAGACACTATTTATGACGGTATGCATTTTTGGTGGAGTGCACCATTTCGGAGATATTCCTTGTTATCTGTGTGTTCTGCAATACTTATACTTTTCTCAAATAGAAGGCCGTTATTCATCTTTTTATCTGTTGGCCGTGCAACGAGAACTTAATTTCAAAGCCTCCATATAGCGACCAGCTTTAAAAGACCTGACTATCACTCAAAGTCTACAGTATTTCGATATTCCCCTTGTACCTACAAGAAAATTAACAACAAAATAATTTCTGCAAATGTTTATATCGAGTATCAAGAAGAAAACAGAGGAATAAGAGTTTGTAAGAATAGTTAGTATAAGATTAGAGGAAGTCATTCGAGTGCAACGCATTAGATGTTTTCTAAACTGAGTTTATTCTTTAAGGAGACTAGAAGCATAAAAATCTAGCAAAACTAGAAGTATTCCAACCAACGAATGTAACAACAGCTGATCGTTTATTTTTTTATTTAGGAATTAAAATGTTTCTCTGGAAGTTGGATTGAGCAAGGAAGTTGATAAGGGATTTTTACCCTTTCATTATGATTTCAAGGCATAAGCTAATTCATCATATTTTGGGTGCATTACATTACTTTCTCTTATTTACTACAAGAGGTGGTAGAAACATTAAACATTAATATCTTAACGAGGTTGGATTGGATTTGATTGGATTAGAAGCGGAGGGAATTCCATAGGGAACTTTAGAGACAGGTTATTGTGTGTCAGACCCTTGGGAGGAAGGGATGAGATGGGAGCGCTCTGCGGGAATCAAGATTAAGGGACTAGCAATAGTTTACCATAGCTCGTCAAGAGTTTGAGCGCCCTATATGTTTTATGTTCTACGTATATGGTAATAAATCAAAGCAATGTGAAGAAAACTAGATTTTTTGAATTTTCGGTTACATTATCTTTAAGTAGTGATTTCTTAATCAGCCGTACAGTTTTGCTCTTGTCAAGAGTGTGAAGTGCGACATCGCAGTTCCAGTATATTTTGTTACACAGAACTTAATTGAGTATATACTTTGAAAAATAATAAACGGATTTGTACAAAAAGGACTTAGTAATTCTGATATAAAAGCTGTGGAAACGTGCTTTTGTGATTAAAGGATGTATTATCATTATTTTGTACTTCAAAGCAGCAGAACCCATTTCTTTGAAGACACCAGCTTTAAAATTTTCTCTTTCGCATAAGGATTGGTCTCGTAATCTTGGTAATGGTGGCGCCCTGTTATTGCGAACCCTGTACTGCAGCTACCGTTGCCCTTTAATTAAATAATGTGCACAGAAATACGAATGCAGAGCACTGCAGTGGAAGCAAGGCAGATTCCCTACGATATTACTTTAATCACGTGCCACGGCGATATTCGGGAGTTTTTGTTTTCCCCCAAAAACATACAAAAAATAATAACCCAGAATAATGTAAGAGGATTATAACGCTATTCATTTCTCACTATTACCAAGTTGGAGGTGTAGCTTGTGTTGTATTCTGGTCTATTACATGTTCGTGTAAATAAACATTCTCTCAAGTGTGGAGGGATTTGAGGGCTCTGGCATTTGAATGGACGTAACTGACAGATACTTTTGGCTGCATAAAACAATCTCAGTCCTTTTGTTGCGGGAAAATACGTCACATCAACGGACATGAAGTTATGTGTGTAATGTAGGAATACCCAGCGTAAATCTTTGTTACAGTTCACAGTTGTGTTTTAGGCTTGGCAATTTTAAACGGGGAAAACATATGTATTATTTAACTTAATGTCAACTAAAGTAACAAAGTAGCGTTTAACAAGTGAAAGTATACTTTACAACCATCTTTATTTTACCCTCGGATATTTCATTATAGTCCCTTATTCCAAAAATTCTTGTTTGTTTTTCATGATAACTGTCTAATTTCTTCACTAATCCATAAAGTTTTCTAAGCTGCAACAATTCACTATTTACTTTTTCTGCTCCATACCAGTTGTAGCCAAGAAGCATTGTATTCAACACAAAAATTCGCTGTCGAGATTTCATCGGAAATAGGTTTTGAACCCCCTCCAAAAATATTTTGGAAAAGCGGCGTAGAAACTCAAAAATGAAAAGTCAGGTAAATACTATGCTTGATATTTAAATGCAGTATCTTCCAAAGATGTGACACAAATCAAGGAATCTACCCCCCCCCCCCCAAACACACACACAACAAAGGACCCTTTACATGGAAAATAATTCGATATTTATTTTCTCAAAAATGCCTACAACGATGTTGATTAAAATAGCGTCTATTTAAGGCATGTCGTCTTCTTAGCTCACTGATAGTGCTGCCACTTACTGAACTGGAGACACGGGTTCGACTTCCGGTATCGCTGGGAGACCTATTCCTATGTGCACTCAGTTTTGTTAGGTCCTGAAGGGCCAATTCAAGAGTTATTTGATTCAGAAGTAGCTGCCCCTGGTTGCGAAGACCGCATGAACCGGCCGGGTGAGACCGGGCGTTGACCACGTCCCACTCTCCAATAATGCACCCCACTCATGACGCCTGTGATGTTCAGAGCTGAGGGACGGAGCGACCCGGCGGTAGGCCTTGGCCGCGGGGTTATATTTAAAATATACACTTAGAAACCTAAAATGTAAATCTTGACTTTTTGGGATTATCCTGTGAAGCCCTGTTTTTTGTGCAGTAAGATTTGGTCTATGTCTTACGGTTTACCAGTTACGCAAAAGTCATCCAGAGTAGATAGGACTTCATGGGCTATAGCCAGAAAATTCAAGATATATATTTCATTTGTCATAAAAATATCTCAAACATATGGCATTTTAATCAAAATCATTAGAGTCATTTTCTAGAAAATCAAAATTTTCGAAAAATGTTCCATGTAAATGGTATTTTAAGGCAGAACAATTTTCTTCAAAATCTTCGTATCGCATCCTTGAAAGACATTAAACTTAAGTACCAACTTTGGTTTGCAACCGATTTTTCGTTTTTGACTTATGCTGTCCATAGACCGACACACACACACACACACACACACACACACACACACACACACACACACACACACACACACACACACACACACACACACACACACGGATATTTTTCTAAAAATGTTCTTTTTTTTATTCAGGGGCCTCAAAGCACATATTTCCGATGAAATCTCGACATTGAATTTTTGGGTGGAATTCAACACTTCCTGTAGTATTAGAGAAAGTAAAAACCAGCATAAACTCTGATTCTATGCATTTGTCTTCAAGTTAGATAACCAATGATTGACACTACCATGAGATGCATAACCAATTGTATCGTGTTGCAGATGGGCCGTGGATGATTGGGGCCCATGTTCCGTTAGTTGCGGTGGTGGTTCCAGATTTCGTCAAGTTCATTGCGCTGAGGAAGGGAATGGCACGAAATCCAAGGTAAGTACTTCCTTCCAATGGCTTATGTTTCAGACTACAATAGCAACTATTTATATATAAATAAGTAAATTAATTTCCTATACATCCCTTAAGGTCAGAGGTCTCCTGCTGGTACTGGGAGTTGCTGCCGAGAGATCATTTGGATAGCAAATCCTAAGAGTCGCATGCTTGTTTATCGATGCTTAGGAACTTGTCCTTTTTGTACTTTGAACACTTACTCACCAAGATCGATCTCTTAAACTACACTGTTTAGTCTAATCTCTTATCTTCTCAATTCTTATGGCGATGGATCTGTATTGCTATGGATTTGCAGTACATCGACTCAACTTTCATTTTACTCTACAAATTGATTACTGTAGGCTGAATTTTTCACTATCACTAACACTAATATCACTTGCGCTACAAGGAAGTGGTGCATTCCCTGATTAATATTTGTATTACTTATTAAACATCCAAGAATGGATCCTTAGTTTACAAATGTATGTTAAGACTATAATAAAAATATATTGTCACCCCAGCCATGAAACAGCACCTAGCCGCTTAGTGCGGCTTTATCTGTGCAGTGTAGAAGATGGTTCAATTTTTTCAAGCTTTTGTGTCTGTGGGCAATGGTTTCTTCCTGCATACCTAAGTTTGGATGCAAGAAGGGGGCAGGAATAGATGTTGGGGTGAGTATGTGTTAGATGATGGGAGTGGCATTACCATTGTCCAAGGGCGTCCTTAGGTAGGCGGTAACTTTTCCTTCTGCGAGGTGCTCTGTGGTCGTATTGACCTAATGCCTGTACCAATTGGTTGGTATGGGAACTCAGTTTGGTGTGCATGGTTGGGGATCGCTCCCTCACCAAGTCCATGATGTAGAGTAGTCCGGAGTGGTTGTAAACGATGTAAGACGGGAATCTACGCCCGGTATCATATATTGTTCTCAACGCCCTATTCTGCACTGTCTGCAGTTTGAATGTGGTGCAGGGTGCCACTGATCCCCAGGCTTCACAGCCGTATAAGATCAATGGTGGAATGATTGCCTGGTAAATGCGTAGTTTTAGGTAAGTGGGCATGATGGAATGGAAGATACGGTAGAGATGTTTGAGTGCACCGTGGTCGAGTCCGGCCTTTGCGCGGACGTGTGGAGCGTATGTTAATCCGCGGTAGAGGAGAACGCCTAAGTATTTTGCGGAAGTTACCCATGGGATATTTCTCCGCCTGAGCCGAAGTAACCGTTCCGGCCACTAATGGCGAACCTTTCCAAGGAGGAGTGCGGAGTTTTTCCCCGGACTAATAACCATTCTCCACTTCTCACTCCAGTGGCCAACGGCATTGAGTTGTCGTTGAAGGGGAGGGAGGCAATATCTCAAATTCGTGTTTTGTGCCATGATGAGTACATCGTCCGCATACTGGCATGTCGCAGTGTGTTGTTCCGTAGGGCAGTCGACATGTATGCTGCGAAGAGAAGCGGGGAGAGTACACCGCCCTCTGGGATTCCTGCCGCTATGTCTCTTAATGTGGACAGTCTTCCTTCCACTTTCATTCTGAAAGTGCGCTGTATTTTAACAGGGAAAAAGCTAGATAACATTGGCGCGAATCTTAACGGTCATCGAATAAACTACTCGCAAAATGAGCACAAGTAGTTCTGGTATCATCTGCACCACCTCGTTCTCCAGATCCAACAGTGTGCGGTTTTTACTTGTGGAGTACACTGAAAGGAAATGTGTATCGAATAAATCCGCACACATTGTTGGAACATTACGAGTGAAATCAGAAACATTACAGTGGTAGAATTCACTTGGTCAGCCAGAATGTGGTTACTAGATGCAATACCCCGTAAGGAACACACTTCTATCTTTTATAAGGTAAGAGTTATAAGATTCGCTTAAAGCAGCGTGGCAGCGCGCGACATACTGAGGTAACGGTCATACGTTAGGCAGAGCACATATACTGTACGCACGGTCTTTGTTTATATGACAGACCCTGTATATGCCACATTTAAAAGTGGTTTCAGTTGGTTCATAGGATTTACAAAGCAAAGGTCGTGGGCTTTCGTTTCGCAAACATTCCTACCCGCAAAATAAAACGCCATTTAAACCTTGTATCATTATTCCACTATTTGTTTCACTATTGACATTGGGTACATGTTTATAGGTTGAAAATACGTCACTTCTTACACGTAAATATTTTGAAGTTATACGAGGACTAAAGTAAGGAGATGGGCTGGTCTCAACCTTGTTCAATCTAGCACTTGAGTATGTCAGCCGGAAAAACTGTCTATATATATAGAAATGTGATATTGAAACCTAAGATGGTCCAAATAGTAGGATATGCAGATGACATTAATATAACAGTACGATCTCTAGCAAGTGGCAAGGAAATTTTCCAGAAATTAAAAGGCGCCGCCAAAGAAATAGGATTACAAGTGGAAACAAAGAAAGCATAGGTTATGATTACTACACGGAAGAAAATAAGGAAACCAAAGCAATTTGAAGTTGGAAAGATGAACCTTGAAATAGTAAGTACGTGTAAAGTTGGATGACAGAAGGCAATGAAGAAATTATTAAAATAGCGAAACGATATATGCAGCGAATAGAATACGCTAACATCAATACTCAAATCGAGAAATATCCACCGACAGGCAAAATCGACTCTTAATGAAATAATAATTAGCCCTATAATTGCTTATGGCAGGGCCGAGTAAACGAGCCGCAAATTTAATTAATAGCTTTGAGAGGAGAATTTTAGGAACAATCTATGGCATAGTGCATGAAAATGGAGTATGGAGAATTAGATAGGCATAATAACGAATAATACATGATCCACAAACACATGGATTTAGTTACTACAATCCGATTACAAAGGTTACAGTGGGCTGGACATATTAGAATGGATGATATCTGAATACCCAAGAACATTCTACAGTGCCAGATCGAAGGTACAAAAGCCTGTGGGTAGGACTAGGGATCGCTGGACAGATGCAGTGGTAAGGGAGTCAAACATCTTACTAAATACCAGACGATGGATAATTGCTGCCAGGGACAGGACCAAAGGAAGTGTTCCTTTGAGGAGTGTATGGTTCGATTCCAAACTGCAAGACATAGAAGAAGAAGAAGAATGCGCAAATGTATTTCTTAAAATCGAATCTTAGTCGTCTTGAATTTATTCCACGTGAAGTATATAGAAGGGATACATGAGCAGGCATCACATCAGCTGCGTGTTAAAGTGCACCCCTAGCGTGGTGCTTGGTACAAATGCAAAAAGCGTATGTTGACCTAATATGGCCGGAGTAGTTCTCAACACGACTGCTTGTCGGAAACAAAACACGGTCGCAGCAGTGGTTTATTTACGTCATCCTCCGCTGTCAACATGATTCATACAGCGCTGTGCGGATGACTATTAACCGGAATAAGAATAGAGTTAATTACAAAACGAGTGGGAGGGACGGAATGCAATTTAAATACGCAGTCCGTATGTGACGAAGCGTATGAAAGGACATAAGCCAATATTTTGATAAATCAGCCGCCTGGATTGTTACGTACAACGGGCTCAGCGAGTGGATTATGGAATGCGTGGAATTAAGGGCTCTTCCATACATAGCTCTGTATGCATTAAAAATCGAAACCAATTACACAGAGAATGCTACATATCATCCGCTAAGCTTTTGTGAGATAAAGTGAAACGCTTTGATACAGGAATTGCCCCAAAATGTGTCATCACATTCAGTTTTGTCACCTTTGACAAACATTACCCTTTCTTAGAAACCATTTCGCATTGCGCCCCACAGTAACTTAGGCCTTTGCAATTATTTCTGACTCTATAACAACGTATTTCGACCTTTAATGTTTACAATGTGGAGATAATTTCCAGAATGCCATCCATCACATTTCATGTCCACAGAGGCAAATTGCTAAGCCAGTTAAAGCAGCTATCTTTGAAATTAAAAGTAGAACTTTGAAAAATACGAAGTATTTATTTTCGTGACCATACATGCGAACACATAGGACTGTTTTACTGTTACTCTGAACCCCTATCTTCTACAAACACAATATCATTGCAGATTTCATAGAACTCCTAGGCGGAGGATTACATATCTGCTTCTACATTACTCGTACCATTACTTCCGACATAAAACTGGTGATGGAGGTAAGTTGGCAACATGACCAACAGAGCATCGTTTGCGCGAATGTTTACAAAACTGAGATTACACTGCGTGGATTGTCTCTCCCCTGCCCCTCATTCCCCTTAGACCATGAGATGATTAACAGACAGTAAATTGCGCTGTGAATGCAGAACTGGAGGGTTCAGTCAAGTGTAGCGCTCTCGATGACAATAACATGGCCAGTACAAGTAAAACGGAGTAGTCAGTGTTTCTATCTGGTTTTGTTATGAAATTAGCTAAGTTCAAACCCCGAGGTACCCTGTCAGATCACAATCTAGCATGCAGTCTTCGATTACAAATTTCCCGGGTATTACGTCTTAACATTGATAAACTAGTTAAAGAAAAACAAAACAAAGTGTCAGACAATGTCCACATAAGTTTGTTCTTATGGCTCTGTTCTAATTTACAGAAAAAAGTGCATGTTATGTTCTATTTACTATATAACATAACTGTCCTTCACATAAACTACAACTGTTATGTACAGTTGAACCTGACTTATGCGTATATCAAGGGGAAGAGGGAAGATTACTTGTAACTCAGAATTACGGTCGTACAACAAATGAGATTTTGATAATGCATCATATATTTAAAAAAAAAAAAAAAAAAAAAAAAAAAAAAAAAAAAAAAAAAAAAAAAAAGAATACAGTGTACCTACATGTGAAAAAGTTTACAAACAACAAAGATATGTACTTGGAAAACATTATTTTGAACTTGGTTCTGCCTTAAAAAATCTCGGTTAATTGTTTCACTTTTCTTGTATTAAGTGCACACACCTCATTTTGCTGCTGATGAATGTACATAGTGCGGTACAAGCAATTCCTAAGTCGGAAGCAATTTCGGTTTTGGTTTTGTTTGAAAAATTCCACCTCTCGATTGAGTTTTGCTTTTTTATCTAGTGTATAACATTTCCATTTTCTGTTGTCCATGGCTGATTGAAAGCAATTGAATAGTGAAGGACAAAACCACTGTTTAACAATAAATAGAGGCACAGAAAAAAATGGTATACTTACTTCTCGTTTGTTGCTACAGCATTGTCGCACTGAAAGCCAACGGCTCCACCAGAAATGTCTTTGTCTTTGTTTCACGGCCGAAAGCCACCCGCTGAGCTTATGTCTTTGTCAAAAAAGATAAGGAAAATATGTCTCAAGTTTCTTTTAAGATTCGCAAGGCGTATGCTCGTAATAATAACGTAAAACCCAGATGTTATTTCGTATAACAGCGAATTACGTATAAATAAAGCTCTTAACACGGTTTCAAGCTTCATTTTGCCGGGACCTACAAAAATGTACTTATAAGTAGGAATTACTTAGGACTGAGTTACATATAAAGCAGATTCAACTGTATTTTCTCATAGCACAGAGCCGAAATGTAATTGTTTATAATCTGGGACCAATTGTGTAATTAAAGCAGTTAGCATTAATGTTCCAACGTCCAAGATGTTAGTTGTGCACTTGTCTTCCCCTGCGGCGCGATGACGTCACACGCTGAGCTTGCCTTCAGTGCGAGCATGTTCAGCTGTGTGACCTACGTAACACCGTTACTACCTATTCTCCCTTTATTAAACATTGCTAGTACGTCTGTGGTTTATCACCTAATTATTTTATATTTTAAAACATACCTCATTGAATACAGTAGAAGCTTTTATATTGCTTTACGCACTGGAAATCTGAATTGTCGGTTTCTAACTTTTAGATCTCTTTCTCGCTTTTTTAAAACTCGCCTTACAACCTAATTTTTCGAATCACTAAGAAACTTAAATAAATAGAAAAAAATAATGCTACCGTTTTTAATCTGAACGATTAGCATATCCACAGTACTTATTTACAACTATAAATCCAAACAACAAAGCTGATGTAGGACAGAAATTGTTTTAAAGTTTTGTGTATTCGCTTTTCATTGTCACAGTATTTTGTGGAATTGAAAAACTGTTGCTGTTCCAGTATGAAGAATGTTCTTTGCCATTACTTTCTCCGCTTTTATGTCAGATTTTTCTTTTCTTTATGACAACAAGAACTACAAAAAGAAAGGGATCAAAAGAATGGAAGGGGTTCATCGACGTGGTTTTGCGATCTCTGAGAAGATGGGGAACTTAAGTAAGTGATTTGGACTACATGAAGAAGAAAAGAGACGTAGTACAATGCACAGTATAGGTATAAGATATAAGATCCCAGCCTAAAGAAGGGGGTGAGGTTGGGTTTAATGGGCAAGAAGATTAATGCAAGTCCCGGCTTCTCTTAATGGAGTTAGACATGCAAAAGGAGAGCAATCGCTGGGAGGCTGAAGAGCTAGAGAGAGGGTGGGGGAAATTTCAAGTAGACATACAAGGATCTCAGCAGCGCAGTGTATGTGGACACGGGATCCTTTATTGTGTTGACGATAATTAATAGGAGTGGTGTTCCTGCAAGCGCTTTACTTGCGGAGGAAATTTAAATACACACATACACACAACAGCTAGCAGTAGTACCATTCTCGTACCTGCCTCAGCTCAATAACATCTGAAAGGATGTTTCCCCACACCATTAAGAACAACTTCTTTCGGTACGTATAACCTCGTCCCGTCCCCACTTCTGACACCACTTGAGAATCGATAGCAATGCATAGGTGCACTCTGGCGCGAGAATATAGCTGTACACTTGTCAACAAATACCAGTACTTCTCCAGAGTCTCCTTTTCCTCTTCTTGGCCTCTTCAGATTATCCACTTCCCTTTCACATTAACAAAATGCAAAACATAAATCCTTCTGTAGGTTCCGCCTTTTCACTGTCAACAGACGAATTTTTGGTAATCAAATCCTGTTAGTAATATTTCCTTCTTAATCTAACCTTAATGGTTTGGAAGAAAATAGCAATATAAATTTCTTCAATGTATAAATATACACACCTGAAGTTATTAAAAGTGAAGCAAGTTGATTCACAAATAACACTAAATATAGAAACTCACACTTCACTTGAATAAATTGAGTAAAACTCAATATATCACACAACGATCGTTTCGATACTCGCGTATATCATCATCAGGTGAAATTAACCTAGTACACTAGCTACATTCATAGTTAAATTCTACATTCAAATTCTATTGTTTCTCTACATTAAACCATCTCATCTTTTGAGGATATATGTGTCTGAACAGTATCATTCAGAAAACGAGGGGTCCTACAAATGCCATATGTTGTAATGTGGTTTAGTAGCTTTGAAAATTGTAACATGAAAATCTTCCACTCCAAAATACCCTTTTTATCGATATGTTTTCATTAGCTTTTACAAAAATGCCTCCTAAGGATGCTAATAATATTTAAAACGATTTCAAGGCAAACGAAATGTATATTCTGGAAGCCCTGTGAAATCCTCTTCTTTTGGTAGGAAATTTTACATGATGTTGTATAACTAGTTAACCATAAGAAATAGACAAAATCATACTACAGAAAATGTAAATCTATTTAAGAAATCAGTTATTTAAAATATGTTTCTGTGATAAGATATCCATTATTTTGGTTCGAATTTTTAACGCGCTTTCTTGAAGTACTTACTGGTCTGTTGTTACTCTGAAGAACATGAAAACAGTATGAAATTTCAAGGCTAACATATACCAAATGGTTTTGAAACATCTGACTAACCACTTGGTTCCCTCTATCGTCCTGTAATTAAATTTATAATGAAACCATTTCCGTAAAGGTTCATTTTGATTAAGTAGATTTTTCAAGCTTTTCTAAGGATGGTCTGTAGATGATGTGTAGAGAAGCTTATGTGAATGTGATATCAGATTTTTCAACGCCATTTAATATCTTTTTATTCCTTGGGATATAAAATTAACTTTCTTGGTCGGTGAGGTGTTTAGATCGTTGTTGCCGTAAGGACTGTTATCCTTGGAGGGGCAGCCTGTGGTTGCTGTATTAATTTGGTAGAAATCGAGCAATCCAGCCTTAACGATAATTGACACCCTGCTCAAGTCGGTCTGTTTGATTCCAACATAAGCGGTGAAGCCTGTCAGGGCATATTATCTATCCTTCATGAACTCATTTTCGGCAATTAACAGCAGTGCACTAACCCATCCCAGCTAAGTTGGTATGCCCTATAGTAAAACAAGAAGGCAATTTTATACCACCTGCGCGCAAGATGGAAGTTACATTCCTTGCAACTTTAAAACTGATTTAAAGTTGGCTTCTTAGCAATGCGAAATGGCTCCGTGGTAACATATGAACAAGTCCCGTGTTCGATTCCCGTCAACAGCGCACTAAGGCATTGGGTTTTTCGTGGTTTTCCTTGGTTGGTAGAGTTTTCTTTTCATCATTTCTCTTTATTTCACTTCCTTCTCATTTTTCAGGTGTGCTTCTAGGGTTCGTGGCATATGGCAGTGACGGGCATATGATGCAGATGGTGCGGATGCTTGCCCAAAAGAAAGAGTATTACCCACGCACACTAGAGGTCTGCTTGGTCAATGGCTCTTCGAGCCTGGTATTGTTAGGGAGTTTCGCGTGTCTCGTTGCGCATCTGTCTGCGGCTTTTAACTTCCTTTGGCCCCTTTACTTCATGCTTTCCTCTTGGGAGTGGTAGCCAAAATAGGTCTATTTATGTAGATCGTAGTGTGAGCTGTAACCTACGCCGTGATTATTAGGCTTGGAACCTTTGTAGAAACATCGCGAAATGAGAAGGTCGCAAGTTATCTGAAACATGGGCAGATCGTAACGTCATTATCCAGTACAGTGACAGCACAAAGCACACTGCCTACAGTACATAAGTTCGCTAGTTCCACACAGTAAAATGCCTGCAGCACAAAAAACGAAATATTCACGTATTGCTGAACTTGTACAAGAATTTGGGAGTGAATATTTTACTGCAAATGGTGACCGTATTGAATGTAAGTTATGCAACGTTATCTACGACGTTGTTACGTCGACTGTACCTGGCCTCCTCTGTGTTGTGATCTGATTCCCTCCCACTTGCTCTAGTCCAAACTTCGCAACTTTTCGTTCTCTGTATGAAGGTTCGTTCCCTAATGATTACATAGTGTAACACAGGCCGCCCGTTAGAGACGCTCAAGGTCGAGCTACCTCACACCACTGTTTGTAAATACGCGGCCCGCGTCAATGGAGCGGTCTGAACTAGGTAAGAATGAGCGTGACAAAACAAAACATTTCCAGACAGCTTGAGAAACTGTTCACGTGCCAGGCTTGTTTATAAAAAGGTAGATTTCGAGAAAAATACGTCCTACGTCATTCTTGTTTATATAAGTTGATACAGTGTTGAGAGTAACGAGTCTTTAAGTGTTGAACGAGACGGCTATTAACATATTTAGCTAAGCCTGCTTGGGTGAGTGTGACTGTTATCGTTGGAAGCAGCTTGTGAGACGGAAAGAGAGAATGTTAATAACGTGTGTGTCTAGGTTACGCTCATAGAGAACAGTTGTGAATTGCAAGGTCGCAACGGATTTTAGATTGTGTTAACGATAAAAAACAGAACTGTATTTTTGTGATTAAATTTTAATGGGAATAAAATTACTGAAAATGTTATTAAAGATGTTATTTCTCACATTGGTGTCAGAAGTGGGATTTGTCATATTGTCATTTTGTCACAGTATATTAGTAAAATCCAGGAGAGCAGTATTGTTTCAGTTTTCTTTTTTGCCTTCCTTATATTCACAAGTGCCAAGGAATGGGTGAGTGCTACGCTTATTAAGAATGCACGCGTACCTTTCTTCTTTTTTCCACTTTTGGTATACTTACTAGATGAAACCTAAAGAGAATTGTAAGTATATTAATGTGTTATGAATGACACTTAAGCTAACCTAAAACAGCGAAATATAAGATTATTGAGGACACCTACTTTGGTGTTTGGTAATTGCAGCTTTGGCGTATATTTACTAAATAACACTATGCATAATAAGCTTATTAATATATCATGAATGACACCTAACCTTAGCTGAAATAGTGAATTATAAGTTTGTTAAGGACGTTCGCATGCTTTGGTGTAACCATTTGGTAATAACAGTTTTTGTTGAAATTTAATTAAACACCAAACTAACCTAACGTAACCTGAAACCAGGGTTGCCAACCTGTACGATAATTACGGGGCATACGATAATTTTAATGTTTGTACGATGGTTGTCAACCCGTACCATAATTATGGGGGTGTACGATAATTTGAATGTATGATAGTTCGATATCGGCGAAATATCATTTTCACTGGTTTGTCACTCCAGCGAAGTGAAACCAATTACAAATAACACCACTTTTGTCCTTATTGTCTGTCTCCACCCCATAGCTACTAAGCCTGCTACCCTTTATTCTCTTATTGCCAGTGTACCCAGGTCTGATAATCTCAATGAAGAAGGTACTGTTCAGAAAATTGATGATCAATGTAGAAAACTCGGAATACGCGATATTCCGTGTGAAATAAAGAACATGCCTGAACCTGGCAGTTTCTGGATTGTTGTTAAACACATGTCACCTTGGTGGAAATACTGATTTCAAACAACTGGCGGCCTTTGCATTTTCAGTGGTTTCTTTGCCCCACAGAAACACTTCTTGTGAATCAGTCTTTTTTTCTAAACTGGGTTTAATAAAAACCAAAGTTAGAAACAGATTTGCACTAGATACGGTAAATGAACTCATTTTGTCGTCTCAACTTATGAAAGAACGTGGTAGATCTTAAAATTTGCAAGTCACCGAGAAGATGTTAAGGTTTATCTCAACAACAAATTTGTGCAATGCTGCAACGGTTGAGGAAGCTGAACTTTCAGATGAATAGTGGAAGAAACATAAGTGCTAAAGTTGTAATATTTGTTGAGGTCATCAATCTTGTAAGTGGATATAATAAACATCATTACTCTTATATTTTCTTAAGTATTACACTGATATTTTTTTGTTGTAGCGTTTGCTTTATGATGTACGATAATTTTGAATCCAAATCTATAATTTTGAGTAGCTGGTACGATAATTTTACTTTTAAATGTTGGCAACCCTGCCTGAAACAGAGAGATGATAAGCTTGATGTCGTACTTCCCCAGAAATGCCATGAATTACAATAGAAGGTTGCTCTATCTTTGGAATGACATATCTGGAGAAAACCACAGAATAAGTAATCCCATTCTTTACAGTGTATTTTCTCCGTTTTTATCAACTTAGGATATTGTGTTTACGATTATTCATTAAATAGATTGCCGTGATTAAATAGAATTTGAGCCTAAGTGTAGCTACAATACCTGCAGTTTACTACGATTGTTGAAGAACGAATAAATATAGTCGTATTGTGCAAAGCAACATGGAGCTTATTTTGAACATATAATATGGGTTTTCAGCGTATCGTGATTGAACGTGTATAAGTAGGCCACCCATTATACTGCTCAATATGTATCTGAGACAGTGTATACACCAAGCACAAGATAATCATTTCAAAGCTACAGGTTTAATGTTATTGGTTTACGTACTTCTGATGACTGACTGAACCTCATTGTGAAGAAGGAATGTTATTAGCGCTAAGTTTAACACTTGTGGCCTGAATATCAGCCAAGCAACTTGTACCAAGCAGGGATCGAGTTTGCGCCCTTTGCTTTTCCGGCTCGCTTGGGATATGAACATCCTAACCAAATGAGCCACGAAAATGGCTTTCTGGTCCCTTGGCTCTTATAACTCTAAGTAAATCACTCTGCGTAACCATTAGCAAATGGCTATGATGACCTTAAGCAGATAGCATACAACAGGGGTGACCAAACTTGCTTCAACTATCTCATATTATCAATAAGTAAATTTTACTGACCACCTTTACAATCTAACATTTAATTTCCGAATTAGATGGAGATTTTCTTTCATTAGAATCATTCCTAATCCCCATAGAACATTTAATCAAATGTAAAACAGATTGCCGCTTACAGGTGCTTCATACAGGATTTATCGGTTGCACAAGTAACTTTTCAGAGGGCTACTAAAGTGATCTTTGTGTAAAATGATATATTTGAAAAGCACTGACTGACCATTAAGATGACGTTGGGAGAATAAGAGGAGGCTGGAGCTTCTGAAGGTACAGCTGCGCTCCACTTTATACAGGGATGCCCATCTGCAAAGTTTTACTAAGTTGTCCTTGCAGGCTGGCTTCCATTTCTGTAACTTGCACCTGAAACCAAAAGCTAATTTTTTGTATCTGTCCATTCTATATCTGGGTATCTCGAAAATTAATACATCAATTGTGAATTACCTATAGATTTCAATTTAGATTACAGAAAAATCAAAATAGAATTTAATGAATCAAGGAAGGCACGACGGGGATAATGTGCCCTATTTATTTTAAATTTGTACCTATACATAGCTCTACGCATTCAGAATGTCGAAATTGCAACAGTGAAGATTCGAGACCCAGCCAATTTGTGTGTCCGACAGACGATAACACACGACTATCAACAAGTTCAGCTGCATGTTGGACATATCGGCTTGTGTAAACAATACTGCAACATGAGGCTGCTCTCCTAACGCGCTCAATCGTTTTTCCATGGTTGTACACTTAAAAAATAAGTACATGCAGTAGGCTTTAAGTGGTAGTGAAAACTCTTTCAAGAGCTGGTAGCTATGTGATGACTTTGCAGAGATAAAAAACTAATATCTTGATATTTGACAAAAATATAAGTATTTGAAAATTGGAACTAATAACCAGCAAACAAATTATTGTTAAATATCTACAGCTTTTGCTGAGTAAAATTTTGTCAATCTCTTTATGATTTACTACTTAGGCAAAAGTAAGTGAAGAGAACTTCAGAGACTATTTTCAGAAAATTCAAAATACTCATATGCATTGCATTCGTCATGAAAATATTTTAAATATTTTTAATCAAAGTGGTTTTAGAAGGTCAAAATTTTAGAAAATCTTCCCATGTTTAGAGTAGTTTTGAGATGGGGTATTTTATTGAAAATTCTCAGGTCGCATCCTTTGAAGATGCTCAACTTCAATAAGAATTTTGGTACATAATTGATACTTGTTTTTGAGCTAGGATGTTCACACACATATACTCGTACAAGACCTTTTTCAAAATTTTTATTCGTCCACTTACTGTAGGGAAAGTAAAAATTATTAAAAACCATCATCAAAGAGCCTATCGTCAGTCAGCTTTTTCAGAAATAAAACACACCAATATTACTTTTAAAAAATCAAGGGAGTCATACAAATAAAACAATAGTATATTTTATATTAAAATGATACCTATATAATATGTTTCGTGTTTATTTAGTGGAATAGTTGTGTACAAACATATACCTATAAATCATATTTTTCGTAATTATTATTTAAGGCCTGTGTCATACAACTTTGCCCCGTATCTCTTAACTGTCACGTGCACTAGTCACCCCTCGTTGGCTGGTGTTGTGTGGTGGAATAGGTTGTTGTGAGATAGTTTATTAATTAACATGACAGTGTATCTTGTTATATTCGAAATTTACATTTTTATAACGTAATGAAGTGTATACAAGTGCTTATCAACTAATAAAATCCATAAAGTGATACTGAATGACCATGTACTGAAAGTACACAAGCTGGCAGACATTGCAGGCATTCCAAAAAATGCTGCACATAGCAATCCAACTGAAAATTTGGACATGAGAAAGCTGTGCACAAGATGGTTGCCGTGTTTGTTCACAATGGAACAAAAACTGTCCTGAGGATGATTCAGTCAAGTGTTTGACGATATTTTACCGCAATAAAACTGACTTTATGCGTCTATTCGTAGCCATGGATCAAACATTGGTCCATTATTTCACATATGACGCGAAGGAACAATAGAAACAGCGAGATTCGAACTTGGAACCTCTTGGACGTGAGGCAGATACGCTACGGAGGCGGGCTAAGATGAAGACAGTTCCTTCTGTAGGCAAGGTCATACCCTCAGTTTTTGTGGGATGCACTTGGGATAATTTTCATTGCTTATCTTCAAAAGGAAACCCAATCAATTTGGTACTATGCGAACTGTTGCAGCGTTTGAGCGATGAAATCAAGGAGAAACACCCGCATTTAGCGAAGAAAAGATTTTGTTTCAATGCACTCATTGGCACATCCATTATCGCCAAGGCCAAATACGTTAAAGTTCGAATTTCTTCCTCGTGCAGCGTATTTACCACATTTAGCCCCCTTTAATTATTTTGTTGCCAAACTTGAACAAATGGCTAGGTGGTAAAGGGTGATGTTTGCAGTTGATGGCTACTTTGAGAGCTCGACGGTTCTCACTATGAACAGCGCAACCAAGCTATTCAATATCGCTGAGAAAAGTGTATCGAGCTGAACAGAGGTTATGTAGAGAAATAAAGATGTTTTTTTTTTTCACAAAATTGTTGTGCTTTCTTTCTTAAGCCTACTTCTATGACAGCCCTTGTAATTCTTACGTTATATTTTTAAAACCCAAAGATACTAGGTTGATACTCTACCAAGCTTGAGTTAGATCCTTTGTTAAAGTTTATACTTGAATGAATGAGTTTAGTAATTAAGTTATAGGTCACGAGTCCTATATTAAATGCCAAGACGCCCCAACATAGCCCCTCTAAAAAAATAAACCCAAATAAATGAAGACTAAAACCTCTTGACAACTTAAGACTGGAGATCTGCGCCTCGCTTGAGAACCAGAGAGTTAAGCCCTTGTTCCTCAGCACATCTGTATCAATTGAGCTTCTAATTAAAACCCTGTTGTCTTCACCCCGACGCTCATGTGACTGTTGACCGCGTTCATTGATCACTGTGCCCTTTTATAATCTCAGTTATTTGTTAGGCGGCGGTAACACTACTGTCTTGGGAGACCAGCACTGGGATTTTGTTTACAAGCACCTCGGTTGTTTCTTTGGTGGGGAGGTAATAAAGGAAGATGGTATTAAGCATTCATGTCAATGTGCATCTAAAATATTTCAAATACTAACAGAAGCTCTCGAATATGCATTTAAATACATCAGCGATGAACAGTAATGTGTAGATTGATTTTAAGACACTTTTATTTTATAAAAAACGCTGAATACAAGAAACAACACGAACTTAATTTAATTTAATATCTTAGTTTACCTACCCAGTGTCATATATGAAAATTACTATACAGAAGTCTACATGTTTTTAGTTATAGGTACTCCCCTTTAACCCTTAACTTTAATTTTGTGATCTCTCTCTCTCTCTCTCTCTCTCTCTCTCTCTCTCTCTCTCTCTCTCTCTCTCTCTCTCTCTCTCTCTCTCTCTCTCTCTCTCTCTCTAAATTTCCTCTACTACGTAAATTGATATAAAGAAATCGGCGGATGTTGCATTTTTTATCTCCTCTACCAAATTTCAAAATTCTATATAGACTGTTCGCATATTTCAACTAATAATAGTCGAGTTATTTTTGTATGCTAATATTGGATGAGATGTTCAACGTCTCTACGAGTAGTATCCCTTTAATCACAAAGTTGTTTTAATAATGTAAAGACTCCACATTTTTCACACGTACAGAAATATATGACACCTGTATTCAACGAAATAGGGGCGAGCCAAGCAGTTATTAAAATTCCCCACTCTTGATATTCTTCTTTACCTGATTACCCTCCCCTTATATAGGACTTACACCTCCTAGGACTTAGAAGCCAGTGCCTAGGGTCAGACGCCTGTCGGGGAGCACAGGAACCTATGGACCGGACAGAATGAAGACATAGATGAGGGTAGTCAGCCAAGCACCAAGTATTAGAGTGGAGAAGAGGATGATTTGAAATTCAGGCGAAACTGATGAATGGAAAACCCAATAAGACACCGCTTCGTCCACCACGATTACTCCATGTGGGTCCCTGGGATTGAATCCGGGCCGCCTAGGTGGCAGAGAACAGTCTAACCTTTCGGCCACCGCGCCGCCCTCCGCTCTTAATCCTTAATTTAAACATTTTGTAAATAAGAATCCTCCTAATTGTTAATTTGATATATATAGACACACACACACACACACACACACACACACACACACACACACACACACACACACACACACACACACACACACAGACGGAGTAATTTCTAATGCCTCATACGTCAGAATTTTCGTTTTAATTATTATATGCAAGTAATAAGCTCGATCACAATGTTCAAAGGAATCAAAAAATTCAAATTCTCTTGCATAGGTATTATTAAAAGGATTTGAATCCAAAACTCAGTACATATATCTGCAGAATTTGAATAAAGGTTCCTCTGAGCACTGCTCAACTTATCTGTTAACATACTGTTATGTATGTTTACTTCAAGAGACTTGTCCAAAAGTGGTGGGTAGTACAGTAACACAGAAAGAATCTACTAAACATCACTACAATAACACTGCCTGCTTTGAGAATTCAATTCACATCTCATTCATATTTAAGATTATTTTGCATTTAATAGAGAAAAATGTATTTTCAACATGATGGGAACATCCTTCTCCCAATTAATTATTAGATAAAAAAAATCATACCTTTTGCCACCTATTCTCTGTGAAGGAAATACAAGCCTGATAGAGGACTCTGAGCAAAATTAGGCGGTCCTCTATGTTCAATATAAAATGGCACACCGAGAACCATAACAGCTGAAGAGTATCCATAAAGAAAACTCTATTTATTTTTACCTCAATGTTAACTTGGTAAGTACTTTAAGTCGCGTGTTACACAGTTAATCACTCCTAGAACAATCAATGACAACAAATAGTTCTTGCATATATGCCAAAGTTCCGTGGTACAAATCGCGGCCATGGTAATGATTTTAAGTTGTTTCTATGGTGACAAAAGGACAATATGACAAATCCCACTTCTGACACCTAAGTGACAAATGACAAGTCCATTGTTTTTTCCTCTTCTAAAACTGCACTACAAAACACAGTTTTCTTGGTTTTCATTAACACAGTTTACAATTCGTCTGACCTTGCAAGTCACAGCTGTTCTGTCCGATAGTAACCTTTACACATACTGCACTGTCTCTCTCTACTCTCTCCGTCTCACAACAGCTGGTTTGGCGATACAGTCACTAAAACTGCTTTACTTCAAGAGTGTTTCCGTCGCGAAGATTAAATGTCTACAACCGTCCCTGACGATACTCAAACTCTCTCTCTGAATGCTGACCGCACGCACGCACGCACGCACACACACACACACTTAAAACTATGTACTTAACTTTTAACAGTTGTCTTGTTCAATATTTAACGACTCCGAAGAACCCCCACTCTCGCCGCCGCATTCATTTATGTAGGCGAAAATGGTAAAGCACGGATTTTTCCCGAAATCCACCTTTTCTCATAAACAAGTCGGCAGTCGAAAGTTTTGCGAACGGTCTAGAAACACTTTGTTCTCCTGTTCTCATAGTAGTATTTGTTCTGACTGTTCTATGCCCGCCTCGGTAGCGTGATGGTTAGCGTGTCTGCCTCACGTTCAAGAGGTCGCGAGTTCGGAGTAAGAGTAAGTTATCCGGGTAAGGTTTTTTCCGAGGTTTTCCCTACCCTGAGAAGATAAATGTCGGGTAACTCAAAGCTCCATGGACCTCGAGCTCATTTGAGCATCATTTCACCCATTTCATTTCATTCATTCGTCCAATATGACACAATGTTGGAAGACATTAATTCAAAAAAAAAAAAAAAAAAAAAAATGACTGTTCTATTGTCGTCGGGACACGTATTTACAAGTAGTTGTGTGATGGCAGCTAGCGTCACACTATCTTTCCAACTCTAGGCTAACACAGCATGCGTGGAGAAATAATTAGTTGTCATTGACTAACGTAATAGTATTAACTATGAGCTTCTTCTGTTTGCTTTACATGGACTAGGCTTTTAAACCTGTTTCGAGGCTAATCAAACTGCTCTCCCCATCTCATTCGGGATCATCCGATGTCTTTTTGTCCTAATGGTTTGTAAAATAATACTGCTTGCGGTGGCAATCTAAAAGATTCCACCCTCTTAACGTGATTTTTTACTGGAACTGTGAAACCCGGGACTTAAATGCTGGGAAAAATATGAGTCAGTTGAGGAGTGTAATGTCATACCGGCAAGTGGTTATGGAAGCTCAATTAGTTGGAGCAGCGGCACGAAAGGCCGAGGATCCAAGGTTTAAATCCCGGCTATGGCAGTTTATTTTGCAATCTGTTTATATATTTTGAAAAGCTAAGGTTGATTAAAAACTAATACTAAAGCAGTAAAAGAACTTCAAGATCGTGTTATGTGCAAATTTTGTTGCTTTACTATAATTTCTAATTTTATAGAAAGTTGTTCTGTAACACAACAAACCACAGCATCACAAGGTCGTTATTCCTATGCACTGGTTTGAACTTCCACCACTGAAAATAATTTACTTCAGCGCTTTGACCAGCAATTGCGATCGGTTTTTGGTTTGCCGGTGCTCATCCAGAGGGATTGGGGGCGTCTGTATTACATAGTGAATTCTGGTCACGGATACTAGTTTTTAGGAGCAAGGGATTCATGGTGCTGTTCACACGTCACACTGTAATCCCCAACAACAAAATCGTTCACGTTAGGTGTGACATTTAGCCGACAAAACGTGCATTCCTGCTGCATGTAACAGTTGTATTGATAGCAGTAAAGAGAATTAGCATTTAGAAAATAATTTAAAAAGAATCCGAAAATGTATATCTTAAAATATTCAAGAATGATATAGTTTGTATGAAAGGGATACATGGGTGAACGATATGGACTGGTGATCGGGAGGTCCGCAGTTCAGAGACTGTCAGGACCATCCTCCCTGAAAGATTTCTTCCAAGTTTTCTTCAGTCGTCATAATTGGCAAATACCGCCGAGATACCCTAAAGTTTACTTCACAAATTTCCTTTCCCAAATGTATCATTTAATTTAACGCAACACCAGGTATGTCACTTATGGGTCACATGGGCCTTAAACACTGTGTGACGTCAGCGGCAGCCGCCAGAGAGACTCAAAGTCAAGCTACCTCACACCACTGCGCGGCGAATAAAGAACGTTAATCGTGGAGTGCGGTAGAACAAAGCGTTTCTAGATTGTTCAAGAGGCTTCTGATTCCAGGCCTACTTATAAGAAGTTCGCTAAAATATGAATTTCGAGAAAAATTTCATGCTACGTCTTTCTTGCCCATACAAGCAAGTTGAGATGGCGAGAGCAAGCAGTTTTTATGTAGTTGTTGAGTATTGAATGAGACAGCTGTTTGCAGTTAGTTTTAAGTGGGCGTACTGTCAATGTTGAGAGAATGCGTGTATCGTCAGAGACAGTCATAGACGTTTAATCACGTCGAAGTTGGGTGAAGTTGTTACAGTGTGATCGTGGAAGTCAGCAGTTTGAAAGACAGTTAAGTATGTGTCAAGATTACGATAATACTGAACAGCTGTGAGATGCAAGACCACGACGAATTGTAGATTATGTTAATGATAAAAGAGAACTGCGTTTTTGTACTTCAGCTGTAGAAGAAAAATAAAGCAACAGAAAAAGCATCTGGACTTTTTCATTTTGTCACAACTGAATGAATGGATGCAACAATCCCATTTGATCCCTATAGGACAAGGGCCTCCTAGTGGTGCAGGGTGGCTCACTAGGACTTCCAACTGGGAAAACTAGGGTTTTGGTATGGAGAGCCAGGCTGTAGGCAATATATATAATTCATACGGTCTTGCCATCCTAGAACAGTATGAACTTAAGAGAGTTTGTGTCTAGTTTATATTACCCTCCTACCTCATATCCCATTTATAAATTGAGTCTGAACTCCATTAATGCTCAGTTTCAATGACGTAGCGATTTATATCTCTTTCAGTGTACGCCATATACACAAGGTGCCCCCCCCCCCCAAGAAAAACACCGAAAACGCTTAGTACGTTGTACGGGACAGCAAACTGATTGGTTGTCAAGAAAGAACCCCTGTCCGGAAATGCACGGTTTGGACGCCGGTGAGCGTTGAAGTTTGAGAACGAACGGTTGTGACAGTTTGTTTGGATTCATTTTGGCATCTTAATACGGAAGGTAGCCAACCCTTTAGCCATCTGTGTACTACGGATGAACGACCTAAGCCTAATAACAATCCTGCGATGCGCTAATTCCTCCATAGAGTTCTTGGTGCGCATCTTACTGCGTTTCTTGTGTAGCTTCCAGTACATTAGTGCGACATGTACCAGTAGACAGCTGCGGAAATGGCCGACATAGCTCCAGCACACTTTGATGTAAATGTGTGGAATCACCTCAACGTCACATATCTAAATTGATGGATTGGTAGAGGTGGGTCTGACACCTCTCGACTGCTCTATGTGCAGTTGCACGAAGAGTATGGTGTATGGCATTCCTGTAACGTCAGCAGAAGAGCTTATTGCTCGAGTCCACGGAGCGATCGAAAGTCTTCAAAGACATGTGCATTAGGCTCAGCGCCACCGATATAGGCTCTGCAATGACGTAGGAGGCACACAGAGGCCCGTCTGTAACGTAAACAGCTCGATGTGCTACTCATGGTTGGGTTTATTGACGAAATGTGAACGTACACCCATCTCACACTTCGATGCGCTACAGCGTCCAAACCGGACAGCGGTTCCCTCTTCAAAACCTGTTAGTGTCCCGTCCTGCACAATACACTAAACGTTGTCTATGTATTTCGAAAACCCTGTATATCGATGGGATATTTTCATATATTACGTAAAAATGGAACTAAATGCACATAGAACAATTTTCTAAAGGATGTACACAGTAGTGAAAAATAGGGAAGAGTAAAAAAATTATACGAGTGAAAAAAAAACTTGAAAAGTGCCAGAACACGCAAACTGCAACATCGCTAGCTGTTTCTGCACATTAAAAATGACAAGATTAGTACTTTCTAAAGTGTCTGTACATAGCACATCTAAATTAAGAAACTCCGTCAATTAACAATAAAAATAAAAAGAAGGGTAAAACAGGCAAAACAGCAAGCATTAAACGTTGCACATACTAGTCCCATAAAGACGCGAAGGCAGGCAGGTCATCACTGAAGAGGCCCCCGGATTCCTCAAGTCCAAAGTTGGCCGGTTAATTTGAGGGACAAACAACATAATCTGCCTTGCCGCAGCATGTAATGGCGTCGGCTAAGTTCCCTCCAACCAGGTTAATGACGTACTTAGTCTCTTAACTGCCCCCCCCCCACTCCACTAACATAATGTGTCTCAGTAAAACCTGGATATAATCGAAACCGCTTAGGACCAACATATTCTTTCCCACACTCTAGATTTATACGCACTCTTGAATTACTGTTTTACAGCTACATTAACCCACATGGCTCATCTCTGTAAAACAAGCAAAAGCAGATTCAAGAATTTCAACAGTTTAGCTGAACAATCACACAATATTGTGACCCAGTGGGTGACTCGACCATTTACCTACTTTTGCCAGTAAAAACATCTGTTTAATCAACAATTTCTTTGTTTCTTTCCAAACAAAACCTAATTATTTACAGTTTATTACTGAAAAAGTATGCCAGTTGGCCAATATTACCAGATTTAGTGGATATAGTATTGTTATCACAGCTTCGTGCGGGGATTTTAAAGTGTTGGGGAATATGGTATCTACCCATGTCTTCGTGTTTACTCTCGTCTGGAACAGTTACGAATGAAAGGTACTATTTCGGCCACACGTTAGCCAGGGTTTCTGCATTATGAGTGTAACAATATGTCCAATATAATTATTGTCAGTATAGAGGCTTTCCGCCGAGAAAAATTGTGTCAGATATTTGGAGCCATTTGGCCTCTTGACTAATGGATATAAATGGTTTATTATTTCACGAACTGTCACTCAAACATTGTGTGAAGAATGCTATAGTGCCTTTTTATCTTCCTTTGAAGGAATTTAGCCACAATTAATGTTAAAATATCATGAAAAATTCAATTTGTAAGGGAAATGTGGCAATGCCATGTCGCATATATTCCTACCTTGATGGTTGAACGGCGGGCACATTCGGATGGAGGGGAGGTTAGGGAAGGTATCGCCTGGCGTTAATAAAAGTAAGGGGGAAGGGAAGGACAGACGACAAATTCATGAGCTAGGTATAAGCATTGGTAGGTGAGGTGGCAGTTTTAGCTGCCATTTATGACAAGGCGACTGTTGGTTTTATCTCAGTCCTGTTATCTGCTAAAAACGCGGTTGTTTTAGGAAAATGAAGAGGAGAACTTTCAGTTATTTGTGTATTAGAAGCAATTACTGTTGTGTTAGCTCGCAATGAATGATAATAGTAATATGCATTATTGGGAAAATAATGACTGCTTTGCACTCGATTCCGTCAACTCACATATATTTTTTCGCAGTGACGAAATGACACTACATAATATTTTGATGTTTTACAGCTCTGTGTTTAAACGTCTTTGATATGCCGACTCATATACAGGCTGGAATTTAATTAATTCCACGCAGTTCGCAATTCACATGAAACAATCTTGTAAGCCAAACCCATATTCTTCCTGTACAAGAAAAGCAGGCAAGTTCATAGCTTAATGACTTACACACTATCATCAACCTAGTGAAACTTTATGGACAATGTCTTTCCGTATTTCTCTAGCCCTACTTCTAGGATGTAAAATATCCAAGACTATGAATGCATTTGCGGAACTATCGTAAACCAGTTCGACTATCTAGTTTTTTGCTGCCCTGAAAAGTGTGACATATTTCCAGATATTTACCCTTAAAGTGACCTTATCTTGTTATAATTTCTCCCTTTACTGTTTACTTCATGAATAATCCTGCGTCACATGCGTATCTAATACTAAGACATGTAAATATGTAAGTGTTGAGTAAAATTATTTTTAGTCCAGTGATCTTGTATTTGCTGCTTCCATTGTTAGAGAGAATACATATATTAAAGCTGTCATGCAATGACAATTTCTTCAGTAATTGTGTCAATGCTCATGCATGGAAATCTTACACTCTTATACAGTGTAAGAACTGATCAAAGAAAAATATGTTTTTCTCTACTACGTATTACAAGTATTCCCTCTATTGTTTTCGACGCAAAACTTCGGTGTAGAGATTTCAGCGGAAATATATATTTTGAGCATCCCCCCTTAGTACAAAAAAAGCATTGTTAGAAAAATATCCGTGTGTGTATGTGCGTGCATGTCTGGGTCTCCGTATGTCTGTATGCCTGTCTGTGAAGAGCATAACTCAAAAATGAAAAGGTGCTTAAAAACTAAAGTCGGTAAATACCAACCAAAGTTGGTGTTTAAGTTAAATATCTTTTAGGAATGCGACACAAACATTTTGAAGAAAATTCCTGCACCCTAAACCAGCCTTTACAGGAAAAGTTTTAGAAAATTTTGATTTTCTCAAAAATGGTTATAAAAATTTTGATTAAATTGTCATATCTTAAGGAATTTTTATGAAAAATGAAATGTATGTTTTGAAATTTCTATCTATAGCCCATGTAGTTCTGTTTACTCTTGACTTTTCCATAACTGGTAAGAGATAGACCAAATTTTACTATAGAAAAATGTAGATCTCCTTAAAACACACAAGTTATAACCAAATGCACTTTTTGTGGAGTGAACCATTTCGGAAACGTTCCTTGTTATCTTTGTGAGCTTTGCAAAACAAACTTTTCTGAAATGGAAGGTCGTTCACTTTTTTATCCCTTGGCCGAGCAAAGAGAAGGGAATTTCAAAGCCTTCATATAGCGGCCACCTTTGAAAGATTTGACTATCGTTCAAAGCCTACAGTATTCCATATACCTTTTATCTATAAGAAAATTATTAATAAGGTAATTTCTCCAAATGTTTATCTCAACTAACATGAAGCAGATGGAGGAATTTGTAAAAATAGTTACTGAAAGAATAGAGAAAGTCATGTCAGTGCAACACATCAGATTTTTTCGTCATAATTCTGCAATTAAACTTTTAAAATTAATATCAACTTTCTCTACGTTTTTCTCGTGGTATTTTCATAATGTAAAGAGCATTTACACTGTAAATAATAAGAAATGAATTAAAATATAGCCGGATTTTTTCTAATTGTCGTAGCTTATACATATAATAGACGTTGCAGTATTGAGTGGGCCCAGTTGGGCTCCGCTCTCGTTATCTCCTGGTGATGTCACGGTTATTATGAGCTTTCAAAGACAAAAGCTTACAGTTTAGGCGAGGGTTAATGCCTTTGTCTTCAACTTTGATTGGAAGAGAGTGAGTCTTGTTTCTTGAAAATGAAAGATTCACTTAGCACGCATTTCCTGCCCTACTGCCTCATTTTCTGACTTTGTCTCTCGGCAAACAAGGAAGCAGCAAGCAATCTGTCTGCCTTCCTGCTGATTCGCCACCCTCCCTCTTTAATTCAATCCCCGCGAGACACAAAAGTGGAGCAAACGATGGTCCTGGGACCAATAAACCGTTTGTGCTGCTGGGACAGACAAAATCCAGTTAGCGCCCAAGCTGATTTCTATTCTGGTCAGGGTCACCAACGTCTTCATTACTATCCGAACTTTTCTTTTCTCTTGCAGTCGTTGACTCTGCTTCATGCACTCGCTTAACCTTCCCTTCGATTCAATCTCTGCATGCAGTTGGGAATTTAGAGTTCCTGCGTATCTGAGTGCTCAAATTTTGTGTACTGTCTATGCTTTCTAAGGGGTAGAAATGGTGAGGTGGCCTTGCGGATAAAATAGCACACTCAAATTCGACCACGGAGAAAAAGACACCTGGATTTGTACTTGTCTAAAATTCATGAACATAAAGTTTGAGGTTAAAAGTATTCAAACTATGTATTTATGAGGATGTTAGTTGATGTTATTTTGAAGAACTAAATGTTCACTTTTCCATCTTCTATCCATACACTATGGAAATGAAATAAGTCAGACTGAAGGAGATGTAATTTAACAAAACATTACAATACATTCTTTTTAAATTAAATGCACCTTTAAGTAGATAATCACGTTTATAGGTGAGACTGGCACAAGTTCTTGACTGAGTAATCTGCTTCTGTAGGCGGCTCAATGAACTGTTCCAAAACTCCATAAAAACAATTTAAGTACCGTTCGCCATGTGTCGAATTCAGGTGTTTTGTGGCTGGTACGCGAGACACCAAGAAATTTCTAGCAAAAATTGTGTTTTTTTCAAATGTAATTTACATAAAAGACGTTTATTCTATTGAAGTGCACCAAAGGAAAAGTTGTTTGTAAGTTCCTAAGAATATATCCATAAATTAAGAACCTTTAATCAACAATAATTCAGCCAGGTGGGGATAAAGTTTTTTGGATAAAGGTATATTTTATAGAAAATGAAGTCTTTAGCTTTCGACATTAGACTTTCTTGTTATTCACAATAAGAGAAATAATGTCACGGATTATTTCACTTCCATCCTCTATAGCTAATAAAACTGTAACGCACGTTTTAATAGTTTTCATTATTTGTCTTGTTCATAGTAATGCATTTCGTATGTATGATGCATATTTGTGTGTACAAACGGTAGTTTTGCAACTAACGTCTGCATTGTTGGACAATAATGAAAATGTAACTAACACAGTTGGACCTTAAGCTATCAAAGTACACATAGATGCAGGCTTAAATTTGCATTGTCAGAGTCGAACAATCTGTTGAGTTAGGTCTTGTGTCAATAACTCATTCAAAAACATGAACATTTCTAAATAGAAAATCTGATGTGTTGCAATCACACGGCTTTCTGCACTCTTGTACTAACTTTCTTACAAACTCTTATTCTTTTATCTTCTTCGTGTTAGTGACATAAACTTTGGCGCAAATTATCTTATTTCTCGTTTTCTTGCACGTGCAGTGGGAATATGGGTATACAGTAGACTTTGAGCGATAGTCAAATTTTTAAAACTTTCAAATTCCGTTCTCTTTGCACACCTAACATATAAAATATGAACAACAATGTTCCATTTGACAGAAGTATAAGTTCTCTAAAATTTATAGAAATAACAAGAAATATCTCCGAAACAGTTCCTCTACAAAAAAATTGCAAACATTTATTTTTCAACGTGGACATTTTGGATTTGATTAGTAGTTATTAAACTTAATACTTTGCAATCCTAAGTTGTGGCATAGCTCTGATTGTAATGCTGGTGGTTTTTCGTTTATCTTACTTTGATTTAAAGCACCTCTACTAAGTGTAACGCATCGCTGGATGTGCTGGAAAGAAGCAAGTTACAACCTTATGAAATGTACGTTATAAGTTATAATTTATAATGTAATAAATCATGTGTATATTATTATCCCTTAACTTTTATTTTAGTACTACAGGAGATAAACTTTAATGGCGACTGATAGTTGACCATTACTACTCTTTCCTGTTCTGCAAATAAATTTTGTGGGCGCAATTTATATTTATATCACCAACGTTACAGCGTGATTTCACAGCTTGTTTAGCTTTTCAACACCGTAAGGAGTGGCGAACCCCTGACTGGATGTGTTGAGCCACCCGCCATTAAATTTTGCGTCAGCCATAATATTCATCCTTAGCTTAAACAGTATGAATGTACTGTCTTATCTGCATCTTTTATTGGAATTTGTTTGATACTTTCTTCCCGTCTAATATAAACGAAGAATATATAAAAGCTTATTTATATACCTAGCTGTTGAACAATACAGGTTAGGAAACAGTGAAATGAATTAATTATAATATTTCTCAGATCTGGTAGATCAGTAAGATTTAGTAATGTTATTTATATACTTAATGGCCCTTTTGTTAGCAATAAAACTGACA
Source organism: Tenodera sinensis (assembly GCA_030765045.1). Lineage (NCBI taxonomy): Eukaryota > Metazoa > Arthropoda > Insecta > Mantodea > Mantidae > Tenodera > Tenodera sinensis. The sequence continues at coordinate 63,418,020 of CM060965.1, read as the reverse complement.
TTGATCCCAAAACTTAATTGTTTTCTAGTTTATGAGAACAATTGAAATATACAAGGGAGGAAATGTTAATGGTATCCTGTCACTATTAAAAAATATATTAAGCTGTGGCGAGTGTATCTTGCTACTACTTTCTAATTCAAAGCAACAGAATTACAGATATCAACTGAATTTACATAATGTAGCATCATAAATAATCCAATCAGTTGTCGTAAACAATTTCCTAATTGTTGTTTGGAGTGCACCAATTTGATTTTGGTGTTTACCTGTACAGCTTGTATTAAAAACCGGCGCTTTCTTGACCACCTTGACGATGAAAACTGTCCTCAAGCTTGGGCGTGGCATTACAACGCCAGTTCCAAAAGACCTGCATAATTAACGAAGAGAAGAAAGGAGAAGCACGGCTTCAGCCACAATAAAGGACCTCGGAATGATTTGTTCCCTTGGCATAGGATTCCTCTTGAGGTCGATCAAACACCTGCATAAATTATCGGCCAAGTGTTTGAGCCTAGTTAACATACATAGTGTCCTTTGGTTTGCCCCGGGAGATCTCAAGGTAGGCCCACACACGCTCAACAAGCCGAGAAAAGTCAACAAAGGTCTTCTCAACATGCATTACCTTCGCTACGTTCCCTAGAAATAACTAGAGCTGTTCCCTGGATCTTAAGTTTGGTAACAAAAAACACATCCTTTTGTCCTTTTCACACATTTTGTATAAAGCCCCTCTGTTAAGAAAGGACTAAACTACCAAAATTCACAAATATGGATTTTAGTGTTATTAAAACTGAATCATAATTAATCATCATTAAGAACTTTAGTTCTTAATAGTTTCATAGCTATATGACCATCAAAAATATGTCAACAAACTATGGCACAGTAACATACTATTTAAATTATTAAAAATAATAAATGTGTATAACTAAAATACAACGCAACACATCCCCTTACTGAAATTCATAAAATTTCATTTTGCTAATTTTAATTCATCTGTATAAATGTAAGTATAAAATACTGCCATATTGTAAGTTAAAGCAACATAAAATAAATAATTTGAAAAATTGTAATTCAAAGATTCAAATGTCTGCCTGTAAGTCTGGCTTTCTATAATAGTGTAGTAAAAACGGCAGATTTTGCCAATGTAAGTGAACAAACCATTCAAGAGATGACCTCAGGAATCTTCAAGTACTAATTTATTTCCAGAGAACCAGAAAAAGTCAAAGGAGGGTGTTTATATGGATTAAGTGGTTCTTTAAACATCATAAAGGCAAAAAGTTTTATTTTAACGTTGTCATTTTTACTTTGTCTAGTATAATAAGTAGCGGAAGCATTGCATTCCACTCAAAACTTTGATACTAATATTTCACCGGAAATACGTGCTTTGAGATTCCCCGAATCCAGAAAATATTATTTTTAGAAAAAGGTTTGTGTGTGTATGTGTGGTGTGTGTGGCTGTGACTGTGTCTGTGAACACCATAACTCAAAAACGATAAGTCGGTTATATATCAAACTTAGTGTTTAAGTTCAGCATCTTCCAAGGAGGCGGCACGAAAATTCCTCCACGCAATACTACGCTTTACGTAAAACATTTTTTAAATTTTTTGATTTTCTCAAAATGGCTCTATGTTGATTAAAATACCACGTATTTAGGATATTTTCATTGTCAATTAGTTTATATTGAATGTTGTCCTATGGTTATATCCTCAGAAGTCTTTATCATTCTGGATGACTTTTAACTGATTATAACCGTTAGAGACACAGGAAACATTTCCTGGTAATCCTGTTCTAAGTAGAGATACTGTCAGATGTCCAATTAATAAGTTTACGACAACGCTAAATCTAATAAACGATAAAGACATGTTCTAAGGAAGGAAAAGATTGGTAAAATTGATGCATCGCTTAATGTTCTCAAAACAAATCTCTAAGACGTGTTTTACAGCAAATGGGTGTTTCAAAAAACTGTGTCATACAGCTGTTAAACTTTTAAAATTGACAATATACAAAGTGAATTACAACCTCGAGAACTGTCCCAATGCAGACGGACAACACTTTTAGCAAACTTAGAACTAGGTTAGTACTTATAGTGCATATTACTGTTGCTTATGAGGATGTAATGTTAGAATGGACTAACGATTCTGGATTAAAGATAAGAATCACTTCATTTCTCAAGTTATGTTCTTCTAATGTCGGTGATAACAATGTCGAGGAAATGGAAGATGCTTCTTTCCTTTCATACTTCTTTTCTGCATTTTGATGCATTAATCTTCCCAAGGAACTCTGATTCCTAAGCCATCAATCTCGTTGCTGTCGCATTTGTGATTATCTTGGTTACGTTTGAGCCCAGATGAACAGCGTGCATTGCCCTGGCTGCACGTGCATCTTGAGACAAAATCAAAATTCTAATCTATATTCTCTCCATACCAAAGAAAGTCTACTCAGCGTGCTATCAGACGAAATTTCATAATTCATCAATCTGCCTTTCACAAACTGAACGTGGTCTTTAATGTATGAAATCTGTAGATAATAACCAAAAAGATATGTATTGAAGTACCTAATCTGTTTTTCCTCCGTGCGTATTAGCTAGTTTTTCATTTTATAACAGTTTAGTTGTATAAAAAGCAATTCTGATGAATGTCCTTGGGCTAGAATTAATCTATTGCATACGTGCAGTTGCAATACAAGTTTTTTTTCTATATAAAGTTACATTTAACAAAATAATAACCATTGATTATTTCTATATCATCGTTTCGAACAAGAGACTTAGCAGTCATTTTTGTATAAATATGATTGGGATGAATGTTCTCCAATATTTTTCGCTACTTCAGGCATAAGAGTTTTTGAACAGTTGCCTTCAAATTAGTTACACTAATACCATTATGTCAAATGAAAGAACGTAAACAGTGGCCAAAAGTCGCTGCCGGTAGGCAAAATACGGTGAGTGCTGTTTACCTACGACAACAAAATGCACGCCGAGACTAGCACAGTGCTACGGTCACACCACTGAGAATGTTCGACGCAGCTCCGGACGAAACGTCTGGATTTCCGCTAGACCATGACCCACAAGTCTGGATAATCATTTTGTGTTTTATGTCACCGGCCGTGAAAGCTTACGCAATTTGATCACAATGTTTTAGGATTTTATCCTCTCCCCCTGCATCCAGAACATTCTAGAATGTTCTGCGCAAATTTTCAGCGGCTAGCATTCTTGTGAGCCAGTCAATGAATAGCAAGTGTGTTTCTGGTGCCACAAAAGTGCTGGTCTGTGAGTGAGTTTGTGACGACTGTTGCGGCGTACATGAGTGCTAGTACAAGAGATTAGAGATGTCCTCTGTTCGACTCTTCAGCGGAAAAAGAGGATGTGTCGAGTGTGTTTCACTACACCGCTAGTCGTGAAGGACGTGAAGTTGCAGAAGTAGATGAAGTCGCAATACCATAATAAGAAAATAAATATTTTATAACAACGTATTTTTCGATTTGTGGCCTGTAAGCGTGAAACCTCGACAGAAAGCATGCTTCATGAGCGGTAGAGTTTAAATCAATACTGATTCATGCAATAAAGACCAGAGTAAATATTACAGGTATAAAGGCAAAGCCGAAATGAAAACCCTCTCATTTCTATTTACTTTACACAGTAACCTATGGCTTTCTCTCTTGAGCCGGTGTTTACTTGTTATTTAAATGCTGCAGTTATTACCGCATACTTGTTTTGTGTCGCTTACAGTTTTACGCACGACCCGTGTCAACAATGGAGGTAGATGCGGTATTGTTGCCGGGCCGCAAGAGTGACGCAGAATAAAAGCGGTCGCGTCATACTTTATTGACAATATGCAACCCACCCCAAGGGATTATCTTTTTACTGTCGCTCGCGTATCCAGGGAAGTTCATTACCTTTTATGTTAGGTCGCTTAATGGTGCCGCTAGGTGACACTGCTAATACTGCCCAGGTTTACGCGTTCTTTTCACATATGAAGGAGCGATACCCTCTTTATGGTACCCATAACCAAAGAGCAGAAAAAAGAATACTTTGGACGACATTACAGCTCTTTCCCCCTTTAAATAAAGCATGAAAAGGACAATATTGGATTCCCTTTTATAAGAGGCGACTATAGATAAAGGGCAGTATTTTGAAAGGGAAAGAGATAAATGATAAAATAATGTCCAAAACAGAATGTGATGTGGAAGTCAGCATTATTCCATATGGTGGAGTCGAAGGAAATGAAACTCTTAATTACCAAACCAACCTGTTCATGAGGGTATAATACTGCGGCTGTCATTTTATAACAACCGTTACCTCAGTCACATAAAATATGTTTCACCGTGGCATTATCACATATAAGATAACAGGTGAAAAACTCCTGAAAAGTAATTGGTGTGCCAGTAACAATTGGCAAAGTCCAATAGTTTATCATATAAATCACGTTTTAACAATAATTAAAGTTTTGATATCCACATTACCTACTGCTATAGTATTTAAAGAAACCTAAATGCTATAGTAATTCATTATAAAAGTATTGCTATATGATTTTATTTATGAGCCGTGTGTACGTGCGTGTATGAATGAATGTAATGGGTGAAATGATGCTCAAACGAGTCTGAGGTTCATAGAGCTTTAACTTACCCGACATTTGTCTTCTCAGGATAAAAGAAAACCTTAAAAAACGAAGCGATAACTCACCCTCAGCGAAATTCGAACTCGCGACCTCTTGCATGTGAGGCACACTCGCTACCAATACGCCACAAAGGCGGGTTATAGATATTGACACCTGGTACACAACCGAAGTGTTTCCCCAAGCGGCGAGAGGGCGACGAGGCGACCCTAGCGGTCCGGGCGGCAACTTTCAGGAAGAGGCCGGGAAGGGTTTCCAGAGCGCAAGCATCTGTGCCATCTGTCCTAATGCTGTATTGTCATACATTATTTTGCTATTTCTAAACAGACAGATTTTCGTGTTTATTACAAAGAGGAAATACTATCGATTATTGTCTAAAAAGGCATATAAAAGACACAAGCGGTTTAGTTTTATTTACCAATAGTTTCCCCTGTTGTCGCAATAAATGGTAAAACTTAACCCGAAGTTTCCGGTGGTTTTCTGTCTTGGAAGAATAACTGAGCCTAACATGTTAAGCGGTTCATTTTTAAGTAAAAACACGCATTTGATTGTTTTTTCCCGAAGTTGCCTTGCCTTTTCACCCAAGATTGGGCATTGTTAGGAAAGCTGCTCTCATAAAATAGCCCGTGTGTCCTCTTAATTACTTACCTTAAACGCAGATGTGTTCTAATAAAGCGAAAAAGAAAAGCAATTAAACATCTTGCTCATTACTGATGTTTCTGAAAGGATATTGCATTTAAATGTTTAACATAATGTCCTTGGTTTCCTTACAGAATTCCAAAGGGATGAATGGCTTATACAAGTTTTTCACTGCTAGTTTTTCGTTAAACGGTTTGTGTATACGAATAAAACATTGTGATCACACGCAAGCGTAAGGATGAGAGACAAGTTTGTGTACAGTTGAACCTTTCACTTATACCAATAATTCTCATTGGTTAAATGAGCAGTTTAATTACTGGTTTTCAAAACATTATGACATACAAGTTGCACATAGGGGATACAGGAAATTGAGGAACAATGGAGGAAGGGAGTGAAACAGGGAGTAAGGGAGAAAGGGAGGGTGAGATTGGGAGAGAGAGGGAGAGAGATGGAGGAGAGTACCAATAGGAAGCCGAGGTCGTTAAAGTATGTGCTTTGAACGGAAGTTTTAATCTCCCTAGGGTCTCCTCCTTGCCTTTTTTGTTTTCCAGGTTTTATTCTGCCCTCACAACAGGCTAAGATATGCCAGACACTTACCCTCAGCTTTGACCTAGAATGTTTTCTACCCTAATGTCCTTTATTATCATTTCATTTCACTTATCGTCATTCAACTGCCTGTGGGTCGTTTGCTCTAAATGGGCGTTGAACACTATTAAAACACTACAGATTGCTAAGATTGTTAGAGTGAGACAGCGTGTGTGCACTAATTGTGCACTGAAAACAATAATGAGAACAAAGCGACGGTGCTACTAGTCTATATACGTGTAAATAGAGGGACACAAAATTTAATGGCGGGTGGTAGGAGCTGCTCAACACAATATTCAATCACAGGCTTACCACGCCTTGCGGAGTTGTGTAATTAAACGTCCTGTGCAATCACGCTGTAAAGCCGAGATATAAATGTCATTTGCGCCAACAAAATACTTTTGCGCAAGGGAATAATATGATCATGAAGTGGTCACCTATCATCCGCCATTAAATTTTGCATCTACCATAGTTAGGTGTTGCTCTTTCATGTGAAACCTAATTCAGTCATTAAAGGATCAAGAGGTGTTGTTTTTTATTGAAAGAGAAAAACATTTACAGCTATTGATTGCTCTAGAAAGACATAATTATCAATTTGCCACAATAATATTTTATTAATTTTCATATATGTATTAGTTATTCCTTTTGTTAATGCAAAATGTTATAACTAAATGTATTTTATATGTTTTAGGTTCCAGAGCATCTATGCCATGGACACAAACCTAGGTACCAGGACCCCTGCAATCTTATGGACTGTCCATCTTGGAACGCTGGAGAATGGTCAGGGGTAGGTAAAACATATTATGCATTAAGTATTAAGTCATCAACAAATATTTCGGAAAAGTATAATGTCACGAAAGCTTATTACTTAACGACACTTGTATAAAGAACAGTTTCTCGGTCCTGTTTTATAACGGGCAGCCAGTGATTACGTGGGACAGCACCTCTATAGTCAATAATAAAACGATTTGAGATCACCACGCTGCAGACCTTGCAAATTAAAGATGGTTCTAGGGTCTGGGACTTTACTAGCGTCTTCAGTTTAACGCTCATCCTTAAGAGCGCAGGCGTGAATGGCGACTGGAATCACGTTGTTTTCAAGCAGAATCACAAACCCTTTAACTTTAGCGCATAGATCCCTCAAACCATATCATAGATGAATTGAAAACGATGGTGTTTTTGCCACCACCCATCTTTCACGCCCTTTAACAAAGACCAATACGTTGTGAGCCTTTCTAGTGAAATTACTTGTCGAGTTTATCTCCATAACATTAGGCAGTTTACTTCCTATTTTTATCCAAAATAAAGTGGCCTCGGGATTATCCGTGTTAACTGGCGCACACAACTGCAGGAAAAATCTCATAATATAGAGGTGATATGCTACTGAGTAATAGATCTCAAATGATGCAAACATGCTTTAACCTCTATAGCTATAAGGTTGTCTCGTTGGTCCGTTTGGTTTGCTCACAAGTTTCATATAGAGCGCCTGAACACCCTAACTCTCTGTACATTCAAATAATCATAGTTATCTAACCACCCCTACAATTTAAAAGTCAACAAACAGACTCGCTGTTGGATAAGTCAGTGTGCGTTTGTGACTGACGTTGAATGGAACAACGTGAGCTTGTGTTTACAAACTATGGAAAGCAAAAAGGAACATTTGCGACATCTTATGCTGTTTTACTATCGTAAGGGCAAAACCGCCTTACAATGCCGGCAGAAAATTTGTGCTGTCTGCGGGAAAGATGCAGTAACGAATCGAACATGTGAAAAGTGGTTTAGTCCATTTCGAGCTGGGAATTTCTCCCTAAAACTTAGTTGCGCAACTACTTTGCCGTACCTGTACTGCGGATGAGTGTTCCCAGGCATTCTTTGTAGCGAGAAAGGAATGAACTTATGATACAGCCTTATATTATTACAACATAATTCCTTAAAAAGATCATTCAATACGTTATACAGTTAAAATAAAACATAAACATATTACAATATTAAATAAGGTTACTTTTTGTAAAGTGTTTTATAGTTGTTTAAGCTACCCTCTAAGCGTGTATTGTAACGTCAACGCCATAGGGACAATAGATCGAGTAGTGCAGAGCGTTTTTGCTACTCATTGCAGACTGCAGCAACTGGGATCACCTTCAATCCCTCAGAGTGCGATATTTTCGGGGTGATCGCGTCAGTGCCGGGCTCCTCCTCAGGAATGATGACCGTATCAACATTAGTCTAATCAGTCGGCCCTATTTGATGATTTGTTACACCACTCCAGGGAGTCTTCATTTTCAATTGCGTTTCCACTGGTAGCTCATTACTGACACACGCCACCTAGCACAGCACTGACTCAAGAAATACATGTTTATTTTCCAACAACTCCTTCGATTAACCGGAAGCCTAGGTAAATCCCAGGTCTACTGTAGATCCCGTTTTTCCTACATCTACACACAACATTAGGAACAGTACATCTTTGAGGTTCAGAAACACTGAATAATTGGCTTGTGAATCTTTACCTAATGTATCTGCAACAGTTTGTTTTCACAGAAGGATCATAACTGATAGATCGTAATCCTTAATGTGGCGGTAGCACTCCTGTTCTCGTACCAAGCAGGAGTCCAGGGTTTGATTCCCGGTAGTGGCGTGGGGAACTTTTCCCGTGGAAGACCCAGCGCGGGGTGCATCCAGCCGCGCTAGATCCCTGAGGAGTCAATTAAGGATCTCCTTGATTGAGAAGTAGCAGCCTCTGGCTGCGAAGACAACACATACCAACCGAGAGGGACTGGGGCGCTGACTACATCCCACCGTCCAGTAGTGCACCCCACTCATAACGCCTGTTATAAGCAGAGGTGTGGTTCCAGAGCACGGGCAGTAGACCTTGGCCTGGAAAGGACTGTTGTGCCGCGGGGTTGGTTATTACAAGTGATATTTCGGTGCTATTAAAGCTAAACAAACGATGTTAAGACTCCGTAATTTTGTGACTTCAACAATAGGCATAAAACCGGCAAAGCACGTACACACAATACAAAGAATAATAGATATCGAATTTTTTATGGTCTATAGGGGCATTTATAAGGCTTGTTTTCTGATATCGGTTTACACCAGTTTGGGAGGGGACACGTTAGCTCCCCTCCCTTCCAGTAAAGGGAGGTGGCTATACCTATTCGCAATTAGCCAATGAGTTGACAACACAGGCATAGGTATGCTCTATTGGTTCGATACAGAACACAAGACACCTGCAAGATGACTGTATCAGCCAAGAAAATTAACGCATGACGTAATAAGGTACGCTACAAACGGTAAGGAATGAGGTATTCGCAAGAACGCAGTGCAGATTTCTTTCCGTGCTGACTATGCATCATTTGCGCAGCCCGTAACCAACGGATGAACGTTCAACAGAAAGCACCGTGTTGCTGTTTCGAAAAGATCAGAAAGATTATAGCTAATTCGGATCATAGCCAGATTGGCTGATTAGACTCTTCCGATTGTGCTTATGTTGAGAAACTTGTGGGGTGGTGAATGTGAAGCTAAGGCAGTGACAAATGTGTGACCTATTTGACAGAACACGGGACAGACAAGCTAGAATTAGACAGTGTAAAGCAGCGGTGACCAAATTATTAATGGCACCTAGATTATGTATGGAGTAAGGTTTGGAGAGCAACATGCTGCAACTACTGCGGACCATTAGTGTAAGAGAGGCACAAAGACAAGACTAATAGATTATCTTTTGAACTGTGATTGCAGGATATCACCAACACATTCATTATGGTCACCGATTGTGTGAGGCAAACGGTTCTACTATCCACAGTTTTGGCATCACAACACTAATGTATATTAAAAGCTATCTAAGAATTCACCTATTTTACAAACATTAAAGCGCAGCACAATTTGTTTACCATTTTAATATATTAAAGTAAGTTCGAGAACTTCAAGATGTTCTGCCACGCTTGTCAAAATTTAATTTTTTCCAGTTTAATTCTTTGTGAAAAACATTACCTATTCTACAGTAGCTGTTTATACCACACATTTCTACACACAATAACCTAATACTGTGTTGACAGGATTACAGTCCACAATAATGTAAAAAACTCATGTGCCACATTCACTAAACTTTCTCAACTTATAACTTCACACCACCTTTATAAAGGCTGGAAATCAAATCACTAGAAATAGAAATTTAACATAGAAATCAGTGGTTCTAATATACTCTCTTCCCTGTTGGTTTTAGAGATATATTTTATAAAACATAAATCCAAAAGTAACAGATTTAGCTCTTGTTAATTGTAAAACAAAATAATAATATGGAACCCTTTATTCTTTATTCTATTAATTTTGTTTCATAAACGATAAACGATTCTGTTGTAACTGAACCTTCGCCAAGAAGACTCAGACGACGCCACCGATGATGTCCACCGCAGATGTGGACAAAACGTCTGGACCTCTAAACTCCAGCAGACCACGGCTTTTAAGCCCGGAAGAAATCTCTAGCCTTAATTCTAACTCCGGCCGTGAAAGCTTCCGACTACTTATAGCCCTTGGTGTGGTTTCCTTCCCAAATGATCACTAACATACACAGACAATACAGAAACTGTCAACTTAGCAGCTCTTTTTACCATCCATATTAAGATTTCTTTTTTCTCTTTGCGTTAGCTTCTGTGGTCAACTCGTATTTCACTGTTAATGACAGTATTTTTTTCTCTATATCGCGCTATTATGATGTGCACAGTTGCCTGGCTTCATCCAATAATATCAGCAATTTCTGAAAATTATTTTCCATTTTTATTTTGGCGCCTAACTCTTTGCCTTCACACTAAAGTTGTTTTTTTCTTTATCTTTGTGGTGCATTTTTCTGTTTCACAACATTCACCACGTAACAGAACCAACACGTAAGGTGTGCAGCTTGTCACCGAAGGCGTTCCTCGCTGCGAACAGTTTGCTAGTGGCTTCTATGTTTCCACTTCTACTGGTGTATGAACACTTTTTCTCCTGTCAAATAGCGACAGAACTGTGTTGTTGCTAATTTTCTTGAAGTATGTTTATCTAATATTCAGGACTATTTTAGCATTATACTGTCTATGTAATGATTTATCCGTCTTGTTAAAATCTTAGCGCTTTTATTTAATTTAATATGCAAATATCAGTAATAAACTTAAATTGTAGTGCTGTATGAATATTTATTTCCATGACTGTATTTTCTTGTAAGCTACCTCCAGTAGGTTTTCTTTCTGAATGATCCTGGACTTTCTCCAACACACAGCCTTTTTGTTTAAAATGAGTTGGTACTTGGTTCTAAAGCCAAGTATTCCTCAGTGTATTCAAGAATGATGTAGTGTCTCTTTAAATGTTCTGTGCTGTCATACTTTCCTTTCACTTTGCGCTGAACCTTTTGCTTTCTGTTATCCGGATGTGATTTTCGCCAATCCCTTTTCTCGTATTTTCTCTACGAGTGCCTACACATGTCAAACAATCTCTAGAACAAACCTGTCTCTCCTTCTCAAAGGAAAGTCACTAACGTGTTTATGATTGCTTTCTCTATTTTCGCTGTCAAAAGTTCCGTGCGGTTACCTCCAATTCCCTCCCCATCAGCGTACGCTACCCCTCGGTTTCAGGAAATCTCTTTGCTTTAAGAAGCAAGCAAAAACATGTCGACACAAGTCACTCCTAGTTTTAAGACCTGGTTTTGCTCAATAATAATGGTGGTGGCGGCGGCGGCGATGGTGGTGGTGGCCGTGACGGCGGCGGCGGCGGTGGTGGTGGTGGCGACGGTGGTGGCGACGGTGGTGGTGGTGATGGTGGTGGTGGTGGAGATGTAGATGGTGGTGGCGACGGTGTTTGAGATGGTGGTGGTGGTGGTGGTGGTGGTGGAGGTGGTGGTGGAGGTGGAGAAGGAGATGGTGGTGGCGACGGTGTTGGAGATGGTGGTGGTGGTGATGGTGGTGGAGATGGAGATGGTGGTGGCGACGGTGGTGGAGATGGTGGTGGTGGTGGTGGTGATGGTGGTGGAGATGGAGATGGTGGTGGCGACGGTGGTGGAGATGGTGATGGCGACGGTGGTGGAGATGGTGGTGGTGGTGGTGGTAGTGGTGGCGGCGGTGATGGTGGCGGTATTATTAAATAATTAAGTACATGTGTTGGGCTCGTCCTCGAGGTACTGACCTTATAAGTATTTTTGAAATTGATAATACTGTATGTTAATTTTCATTTGCAGTGTTCCGTATCCTGTGGAGAAGGTGAACAGCGGCGCACGGTACAGTGTCGTGATTCGCGACATCTTCCCAGTGCTCTCTGCGACCCCAGCACGCAACCTCCGTCCACGCAGCCGTGTCGCACAGGGATTCCTTGTCCGACGTATCGCACCAGTTACTATGACACAGGTATGCTATTTCACTCTTTTGATAGCACCAATACACTCGCGTGTACTGTATGCTGCTCATTATTATTGGACTTTAGAGCGGTTATTTTTTAAAGCCTGATTTATTCGGACGTAGGCAAGAAGTGCTTAAGTCTGAAACTACAGACACTTTCTAATACGTCTGTTAAATTGAGAAATTTAATAATATAATAATACCTAGGGCGTCTCCTCCATGCAGAGGTTACTCTCATCGCCCAACCGCTGCATCCTCCAGTCACAGCCAAGGCCACGAAGGAGTGCAGTTCAGGTGTAGCGGGGTTCAGCATGCTAACTCTCCCGTCTGTAAGGCGACTACTTCACCTTTGGGGACGTTACCTTTCTATCAGGATAGCTACTCAATTAGCCCCTCAGGGACCTAATGAAGCTGAGTGCACCCACACCAGACCTCCCAGTGGGTGAAAAAATCCCATGCCCGTAACGGGGATCGAACCCGCGCTACCACTGCGCTATTGAAGCGGTCAGATTGATAAATTTAGACAGCTTTTTCTTTTCTTGGGTTTTCATGGGTTCCAACAATGGTCAGCCGCCTATACATCGAGAACAGCAGTTACAGTTCACAAAGTCCCCACACAGCAGTGCCAAACTTGTTCATCGCCAACTCTTCTGACCCTGAAAGACCAGATTGAAATGAAGGTGAAATGAAATGAAGGGACGGGAAATTCGATAGATGTAATTATCCTTTCCAGCACTTGTCTGTGACCCAGAAAAACCTCCGAAAAACCCCATTGGTCAGAGAGGTTGGCCGCGGGAATCGCACCCACGACCTCCCGAATACGAGCTTCACACTTTACCAGGAGCTATCTCACTCGGTCGTAACTTGTCTTAACCCAGATTCAAACTCGGGAGCGCTTGAATGCGTTGAAGTCACCTTAAGCTCACATCAAGGAGATAGGCAACCAGTATTCTTAATTACGTTGCTCTTCGCCGTCATCTGTTTGCAGGGTGGCACCGAACCAGACATGACCTTTGACATCAGTGTGCATTTAACCAACTATATTATCGAAATAGAAATAGTTGGCAATATCAATTACAATAGTGATGAAAAGCGGTGCACAAGGCGCATGTCATGAGTATTGCAAAGAACCTGCAATAAAATAAAAGTTGGAACATTTTATTTTTGGTTGCGTAATAATGTAGTTACCCAATGTGTAGTTTGTAAACGGCATGCAGTATTAATATGGTCAGAATATTATAATAAACAAAAGGCATTAAAGACAATAAAACATTTCTACTCATGAAATAATTGTCTTTGCACAGTCCATTTGATAATTCCCTTTATTCCCTGATTTCGCTCTTGGAAAATCACTAATTTTTAACAAACATTTATTCTTTTATCTACTTCATGTTAAACTAGATAAACTTTCGCAAAAATTATGTTTAATCGATTTTTGGTCACTGAGTGGTGGCTTGAAATTTCATTCCGTTTGCATGATCAAAAGATACCATTTGAGAAAGCTACTACTATTGGAAAATTCAGACAAATAGCAAAGAATATCTTGGAAATGGTTCATTCCATAAAAATTCAGTATGTGACAACAATTGTATGTTTAACGAGATCTATATTTTTGTGTAGCAAGATTTTGTCTCTCTAATATGGTTTACCAGTTATGCAAAAGCCATCCAGAATGAGGAGGATTTCTGAGGGCATTCCCAGAAAATACAAGATATACTTTTCATTTGTCATGAAAATATCTTAACATAAGTTATTTTTATTAAAATCGTTGGAGCCACTTTTGAGAAAATAATTTTTTTTAAATGCCCCATGTAAAGGGTAGTTTGGGGTGGGGGGATTTTCTAGAAAATCTTAATGTCGCACCCTTGGAAGATGAGCTTAAATACCAAGTTTGATATTTAACTGAATTTTCGTTTTTGAGTAAATATGCTATTCTCAGATGAACACACGGCCATAAACACAAATTTTATAAAAATGCTCTTTTTAGATTCAGGGGTCTGAAAATATGTATTCTCCATAAAATCTCCATAAAATGCAATACTTTGCCTGCTAGTACTAGGCAAGTACTAGTACATATGTACTAGAGAAAGTAAAAAATCTGATGTATTGCACTCACATGACTTTGTCTACTCTTGTACTAACTATTCTTACAAGCACATATTCCTCTATCTACTACATGTCAGTCGAGATAAACATTTGCAACCATTACCTTATCATTAATTTTCTTGAAGGTACAAGGAGAATATGGGAATATAGTAGGATTTGAGCGAACGGTTTACCAGTTCCGCAAAAATCATCAAGATTAAGCAGGACTACGTAGAATATAGCCATGAAATTCAAAATATACATTTCATTTTCCATAAAAAATAACTTAAGCATAGGGCATTTTAATCTAAATCGTTAGAGCCATTTTAGAGAAAATCAAAATTTTCGAAAAAATGTCCATGTAAAGGGTAGTTTGGAGTGGAGGGCTTTTCATCAAAATCTTCCTGTCGTATCCTTGAAAGATATTGAACCTAAATACCAAGTTTAACTAAAAAACGAAATGTCAGTTAAAAACCATACTGTTCACAGAGACACATAAACACGGACCGTTTTCTAAAATACTTTTTTTGGATTCAGGGGACCTCAAAACATGTATTTCCAGTGAAATCTCTACTTAGAAATTTTGGGTGGAATGCAGTGCTTCCCTACTTACTGTACGTGGTATAGAACATAAAAACGCGTCACTATATGTGTGTAGTACTGTCATACATTTAAACAATTTACAGTAGAACTATTGAATGTGGAAACTGTGGGCAGCAGTTAAAAGCATTGCGAAGCGTTCTTTTGCCCTTTCTTTGTGGGTTTCAAAGTTTCCATCTCCTTTGGGTAACAACTCAAATGGAAAGTTCTTTTTCCCAACAGAGCAGCTGCCAGTACACATATGGGTAATTAAGAGGACCCTTATCTTGTTTTAGAACAGAGAAAAGCCAAGGTTTTTCCCACACAGGGAAGAGCTTGTTCAAACACTCACTCTCAGCTCTACTGCTGGTTTTTATTTTACCTAGACCAACATGAAAATGTTAAGCTTCACCGAGTTGTAAATATTTATTTAATTTAAATAGAAATTGGTACTTGCCTTACATGACTTACGGTATTTAGATTGATTCTAGCTTCTTGTTCTATTCCTTAATTCAATTGGATATCATTAAATTATAGATTTCTATCCAGTTTCTATCCCTTAGTCATTTCCACCAATAAATATATAACTAAGCAGTTCTTCCTTATCAATGTCTAAGCCAATATATCTATATCTCAGCCATTGATCGGTTTCAGTATCGATCTTTCTTTTCTCCATCTTTGTAAAACAACTTTATCACTTAACAATTGTAGCGTTATTTCCGGCTACACTCCTCTACATATAAGCTAATATTTATAAACGGTAATTAACAAGTTGTTTAAGGTTAATTAACCATCAAAAAGAAAATTATTTAAAGTTGTGGTCAATATTTTTGAAATTTATGTCGTTTATTGGCCCTCAAGGAAATACATATGTGATTTTATTTGCACGAGTTTTTATCAATAATTTATAGCACAGTTATGCAGATAAATATGCAAGATTCAACCGAAAATGACCAGAAAAACGACGGCGGCGAAAAACACTGGAGGGTTGTGGTTGCAGAAGATCTTGCAGACCGCCTCCCGGTTATTGCCAGGTCAGGGTAAAAACTCTCTACTGGCCGTAAAAGGACCAGAAAAAACATCTTTCGATCCTTTGTCATAGGTTGGGCCATGTGCTCCAAGGAAGACTTCGCGATGGGACGCTGTTCCCAATGATTATTTTGGCCACCGTTAAGGTTTAAAGTTTGACCCTGCAGCCAGTAAGTCTAAATTCTTTCAGACTCAATCAGGAGATAGGAAAATTTAATTGGGTGGAGGAAATTACGAATGCACCACGAGTTTATTCAATTTGGTTTTGGGTGACATCTCGAGAGAGTTTGGCTCAATTATTTGTAAGAGGAATCTGCGAACGTCGAAACCAAATTCACCTATGATGCTAGAAAGACAACGCCGAGATTATAGGCAGCGCCTATTAATTCATTCAAATTATGACATTGGCATTGAATTGATCAGTCTCATTTTACCCCTTTCCTACCTTGTCCTACACACGGCTAGTCTGGAAGAATAATTACTTTCCATTGTTGTTACATTCTGCAATTTTGGGTGCTAGTTTACATGTGAACTATAAGTAAAAACCTGATGCGTTGCACTCACATGACTTTCTCTACTCTTGTACTAACCATTCTGACAAACCCTTATTCCTATACCTTCTTCGTGTTAGTTGAGATAAACTATTGCAGAAATTATCTTATTGCTTATTTCCTTGTAGCTACAAGGGGAATATGGAAATACAGTAGGCTTTGTGCCATAAATCTTTTAAAGCTTTCAAATTCCGTTCTCTTTTCACAGCTAACATGAAAAAAACTAATAACGATATTCTGTTTGACGAAAGCTTTAAGTTTTCCGAGGAATAACTCCAAAATGGTTCACTGGTTCACTCTACACAAAAAAAAAAAAAAAAAAAAAAAACTAATCCAGAGCAAACAGGTCTACATAGGCTATAGACAGCAAATTCAAAACATACATTTCATTTGTCATGCAAATATTTTAAACATATGGCATTTGAATCAAAATCGTTAGAGCCACTTCAAGAAATCAAAATTTTCGAAACATCTTCATGTAAAAGGTAGTTTATGGTGAAGGAATTTTCTTCGTGCTGCATCCTTGAAATATATTAAATATAATTACAAAATTTAGTCTGTAACTGACTTTTCGTTTTTGAGTTATGCTGCCCACAGACACACTGACAGATACACACGCGCGCGCGCGCGCGCGCGCGCACACGGACCATTTTCTAAAAGCTCTTTTTTATTCAGAGGGCCTCAAAACGTATATTTCGGGTGAAATCTAGATATCGAATTTTTGGATGGGATACAATACTTCCTCTACTTACTATACGTGGTAGAGGAAGTAAAAATAAGATATAGATCATCTTCATTAATGTGTATTTTACGTTTTGTTGAACCTGTATTTTAAGTTTTGATAGGGGTTTAGTATTTTGTTAGAATATAAAGTATAGCTTTTGTCGCGTAGTAACTACGAACTAAAAGCATCTCTAATTAATTATTATAGTGGTAGATGAAATGTATTTAGGGCGTTGGAACCTAAAATCTGTACGTCAGCTGACAAATACTCAAACTACTCTTGAGGATTATTCTCTGAAGGTAATTTCTTACATTATTTGATACATGCTGTATTACATATGTATACGTGTGCCGAATCACTAAGACATCATATAATAATGCACAGACTCTCTATCAGAAACTGATCAATGCGCTGAAGATGCTGGAGTGGAACAGTTCCTTTCTTCTGTACGTGCTTCAAAGCAAGATCACTGCTCCATCTCAAGTGGTGTGCACCTGTGTCGTGAGCTTACAAGAGCTCTTGCAACTGATCTCAGATTATCTACTGAACCCTATTGTACCGATATCAAGGGCTTTCGCATTCCCGCTATAGTTTCTCCTTATATAATCGAACGTATAAGGCATGTTTTGCTTTATGCAGCACTTTTTCTGTTTATAGGTAACATGTGTAGCTGTGTTCTTCTATTGCCTGGAAACACACACACACACACGCGCGCGCGCGCACTTATGAATCCAGAACAATATGTTGATATTTTCAGCAATGTTTTCAACATATTTACTTTTCCAAAATGTTCCACACGATCTATTTTCATCCTATTCTTCTGAAATTTGCCATTAAGATTTCCAAAAGACAATCATTAAGTCTGTCATATAGTTTTTAATGGTTTTTAGTTATTTCTTTAAATGCTATACAAATTTTCAAAAAAACTAGCAAGTTCAAATGACAATATAAAAAGGTCTTTCCTATTGAGCTAAGGCTAGTAAACCAAACCATATGACACATAGGTGACTGGAAAACAAAGAAAATATTTCACACTGAAATTTAAAGCCGTCTAATGGAGGCAGGAAATAAAACAAAATGCAATTACTCTGTAACGACCCGCCTGAACAATTTTTGAAAGTTTGTCGATGGAGTTCTGGTTCGCTCGGTATAAAAAAGATAACATTGAAAATAAATGTTCAGCTAAATTGACTGTAAACTTTAGAAAATCAATGTAGCATATACTTGAGCCGGCAGCTTATATTCTGCATGTGGTATTTTTATTGCAAAACGTTCCTACAAGTGAAATTTCGAGACGAAAGATTTGGTACTTTTCTTATTGAGAACAAATCTTTTGAAATATTTCTGGAACTCATTGTGTAACACAAATAAATGAATATGGATGCGTTATTTTGCAGGAAATGAAGGCCAGGAACACCTCCCTGGGTTGGACCATACACAACCTCTAGTTCAGCCGTACCCACCGCCACCTCCTATGCCCTCTCATAAAGCGGGGGCGGCGGAACGACTGGTTGGGGGCAGCGAGCAAGTAGTCCCGTCGGAATCCACGTAAGTTTCTTTGTCACGTTCTTGATAACATGTATATTAGACTTCATGCTAGTGCGAGGGTTTTGGTACCCCGTTATTTAATGCTAATTGTTCTCCCCAGCTATTAGTGAACATTATATGTTACGCTAACTATATAATCAATGTTACATAACATTCCTTTCAGTTTTTTAGTCCATCGGCAACGTCCGTCTTCGCATTTTAAATATCAGCTTGAATTTTAATAATAATGTCAAAAAATAATATCAAAATCCAAGATTTTAAGTAGTAGCAACTGTTAATACTTTAAAAAATATCATCTGTTATATTGTTTTCTCTCGTGATTTGGAGCTTTTATTAAATGCCTCGTTTATATCTGAACATTTAAGAGGGTATTGCTTATTTTGATTCACAAAGAATCAGAATTGCTCCATATATTCCAATAGTCATTGCTAAAATGACTGATTTGTAGCAGTGCTGCCACTACTTTCGAATAGCCTAATATGTACACCTTAAGAAAATCTAATAACTTACATTCACACGACTTTCTCTTCCCTCTATCGCTTACTAGTGAGAAGAATATTTTTCTGACTACTTCATTTTAATTGAGATAAACCTTTGCACAAATAACTGCATTACAATTTCATAACAGATACAAAAGTAATAGCGATGTCGAATATGTAGGTACTGACCTTAAGTGATATGCTCTCTGCATTGAATTGCCAAAAACAAGTGACTATCGAAAGGACATTAACAAAATGAGAAAATATTGAACAGTCCTAATAATTAATCATGGATATGTTGGTAGTGACTTATGGGAGAAATTCATATTTCAATTAAACTGTGTATTTCAAAGATATTGTTTGGTATAGTACCTTTTCGTCTATCGCTTAACATTAACCGTTATACAAAATTCCTTTTGAATGAAGAGATCTTCAGAGGCTATTACCAAACAAGTTTGATATTGATTGGCTTTTCGTTTTTGAGTTATGCTTTTCACCGATACATCGCACACGGGCCTTTTTCTAAGAACGGGCCGCTTGAAATTGACCTATACTTCACCTTGCAGGACACTGCGCATGCTCATTCTCCCAAAACTGATATCGCTCACTTCCTTATCGAAATATTCTCTACTGTGTGTGTCATCCTAACGTATTATAAAGGAAACAACTGCATCTCGGCATGGAACTAAACAATTTCTTATCCTTGTTATTAGAAACGGAGTAATCATACAACTATTGGGTTAGTGCAGTGGTGCTAATGTAGGAGACATGAGGTTTAATCCATCCCCCGTTTTGTTCTTCGGTTTGCCTACTTCCAAGGAGCTTCTATTCTCTCAGCATTGTGTCGCCGTAAATTCCAGCCACCCGCAACACATGGTGGAGCGGAAAGTAGGAGAATGGCACAGCGGTTCACAAATTGGCCCTGGATTAGCTCTATAGATCATAATTGTTCACGAACTACTAGTAGAAGTCTGTAGTGCAGTGATTCTCAGTGTTGTAGTGGTTAGCTTAAAATTAACCAGGAGTCGGTTCGCTAACCAAGAGATTGTCGAAGGGGGACACCTCGCACACTGCAACCAATGTGCATTCACTGTGGCTACCACCCCTAGAAGAAAGGGATGAAGTGGAGGAAAAACAAGTGACGCGTGGAAGTCCTTAACAGCTCCTAGCTGAGGACCCGTCACACTACTGGAGCTGTTCAGAGATGTCGATGAACCTGCCATCAAATCAGGAAGCCCTCTAATGTCCACAGGGAATACTTTTTCGCGGGAGCAAGCATCTGCGCCATCGTTCCGGCACTACCACACACCATGAAACCTAGAAGCAAACCTAAAGTGTGAGAAGGAAGCAGAATAAGATAAAATGAGGGAAAGGAAATTGTGATAAATGAGAAAGCACTGTAGGCCGCGCCGTAGCCGAGTGGTTAGACCATTCGCTTCTCACCAAAGCGGCTCGGGTTCGATCCCAGGCAACCGTATGTGGGATTCCCGGTGGACGAAGCGACGCTGGGTCGGGTTTCCTCCGGGTTCTCCGGTTTCCCCCGCCATCTCATTCCACTGGTGCTCCATCTGCATTCCATGTATCATCAGTGTCATTGCCTGCGGTGCCATAGTAGTAAAAGCGGGCGTTAAACACTAGACAACAAATGAGAAACCATTGTAGCCTTCACCTACCGATTGGAAAAACCCAAGAAAAACCCAAGATCAAAGTTGTTGGTCGATAAGAGTCGAACCTTGGACCGCCCGAAGGGTAGCCTCAAGTTACCACTCGGTAATGATTTTATCTGTTTTAAATGTATTGAACACAACTTCATCGTCTGTACTTTGGCTGAGGATTCCAAGTACTCTTTTACTTTACGTTTCATATCGAGATTAGATAATTCTATTTCTTTAAACTGCGCCCTGGTGATGTCAGGTCTGCCTGCATATTTCTGTTTTCTCAGTTTAAAACAATGAAAAACTAGGATTATGATGCGCATGAACTGTTGAGAATTAAGAGAGCGGGGATGTTTAGATCGATTAATTTATCCCTGCTTCTTTCTTTTTGGTGTTTAGTTGTTTCATTGGTATAGCCCCCTTTAACCTCTATAGCAGGTTCTCACCTCACTCACTCACTCATTCACTCACTCATTCACTCACTCACTCACTCACTCACTTACTCACTTACTCACTCACTCACTCACTCATTCACTCGCATTCGCAGCTTAAAATTGCACCGGCTGCAGTCCAATGTGCGGAGGTTGCTTGCACTGCATCGTGGCGACTCGCTCAACTCGCGCGCTGCAGAGCGAAGAATGGAGGAAGCGTGTGGTGATAGAGGCTTGCTTATCAGTGAAATAGATAAGTGCAATATTACTACCTAATAACGGAGCAACCTGATCCATGTGTTGTTGTTGTGTTTAACGCCCGCTTTTACTACTACGGCACCGCAGGCGGTGACACTGTGATACATGGAATGAAGATGGAGCACCGGTGGAATGAGATGGCGGGGGAAACCGGAGCACCCGGAGAAAACCCGCCCTGACGCCGCTTCGTCCACCACGAATACCACATGCGGGTCCCTGGGATCGAACCCGGGCCGCCTAGGTGGTAGGCGAGCGCGCTAACCGCTCGGCCACGGTGCCGCCAAACCTGATCCAAAGAAAACAAGAATGCCTAAAGTCCATTTATATAAGAGTGGGAACCATTATTTTTTAAAGTCGTGAGAAAAGGCCAAATGACCCATCTGCAGTAAAATAATTACATGTGTCAGAAAATTATCTGCTGAAAGACACCATAACAGAGTATACCCAGAAGCATATGATGAAATCATAGAAGACATTAGACAGGAAGAATTAAAGAGGTTAATACATCTTGCAGAAGATAACTCTTTATCCAAAAATGAGGTTTAAACCAGTGCTTCCTGATTATTAAAACAAAAGCCCAGATTGGGTATTAAAAAAACAAATTAACCAATTTAACATTGGACACCGCAGTGAGGAAGGTAGAGACGGCAAAGCGGGGAAGACCAGACTAAGGAAAGAGCGCGTGGAGGTTTGCATCGAGGTCAACTTTTTGCAGTTGGATTTTTCATTTGCACCGTGCATGTGCTCTCGGGGCTATAGTCTCATGAAAGGCTTTGGAGAAACAACTGGTGGTGTTATTACTCACTGAACTGTAGGCTTTCTTGCCACTGATTGTATAGTTTTTACTTTGAGCTCATCACATTCATACTCGCAAGCTCTGTGGGGTATAGGCAACCGTTCCGATTAAAGACATAGCCGGGAGTCGAACCTCGGATCTCTGGGCTGGAAAGCTACCACACTGACTACTCGAACGCAGACGTAGAATTTTATATTTTGTTATATCACTATGATCTTCGATCACCTGCTACGTCAGCCATCTTTCAAACAGCGAATTTCTTCATAAATGTATAGTCGTTTTTCGCTTTATACTAAAATTAACCAACGATTTTATGTTGTTTCATTCGAAGAAGTTCATGCTAAAAGTAGTTCCCAAACACATGAGAACACTTGAAGAAAATTTAGGAAACAAAAAACGAGTGAACAGGAATTAACTATTGCGTTGATCTTAATTATGCTCCATTCAGAGCTGTTTAGGCCCCTTTTTGTTCTTATTCAGTTGTTTGGAACTTGCCAAATAATCTGCCTTTTGAGGGTAGCATTGTGTGAAAATTTCTGTATATTCAGGTGTAAAATGTTATTGAAATTCACAATACATACCTATTAAAATAGTATGTCATTTAAAAAGAACAACTTTAATGTAACACACTGAATTCTTGAGCAATACATTTTTTCGAACAATGGTATCATATTGTATTATTTATCTCGAATAGCATTTGTAATATTTTTCCTAAAATTAAGATGTAAGAAGTTGTAACTGATATGCCAAACGCTTTAGACACCCTGTATAATACGTCGTTAATAAGAATGTGTATTTATATGATATTTTTTCATTTTCAGTTTCTCTCATCCACTCTGCGGGCTTTATACATTTAAAGCTTAGGGTGGAAAAGTACTCGTTCGACCATTAACATGAAGATTCCTTTGCTATAGTTGATTGTTACTTGAATAATCAGAGGGTAAAATCTCGTTGGCTTGCCGTGTCTGAGCAAATGGAATAAAACATCAAAGGAGTGTGAATACCAAACGGAAATCAATAGTTTACCCTAGGGCTATCGGTACCTAGCACCTCTCAATTTAGGGAAATTGATATAACAGAGTTGAATCGGAAAGAGATATTTCCAGTAATAAGAGCCTCTTCCCCAACGTGTGTAGCTTTTATCGCTCTGAGAACAATTTAGGTGTAAACTATATAAGGTGTGTACGAGATATTATTACTATGTTACAGTACACTTTCATTTCTCAGCAAGTGAAATCGTAAATTTGGTTCTATATTGAATATCTTCTCTTCACTTTCTTGTATCAGTTTTCTGCGTTTTCCCTATGATATTTATATAAAAAAACCGAGGGAGATGGCTGCATTTTAATATGTGTGGCTCGCATTGGGAGATCATGGTTTCGAGTCCCGCTGCCGAACTTACTGACCCATGGGCTTCTAGAATTTTCCCAGGTCATCAGGAAAATGCTGGAAATGATAATTACAAACCCCGAATTTCCCTTCCCTCTATTTCATTTCACCTTCATTTCAATCCGCTCTTTTAAAGTCGGAAGTGTTGGCAATGGGCGAATTTGGCGCTGCTGTGTGGGAACCTTGGGAGCTGTAACTGCTGTTCTCGGAGGATGGTTGGCGTTGTAGTCACCTGACCGGCGGCTGCTTGGCGAACCCTGGTGTCCAGATGAATCTCCAGCACACTTTAGGGACCCTCAGCTGGATCGCGCTACTCGCCCGGGTTCCAACACACCCATAGAGCGCTCTTACTTCTTCCCTTTCACCCAGGATCTGACGTACAACAGTCTCAACAATTGAACCACCATTGTTATAGTTGTTGCATTGGCAGCAATTTCTTACCCGGAAATCAAAGTGACCATAGACAAGTTCATACTGAGCAAAATGGCTCCACAGTAGCGTGTGAGGCTCGAATTCAGGAGATCGTGGGTTCGATTCCCATGACCGACCTTCCTGACCCATGCTTTTTTTTTCCGGGAGCTTTCCCGAGTCGCCAGGCTAGTGCTGGGAAGGATAAAGGGACCCCATTCCTCCATTTCATTTCAATCCGGTCTTTCAGGGTCAGAGGTGTTGTTGGCGATGGATAAGTTTGGCGCTGCTGTGAACTGTGACTGCTGTTCTGGATGGATAGTTAGCTGAACGCTGTCGAAACCCATAAGGCTGGTGGCGAACCCTGGTGTTGGAGATGATGAATCTCCAACAGACGTTTGGGACCCTCATGCTGCTCGCCCGGGCTCCAACATGCCCGTAGAGTGCTTTTATTTCATTCCTCCTCCAGGGGTCTGACCTATAATAGCCAAAACATTAGTTCAGTTTGGAATCTTCTCCATCTATACTCTATATCTTTACCTCTACCTCCACCTTCATTAGGAATTTTATAATCACGAAAAATAGTACCCACAGTGATATCAAATAAATTTTAAAACTTGTGTTGACACTAAAATGTTTAAACACATAATCTGTTGGTAATTAGACTGGCAGGGATGTTTTCGGAATGTGATTTCATTCCATCTTCAGCTGAAGGTTGACTTTAGAGTCACTAGAAACTGCTTTTATGTTCTTTTATTCAAAATAATACAACACACCAACATGCAAAAACAATGTGCAGTATATGTCTTTGTGAAATACACAACAGAATCTGGGAAATAGATAGGAATAAGGCTCAATTTCGTCTTTTCTGTTTCTCGATTCGGGCTCGTACATTTTCCACACTCATCGCGCGGTATACACATCGCATAAAAGTTTATCTTCTACGTGACTGGAAATATTTGACATATGCAACTGGTGTTTACTGTGCAAAAGGTCTTCCTATGTTTGATATAATATATCGCATCATCTGTATCCAATAAGGCTAAAGCCGTTGAAATTTTCTGGCGAATAAGGGTGGAATTCGGTGTTAATTTAAGGATTTTTTCTTATATTAATTCAATGCAGCTGTAAAATTGGATGAAAATCCGGAAAAATACAAATATTCAACCTTTTTCAAGTTTTTGTTCTTGCTATATTTATACTTTCATTTGGTGCCTTTGATTTATCAGTATTGGCAATATATTTTATCACTCTATGTGGCCTCTGAAACACCCCTGAACACAGTACTGTAATGCACATTCCAATATTAAATTCTTTTTCAGTGTTCTTTTATTATTTAAATGCTCTGGGTTTCAAAATGTTTGACCGATTAACTTCTAATTTTCAGCAGAACTTAATGAATTATTACGTCATTCTCACATACCCATTTTGAAAATTTATAGCTATGTTATTCTTTATGAAGTGTTTACATAGCCTGATACATACCTTAAAATATCTTAAAATGGAAAAATGACAAACGGTAAAGGATTTATTTCTGACTTCTAGCGTACCTTCGTTTGAATTTTGGAAAACTCCTATACAGGGTTGTTTATAATGGTCAGTAAAACCCAAAATAAAATCCTCGGTAGCATGCTAAACACCGTTTAACAGGTGGGGCATTTATAATTAACATATATAATTTATTAAATCTAGGATAAAACAGTAATATATCTGCAACAAGTGGAGATATCTGATTGAAATTCTATTTGTGACCGTTATATTACATTTATCATACTGAGATTCAAATCGCTCAAATGAAAATTGGGGATTGTTAGGTTTTTCACAGGTGCATCGCCTTAGAATTGCTAAGATTTGTAAACGCTATTTTGAAATCGCATTTAGTGTATTGATCTCACCATCTGTTACACAAAACCCTAACCTGGTGTAATAAGATGCTACAGTTCAGCCATGGTTCCTGTACTGATACTTTTCCAGAACTTTCTAAGATACTTCGTTGAGCGATTTCGTTCTACTACCTCTTTCCGTGAAATTTACACAAAAGGAAATTTAGAATTCAAACATATGAAGGAAATCCACACGACACAGTGATATAACTAGGACTATAAGTAAAATACAACCTATTTTTCATGCCTCTTCAGTATCAAGGTGTTCATAAACCAGCAATTTAATTTCAAATTCCTCTTGAACATTATGTTCCACATTATTACTGTTATTTTCAAACAAACCTTCTTAGTTACGGCATCAACCATCAAACAATTGACTGTCTCCTAAATTATGCAGGTCATCCATATATCGTGTCTCTGGCTGAGACTGTCGGTCTGGGTGGCTCAGTTGGTTAGACGCTGGCCTACGGATCCCGATGTCGCGGGTTCAAACCCGGCCCAGGCCGATGGTTTTTAAGTGTGCTTAAAAACGACAGCTCCATGTCAGTAGATTTACTGGCATGTAAAAGAACTCCTGCGGGACAAAAGTCCGGCACACCGGCGACGCTGATGTGATCCTGGCAATTGACAGCGTCGTTAAACAAGAAAATAATTTTAATTTTTTCTGGCTGAGACCGGGTCCTCTTGGCTGATAATCTGTCACTCCCAGCTGCCCGCCCGCTGGTTAATACGAGCGTTCTTGTTCATCAAGATAGAGTGACTGCTCAATAAATTAAAATGAACTTAGAGTCGTTTGCTCACCTATGTCACTAAAGGATATATTCAAACTCTTCTCCTCGTTTTCAACACATTTCTGGGTATTCTTGTGAAATTACCCATTACTTTTCTTAGTTAAGTTTGAGAAATTGCATTCATCTCCTGGTGAATGTTATCCTTAAGTTGGTCTAAAGTATGTGGATTCATGTTACACACATAAATTTCATAATGATGCCCACAGTCTAGAGCTTCAAATAATCTGGAACAGCATGAGTGGAATCTATACGGTCATATGAGTCATAAAGACACATTCGATGTGTAATAGAATAAATAGTCATAGATATTATTTGCCATTACTCCCACTTCACGTGTTGCTCCAACCAAAACTCGACACAAACTTTAATTATAAGACCATGAATAAACTATCACTGCAGTCTGCTCCCCTGCTCTTGTAGCCCAACCAACCCTTAGTACCTGCGGAGGTACCATATATGGATGACGCAATAACTTGTTACTAAGCCGTAATATTAGCTACACCTTCGATTGCCAGCATTGCGTTACCGAAAATCCGAGGTGAAGATGAGTAAGTTCATTGGAAAGTTTTATCAATAATTAATTCATCACAAATACATTGAACATACGATCATGCAAAACATAGTGTGCGAAATGCCAACAGATCTTTGAGATATAAAGAATCGGCTCCATATCGTCTCTTTTCACTTTGTCCCTCAATTCCGTAATAATGCCCTTTCCACCTCATATCGTAATATAAGTGTGTGCTATTGCAACAGGAGTTGGAATTGGTCAAAAATAGAATAAATATTCCCACAAACATGTGTCCGGAAACAAATATCTGTTGAAATACGAGCCATTTTACTTGTACCATACAATGGACTTCATCCAACAAGCACATTCTAGGGGACACTTTAATGTCAAAAACGTTTAAGAGAACAATTGTTAGATGAACATCCATAAACATCAAACAGCACTTCTGATGGTTCTGCCATCTGTCCTCTGGTAATATCTGCATGTTACAGGAAATGTTCCATGTGGTTACCATGCATACTTACACATGCTTCAACTCCTCTTCTCGAAGAATCCAAAACTCTTTCTACGAGTATCGTATCATATCTGGCTGCCCTCGGATTTGGGCACATGCAAGTCACACGCTCTTGTAACGTATGCACACTGTCCATGGGTTTGGCATACACCAATGCCCTTAAATGTCCCTATAGCCAAAAATCCAGTGGATTGAGGTTCAACAAATGGGTAGGCCATGCTAATGAACCTCTTTGACCAATCCGTCTGTTGGAGAAGTCCATGGTCTGGTGTAAATACTCACACAAATAAAATGACTCATAAGTTTATATGTTTAAAGGAACATTTTCGGTATGCCAATCCAAACTCCTGTTGCAATATCGGACTCCTTGAAACACCTGTACATTAGGCTACCAAGCTCCGACCTGCATTAACACAAGAAGCTCCTGCAGGTGTCATTAAAATATTGGAAGAGGAATAGCAAGAATAACATGACACTTAATACTTGTGATCATAGCCAGCATTTCCGATATAAATGCTCCTGTTCTACAAATTGAAATGGCAGTAGTAAATGAAATGTAGTTTTTGAGCACACTTGGAGTCGGCGATTATAACAATTGATTGCTGTCCTTACCTTGCTACGGAGGAAGTTTCTTCGCGCACTGCATTAGATTTATGTCCTTACGAAATTTTACTTCACTTTACTTTTACTGAAAAGCTTATGTTCAACCTAAATACATATTCCAGGAAATTAAGTTTAGGAACTGGTAAAGGTCATAGAAGAATGAAAATTAGATTGGAGTTAAAGGTAATCAATTAAATAGTTGTATTTTCTCTAGATATTGGAAGAACACTTAATTCTTACTACTACTTTCTTTCTCTTTTTCTCTTTCTGACTTCTGCTACAACTTGTAGAAACATTCTATGCTAAGCTTATTGTGCTTTTTTATGATTATACATGTAATACGTATTTGTGTGTTGTGTGTTATTAATTCCATCATGTTACTGTATAGAGTAATATTTATTTTTGTTTTAGGCAAGAGGCTGCTGCTTCATGTATTTGTATTTCTTAGCAGTGTGTTTGTTTTTGCTATGTAGTTCTAATGATTTTGAAGAGAAGCTAAGCTACACAACACGGAAAGTTGCCATTAATATAATATCACGTTGTGTTGTTTGTGTGTGTATTGTGTTTCTCTTAAAGAGGCCTTTCTGTCTCAGTGAGTGTCTTGTGTTTGTGCGTCTGTGTGTCTGTGTGTGTATGTTTTCTTGGCCCTTGTATGTTTCCAGCACTAAACCAGGTACCTCAGTAACCTAAACGCCTTCTTTTCCATTGTGGTTTTTTCAGCCATTTCGAAATGTTCTTTGCGTGCGGCTGGTTATATCTGAGGTACAGTATTTTCACTTCTCATGGTTTTTTTCCAGAAACCTGGGCCTCTTCTTTATTTATTTATTTTTTTCACTTCACACGCTATATATGAAAACAAGAGCACTGTTTATCTTTCTCTCTCTTTCTCTGTCTTATCTTCTTGTCTGTACGTCTACTGTTCTTTAACCAGCACATTCATCTAACCAAAGCCTCCCCTTCTCACCCGTGTCAGACACATTCCTATTGAACCCATTTCACGAACTGAAGAATCCTTTCCGGTTATCTTACGAATAAAATGTGGACAAAGTGACCGATGATACATCTTTCCAAGCGGGCTTCTCCTTGTTTATTAAGCAGTAGCTAGTAAAAACTATTTATGTCATTTTCACTTGCGTTTATTTCAAGTTAAAGTGTTTGGCGGATGCAAGTATTTAATTAAAAAGTATTCCTTTTCCAAACTACAACTTTTGTTACGTAGCTATATTTCTGCACATTCCTTAACTTTCTCCAAATGCAGAGACAAATGTTACATTCTGACTGATTCTGATATTGCTTAAATGCCTAAATAGTTTCTTATTAAATCGCTCTGATAAGATAACCGTCCATTCATGAAGTACTGAAGCCTGACAGAGCTGCTGAACACTTCATTCTCGAGTTCAGTACATCTTACTCAAGAAATGCAACTAACTGTACACAGAAGTGCGGCTACTGTGTAAATTGGAAACAAAATAATTGATTCGTCACTTTCCAAGTGATGTGTAAAGCTCAAGAATGCTTGTATTAACGTTAGGCAACTATATATGATTATTTTCATATCAGTTTACCTATCAGTATTCAATTCGGTGACAGTAACAGGAGGCAAACATCATGATGAGTGACTTAAAATGATAAAGTGTGAAGACTATAATTTGAAGGTGGATTTAGCCGTAATTTATTAAAGATTGTTAAAATGATGTGTAGCTCTATAATCTGCACACATCGCCCGTCGCTGTAGGAATTACTTGAAGAAAGAAAATTAAAGCTATTTATAATGGATGATTTATAATTAAGAAAATAATTCTTAAGGTTAGTTTTCCAGCTAATTATACAAATGAGTGCTTAGTCTACAGTTCATGTGAGTGAAGCACGAATTTTTAACGAATCCTTCACAACTACCCATAATTGCTGAATGGGTTGCTGACGCATGTTATGACTAGATAATGGATTTTCAGGCAAGTGCTTACTCTTGCATCCCCCACCCATCAAGAAATGTTAAAGAAAATTAGTTCGATGTCTTTTCATCACTACACCTGGCTCGAAGCCCGAGAGCATCTTGAATATAGAGTTCTTATATTTTGCTGCACTCAAAGCTTATCATCTGTAATGTTGTAGAGTTTTGTCTATTTAGACGTCATTAAGCTTCACTAAATCCTCCCTTACTGTAATATCCCATCGTTTGAATGTGTTGTAAGTAAAATAAGGATATTCTATGGTAATTGTACCTTCTTGACAATTTATTTTGGTAACGTAATATTTGTGTTACTTAAGTTTAAAGAAAAAGTTGGTACAGAGGCTCCTACTCGTCCATTTTGGCCTGGCACGTACCAAATTTTTTTTTTTTCGGCGAAACGGTTCTTTATTGACAATAACTGTATTGGACATATTTGTTACACTCATCATGTAAAATCCCTAATGAACGTATGGTCAAATACCTTCTTCCCTGTTTAATCCTATACATGTAGAAATCAAAACATTGATATTTTATACATCACTAACGAAGCATTTGGAAAAAGAATATGATAAAAACCTCGTGTTCATTACAAGGAGACCGCCTGAGTTGATGAACTCTGTCAGTCACTTAGTTCATTCCTTGTTCCCTTTGACTCACAGCACTAGTGTCGCTTCGTCTAGTTCACTTCACGTTTTGCATCTTGGGGCCACGAAGATGATGACACAATACGCTCTCCCTGGGCCTGTGCCTGTGCCTTCCGGAACAACTCGCTGGTCATCAGGCACGGCAGCTGCACCTTATGGTGTTCAACAATACATACACAAGCAGCTCTGCCTCATGATATGCAGTTGATCCTGAAAACAGAAGACGAACTTTGCATTTAACGCGGAATTTCGTTTTGGTACTCATTTCGTCATCTGTAGAGCTGATACAAATAAGGGAAAATATCTTGATTCTTCCTTTACTAATTTTTGGAGCATAAAATCACATCGCTGTTATTTTAAAACTGTAATATAACCATGTAAAATTATTAATGCATAAACTTAAAGTAATAATAAATTAGCGTCTCAAAAATAATCCTTTTAGTTTTGTATATTCTAAAGATTTCTAAAATTTAAACGTTTATGGAAATATTTAACAATAGTTAAAATAGTTATCAAACACTCAGCTTCCTATGAGCTGACGATAGACGTGTTTTTCCATATTCAATTCTGTTGATTTAACTGTAAAATATTGTTGCATTGATCATTGTTGCAAGAGATGTATTTATTTGTTTGTAACTTAAGCAATCAATTATGTAGAATATATTGCGTTACCTTCATGGCCGCGTGTTTACAATTTAAGCTCTGCTAAATAGAAAAAATCAATCAATAATGCGATCCACTAGTTTCTCTCAAGATAAGCATCTACATACAGGTGAACCATTTAAAACTGCAACCGCGAATATTTTTGAAACGAGAGGTTTTAGCGTTGTTTTCACGGAGGTGAAATTCAGACAAGGGCTCTTGAATATAAGCCACAATTGGATCTGGACTATTTTAACGTAAAGTTCCTACATATCAACTCAGTAAAATGAAACTAAATAAAACTACGTCAGACTTATTTTTTGGACAAGATTCTTGCCCAAATATTTAACGAGAGTTGGTCAAACAAATTTATATTTAGCAGCTACACCTACTGGGCTGAAATGTGCCATAGATTTATGGCAATATTAAAGATGACCTTTTGGTATCATTCATCCCCGAATAGCTCACAAATATTAAAATTATCTACTTCTCCATTAATGAGGTTTTACTTGTAGTTCATAAGTTTATTCTATATAATGGCGAACGGTGAAGAATCTTTTGTATTAAAACACAAAAATAAGTCATATTTGATATCTATACTGCATTTCTGCTACATCAATCAGCCGGATGTTTAAAATTTTCATATTACAATTTGTATTGGCTAGATAGATCACATCTTTGCAAAAAATGTTTCTTTCCAAAACTAAACATAGCTGTGTCCAAGAGATACGCTTTCTGATATTTTTTTTTTTTTTGAAATCTTTGTAAATAATCATAGTCTGGACTATAAATTCTGTTGGAATCGTCCAGCACCTTTAGTTTCAAAAATACTCACGGTGCTAGTTTTAAATTTTTCATGTGGTATAACATGTAATAATTTCGTGGAACCTAAACATTAATTTAAATTACGGATATAACAAACACCCTTACTTTTCAGAGATGTTTTTTCTTTGTATCACATAACTTAGAACCTGCTTATATACACAAAACTGGATTCTTATTCTAAACCTTAAACGTAAACCCACTTTCATAACATAATATCACGTATTTCAATACCAGCATTTCCATATCTGTGTCCTAAATTCCCGTTGAACTCATACATTTAAATTATATACCTTGGTAAATATATTTACTTTTCGCTAAATGTCAATTACAAGCATTCGTTAATAATGATATGTAATCCATGAGCTTCACTAGTTATTAGTTGTCATTAATTGACAAACCTAGCGAACCCAAATATATTTAATAATAATATATTATTTCAAGTAAGCAGGAATTAATAAATAGAAGAAATTTAAATCAATAAAGTAATACAGTTTTAAGTATCAATATACGTATAACTTTAATATCTTGATGCATGTAACCTTTAGGAGCCCGCTAACCAAGAATGATTCATTGATGAACATAGAAATTAAATTACTTTATCATATAGTCTGATGAAGTCAGTATTTTGCTTCGTATGCATGGAACTCTAGAAATGCACCTGTTATTTGAAGCCTGTACAAAAACAGAGCCTTGCGGTCAGATACTGCAAATCTTTTGCAGCTAACTGGGATTCTTGATAATACAGGATTTTTTTTTTTTTAACTTAGATACATTCTTATAACCCCAAAAATGACTGTGTTGATCAATATTCGGGATTGATTACTGTCCTTAGGTTTGCATGTCGTGCATGTTAGATGGGCAGCTAGAGATCTAAAAGCATAAACGAAACTAAAAACATACAATTTAGAAAAATAAATACAGATTACAGCTTTAATATTACAACTTCTCCCCAAAAGTTTGTGTAAGATGTAAGACTTAAAATAAAACCATGTTGTTAGAATGCTGACAATTTATTTTCTGTAACAAAAGTACTAAAGTATTGTAACTTAAGCTTGTATGTTTTTGACAACGTTCATTCTATATATTTTTCTCACCTTTCTGCATTAGCGCACATCTTTTTAGGAAATCTAATTTTCATATTATTATTAATAGGTTCAGAAAACTTCAAAAATCCGGATGGATATGTTTTAATTTATGAAAATCAAAAAAGAATTTAGAAATAATTATGTAACTTAACAAAAGATCATATAAACTATGTTTATTAAATTAAGTTTATTACATATAAAATCTAAAATGGTGCTGGAAAATAGTAGAGCAAATTAAACCAATCAAATTCTTTAGTTGCCATATATTATGCATAAGGGAAACTACACAAAATACAAGCTACAGAAATGTAATAACCCTGCATTACAATAAAGGTAAATTTGAAGAATAACATTTAGTTTGCAAAATAGTGGCTATGATTAGGCAGAATTACATCTGGAGAGTGAAAAATGTAACATAGAATTCGAACTTAATGTATGAGAATGAGAAGAGATAAAACAAGAAATGAATTTGTAAGGAAGAAATTTATAAATAGAAACCACAACTATATAATATGTAGTTTGGTTCAATCATTTATGACATCTCCCCGGAGAGAAAACTCTCTGCTGTGTGGTAGATCTGAATTTCTTAAGAAAGAGATTTGACAGAGCGAAACAACAATGGAAAGATCAGCTATGAGCCATTACAACATATTAAAAAAGATACTTCCTAAAACATATCTACAAAAATATGTTTGTCAGGAGAAGGGAATAATAATTTCTTGCACTATTTCTATGAAAAAGTAACAGTTTATATTAAATTACATGCTAATATGTTAAATTCATTCTTTAAGAGTATCTGAGTACAAGTTGGAAGCAAAATATGTCATTCTTGGTTAACTCTAGGATAGAACTCGGAATTCGCGACGTAATTTTTAAAGTAGTAGGTCAATCATCTACAAATAAAACAAAATAAATATGTTGAGGTTATGTGAACAATGATTTTCATTTATCATCCTCAATACAATTATTTTGATGCGGAGTTGTACAGAATAAGACGAACGTTGCAGACTATTTCATATTTATGTAAACTCATCATATTTCTTGCACAACATGTGCAAACAGACCTCAAGTTTATACATACTATAAGCGTAGGTGTGCGGTAAGACTATTCACAACGCTGCCGTGGGTGCAACGCAAGAACATGGCATGGTTTTAGATTCGCAAACTACACGTTGAAATCTTCCGAGAGTACTTAAGTTTAAAATTGAACAGCATAACCAATAAAATCCAATACGAAAGATCGTTGTAAATAAATAGGACATACAAAGTGTTATTAAAAGAAAAAAGTCAGCGTAGCATTTAAAATGGCAGAGCAGACTGTGGTATATAGATACCGTAAAATCTCGCATCGTGATCGTGTGTTGTTTACAAGCCAAGAAAGAAATCCAAAATTCTTCCTCTATGCACGCATTGCAAGTATAAAGTTTAGAGTTTGCAAACTCTTGTGTTAAGTTGTATGTTGCGTGACTTTGAATGCTCCATTCAATAAAGTGGATGCAAAGTTTTGCGTTCATGCTGCGACTGCACTTTCTTATCATTGTACATGATAGAGGAAAATAATAGCAACCATGTTCCATTTTTACCTCTTACGTACATGCGAACATATTTTTAGATTAGGTAACTTTTAGCTACTCATGAATAGTTCTAAGATTACGAAGTTCAACATGTTGAGTAGCTTTTTAACATTCATGTTTGTATTTCTTTTACTGCTTAACTGTTGCTAAATCATTTCGTCTCTTTCATTAAACCTCTTGAAAGCAAACTTTGGGTGGGAGCTATTTTACGATGAGAATATTCATGCTAAATACTTGAAGAAGAAAATAGTTTAGGGTTTAAAATAGGGTTCATAATTTGTAAATTCTTTTATATGTAGAAATTTAACATATTTTCTAATCCTTTTCTAATATCCTGAGCATTGTGATAAAACTGTTAATGTACCAACAAAGTATGATTATTCTTTTTCAGTACAAAAAGTAAGGGAAAAAACAGAAAATCATCCAGCTAAAAGAATGAGATAATACTATTCGACGTAGGGCAGAGAGAAAAACACTCAGAGTAAAAAGAAGATTCAAAACGTAGATGGAAGAAATAACCCAAAGGTTTCCTCGAAGACTGGAACTATACTCTTTTATTTTGTGTTGAGCGTATTTACTCCTGGTATAGCGTCAAATTCTCATTGTTCAACGTCTCCATTTTCTATAAAACACACGTTTTCTGAACACATATTAGTACCATTACATCTGCTAAAAACAATATAAAAGGATACCACTAATTCTAAGTAGATACCAGAAATCATGAATGTTGGCTTGGCGCACTACGGAATTTTAGGGCACGGTTGTGATGATGGTCTTTCCCGTGTGACATCAGCTCTTCATCCTGCAGCACCATCTGAAGTGTTATCAAAAGTACAATTTCGTTCAAGTGTAATTATGTATACCATAGTAACTCACAACAATAAATGAAGGTAGTATTTCTTCCGTATGCAGATTAAGAATATGAAGGTGTCATTGGGTTAGAGTTGTAGAGCATTAGCTACAGTTCTTCAGCCTCTGAATTTGTACTCCTCTTTTTCTCTGGTCTCCCAATCCATATTATCTATATCCTAGCTTGGATTGCTTTGAGTATTCCTCCATATTAGGTTAAACCAGAACTGTCCTTCGATTTCTTCCGTTAGGCGGCCATCCCAAGATACGCCCGTTCATACATTTATTTCCTGTTGGAATGCTGTTACTTCCCCTCTGCCTTCTTTTTCTTCTTTCAGAGGTCTGCTATTTTGCGTTAATTCTTAATTGCCAATTTTGTCTTCCTTTCCAACTCATTTGTGTAAATCCGAGACTCGGATTATTGGCTATTCCTCTCTATCAGGTTAAATGAGGACGGTCCCTTTGATATCACCCCACAGATGACCATCCCAAGGCACTCTTCGGCCATATTTTGTCAGACTTCTGGGTATACTGTTCGAACGCCTTGCTTCTGCTCTAGACCGATATTTGTGCTTAAATTCTCTTTCGAACCTGTATATATATACTTTTTATCCTTGGTGCTCTCATACTTTCTCTCAAACGCTCCGTTTCTACTGCACTACATAAGATTTTTAATATAAGTTTCCTGGCCATAAGTATGGAACAATTCCCATAGACTACACCTTTGTTTTTCTGTATACTCCAGGCTCCTCAGGATTGTTGGGAATTTGAATGCCACTCTGACCCTAATTTATTGTATTTTCCCAAATTTTATCAAATTTCCTGAAGTCTCACGGTTACTTAAATTCAACATTTCCTTTTATGCCCGCAAATCCCAAAACGACGTTTTCCCTCTCCTCGTACTACCCAGTACTCTATTTTAAGGAAGTTTATTGAAATTCCCCTTTGTTTATTGATTTCTCAGGCATTCTAATAATATAAGAAACGTCGTTTTTGTCTTGTGAAATGATGCACAAGAGGGTGAATTATTACCTTTTGCCAATTTGTATTCGAATTCCCCTTCATGCTTTACTGTTAGGAGGATTTATAAATATATTTTAAATATGAAGGGGGATATTCTACACCCAAGAATATTTTTCTGTCAGTTCAAAGTTTATTTCATGTACTATGTTGTAAAACTGCATTCCAAAATTAAGCACAGTTCTATACACATGGTAAGAGAAGTTTGGGAAAGGTCTCATTCAGAAAATTAAATATGTAACAGAAGCTGTGTTTCTGTGTGGAAAGCTCAAATTCATTGAATGAAACTGATGAAAGAGAATGTCCTAACATTGCGACTACTCACCTTATTACTTTGGTCAGTATTTTTAACATACCACATGTACACATTTAAGAATACATATTGTGAACTTTTCTGAATATTCTTTCACTTTCGTATTCCGCTTTTCATTTATTTTAATGCTCTGTTCATACAAGTGAACTCTGTCGTTGAACTTCGCTATGATTCTTGACTTTTCTAATAAAATTGAAATTTAATTTTTATTCTTTGACGATCTTTAACTATGGTTCTCATTCTACATTGGATCTGAGAGAGTAAAAGTTTTTCTCAGATCCTCTTCATCAAGATGAGGTTGTTTCACTCTTGTAAATCTACAACATGAAGCACTGGCTTTACTTTCTTTCCGAATGAACTCATACCAGGACTTTTACGTCCGAAGAAATCCATCGCCCTGCGCTCGATGACCTTTTTATTTTATACTACCCAGCTGCTTCTCGTATTCAGGCGGTGCAGCGTCAAAACTATCTTCATATCTATTTTAAGTATTTAAAATGACACGACTTGTATAAATGTTAGTTGGTTTCTATGTATACAGCCTGGTTTCTAACAATCGATCCTTGGCCTCCTTTAAAACTGCTATATTTTAATAAAAGAAATAAAGCACAATAATAGCATAGAAAAAGCAAAGCAAAGGGTTGAATAACACATTACCACAATTAATTACCAATAAATCAAAAATGTCAATGAACAGGCAAAATAGGATAAAGCAATATATACAACACTTTACAAAATTTAATTTACTAACAAGTTGGCTACAGTGGTGGGGTTTTACGAGTTCAGTGTGAAGTAGCTAGTATGTGTAGGTAATTGATTGAAAGTACTTTTAATTAATCCAGTAACTCAAACAGTTCATTTACAGATAACATTAGTTAGTTAATATGGGTGCCATTCACTGCACGAAGAGCTCCAACCGCGATTGAAATTTAGCCCACACTCTGACAAAAACATCTGTCGTAACGCGTAATTAGCTGTCTGATTCTTTGTTTTAGATGATCGATATTCTCAGTTCTTTCACTGCAGATCTCATTCATGACATAGCCCCAAAAGTAAAGTCCAATGAAGTAAAATCTGAACTTCTAGCCGGTCATAAGATTGGTCCATTTCTATCAATCCGTCGTTCTGGAAATCGATCACACTGTTCTATAAAAGTTCTATTTCTGGGATGAAAATTATAATTCTATGGGAATTCATATTGCTAAATTCAAATCTGAAATAAAAATTTCGCTCTCAGGGATAGTTTTCCTGTAATCTGAACATACATATCACATGTAAAATCTTTATTTGCAGAAAATATGGTAAATTTGTAAAAATGGTTTAAATAGTTAGCAACATCAACTTTATTATTTCTGATTCTTTTTCACTGTGACTGTGACAAGTTGACGTCAAAATCACTTTGAAAAATCTCCTATTTCTACCAATTTAAAATTTATTTATTTTGATTATTCAGCGAAGGAAAATGCAAACAGGATAACTGCCCTTAAATAAGGGAAACCATAACGATTCAATGAATCTATTACAGGCAATAAATTAGTGATATAAAAAGAGTTATGAGAGAGTTATGAGATATAAGCAACTGTGCTCAAAGTAATTAGGTACAATGAGCATTAGTGGAAGATATGTGGAGATTTCAAAGTAACTGCATTGTTACCGCGGATTCAGCAAAGTTACCTGGCTTTTCCTTTTCGGGTGGGATAGTCGAGATAGAAGATCCCTCTACGTAAAAAAGAAATGCTCCAAACTAAATTAGAAAGTTGGTAAAAAGAATGTGCAGCGGGAAAAATTTGTAAAGGCCATGGGTCAAAGTCAGAGGGTTTACATATCTTACTGACTCGTCTATTAGCTGCTAAAATTAAAGGTGTATTTGTGTATTTTTCAACAAGATGGAAAATTTGAAGCATGCATTACAAAGAAAAGCAAGCGTAGGTATGTTTCAATAAAGTAATACAAAACTTCCTTGGAAGTAGAAGAGATCCCAAATATAAAAAGTTAGTGGATTAACGAGCTTATAAAGATTTAGGATGTAATATGTCGTTGAAAGTACTTGCATCTAGACTTCTTTCCAGAGAGTTGCGTGATGTATCTATTGAGTATGTAAAAAGATTTCATAAAGACAGTTACCACGGAGAAACATCATGATGCCCACAATGTTAGCTCATTATTGCTGATGTTCCGTGTCTTCCTGTTAATTTTCCTGCCGGTCTCCTTAAATGGTTTGTGCTGTCTGATATTCTCATGTGCGTTGTACTCAAGTTGACGTTGTACCACAGTCATAGATTTATGTTCCGCCTGCCATAATATCATTGTACAGTAAACTTTTCACCAAAACACAAAGAAGAGAGCTTGAAGAACGCAAAAAACACATCTATAACACGTCTATAAACATGTCTAATAACAATTTAACACAGAAAAGAACAATTTGGAGATCATTTGTATGTAGAACATGTTTATGTAATAACATGGAGTGCAAAGATCTTAAATTTTGAAAAAAATAACTTATTATGACGATGGAAACAATGACAGAAAAACATGAGAACGTAAACTGCTTCAGTTACTGGATTAATTAACGGTGTTTTAATCAATTATAGTAATACTTAGTTCACAATGAACTCGTGAACACAAACTCGGAAACCCCTGTATGTCGACTCAACGAGTATTTTAAACAAAATGATGAATAACGTTTCGTATCTGTTTTCAATTTTTCAAATCCTAAGGCATCACTTATTAGTTGGTAGGAGGGGAAGTAACAATTTGAAAACTTAGGTGAAAGTATTTTCGTAGTTCTAGATAATGGGCATGTGCACAACTATAGAACTATGATTAGAAGACTATCCTTAAGTTATAGTTTGCATCTATGTTGTTTCTTTGCTCTGGAAAAAATAATCGATTAGTATATTTATTGTACAACCTGTTATTTGCTAGTATAGGCAGACACTAGACCGTTTAATTTTTACAGAAGTTTTAGTTTTCTTTGAGTTAAGCTTTAAAACTGATGCGAAATAAACTAGATGAAAGTATGCAAAACTACCTTGAACCATTCAGTTTAATTATAGAAAAGTACTCGTTGCCTCTCCGTTCTATTATGAAATGAATCACCCCTTTTCGGAAGGTCCCAGTGCGAAGTTGATGAATCTGAGAAACGTTAGAAGAATAGCTCTGTATTGTTGAAATTCAATATATGATTTTATTAATACTGTGGTGTTATAGATATACAAAATTACCAAAACCCATTTCCTCTTTGTCATAACTGTCCAAAATATAGGACTTAACCGCTCAAAAATAAATGAAAGTTGTTTATGAACATCCTAGATAGTCGATACCTAAGTAACTACAAA
Organism: Tenodera sinensis; assembly: GCA_030765045.1. Classification (NCBI taxonomy): domain Eukaryota; kingdom Metazoa; phylum Arthropoda; class Insecta; order Mantodea; family Mantidae; genus Tenodera; species Tenodera sinensis. The sequence continues at coordinate 63,377,367 of CM060965.1, read as the reverse complement.
TTAATTATTGTATTCTAATGCAAATAAAGCAGACTTACTTAGGCTAGAAATTACTATATTTTTATTACCCCTCACACCCCTCTTATCATCTTCGTTCTCACGGTGGGACTTAAGGGGATCTAGTTATAGAGAATTTGTTTTTCTGCTGGGACAGAAAGAATGCTATGCCACCTATTTTATTATTTTTGTAAACTAATAGTACTTATAGAACTATAGTTAACCTAAAATAACAATCACACTGAAATTATTGCATTGTAAAATGACGCATCAATCCCGAAAATACTTGTTCCAGCAGAACTCTAATGCAAAAAATCATGACTGAGACGTTTGGAAAGAATTTATTGATATAAAGCATGTATTTATATAAACCCATTCTTAAAATCATTTTAAACCGATTAAAATTGGCTTATGCAACATAAACAACCCTTCAAGAACTATGACGTGTGTCATTGATGATTACAGTTATATTTTTTAAAAGTAATATAAAATGATTTAAACCTAAATGCACCTAAATGAACAATAAAGTGCCCGAATTAAATTGACATCCTGTCTTGGTGGAAGCGGCATTCATAAAGCGCATAAATTCACTCATTGTGCAGGCGTTTAGTTCAAAAATCTCCATCCTGTCAAGTCGGGCATAAGTCATAGATGAACAGCACAGTCCAGGGTGGAGCTGAGACAAAGTGCTGCTTTCTTTGAAGCGCACACCATCGAAAAAAAACGACTTGGATTATAGAGAAAAATTAAACAAGTGATTTTACCTACTGATAATCTTCAGTTAAATTGTATCATGTATATTTAAGAAAATTCTAAAATTCAATGAAAAACTGAAGTTGTTAACAGTGAAGCAACAGAATCTAATATAATACAAATTTATTTACTTATCTTAGTATTTGCTGCAAGTTCTTGAAATATTGCGCAGGCATATGTTCACGATGATTCCATCACATTTTCAATCACATTTTCAAGAACTCGAAGCAAATACTAAGACAACTTTTAGTCTTTAAATTTGTTTTTATTTTAAATTCTAAGATGCTCCTTTATTCATGCAACTTTATTCAATCGGCCACATATTTTGTTGTCCGAGCAGAGCTCTCCATAATCCAATCGCTTCCAAAACGATAGTATAGTTCAAAGAGCGTTATGTGTGTTAATAACTTTCTCGTCTCATAGCTAAGAGCTACCATCTTCGTGATCCTATAGCACCAGGTCACAATGTTGCTTTCGTGATGTCACGTTATAAATTACTAACACTGACTGAATCTCTCTTACAAACAGGGCATGGGCTGGGTGACGCTTGTTGGGATAACATTTTTGATAGAAGCAGCAAGTCTCTCTTGCATTCCTTCGGGGTTCCCCGGAGATTAGAAGCATCTCCACGATGATAGTCAAATTAATATTATAAAATATGAAACTGTTAAAAAATACTATATGACTAATCGTTGTTTGTAGCTATGGTTAAGGACTGCTGTGCATTGCCTAACAGCTGATGCAGTATCTTTGGTAAACTTCTTTTAACTTCTTATCGCTAAATCTATAGTTTATTTACATACAGCCACTCTCCGTACCATTTTGGAGACTTTTGCACGTAAACAAAGAGTTTATGGACATGGACTTGTAACCAAATATGGGCATGTGGTATACATGTATCTACAACCGAGACTGGCAACACATTTTTACGCCTGTATACAATGTAACTGAAGCTAAAGTGGCACTGTTACAGATATACGCCCTTTAAAATGTAAAGAATAGCTTCATTACGTACATTAATTTCAAAAGGCTTTAAAAGTCACCGAAGAAATCTTGTCAATTTATATATATATATATATATATATATATATATATATATATATATATATATATATATATATACAATTACTTTTTGTATGTACACAATATCCTAACATTATGTCCTAGGAGAGCATCTTTTTCTGAGATTGTATAGGCTTATATATTCTTATCTATGTTTCTTGTGATTGCTGTTGTTAGTATACAAATATTTACATCTGCCTCTGTATACTTAATTAATAACTTAGAAATAGCGAATTGCCAAAACAAGCCTGAATAATATACTCAAACCTGCTATCATGACGTAATTCTGAGGCAAATATGCTCGTATTCCCTACTGTTATAATTTACCCGACAAGTAATGAATATTCTGTCTGGCAAGCATCATCTAACATTTCGTTATTTTCATGATAATAACCTGTACATAATTTTGAATGCATTCTCCCATTTAAAACAAACGAAACAGCATTAATTGGCTGTGACTGGAGTCTTAGGGTCTGTCTGGTGGCCTGGTGGAATAGGAACACGAAAGCACAGCAGCAGCATACGTAAGCATGTTTTTCAGATTGATATAGCTTTAGTTTCTGGATAAAATAAACAGATTACGTATAGAGGTTGCATAGTTTAGAATCAGCTAGAAGTATTTTAACACCCGTATCTTAGGGAAAAGTTTTGTAAATAATAGTGTCTTTGTTATACAATCGAGAGAATGAAGAAAACAGGCAATTATTTAATTGTTATTAAAGTGTTAACCTTAAATGGGATTAAAAGCACCACGTCACTCAGATAAAAATAGCTATGTTCTATTATCTAATTCTAAAGGATCATCGCTGATAGAAAAATGAAAATACCTACCTCACTTCTTTTGTGGAAGTTTAAGGTTGCACGTGGCTTTCGTTTGGAACTATTGCGCCTCAGTAATTGTACAACCTTTACATTTTTTTCACGTGTATTTCATCAATTTATAATCGTGTAGGAAAATTATTTTCCGTGAGGTTAAAAAAAAAAGAGATCAAACTAGAACTTAAAGTTAATTGTTTTGTCAAGTTTAGCTATTGTAATTATGCGACTTTCTCTACTATAGTTTTTGAGAAAGGGAGATATTTCATCAACGAAATGGAAAGAATATAATTGAGAGATAAAGTTACAGAAAATGTAACAGAATATTTAAAAACTTAACCACAAATAATTATATACTGCTAATTACAAAATATGGGTTTTGACCATAATCATCATTTAAAACCCTTTATGTGAAAGACAAATCTAAAATGTTCATTTTTATACTCGGCTATACTCTTACATTTTAAACACGTAATTAATTCGACAAACTTACATATCAATTTTAAATTCCCTTTTTCAAATTGCTGTGTAGTTCTTGTTGTTGTATAGGCCAAATAATACCGTCCTAGAATGAAGAGTGTTAAAATGAAAAAAGAAAGGTTTCTGAAATATGCAATGTTTAATACATTTGCAAAACATTTTAAGTGAAGTTGCAGTTAAGTTAAAATGAAAACGTCGCTGTTAATCTGTTGCTTCCTAACATGATGGAAAAGTTGCTATCAGAACGATATACTGATAACATCCAAAGCCCTACTAGTTTATGCTATTTTTAAATTATTATAATACCTAGCTAAAATAATAATTATTAGGAAGGTATATTGCTTCTTACAGAAAACCTGAATAGAACAGGTTTTACTTTAAGGAAATGACTTTTATTAGATAGACTGCTATTATCAAACTCCGAACACTTTGTTGAGTATTTAGAAGCCAAATAAAGTATATGTGAATGTATCAAGAACAAAAATCATCTCAGAAGAAGTAACACTACTGATACATGGGCACAGAAGAGAAGTGCATTTTATCTGCCTCCCCATTTCCAAATAACTGACGAATGAAAAAGTCCAAAACTATTATAAGAGCAAATGGTACGGAAGTCAAATCACCGTTTTATGTTCATATTCTTGTAACATCTTTGCATTCCTCGATACATAGTTTGGTTGCTCATTATTCTTTGGCATAGGAAAAGGAGTGGGGTGACAAAAATTAAATAGATTTTGTAGCGGAGGAGGGCGGGAAGTTCACTGGACCATAACATAGCCCTTAATTTATTGTCTTATTTATGTTTTGGAAACGTAATTACGTATTTATGCGAGTAATTACTATATCAAACCTAAGTGTTCTATAGAATGCAAAAAATTCACCGTACCTCAAACACACGGTTATACCTTAGTCTGTTAAGCAAAGCATGATATATCTGTGGCATGAACCTAACCGCAAAATCAAATACCAAATAAATAGGATAGCTACGTAAAGCACATAAAACTAATGAATTTTGGCTCTCTACTATAATTGCGTATAAACTGTTACGGAAATAAGCATACTTTTTAAATGTCTGCTTGGATCCGTAACAAGTTGTTTATGTAAATATGTACAATATAAAATATCCTCAACTTCGATGTTGTCTTTCCGTTGGTGTTAGTTTGTTATTTGTAACCTTTAGATACCAGCATTTTTCACCAACAATGTGTGTGTTTTGTGTCTAGATGGCCACATTGGTTAGTGTTACCCCCTTCACCGCATGCTTCAGAGCATAACTATCTTTAGAAATGTCTAAATTGTTTTGTTTCCTTCTTCAAATTAAAAAATTGAAACTGGAGACTTAAATCCTATATCGTTGTTTATACAGTAGGTCCGTAGATCGACCGGACCGCCCTGCGACGGCACCAGACCGGGCGAGAACCGGCACGCCCTCTGTCAGAGTTATGCGCAAACGACCGTCAAGTCATGGACACGGAGCACTAACTACTGTACTAACTTACATTAGGCTTATCTGCATCATAACATGTTGAAATTCATGATCTTCAATGCGAATATATCTCCGAAAACAACCGAAAATCCCCATATTATTCATTACATTCTTCACCACGCTGCAAAAATTGGAGTTTTTGCGCAGTGACTGCACATAGAATTATTGGTTCCATATTTTAGGAGACAGCAATTGATTCACACGTTCATGTAAATTCTATTCTAAATTTGTTTCTACAACAGCAAGAAATGAAAGATTGTGTGGCTGTCGGTGCAGAATTCAGTTGTTGCGAATTCTATGCATGGATTGGGAAGTGTGTATGCTGACAGAATAATTAATCGAGGATTGTGGCAACCTTGTTCACCTGACCTGTCTGCACACAATTTTTACTTATGGGAAACGTTAAATAAAGTGTACGTATCAAATCCGTATGTGTTACAAGAACGGAAGGACAAAATCACGAGAGAAAATACAGGCAATCAGTCAACATGAACTTTTGCGAGATAATTTTATCTTTTAATATATTTATAAAATATAAATTTTATTTTTACAATGAAAATGTAATGTTTCATTTTAAACTATATAAATTTAAAATAATATGTTAATGGATTTAAACCATTTGAATAATAAGTTAGCAGCTTTTATTCGATCAACAAATCTTAATTCAAAAAATAATTAATTTCAATTTTAAACCAGAATTGTTTTCGGTGATATAGGGAGTGTGTGTTGAAGGTCATGAATTTCAACATCTGTTGTGATGCAGGTAAGCCTAATGTAAGTTAGTACAGCAGTTAGAGTTCCGTACTTGCCGATCGTTTAGGTGTAATTTAGAACCGGGCATCGGTCCTCGCCGGTCCGATGCCCGCGTGGTGCGGTCCGGACGATCTATGAACGTACTGTACATGTGAATTTTGGCAAGCGCCTTGAACTTGTCAGATGCCGCTAAAGGGCAGCTGAGCCTGCTGCAGCCGAGTATGGCCGACTCTGGGCGGACAGCCTCTAAAAGGAAATCATACTGTGAAATGTGTTCTTACAGAAGTATTGGTAGTGTGGTCCCTCGGCTGTATAGACTACTGATACACATATGTGGAGAAAATGTCCATTAACTCGCTGCAATTTATATTTGGAAATTAACTAAACTTAATCAACAAAGGCTCACATGGCGCGTGAAAGTATACCAGTTTTATTTGACTTTTCTACGATAGATTTGTTTTATTATATGGTCAGCCTCCTCTGCTGACATGAGATTTTTTTTTTTTCCCTGAGGGCGAGAAAATGGAATGTACAAATAAAATTCGCATTTGAAACAAAGCATTCATCATTAAATGTTGATTTATGAAGATGAGCTGCGCCGAGTTCGATTCAATGGAAATATTATGCATAAATATCAGCAAGGTATAGAATATTCCAGCATCTTCTGGCTTCTTTTACGTCGGTCACTCGTCCAGAGGCGGTGTTCAGCAAACAGTTGAGCTACAGCAGGCGCAACTGCCGATTAGCTGCTTCTGAAGTTTTCGGGGCGCTTCCCAGTGTTACAGCTAATTTAGAGGATACGGTAAAGTTAAATGAATTACAAACTATCACAAAACTTGTAGAATTTGAGGCTAGAGAGAGGATACTCCAATACATATTAGAAAACCATTGTTATCTACTAATGAAATCTAGCTGCTTCTACAGATATAGCTATATTTTCTTATAGAATTTTCACATGGTCTACTGTAATGAAATAAGAATTAAAGTAACGCACATAGTCTAGGAGTTCAATGCACTACTAAGAATTTATTTTTAAGTATTGTGTAAACTGAAAGCTCTAAATGAAGTATCCTTGATAAATATCTTTAACAACAGTCATAGTTGCGATCTTTAAAATGTAAAACCTGCAGAGAATGCCACTGATATTTACTAACTGCATCACAAATACTAATTTTGTTAAATATGGATCCTATTGCAGGCGTATAGCTGTTTTAGGTGTGTTCATTGTGGAGCAGTGGAAATACATAAATTAGGAATAATTAACACATACATTGTACAGCATTTCTACAATTAATAATATGTTGCTTAGGATCATGCAATATTGTCTTAAATTGAAATACAAATTGTTTTTAATAAAATAAAACGTGCACTAACGGGTAAATTTTAACCACATTGAATTGTTAATGTAGACATATAAAATAAGTATATCATTAATATTAATAATCTCAGCCTGAAGGCTGAGTATTTTTTTTTTTTTTTTCTGAAACACTGTGAGACGATTCAGCTATCTATTAATGACGTAGTAACAGTAATATCCTTATTAATTATTTATTTACTTTTGAGATTTTGCTTTAGCAATGCAGAATTTAACAAATCTGAAAAATTAGTAAAATTGGAAATAGATGAATATTTACTTCATAAACTGCGAGTACGATCAATTTTAATATGAAAATTACAAAATTATACTTACAAGCAAACATAATAGTTTATCAAGATATACACCTCTTTGAAAGATTATAAAGCACTATTCCATTTAAAAGCTCATTCTCTAAATACAGAAACAGGATTATATACCAAAAGTATACAACGTTTTTATAAGTACGTGTTTTAAATGTTTATACGAGTGTCATAATTATGCTAAAATTTAAATAAACATTTTAACAGAGTTTTCGGGAAAAATGTTCGGTCATAATACAATTGCTTAAGCTGCATGTAAAAAGCATACATACATTGCAATAGAATGCCAATCAGCTTGTTAGAGACTAAGTTTGCAAGCTTTTACTTTAGGTGAAATTTTAAGTTGCAGTTGCTAACAAATCACTGACAGTTTTTGCATTGCATTAATCATACTATGCATTCAAATTTTAGGTTAAAACTTTCTTTGAATATTTTTATTTTGTGGTTTGGCAAAGAAAGATGGAAGCAAGCTTTTTTCATCACTTGCAATCTAGATGATGATGATGATTGAACCTATTCTGTGGGACGCATGTCTGCATTAGAAGAGAACATAATGTTCTGAATAATGTATTAGTAAAGCGAATTAAAAGCATCCTTAGTTCTTATCGTGGCTGTTTTTATAATTACGTTTCAGTTCTAGCATAGAAAAATAGGAGTTCATGGCCAATGTAGTATTCCAGGGCTTATGTTGAATTATATAGTGGTTGGACATTATTTCAGCCGTTTGGATAAATCCTGATCACATGGACGTTGTTACATTTGATGATTTAACCTTTAGTTATTATATACACAGAATGTATAGCACAAAATAACATTCAATATTGTTCGTAAATACTCGTTATTTCATCAATCTCATATGTGATGAAGACTGCTCTGTGGTTGACTTAATATCCTTGTTTTATTAGTTACACAAAACTCTACAACATCAAAACACTGTGACATAACCTCAAACTTTTAAGACAGTATCTTCCAAGGGCTATTATCTTATCTTGTAGCTATCAAATAACTAATAATTATTATTAGAGAAATATTAAACACATATTGCTAATGTCTGAAAATATGTTTTGGGAAAAATAAAAGCAACCTTAAGATGATGTTTGTAAACAACACCTTCAAGGGCTGTATGAATAAACAGCTCTTCAATCTGGTAGAAAATTTAACAGTGAAGAAATGATATATTGAAGCTTAAGGGAAAATAGCAGAATGTAAAAACAAAGATTCGATAGAGTGCCCTGTGCATACCCAGTCACTGGAATATGCACTAATAAACATAATAATGGGAAACGCAAATTCATTGTTTATTTTATTCTAAATTGCTATAGCTTACTCTTAAATCTCGTACTACTCAAAGTCACGTTTTTACAGAAATAAATTATGTATACACATTAGAAAACCACAATAATTGTTTACAACCACGTGCGTCATTACTCTCCCGGCGCATAGCTAAATTAAAACAAATGAGAAAGGAAAGCAAATAAAGAAAATTAAAAGGAAATACTGATGTAATTGACCCACTACATCCGCCTATTCACCATATTACGTTCTCGTTACATGTGCATACACACATACCTACAGACACACTTATACATGAACATAACCTCACTTTTCGCTACACGGTACAATAATTGCAATGCTTACCTAAATTTTAGTCGCGTGTTTGTGTTGTGTTCACTTTGCCTGCACAGTTTCATAGCGGAGGACTGGGGACCCTGCAGTGTCACATGTGGCGAGGGGGTGAGGCACAGAGAGGTCCAATGCAAGATATTTCTTGAGTTCTCCCGCACCATCGCACGCCTTCCAGACCACAAGTGCCAAGGACCCAAGCCACCGGAAACAGAACGCTGCATCCGAGGACCATGTCCGGAAGCCAACAGGTAAGCTTCATGTTGCATTGAACTTCAGGTGAAGGCCGTATTGTCTTTACTATTTTCAGACCTAATATTTGGGAACAAAAATATCCATAACAGGCAGTGAGTCACCTTATTATCACGCAAATACTCGAAAACAAGATACTTTGATTTGTCAAAACGGTTGCAGTACAGAAAGAGATTCTGGAGGAAAACTATGCCTGGACATCCTATAATATGTTTGCCCAAATTCATACTTTTATTCTGCATGTCAAATTGTCCAAGGACGTTCCAAAATATATGTTCTTGTAAAGATTTCTTTCATATTTTGAATAGTTTACAAGACATAAGCTATAGTATATCAAGTAGCCTAACTGAAACGGCAGCTGCTGAATTACATTTTCGCTGTGTAGACCTAAGCAGTTGTCCAATTTAAAGGCGTAGTTAGTTCCATTTATTGAGGTTCTCTGGAAGAGTGGCTATCTCATTGATATTGTCATTTTAACACAAACGAATTCGTGCTCTCTTGTTTGAATTTGTCTTTATTTGCTTTCAGGCCAGTGCTAGCAGCCCACCTGATATAAAATTCGAACACCACAATTACTTGCTTATGTCTCCATCAATTGTAAAAAAATTGTCTCCTGAGGAAGGATTACACATAGTTAAAATATCAGCAAAGCTGCTAACTATTTGCTATGTAACCTGCAACCCATCGTTATGGACCAGATTATCTAAAAATGCAGTTTTATGAAATAGGACCTCAAGTTGTCGGTTATAAAAACAGGTCTTTGTCATTGCTTTCATACAAACTTGTAATTGGTACTTATTTCTTTATGAAATTAATTTTGTGCACAGAATAGAAGAGGGACTCTATGGTGACTCGTTTTCCCACACGTATGGCTCACCATATGGCGATGGAGCCATTAGAGTGGCTCCTGGCTCAGCCGGAAAGACCTATTCTTGGAAGCAACAAGGTTTCACACACTGCAGTGCATCCTGTCTAGGAGGTAAGATAAATTATTTAATTCACATTGTTTCTTTTCTACATTAAGGGACCCCGGGACTTAAACTTGAATTTTCTAAATTTTTATAGGTATGAAATCATATTGCACATTTAAGAGTGTTTTATAAACTACCACATAAAGTTCCAGCACAATCTGTTTTATAGATTTGAAGGAATGAATTATTAAATTTATTCACAATGCAAAAATATCTTAGCATTCAAAATATTCCATGCACATCAAAAATTAAAATATTACACAGTTTTATTATTTTATAAGCTCCTTGCCCAACAAACATCATCAATCTCTGACAGCAAGAAAAAATAAAATTACTTTTAAGTAATTTCTTTGCTTTGACGGACACTGAAAATAGTTTTAAAACTTTTTTGTGTAGTTATTTAATTTTTTTAAGCTAAACGATTTTAAGATTTTGAAATCAAAGACTGAAATTGAAGTCACATAAATGGAGCATATGAATGGAAAAATTCTAGGAGCACAGCACGAAATTTAATGCGCATGGAGCAACTCTGGTTCAAAGTGTACTTTTATTAGCTAGGTACTATTCTACACTACAGAGATGTGTTAACAGACGATAGAACTGCGTCGGAAGCAAGAGTTACCTGAATGGCTGGGGAGGAGATCCGATTTTCCATGGTTCCGCGTGCCTGGTTCGTAGATGAGTATATGTAACGCAACGAAAGCTTGTCAAGCTTCGATACTACTCGGATAAAGTTGGATAACCTCGCTCATTGAAGGCCATATGACACTTCCACTCACCGCATTTTACCTCTCTACTTACTCACTGCGATATGCACACCTCTAGATGTTGTTAGATACTGGAACCTGTAATTGGGTTAGTGAGGTCCTGCAACAGGTGCAACGGTACCTTGACGAAAATAGTCTCCTGCAAAATAGCATGCTGCAGATTGGCAAGCTTTCGTTGCACCAACTCTATCAAATGAAAGAGTAAAAGACCAAGTGTAACAGAGTTCTGCTAAGCACATGGTAGCAGAGACACGGATGTCACAAAGAAGCTCAGTTTAAATGCAGCTGGAAGATGTGCTAGGGCTTCGTTTCGCACTGAAATAGGCGACATAAGTACCACTAGTGTATTTCAGAAGCATGTCGTGAACATTTGTCAGTCGTTTTCTTTAAAATTACACTTTACTCCCACACTGCTATAAGCATCCGGAAGATGACTTTCCAGAATTTCTAAAGGTATACTTTCATTGTTTCCTTTAAACAATGTTGTCCTAAACATCCTTAACCTTATAAAAGTATATATCACAATCTTGTAAGATATAACCGTCAGTATTACGATACTAAGAAACCCCCGCATACAATTCAATGTGATTTTTTGTATCTGCCGAAGTACACTCGTGGAGAGAAAATATATCTTACACAAGCTCACCGAGCGAGATGGCTTAGGTAGTGACGCTCAGGCGTTTGGGAGTTCGTGGGTTCGATCCCCGTGGCCGACCTTCCTTACCCATGGTTTTTTTTTCGGAGGTTTCCCGGATCACCTGGCGAATGCTGGGAAGGATTTCCATATCCCCCGAATTTCCTCTCCCTCCATTTCGTTACATTAATCATTTCATTTCACCCTTCTTCCCGTTACGTTTCTTTCAAGGTTGGAAGCGTCGCGAGCGTCGCGACAGTAGCACGGCAGGGGGAGCAAATGCGCTCTGGAAATCTCGTCCCCCAGATTGGAAGGCAAGCCTACTGGTTTCCGGAGCCCGCATGGGATGGGTCAAGCCCGAGTGGGCTTTTAACGTTTCTTTATTTTCATTTTTGTGTCCTTTGCTGTATGTATGGGATCCTACCAACGATACACAGTAGCTAATAGTAATGGAATACAAACGCAGTTTGCTTACTTGCTCACAGGTGTACAGGAGTCGCTGATTCTGTGTGTACGTGACAACGACCAGAAGCCAGTGAGTCCTTACCTTTGTCAAGCAGAGACACGACCCGAGGCACTCATCAGGACGTGCAATGACCATCCGTGTCCTCCACGATGGAACTATTCTGACTTCCAGCCGTGCACCAAATCCTGTGGCGTAGGCTTCCAGACGCGAGAAGTGACCTGCATCCACGAGGTGACCCGGGGAGGTACCAATACCGTTATAGTGCCAAACAACATGTGTCCTCAGCCCCCTCCAATTGATAGGCAGTACTGTAATGTCCTCGACTGTCCCATCAAGTGGCATACTTCTGAGTGGACTAAGGTATGTGGCAGTGATTCTTTACTTTCTCTACTACGTATAAGTAGGGGAAGTATTGTACTCGACCCAAAAGTTCGATGTCGAGATTTCGGTATGTTTTGAGGCCCTGAATGAAAAAAAAAAAAAAAAAAAAAAATTTAAGGCGGTCCCTTTCTGTGTGTGTGTGTGTGTGTGTGTGTGTGTGTGTGTGTGTGTGGTGTGTGTGTGTGTGTGTGTGTGTGTGTGTGTGAGAGAGAGAGAGAGAGAGAGAGAAAGAGAGAGTGTGTGTCTGTGAACAGCATAACTCAAAAACGAAAAGTCAGTTAAAAACGTTAAAAACCAAAGTTAGTATTTAAGTTTAATGTCTTTAAAGGAAGTGACAGGTAGATTTTGAAGAAATTTCTCCACTTAAACTACACTTTACATGGTAATTATTATTTATTTATGCCAACAAACTTACTGTTGGTGTTTTTAAACACACAAGCCGTGTGTGGGCAAAGTTTAAGAGGTAGAACTGGAACTTAAAAATTCAATGCCACAACTGGGATTTGAACCACAGACCTTCCGCTTACCGGGCGGACGCTCTAACCACTGAGCTATTGTGACAAACTGCCAACTGGCTTGAGAATTTAATGCCATTCTGGCAGTTTGTCACAATAGCTCAGTGGTTAGAGCGTCCGCCCGGTAAGTGGAAGGTCTGTGGTTCAAATCCCAGTTGTGGCATTGAATTTTTAAGTTCCAGTTCTACCTCTTACACTTTACATTTTAATTTTTTCAAAAATGGCTGTAATGATTTTGATTAAAATGCCATATCTTTAAGATATGTATTACTTTCTCTACTGGTAAATAGAGGAAGTATTGTATTCCACTCAAAAATTCGATGTTGAGATTTCACTGAAAATATATGTTTTGAGATCCCCTGAATCCAAAAAAGGCCACCCACTTCCAGGTCTTTGCTCTGTCTAGTGTAAGCTTCGTAAGCTAATTGATTATCTGTTTGTATCTTTTTAAGTTAGATTATTGGTAAGAAATTTAGCATAATACCTAGGCATGCACTATAAGCAGTCCTTAAGAAATTTTATCAATAAGAGACTTGTAATTTTTGCAGTGCTCCAAGAGCTGCGGAGGTGGCATAAAAACACGTTTAGTGGAGTGTAAACAAGTGATGGCCCAGAATCACGTGGTACTAAGAGCTGCATCTAAGTGCACTGCAGCCAAACCTCCAGACAAGAAGCCCTGCAATACTCGATCATGTGTCCTTGAGTCTGATCGCCCCCACATCGCTACCTCTAACACCTCCTATGTTCAGAGAAACCCTCAGAAAAATAAAGTAACGCTCAAGATTGGTGGTCAGGCAGTTGTTTTCTGGGGCACACAAATCAAGATCAAATGTCCTGTTAAAAGATTCAACAGGTGAATATGACAAACATGTCTGTAGTATCTTAGTAGAAATTAAGAGTAGGTATATTTAGCTTACATTATGAAAAACTGAAGCTGTTAACAGTCAAGCAATACAATTCTATAAATATAACAAACATCTTAGAGAATATACTTATCTTAGTATTTGCTGCAAGTTCTTGAAATTAAAAGCAAACTAGTTTTGCAATGTACTGTCCTCTATGTGATCTGCAAGAGGAAATGGACAGAGACCACCTTCAAATATGCCCGCCCTCTTCTAGCACCCCATCCATCAGTGAAAAATATTGGAGAGCAAGAGGATTAATGACTTCATTGTCAGAAATCCAGCATTAGCTAACAACATACTTTGCTTATACTGGTGGTCCCTATCCCAACAAATGCTAAATCATTTATTAATATTTCTGTGTTACCAACTGCTGAAAACAAAAACATTATCAACACTGGTAATTAATCGCTTTTATTCATATTTTATACATAACAAAATAGAGAAATTTAAATATCAAAAAGCTGTTAAAGAGGTTTCTATCCTCAAGAAAATAAAATATGATTGTAATTTTAAAGTTTGCTTACCATCCTTGGGCTAGTTAAATTAGGAAACACTCTTAAAGAACATAGTATAACTTTAGTTCATCAAAATAAATGTAATATAAAAATTTGCTGAATTTTTCTAAACAGGATATAATTCCAAATTACAAAACATCTGATATTTATCAATTTAGCTGTTTGGATTGTGACAGAGTTCATACTGGTAAAACCAAACATATCTGGAAACCACAAAATAGAAACATTTTAGAAATACTAAATATAAACGGACTGATAAATCAGCTGTGGCAAATCATTTTTGGTCATTTAATCATGAAATAAATCCAGAGGTTAAATTATTAAAACAATTAATTGGATCCATAGATTTAATGGTTTGGAAAAAGATATTCATTTTGAAAAATAAGGATTGCATAATGAATTTTGAAATACCATTGATTAATTCTATTAACAAATTTGTTTTGTTTTCAGTGATTGGTAACACATAGAAATTAAGTGATTTAGCATTCATTATGAATTCAACCAGTACAAACAAGAGTGGCACTGATGATGCAATAAATATATTGTGAAACTAATTTGCTTTAAATTTAAACAACTTGGAGCAAATACTAAGATAAGTGAAGCTTATAGTCTCTAACATGTTTGTTATATTTGTAGAAGTATATTTAACTTCTTTACATTATGGATATGTGTAATTGTCATTTGTTTATTCCTTACAGAACAAAAATTCAATGGGCAAAAGATCACACATTCATTGGTAATAGCAAGAAGTACAAGATTTCTAAAAAAGGTGCTCTCCGTATTCAAGATGTAACACACAGGGATAGTGGTATATACACTTGTGTAGGTAAGTGATCCTATTCACTGACAACTGAAGCAATCAGGTTGCAGATATCAATTCAACCTACATTTGCACATTGCATAAAACAATTTAACTGTAATAGATATTAATGGAGTTTTAACAAATGTATACTGTAGAATCCCAATAACTCGACCTAATAATTATGTAATTTTAACTGTCTGATGGTAGAGTACTTCATCCATCTGTCCAGCCAGCTAATACTAGCAGTAAATCCAGACTCTCCTTCTTGAAATTCCTCATAGAATTTGAGAGCTTTCTTTCTTTCTTTCTTTCCCTGATTACCCTCCCTTTATGTAGGACTTACACCCCCTAGGACTTACACCCCCTAGGACTTACAAGCCAGTGGCTAGGGTTAGACGCCTGTCGGGGAGCAGAGGGACCTCTGGACCAGACAGAGTGAAGACCTGGAAGTAGGTGGTCAGCCAAGCACCCAGTATGATAGTGAGGAAGAGGATAATATGTTGTTGTTAGCTAATGCTGGATTTCTGACAATGAAGTCATTAATCCTCTTGCTCTCCAATATTTTTCACTGATGATATTGAAGAGAGCAATAGCAGTAATAGTAACCGCTTTTTAGGGAGCACCATATTTTTATGTTTTGGCGGTCACATCGCTCTCTCACAACCCCCAGAATGTCTGGAGGACCACACCTGTCGTTGGTTTACGGGTCTTACCGACCTGACCGGGAGAGTTATCAAAATAAATTCACCGACCATATCCTCTGATTACCAATCAGAGGACGTATTACATGCCAAAGAGAGGATAATATGAAATGCAGGCAAAATGGATGATTGGAAGGGTGATAATGGAGCAATTGGTGGAATGAATGATGGGGGAAACTGGAGAACCCGGAGAAAAGCTGCCCAGATGCCGCTTCGTTCACCATGAATACCACTTGCGGATCCCGAATAGGTGGTAGGCGAGCAGTCTAATTACTCAGCCATGCCACTGCCATTATACTTCCAAACTCAGGGAAGGATAAGGAATAATCCTGGCTGGAGAAAAATTCCTACCCCCCTGCCGGGAATTGATCACTGAACCCCTTGCACAGCAGGCAGGTGCTCTACCAACTGCGCTACAGGGCCAGTGGAATTTGAAAGCTTTCTCTTGCAAATGAGTCCAGAAATTGGCGATTTTATTTTTTTCCTTTCCTGCCTTAACCATAAATAAAGCACCTCACTCACTTTGCCTTATTCAGCAGCTTTCATAATCTTCCTCTTATTTAAAGTACCAGTGCACATTCAACATTTTCAGTGGCATGAACACAACTTAGCACAACACTAACAGTAAACCTGAAATCTGAGAAATGCTTCTGTATCCTAACTGAAAATTTAGAATCAATAAACCTTCAAACCATCCAGAAAACTGTATGTGCTATGTATCCACATTATTAATAGCAAGCTTTTGATTTCATAATAATGGTCTGGCTGCTGCTGATGTTCTGACTAGATATCAAGGGTCAATAGCAGTGAACCCTTTTGTTACTATACAGTAGGTTGTACACATAGATTAATTAAAATGTATCTATACTGTTTATACCACATAGCAGATTAAAGAAATTGTAGTCAAGTTATATGGGATGTCAGGTATTCAAGAGTCAAGTTATCAGGATTCTAATGTATAGTGGAAATACACCAAGACAGCAGCATATGGCATGCCAAAAATTAAGTTTTTATTGCTTCAAATCCTCTTAACTTTATGGTAATATGGGATCTTGACTTGACAAACAACTGATTGTGCTATAATTTGTTGAACTATTGGTCTTTTTATATTATTTTAATTAATTTTTACTACAAAATACACTTGCATTCACTTCCTGACTTAGTGGAGGTAGTAAATGGTTCTACATAAACAAAAATCCTCCCTCCTTAGGCTGGAATTAAACTCAGATGCTGATTACTTGACCACAAAGGAGTTTGAGTTAATAATGCAGATGCTATGGTTCTTTCTTGCAAGGGATGAGGTTTTGAGATTTTACTATCTGCAGGGTGTCATGATTTAGTTTTAAAAGGGCAAGGATTTTTTTTTAAATGACTATTCAGTTTTTAAAAAAGCATTTTTTACTCTTGATAATAGATTATTTACTAAAAAAACTCACTGTCATAATTGAATCAACAAGATTGTCTGAAACTGTTTCATTGTGAATATATGTGAAGGTAAAATGTGATAGTAATTATAATAAAATTAGGAACAAGGCTGATACTATGAACTTTTTGAAAATATTGATTCTCTCTATAGATCCCACCTTCATGATGAAGGTAACTAACACTTTTGATCATACTTTTCTGACATATGAGGTGATGATATTAATGTAGACCATGTGTTTCTTTACTTTAATAATATAAGGCATATTTTGATATTCTATTAGATTTAAGTTATAGTTTCAGGTATGTGCAGATATTTCTATATGATGACTACAAATAAATTGACACAACTAACATTTCTCAATTAATACAATAGAAATAAATATTAATTATGTTCAAACAACCTTTATTAATTACATTACAAATAACACATTTTTCCTCTTAAATCACAATATGATTCCAACCTTTCTCTTCTGCTCATAGAGTATAGCTTGCTCATTAGCAATGAATATTGCTTGTCACAAAGCCATTTACTACAAGAAAGGAAAATTGAACTGAAAGTATCTGCAGTTCAAATGCTAACTATAACATTGAATTTTCATTTCTGAATCTGCCTTTCAAAGTTAACCTACACACAGTTTGTGTGCATTGGGACAATCGATTATCATTGATTGGCCTGATATATGAAAACTATTAATTAGCTTGGGACTTAAGTACTTATGATTGTGAGTCGCCATTGGGATAAGTGTCTCGAATACAAGATTCCCATGGGTCTACTGGGGATATGCAAGTTACTTGAAGAATTTAGTCCTGCGCCAGCATATTATGATGTTAGCTTAGTGATTAAGAGGAGCTGTACATTCAAATTCCAGCAATGGGATTGAATTTTTCATTTCTGATTATACCTCTCAAAATTTCTGGCACCTAGTTAGGAAATTGCCCATTACATTCTGCAGTTCCCTCTGAGAAATATCAACAATTTCTGAAAAATTTTATGTTCATCTAAATCGCGTGGTATTATTTTGTAACCTTTGTCTTTTAGTGCTCTCTTACTTCCCTGCAATTTTTATCTTTGGTAGTCATTAAAAGAGTAAAGAGGGTACTTGATATATGTGAGTACCTAATTCATTTTTCTTTTTAAATACTTATGTTATGAATGTTGGAAATAACTTGTGCAACAAACTCTACTATATTTACTGCAGACTTCCTGTTATCCACACTGTCAACATGGCAACCATACTCACAAGCTGGCTGCATGCTGCAAAACTGGTCCCACAAGGGGTCCCACTAATAGTTGTTTATGACACTTTGGATTATGTTATGCACCATTTCAAACTATTCATTAATATCATGAAGTTGCTAAAATGTAATATTTTATATTACTGGATATTTTGAGTATTTCCTTTCCATGCTGCAAAAGAATATTGCTTATAATTATTACCTTATTTGTGGCAGTCTTTCTGAAATTAAACCATGATAGCATTTATACTTATAATTTTAATGTTTTCATCTTCCTCTATTATAGCTATATATAAATAAAACATTTTCTGGCAGTTTGTTTCTTCCTTATTATACTTAGGTTCAATGACAAAAGAGAGTATAAAGACTAGAGGGCTGTGCAGGCATTTACATAATTTTGTAACTTGCTGATGAAAGCACAAAAGTTAGAGAAGCTTCAGGAGGCTATTTTTGTTTGTGTGAAACAAGTTGTTGCTAAGATGTTACAAGATTTAAAATTTATTTGAAAACATTAATTATGTTTCATTTTCTTTTAGCTGGAAGATCATCAGCAGACTTAGCATTATCTGTGAAAGCAAGACCTGGGGAATTTCCTAGCTCAGAAGAGATTGACAGACAAAACACAAACAGGCTTCTTGATCGTTCTGGTCTTGATGAGGCACATATGGAAGGTGAGATGTTGCCAAAAGCCGAGAAAACTTAAAATTAAAAGACCTAGCTCTTAGCATAAAAGCATAAGTAAATTCGGGCTTTTAATTGTTGTAAAGTAATAAAATCCCAAGAATACTTGTATACAAATATAATTTCTGAAGAGTTTCTTTATACTTTATACTTTAGTTTCTTTATACTTGCACTAAACTTCAGTGACATGTACATTTCTACTTGTGTAAGTACCAAGGTATGCAGAATTGTATATCAAATTATGAATAAAAGAATTATTTACCAGGGCCAAGCCATGATGGTCGTCGTCCTTTCCTGCCGCCTGGTGATGACCTCAGTCATGAGCTTCGACCGGGACCAGAAAGCAACCCTCTAATTGTTCCCAAAAAACAGACTACGAGAATTCGAACTCCAGCTCCTACTTCTGCTCCAATTGCTGCACAGGGCTCATATGAGGTAATCTTATTTTCACTTAATTAAAATTCTTATTAAAAGCTACTGATACACTTGATCCATCATTATTTTTAATCAGGGCTTTCCATACATTCTGTTCATGTACGCTAGACTGATTAATATTTGGATATACTTGCCAAATCTGATATGTTATAGTGATGAGCAGAAGTGTTAAACATGTTTTCTGAAGAAGCACTTAATGATATTACAATAATTATGCTCATCATTGTCTATATGTTGAAAGAACCAATCATTTGTATGTATTATAGTGTCACATTTTAATATTTCAAAGCACTTGCTCAGAGGTTGGTGATTGGCCCACATTGCTGTCAGTAATTTCTTCCATGAACTTGCAGTCTTGAAACACCTCACTGCTTGAAGACCCACATCATAGATAATAAGTAGTCATTTCCAAAACTATCAACTTCACTCAAAATTGAAGCTAGAGAAGCTGTCTTAATGACATCTATGTTTTTTCATATTTGGAAACAATGCTATGGCTCACTGCTTCAAAAATAAAAAATATAAAGCTAAAATTGAAATGTTAATAGAATTCAAGAAAGGTCATTTAACTCCTTTTTTATTTCTTAAAAAATGTAAACTCTTGCACAACTCTGTGAAATTAATCATTATATGTTTTTGGTTAAGGTAAATAACACAATAAACTCTCTCATACTGAAAGATAGTTACATGTATTTTCAGTTTCCTTAAATATTTTATTAGCTGCACTCAGTGACTTATGGAAATTGACAACTTAGATGAAAGAATTTGGTACCCATTTTCCTTACATCTGATGCTAGAAAGGTTGTCTATTTTCTGTGATACATGGTTGAGAGTTTCAAATCTCAAAAAACAATTAGAGTTTTTAAGAGACAGATTATCTGTAAGAGACAATTGGCAACACCTACACAAAGAAGATTGCCAGATTCTCATATTTTATCTGTAGGACATAAATTTAACAGCTGTAAGTATACAAGAAAACTTGTAAAACACAACACAAGGACCAGCTGCCATAAGGGTGAACATGCACTTCAAAATATATTAGCCTTGGACACTATATGTACATATTTGCTTATAAGAGAAGTACCATATTGATTTGCACTTTATTTCTTTGACACAATTGTGTAATTTACAACTTGTTGGCAACAGCCACCTTTCCAACAGAGTCCCCTTGAGCTGCCTGTACCTTGTACCTTTAAAGTGCTAGCCACTTCAGAACCTCCTGGAATCCTTTTTTCAATATCAAAATTCATTGTAAGCACTTACAAATTTTTAAAGTCAGCAGAATGTCTTTGAGTGACCTTTCCAAAGCCCCAAAAAGATAACCAACAGATGAGGCTAAGTTGAGGGAATATAATGGAAAAAAATTTTCTTCTCTGCTAATGTGTAACACTTTTCCAATCTTCCAGCTGGTTGTACATGGCTTTCTGTGATTGTGCTTGTTATCCAGACACTTACGAATCTGTAGTAGTATGCCACTTCCAGAGAAATTTTGCATTTGATCAACTCAATGAAACTTGTCCATATTCTAGCAATATCTAAGGAATATGCAGTTGTTCCATGGGATGAAGATAGATAACTATGCTAGCCAGGGTACCAAATCATTAAAAGCTGGTGTGAGAAAGCATTTGAGTAGTGTATGTTTTGCTGTTTGTCTCGTTATATAAACTGCCCCTGGGATATTTTAGTGGGGGGAAAATTCTGGGTATAAAATCATTGGTGGGAAGGGGGGGAAATCTTACCCATCCCCTCCCCAGGATTTCGCTCCCTGATACTAGCTACCAGTGAAGTTATGGCAAACAAATGGCAGTAAAAAATAAATGTGAATCAATATGGTATACTCCTTGTAATTGTTATCTCTGCATTAACCACTACTGACTGATTGTACATTTTTTCAAGCTTTAATTCCTCAACATAATTTCATAAGTATGCCATGATAACTGCCCCATTAGACAGTGATTGTATCACCATCACCTTATCATCATCAGTCAGTCATTCAATCAATCAATCAATCAATCAATCAGTCAGCCAGTCAGTCAATCAGTCAATCAATCAATCAATCAATCAATCAATCATCGTCGTCATCATCATTATCATCATCACTATCACTGTCAGTATCATCGCCATCATCACTGTCATCAGAGCCCAAATAATCTATTCGTCGACAGGCCCTTTAACTTCACTCACTCACTCACTCACTCACTCACTCACTCACTCACTCACTCACTCACTCACTCACTCACTCACTCACTCACTCACTCACTCTCACTCACTCACTCACTGTCCAGCTGAGTTATCAGGATTCTACTGCATTAGGCTTTCATGTTATGTTATTATTGCTGTGCTCATTGCCCAAACATGCTTCCTGTTTCTAAGCCACATATTGCTTAGAGATTGGATCACTGCAAATAACATTCCTTCAATTAAGTTCTTCAGGCCATTAAAGTTGTTAGTTACTTATAGTGGTATGTGGTCAGCAAAGGTGAAATGAAGTAATAAAGAAAGGCTGTTCCTAAAACTGACTGCTGGCTCCATCGCCTGTCAGTAGATCACAAGTTATAGATTGAAACAAGTTCCTCAGATTTATGAAACTGGCCTTCCCAAGTAATAAACATCTCCAGCGAAAAGACAAAAAAAGAGTGTTTCACTCGGTGTTTTCTGCTAACCAATCACATTGATCATTAGGCATTGGTATGCTTTTAGTATCTCCAATTTTTCATAAAATGGCTGAATGGAAATTGTTTTCAGGGTTTTGGAGGGGCAGGTGCACAACAGTACTCAGTTACAGAAGTGAGACCGGAAGTTTTGAAACATATAATGTTGTTACAAGACCATCGGTATTTACTTTTTTGGATAAAATTGGAATAATTTACTGATTAGAAAATAACCTTGTAATATACCTAATGGAGGGGAGACCATAATACTAAAGAAAGATTTGATTTTCCTGCATGCTACATTTAAAAGAATTAATCAAAAAGTAATGAGTAAATTTTATCCCCTCAATGAGCCATTGGCCAAACCAAGTTACTTGTAAGTGTAAAATATTATATCAAAGAATATTTAAAATAATGTCTTATATATTTGTCATGTAACAGCACATTAGTAATATTAGTCTGAGTTGTAGGGGTACAACTTAAACAGTTTTTATATCTATTATAATCTGAGATTGCTGTAACCACAGACAAGCTCTTGCTGAAAGTATTACATGTAATAAATTACTTTCAGATATCCTTAGAAAACTATATGATCTATGCCATCAATCTCCAAAGTACTAAGAACACTTCCCAAAACTTTTGGTCAACTCATTGATCTAACTGGATCTCCTCTTTCTGAATTAGATCCAATGCCATATTATGTGACATCTGACTCTCAACAAAAGGAATCTCCTGTTGTAAAAGAAAAGTGGCTGCAACATCCGTTTGAGCCAGCCTGGAACATTTTAGAGAGGTAGTTGATACGGGTAATTTTAATTTTCCCGCCAAAACTTTGGTTGCTTTATAACACAATACATTAATTTCCTTACATTGTAATCATAATTACAAAACTCCAATGTACATCAACTAAATAAACCCCACACACACACTGTCATGCACATGTGCCCACACAGATATGCACCCACATACAAGGTGCCCACCCTCTCCATACATATTGCCTTATTATAGCATAACAAATGATAAGACAGTCCCTAAATCTAGTGCTGACATTGCCATATTTTTCCAGGAATTGAAAATTGTAGCTATGATACTCACTCCCTAAACCTTCATTTACATTAATTTCTAACCTGCAAAAGTATTCATTTACATCCTCCATGATCACTAAAACATCATTCCTCAAGCGATTCAGTTGCTCTGATGGTCCAGTTGGTTAGGTGCTGGCCTATGATCCCAAGGTGCAGATTCAAACCCGGCTCAGACCAATGGTTTTTAAGTGTGCTTAAAAATGAGAGCCCCAGTAGATTTACTGGCATGTAAAAGAACTCGTGTGAGACCAAATTCCAACACACTGGTGATTCTGATATGATCCTGGTAATAGACAGTGTCATTAGCGAACAAAATATTTATTCAAGTGATTCTAGCTTCATTTGGCCATTGCTGCCATAAGACTATTTAAACCCATTCTTACTGCATATAGCCCACAGGTGGTGGACACTGATGATACATGAAATGAAATTATAGTTGGGGAAGCAAATTTGGGAAGGAAATATTCCAGGCCTAAATTAGGGTACCTCCCCAGCATTTTCCAGGAATGAAGACTGAGGAAAACTTGGAAGGCAGACCAGGGAGGGCAGAACTGCAGGCCTTCTATTGAGTCCACCTTAATGATCTTGGCTACTCATGTTAATATTTGGTTGAACTGTTCCATCCCTATACTGGTTTATTTGAATAATATTTCCCATTCTTCTTCTTTTGCTTCTTCTTCTTCTCCCCCATTGGGCACTACAGCTCCGTTACTAGGCGTCTCCAGACATCTCTATTTTCTGTCATAGTCCTCCATCCTCTGATCCTCATGGCCATCAGATCCGACTCCACACCATCCATCTAGTTCTAGGATCTGCCTTTCTTCTTCTCAAATAAAGTCTTCCCTTCCACATTTTCTTTGCAAATCCATTCTTATAAGATGGCGAGTCTCTTAGTCTTTGAGACTTTATAAATCTAACAATATCCTGACCATTCATTAGATCATTCAGCTCCTTGTTACTATGACTTCTCCATGTGTTTTCATCCTCCTTCAAGGGTCCAAAAATTGTTCTGAGTGTTCTTCTTTCAAAGGATCTAAGGGCATTAACATCAGCAAGAGTTAGAAACCATGCCTCTGAGCCATATATAGGGACAGGCCAAATCAGACTTTTGTAGACTTTTACTTTGATGTTACAAGTAAACAGTCTGCTTTGAATGGGGAATGAATTTGTATGATAGGCTTGGTTTTCAGTCTAAATCCTTTCTCAAATTGTATCTTTCATCAGGTTATCTGATTTAATCAGCATGCCAAGATATTTAAAACTGTTGTTGTTGTTGTTGTTGTTGTTGTTGTTGTTGTTGTTGTTGTTGTTGTTGTTGTTGTTGTTGTTTTCTAGTGCCTTGCATCTGGCAATGAAGCCATTAGCATTCGTGCTTTCCAATACTTTATATTTAAAACTAGAAACCCCTAAAATATTCCTCACACAGAAGTGTATTGCAAGCAGCTACCTTCATTTCAGTAGTAAGTATAGTTCCCTCCTGTTCCTCTCATCCAACTCTCAACCTTTATGTAGTCATCCTCTATGGTCTAGGGTGAGATGGTAGTCTCTGGTTCCTAAGGTCACAGGTTCAAACCCAGTGGAGGGTGATAGATTTTTTTGGGCATAAAAATCCTTAGCATGGCATCTTTTGGAAGGGAAGTAAGCCAGTGGTCCTATGTTGTAAATTTAGGACATATAAAAGAACTCCATGCCTGATAAAGAGACCTGTGAGCAAAATTAACCAATCCTTCATGGGATGCCGAGAACCCTAATAGTTAAAGAGCATCTATATATAAATAAAACTTAATTGCATTTCAAATCCCTAAATGAAATGAGCACCATTGAAGTAAACTCTTACTGTGGTGTCTAAGTCACCTACCTTAAAATTGATTTTTTTTATTTTGTTTTAATATTTAAAATTAAATACATGCAATATAATTTTATTCTTCTAAAACAGAACATCACTTGCTTCATCTGAACACCACTGATTATATATCAGTTTCATATTGAGGCAGAGTACACAGTTTCTACATTTTTTTTCACACTTCTTAATAGTCCACCCTTTTACTGCAATGAAAGCAGAACAATGTCCCACAACAATACAGTCTACAGAGAGCTTTAGATATCAGGAGATAAGTAGCATTTGAAATCATGTTAATGTAATGAGCACAGTGATAACACTTTCATGGTTCACAGCAAATCTTAAAACTTTCTGTGCACGTTCAAACACTATGGAAGAGCTACATTTACTCTATGCATGTACTGGTTACTTTTACAAAACAACACAATCACGTTGAATTAAGCTACAGCTATAATTCATTAATATGAATTACTCTACGCTACAGCAGTATTTGCCAGCTGTGGTATGGTGGATATGTCTGCTAACTGAACATAGAAAGAAATATGAAATTATGCTTATTTATAGGAATAATAATACTATTGTATAGGAGCAGCTAATGTCATTAGTCCACATTACTATTGATAAGAATTTGATCAATAACTTCATGCAGAATGTCCACAAAGTTATGCAGATTTGTCATGTGATACAGGAGTCTTTATTTTGATACAGTATATTGTGTATTGGAGATGTCTCTTATATATTGTTGTAACACAATGCAAGTTTTGTAATACAACTTTAATTGCAACAAAAATAAAATGTGTTAGAGTACTTATGTTGTAACAGTAATCTTGTAAATTACAAATGCCTGTTACTTGGTTACACTGTTCTGTGCATCTCACCAGGTTTGCTGTACCTGGAAAATATAGCAGGAGAGTGTGACTGAATAACTGAGAAAAGAAATCACAAAACAATAACGACAATAATAATTATAGTAGCAATAATAATAATAATAATAATAATAATAATAATAATAATAATAATAATAATAATAATAATAATAATAATAATAATAATAATAATAATAATAATAATAATAATAATAATAATAATAATAATAATAATAATAATAATAATAATAATAATAATAATAATAATAATAATAATAATAATAATAATAATAATAATAATAATAATAATAATAATATAATGATGATGATGATAATGATAACCATTTATATTATCATCAATATCATCATTATTGTTGTTGTTGTTGTTGTTGTTGAAGTTATCTCTCAAAAGATATTATACTTAATTTATATTGAATGAGATAATTCAAAATATTATTTTCAAAAATAATTAAGCATTCTAATTTTGATAGACTAAAATTACAATTAATGTTATTGAATGTGATATTAAATGTTTTGAAGTTAATAATTAACATTAATACATATGTCCATACTATGTTAGTGGACTGATCACAAACGAAACAAGATAATTGTGTTTCATAAATATATTTATTTGGTTTGTACCTGTTTTTATGCTATAGTTGTGCCAGTTCAATAAATATAATAAAAGAATAAAGCTAGAATAAAACAACTAAGGAATAAAACAATTTGAGCAAAAAGTCAGGAGCAATTCCTACTCATCGACCATGGCTTACAAGCCTGGAAGAATCTTTACCAGCCATGAAAGCCTAAGCACATACACAACTAAGGAGATTCAGCACTCCCTCCTGAATATGTTCATTGCTGAAAGAACCTCAGCTCCTAAGGTCCAGTGCCCCTGTACCTTACCATGGGCTTGAATTAGCATATCTAATTACTCCCTGATTTTCCTACTATCTCTTGTTTCCATGTTTATCAGGGACTTACAACTTTTGAGTGATTTCCCGTGCTTCCACAGAAAGAAAGACACTAGCATGTGATTTGGGGATCTTAAAGGCTTAAATGTGGATGCAATCCATCCAGCATTTTTATTTATAGATCCATGTTGTTGTAGTGTTTAACGCCCACTTTTACTACTACGGCACCGCAGGCGGTGACACTGATGATACATGGAATGAAGATGGAGCACCGGTGGAATGAGATGCGGGGGAAACTGGAGCACCCGGAGAAAACCCGCCTTGATGCCGCTTCGTCCACCACAAATACCACATGCGGGTCCCTGGAATCGAACCCGGGCTGCCTAGGTGGTAGGCGAGCGTGCTAACCGCTCGGCCACGGCGCCGCCTCTTACAGATCCATTACAATGTATCTCCAACCAATGGTTCATTATATCAAAGTACTCATATCTTATTTCTCTAGCATTACATGAAAAATCTGCGTCCATCTCACAAATACTTATATGTATGTAATGTACATACTCATATTTTTAGTATATGATATTCGCTACCTGGAGTGTGAAAGATATGCAATGAAAACATGAGCTTCAACCAGTATCAGAAAGCAACCATGCTTTCTGGTCCAATTCTACTACTCTGTTTGTAGTATTCTTGAGTTCTGTCTTTTATCTTTTCACTGCTGAGTCAAATTACTAACTCCTCAGTCATTGGTGTAGAAATAATCTACTTAAAAGCTTTAAAAGGATGCAAATTGACTAAACATATTAATTCATAGATATATAATTTCATCTTTTCCACTATTACAGCCTTCCTTAATTAATATGAGGTAATATGCTTATTAAAATCAATAAATCACTGGTAATGCAAATATTGGAAATCTTATAAATAAAATTCTTGAGTATTACTTAAAAATTAATATAAATCTTCCTCTTTCATGTTTATTGAAAGGCTTTTGAAATTAAAATCTCAAACACAGTTATTTTATAGGCTTCAGCAGTTTATATTTGTTATGTTAAGAAGTTCTCTCCATGGTTGCTGGCAGACCTTTTTTCAGGTGGGACATATGTTGGAAGTTTGCAATCATGCAATATTAATTCATTATTTGGTTGCCAAAAGCTGTAAAAGATCTGAGTTATAGTATTTGTTGCAGATAGACGCATTTGAGCTAAATAAAAACTCTACTTTACACCAAAATTAAAATAATAGTGTAATAGTAATTGACTTCACATTAAATATATCAATTTCCAGGTTGGGGGGAGGGACTGCAGCTTGCTTTGTCACCCCTTCCCCCTCCCTCTTTGCGCTGTCTGTGGTTCTCTGTTTGTTATATTCTGATTCATCGTTAAGCAAAAGAGCCTCAAATGATGTTTGAGATTCAAGGTATTTTATACCCTATTGATTATTTTATAACATTATGCCTACAAATTAATGGATTATCTTCCAATTTTACCACTTGTGGGGAGTGGGTAGGCACTTATAAATTGGAATAATGGCCTTATTATCTAATTTCAGTTAAGAAAACAAATTATTTCTTTCTTTACGGTAAAGATTTTGGAAAAACCTAAAGATTAAATTAAATTAAACTACTTCACATGGTTTTAAGAGAATTTTTAAACAACAGGTATTTATTTTATGGTTGTTTTCAGTATTAAATGACAATTATAATTTTGATCCCTTTAGTTTTTCTTTGTAGAAATTTTAATTGTGATGACAAAAATGATTCCTGAGAATAACAAAGTTTTAATCTGTATTATGGACATTTGATATTGTTCTGCAGAAAATCTATCTTTGTAAGAATATTTTTCATTCTTACGTATAATTTCCTTTTCATCAGCTTGAAAGTAACATTGACTATCAAAGAGCAAAAGTATTTTTGCCACTTTTCTACTAATCAATTTGAATGAAAATGTTTTCTTAGAAAATAAAATACTATGTAAAGCAATGAACCTGTATACTTACGAGTATATGCCCCCAACAACAGTAGCACTGTAAGCTAAGAATGTAATTAGCAGATATGATGTAGTGATATATTCTTATCATTCCACAATGAAACTTCAGAGCAGTTTAACATTTACTTAACTTTAGAAAGCCTCTTCTATTTGTTAATACTTATTCATTTTATATTGCTTTACAGACAATGTTTCAGTATTTTTGTTTTATTTGAAGTTGAGTTTAGTTTCCTCATGGGTCAGTCTGTTTCATCTGTTCACACCCTTGAATGCCCTGAATCACCTCTTATCACCTTGCCAATACCTAGCTTAAAACATTAAAGGAAAACATTTTTGGAGGCATTTCATGTGGAAATGACTACAACATTATCTTTATAAATCAAAGGCACATGAGATAATACATGGAAAAATACTGGAGCTTCTGAAGCAAAGTTTCACTTTACTTACTGAAAATAAACTGTTCTCCATATTAGCAACTTATTCTTCCAATCAAGGGACACTGGGAGTGAAATTTTGGTCAAAATTGTCAAAAAGTCGAAAATTGTTTTTTTACCTTAAAATGTTCCTGGAACACCTGTGCATTTGGATCAGCTAACATTTTTCATATCCCCCACTCCATGTGGCCATTACGGCCCTTTCAAATAGTGCTTTTCCCTTAAGGTACACAGGATGCTCCTATATAAAAACCTGTTTTTCTCAAAACTACATTTCTGCACATTCCAAAAGAAGGTCGCGCCTGAGTTTTGCTTCAAATTCAATGAAAACTTCCAAAAGTATTCATAAATAGCAGCTAAATAAAATTATGCTTCAATATTGATGTTATCATTAACATGAATTTCAAAAACATTTTTTTTGTATGAAAAAAATCAATAATTTTTAAGATTAAATTTTCTTTGTTATTAAAAAAATATGTACAGCATAATCAGCAAACGTATTTGAAATATCTCTTCATACAATTGTTACCCATGTTTTAGAGCACCAGTTCTGCCAATATAAATGAATTTTGAAAAGTCAATAGAGGCGAGCTCTATTCTGAAAATGTGCCTATTAAATTCATAAAATAATTTATATATCCTAAACGAATTATCCAATTTTAATTAAATTTTGTGTATCGCCTATTCTCATATAAATACAAACACAGTAAAACTTTCAGAAAAATCTATCAAGAAATGTGGAACTTTCAAATTTCACTCCCAGTGTCCCTCAAATGACCTCAAGTGCTTTTCTGAATCACTGCAGCAATGAGTTATTCTCTCTTCAGGATGAACTACTACTGCTAAACTCATGTTAATAAGAGGTGCATATTTCCATGTATAAGTCAAAGTTATATGCTACTGACTGTAAAAAAGTCTTTAGTTTCTTCTTCACAGAAATTACCTGTCTGGCAAACTCACAAGCTAATTAAATCATACATATACAGAATGTTCCAAAAACACACAGACAGCACTTAATATACTGTGTGGGATGGTAAACTGAGCAGTTTTCAAATAGGAACCCATGTCCAGAAAAGCACGGTTTAACGCTGTAGTGCATCAAAGTGTGAGATGGGTGTACGTTCACATTTCCTCAATAAGCCCACTTATTCTGTGTACATTACAAATGAGCTTCAAACTGAGTACCTTCTACATTATTGCAGAGCCTATATAGGCGGTGGTGAGCCTCATGCACATGACCCAATGCGTGCAATTGTCTTTGAAGATTTTCACACTGACATTACAGGAGTGCCATACACCATACTATTCATACAACTCTGCAGAAAACAGTTAAAGGTGTCAGACATGGCGATCGTGCTGGCCATGGAATGGTCCATCTCTACCAATTGGCTAATTTGAATATGCGACATTGAGGTGATTCTGCACAGTTACATCAAAGTGTACTGGAGCTCATGTTGGCCATTTCTGCTGCTGTGTACTGGTACATGTCGCACTGCTGTTAAAAAATGTTATTGTACTGGAAACTACACAAGTAACAAAGTAGGATGGGCACCAAGGACTCGTGGAGGAATTTAGCGTATGTGCAGGAATGTTATGCTCATGTCATTCATCCCAGTACACAGATGGCTAAAGGATTGTATACCTTCCATATTA
The DNA here is from genome assembly GCA_030765045.1 of Tenodera sinensis. Lineage (NCBI taxonomy): Eukaryota > Metazoa > Arthropoda > Insecta > Mantodea > Mantidae > Tenodera > Tenodera sinensis. The sequence continues at coordinate 63,346,603 of CM060965.1, read as the reverse complement.
AGATACCAAAACCAATGCTAATAAATTGTCACAACTGTTCGTTCTCAAACTTCGACTCTCTCCAGCATCCAAACTGTACATTTCCAGACAGGGGTTCCTATCTGAAAATCAATCAGTTTGTCATCCTGCACATCATACTTAGCATTGTCAGTGTTTTTTTTTTTTTTTTTTTTTTTTGAGATACCCAGTATATTCAAATGCAGACTGCCTCTATAACACAGTGGTAACGTGCCTGCCTCTGACACAGGAAATCTGGGCTCAATCCCTGGTACCGGAAAGGGGATTTTTCTCAGCTGGGATGTCTGGTCCACCAGGGTACACTCAGCCTTGTGTTGCCAACTGAGTAGCTATCCTGATGAAAAGGTGGCATCCCTAAAAGGTCAAACAGTTGCCTTATGGTCAGAGGAGTTGGGCTGCAGATCCCAACAACCCCATCTTGTGCTCCTCCATTGCCTTGACTGTGGCTGGAGGACACAGCAACTGGAGTATAAGGGCATCCTTAATATAGGGGAGATGCCCTAGGAATTATTCTTATGTTCAAATGCATGCCTGTGATATCTGAAAATAAATTATTATGGGGCAATGACTAACACACTGGACTAAAGAATTGTAATTAAAGCTTCTTGGGTTACCAGTCGTGTAATATCTATAAACTTTTTCAAGCTTTCAGTCATTTTAAACTCCATGGTCATCTTCAGGAAATAAATAATTAATAAATAAATGACGATCTCAAACTCAGGGCCTTCAGTGAGAACTGCATAAGAAATAAACGGCTATCCCAAAATCTGGCCTTCTTTTAAGTGTTCTTGTCCAAGCTATGCTCAGTCGTAGGCCATTCATTATCCCTATCAAAATTATTTGGCTCTAATTTAATTTCAATTGCATCTTTTACGAGTCTATCATAATGTCACTTACTGCTGTGTGAAACTGTGACCTTATCAAGTAAAATTCTGTGATCATTTTCAAGATTATGCTGTGCTATTGATGATTTTTCTGGTTGTAGTAGTCCTACTACATTGCATTTGTGTTTCTCATAACTCTCTCAATCGATGACCTGTCTGTCCTATGTATCACATTGGCAAGGAATTTTGTAAACACCAGGTGTTTTAAAGCAACCAGTCTCAGCTTTTTAGTGGCAGGAATATCATTTTAATGTTATGTTTTTTGAGAATCCATGCAATTGTCCAGATGAGATGCTTACAATTGTTATCAGGGCTGCCGTGAAAGCTTCAAATCTTATAAAGAATTATAGTCAATGAGGCTTCAACTTAAAATAGGCAGAAAGAGAGAAAATAAAATTAGTAGAAAGAGATCATTCTTATGAACATCCAGAAAGCGCAGTGAGCTTTCTAATGAATCACATTAACAAAATTATATTTTTAGCATCTACCAATAGTTTAAAAATCAGTACTTTATATTCCAAAGGTAACTTTAGCATTTATTTTTCTGACTGAATTGTAACTAAAGAAATGCATCCTGGAGAGAAATAAAAATGTAAGATATGGTATTAATGAAAAAATAGAAATTGTTTAGGGTTACCAAATAGGTTCTTCCCACAAGTAGTCAGTATATAAACAAAGTACCTTAGACATAATAGATGTACAAAATGAATACCTTAAACTTGAGGTTGCATCATTGTTAACAAGCCTTGCTTGTGCACATTTAAAGAGCTTTCAACAGGCATTTGTTGTGGATGCAGGCTTTGATCAGAATACCATCTTTAATTCGCAAGCTTGCTGAACTTATTCAGCTTTTGGTATTTTTGTGGGAGAATATTCACAGTTCTTTCAGTTTCCTTTTATTCAATTATGTGCAATATATTTTTTTTCCATAAACATAATGAATAGCATTGCTCATCAAAAGGTGAATATGTAAAATAAAATCTTGAACCAGATTTTCATCCTTTTTTTCTTATATTGTGTGTCACAATTTTTCAGATTTCTTACACCAATGGCTGTATTACATATTAAGCTACAAGTGCTAGTATTTTTTTCTTATCACACTAACATAATATTTATTAGCTTGTGCATGTTATCTTATTTGACACAGCAGTGATAATGGCTAATAGGTAATAAATGAATGCTTTTTTATCTATTAACTTTTCACCTATGTGAGTGGTGTGTGCGTGTGTGTGTTTTTTGTACACTGCAGGCCGAGTTCCCAGCCCCCTCTTCTCACAAGCCCGTTGCTGGGTCCCAGTTTGAGGGTGCGGTGACCATGTTACCGCCCCACTCATCAGATTCTCTAGGGGACCCTCCCTCAAGCTCAGGGGGCTCACGTCCCCTGCCTCACTTCCAGAAGCTGCTAGCTAACTTGCAGGTGAGCCAGGGTTCCCAAGGTCATTGCCCTTCAAGTGTGAGCACTACAGAGCACCATGCACATCCCCTCCCAATGCATGATGAAATTGTTCATTTATACAGACGATGAACAATTTGACAGTATGCACAATGCACTGCAAAATCTTTCTCACATTTATAGAATTTTTTTTTATTTTTAATCAGAAGCTCGATGATAGTCATAATATTTCTGTAAGCAGCTTTATATATAAAATATAAATACAGTTTTATACATAAAAAAGTATATTCATTTTATATAAAAAATATAAGTATTACTGATTTTAGGAAAGACTAGATGACCCAATGAACTTCATACCACCTAAAAGTGTATTGATTGTAACTCTTCATAAGTGATTATCAATTAATTTAATGTCTTTCATTTACATGAAAGATAAATGCAGTCAACATTAAATGCAAAGCTTTCTGGTAGACTACAGTTTTTTGTTTTCTTTCCCTGTACATAAACAAAGATGATGGCTTTCCAATACATGAACACAAGGTTCATGTGCAAAACATGGAAACTCCAAGTTAATTCTGCAAACTTCCGACTGGCCTTGTGATTTGTTGATGGTCATTACAAAGGCTATATGCACAGGGAATTGTCACCATTTGAAATTGAATGGCAACTCCGCTGGAATCATCAGGATGTGCGTGATCAAAACATCCTCACCTTTGTACTTTCCCTTAATAATTATCACCTTGATGCTATTCATAAGCTTTTTCACAGCCAGTCTTGTTCTATTGCATAGTCTAGGTTGATTGATGTTATGACATAGAATTGTTTTCACAGTCACTCAAATTAGTTGAACTTACCTTGAGAACTTTATAATATTGAAATGTTCAAGCTAATTCCTTGAGTTTTGCTAAAACACATTTTTTGGTTATGTCCACTCTGCCCTAATTCCTTGAGTCCCACTTAAACAAAATTGAATGAATTTTTTTGTTTATTTCTAAATCTGCAAAGTCAATTTACCTTAATAGAATGACTGATCAAAATAAATGTTCACAAAATGTAATTAAATTTGATTAAACCAAATACTCTCAAAATCCACTACTGTTTTTTAAAAAAACAGCAATTTTAAATGTGACAGATGCATGATAGGTCCACACCATATATTGAAAGTAATCCAAAGTGGCAATTCCCATAAAAAACTACCAATTTTTATTTTCTCAATTTTTCGACTCTTTCCATGAGTTTTTCTTGATGTTCTTTCTTCTAAACCTCTCAGTATTATGGCAAACAAAACAAAAAAGAAATTATTCAAATTGTTTCAATTTTTTTTTAATTTTTGCAAGACTAACGCATGGCAATTGATTTTTATATATTGTGACTTTGGTTGCGGGTGTGAAGTAAAGAAGACAGATGTAGTCGAGATAAAGAAACACTTTTATTTCCGTAAACAGTAACTTGTACACTCGTTGCAACAGCAAGAAAGTCTTTTCCGATTCTCCAACAGCACGACTCCGAATTCGTAACACAAAGAACTAACTCTTCTCCGTCGGCACAACGCTTCACATCGTCTGTCCGTCTCCGTCGGCACGACTACTCAACCTTCACATACGTCTGACTGTTCTCCGTTGGCACTACTCAACGCTTCACATACGTCTGACTGTTCTCCGTCGGCACTACTCAACGCTTCACATACGTCTGACTGACTGACTCTTCTGTCGCACTTTACCGCTATTTATATCTCCCAGGCACTATTCTAGAAGCTTCAGGAACGTTCAGTTATTGCGGCGAGATATACAAAGTAGAAGATTCCAGTAGCCTCTATCCTTTTCTCTCTTTCGGCAAGCGCCCCAACAATGCGGCCATTCTCTGTCTCTTTCCTTCGGCTCCTTTGCGGTAGCGCCGACAATAATGCGATGGGTGACACTGCTGCTGTCGGCAATTAGATGCGGCGGGCGCGGTGACAATATATATAGATATTCTCTCTCCCTCTCTTGCTGTAGAAGTCACCATAATACCATATTACTTGACAGGAAAGTCTTCAGAACTTCTAGATGTAAGAAACAAAGGAACTGATTTTGTAATTCCAGTTCATGCCTATTCATATCTTGAAAGGGGGATGGAACAACAGCATGTTTTTCATCTACACAAGAACCTCATTTATCCAGACTAGGTGGCATCAAAAGTAATCTAGGTGAATGAAAATCCAGAAACACAGTATTAAATGAATACAAAATTTGATGTACCATAGTCAAATTTGGATCACTATGAAAACAGAATGGAAAAGAATTTAAAATTATCAAGATGAGATGGCTATGATTGCTATCAGGTACAGCTAATGAGATAGACAGGCTACGGCACAAACTGCAATGATGTAAGTCTCCTAGTCCAGTCATGGCCCAATGAAGTAAAACCACAATTGTCTAATACATCCATATTCTAAACAACCAAAAAAATTTCTCATTGAATTCACACAAAGCAGGGTAGTAAGGGGTAGTGATGCGCCTCCTATAGCCTCTCCTACCCAATTCCCATCCTCATCCTGCCCTTGGTGCACCCTGCTTTTAACAGATGAGGCTCTGGGGACCGAATCACAGCGGTATAACTGTTTCATCTAAAATGGAGGAAATGTCATTTACATATGTGCTGCCCTATCACAGCACAACAGCGTCCCTCAGAGGCACATGAGGGGAAGGTCGGTGGATCTAAATATCATCTATTTAGTCCTCCCGGCTAGGTCCGATGGACCCGTTGACCAACGATAGGTGTGGTCCCCCTTGCAAAATGGGGGTTTAAGTCGGGTGATGTAACTGCCACATTGTAAAACTGGTGCCCGTTAAGAAAACAGTTACATGAAAGCCACATACATGAATATGAGTCCTAAAGATAAACATTCCGGAGTTAAAACTGTCCCCCAATCGGATCTCCGGGTGGGGACATCTTTAGGCAAATTTCATCATTGTTCCAATACTTTAAGAATTCTACAATGGAATGCAGGAGGCATGTCCCAGCCTAAAAAACAAGAGCTAATGAAAATATTAAAAGACCAAGATATAGATGTCTTCACAGTACAAGAAGCCAATATATCACAAGAACAGGAAATATACTTTGAAATGGATCAGTACACTACACATATACTTCCAAAGGCTCGTCAAATAGCAAGTGGTATTCTTACAGGGATTAAAAGAAATATGAAAGCTACTATCCAAATCCAAAAAACAATGGAAGAACAAGATAAATCAGAAATAGTTAAAATTGAAGTATGGAAAAGTAACTACCACTATAGAATTTACAGTATCTACAATCCTCCAGACAATACACTAGATCTAAATTCTATTCCCATAGAACCCAAAAGTATTTTAATAGGTGATTTTAATGCACACTCCCCTAGGTGGGGCTACAGAGATATAAATTCAGCAGGAAGAGTCATAGAAGACCTATTAAACTCGTCAACAATGGAATTAATATTTAATCCAAATGATCCACCCACTTACCTTCATTATAATGGTTCGGGTACAAATCCTGACCTTCTGATGGTGTCATCTGACATAATTGACAATACAAAAAGAGAAATAATAGAAGACCCAGGTTCAGGCCACAGAATCACCATAAACTCCATAAGAGGTCTAATAAATAAAAGTAACAAACCAAAAGTTAAAACTTCTTGGAATTTTAAAAAAGCAGATTGGTCCAGTTTCCAAAATGAGATAGAAGGGAAGTGTAATATACTGTTAGAATCAGAGTTCAAGTCAACAGATGAAATGAATAAAAAAATTTGTGAAATATTATTGACAGCAGCCAAAACACATATCCCCAAAGGAAAGTTAAAGAAATATAGCTACTTTTGGTCTCCATCTTTATCTAAGTTAAAACACGAAAGAAATATAGCAAGAGTCAAAGCCGAAAGAACCAAGTGTCCAGAAGATGTACAAAACTGGAGAAGAAAAGCAGCCATTTTTAAGAAAGAATTAATTACAGCAAAAAGGGCCAGTTTCACAAATTTTGTAGAACATATGGACTATAGGAAAGATGGAAATAAAATATACAAATTCCTTAATAAAACAAAATTATCAAAAAATACAACTGAACCATTAAAATATAATAACAAAAGCTTAACTACAGATAGGGAAATAGCAGAATCCCTTAACAAGTTTTATGCTCAGTCACAAAGAGTACCCCAAGCGTATAAAAAACAAGATAAGGCTATCCAAAAAACTATCAGAGAAACCAGTAAGCCAAAAGGTATACGAAATGATATTTTTATTCAGCATTTTAATGAAACAGAACTGGATTTAGCAATAGAACAATTACAGAACAAAAAATCTCCTGGACCTGACAAGATCCATCCAGAGTTTATTAAACACCTTGGCAGGAAAGGAAAAGAAATCCTACTTAAACTGTATAACACGTGTTGGAGAATGACTGTACCTTCCGACTGGAAAAAAGCCATTATCATCCCGATTTTAAAGAAAAACAAACCCTCAAACAATATTAATAGTTTCAGACCAATATCTTTGACCAGTGTTATTGCAAAAGTGATGGAAAGAATGGTGGCATCTAGACTTAACTGGTTCCTAGAATATTACAACTTAATTAATAGTTCACAGACCGGCTTCAGACAGAATCATAGTACAAGTGAAAATGTACTCCTACTAAGCCAAGACATCAAGGAAGCTTTCAATAGAAAGGAGGATACCTTGGCAGTATTCATTGATTTTAAATCAGCATATGACTCAGTCTGGAGAAATAAATTAGTTGAGAAGTTGCAATCAATAGGTGTGAAAAGTAACATGCTTAAGTGGATAACTCAGTTTATTTCACAAAGATTTTGTGCCACAAAATATAATACATACATTTCCAAATATAAACAAACACACCGAGGACTTCCACAAGGTGCTGTTCTGAGCACAACACTCTTTAACATATATATAAATGACCTTCCATCAATAATAAAAACTTTAGAAACCAAAATTGCTCTATTTGCTGACGATGTGGTCATTTGGACTTCAGGCTCTTCAAAAAAACCTGAATTAATTAAAGACAGAATAGAAACAGCCCTAAACAAAGTACATGAATGGAGCTCCAAAAACCTCATGACTATCAATGTGGAAAAAACAAATTATGAATTATTTACACTAAAATACAAACCAGTTAATGTTAGCATAAATTATAATGGTAAACCACTCAAAGCAGTTGATGATGCCAAATACTTAGGCATCACTTTCGACAGAAAGCTAAGTTGGAAAAAACATATAACAAACATCTCAGAAAAGGTTGAAAAGAAATTGCAAATCCTGAAAAGGTTAGCTGGTGCTAAATGGGGCTGCTCAAAGAGAGTCCTTAACACAACATACAAAATGTATATTAAACCAAACCTCTTGTACTGTTCTGAAGCTTTAATAACAGCAGCAAATGCTAACATCAATAAACTTGAACAAATACAAAATCAGGCTCTTCGCCTAATCACTGGAGCAGTTAAATCCACACCTATTGATGCCATGCTTGCCTTAACACGGACCCCATCAATAACAACAAAAATAGAAGAACAAGCATTGCTCCAACACGAGAAAATGTTACGACTGCCAAACTCTAAATGGACAAAAGAGAACCTCCCCCCTTCAATCCTTAAAACTCATAGTAGTTTCCTAGAAAAGGTAACACAGATTAAATCCAAATTGAACATTCCTAACACCAGAGAAAATCTACTTATTAGAGAAAATCCATTGGAATTATTGCAACCTACCTTCAATTTGGAATTAATAGAGGAAATAAGTAAATCAGACACACCAAAAGAAATACAAAAACTTCTAGCTCTGGAAACAATCAATACTAGGTATCCCACAGAAGAATGGCTGCACATATATACTGATGGATCCTCGAAGGAAAACCTTACTGGAGCTGGAGTTACATGTTCACATTTTTCCTTTTATCATTCTGTTGGCAGAGACACAACAAATTATGATGGAGAAATAGAGGCTATATACATTGCTCTCCGACAATTATTAAATCTTCCCTTAAATAAATTTAACAAGGCAGTAATTCTTTCGGATTCTAAAGCTGCAATTCAGGGAATATGTTCAAATACTACAAAGAAGTCAACAAAAATTAGAGAATGCTACAAAATGTTAACACAACTCCAAAAAGTTAATAAGACTGTTCATCTCCAATGGATTCCAGCACACTGTGGAGTCATGGGGAACGAAGCTGCAGACTCACTTGCAAAGAAAGCCACAACAATAACACAAAAGTCTAAATTCAATTTCTCATATTCCTCAATAAAACGCTTGATCATTAAAAATTTTTGTCATTCATACCTACAAGAAATAGAAACAAATGCCAAAGATAAAAAATGGATTACACTACTTTCCAATCCAGATATAATCCCCCAGAGACCAAGGAAAACAGCTGTTGCAGCCTTCCGACTATTGACAAATCATGACTGCTTGGCAAGTCATCTCTACAGAATAGGTATCTCAGCCTCACCGATATGTGTCCTGTGTAACGATCCAGCAGAAATGAATGAAGAACACTTGAAGACCTGTGAAGCATTAAGATCAGAAGAAACTACAGTTCAAAAGTATTGGAAAGCACGAATGCTAATGGCTTCATTGCCAGATGCAAGGCACTAGAAAACAACAACAACAACAACAACAATTCACACAAAGCATACAGTTTTATCATGATGGTATATAATGTTAGCTATGTATCAGACTACCATTATTACGTAACTCTGATTCACACTGTAGCCTGTCTTTGTTGTTAGCCATGCTATCAGGGCTGTCATGAAAACTAATGTAACAACCTGTCACACTTAGTTTTGCTATGCTGTGATACTCACCATGAAAACAGTATTTATTATGTTAAGTAGATTTTCCGGGCTTGTGGGCCGTGGTCGAGTTGGATTGCCTTCCTCCGACGTTTCACTGAAAACTGCATCCAGCATCTTCAGGGTGATCCAATTAGTGAACTCCCGAGTCCAAATATTATTTATAATATTTATAATATTTGGACTCGGGAGCTCACTAATTGGATCACCCTGAAGATGCTGGACGCAGTTTTCAGCGAAACGTTGGAGGAAGGCAATCCAATTCGACCACGGCCCACAAGCCCGGAAAATCTACTTAACATAGTTGACAACGCGGCCGTGAAAGCCTCAGCACTTATATAACAGTATTTATTGTTTACCTAAAGAATGTAACCAATGGTGATCTCTGTTACCTGCAGTGTCAATATTGCAGCCACATTCACATGTAATCAACAAAGGATATACATATTTTCATGGTGAAAAATTAAACAAAAATAAATTTGGATAGATTAGAAATCTGGATTAATGAGGTTAACGAGGTTCTTGTGTACTCCTTTTAAGCTGTCTTGCAGAGAAAAGTTGTCATGGATGGTGCAATTGTTGAGTGCTGACATTCTGTGTCAGATGTTGGGTTGTTTCACTCCCAAGAATACTGGACTTCAAATATGCTTAACTATAACAGCCAGGTGACAGTAGATTTATTGCCATGTGCAGGATTTCTTTCGGTACAGATTAGATTAAATTGCATTGTTTGAGCTTCAATAGTGATACCCAAGTTTCTTACAACCTTCGTTTGCATAAAGAATATACATAGATTTACATTCAGCTGAATTACCCCAGAATAATATCCCATACTTCATAATTTGTATAATAGGTATACTAATTTAACGCAGAGTCTGTTTGCCAGTGTTCAAATGACAAAATTCTGGCACAGAATGATGTCAATATTGTTTCAGCAGCTGCTAGTATTGTTAAGTATAGTTAATGCCAAAGAAAAGCAGAGTAGTGAAGATCTTTTTGACAGGCCCAAATGTCACTAAATGTTAAGAGTGGCATAGCATAACAAACTGTAATTATTATTTATTTATGCCAACAAACTTACTGTTGGTGTTTTTTAAACACACAAGCCGTGTGTGGGCAAAGTTTGAGAGGTAGAACTGGAACTTAAAAATTCAACAGTAAGTTTGTTGGCATAAATAAATAATAATTACCATCTGAAGGTCATTTAATCCTGGGATATAAAGTACTTACAATAGTAAGTCACCATTGGGGTAATTTGTCTCTGATGTGAGACTGCCTTTGTGGTTTACCAGGAGAAATACGAACTGGTTTGAGAATTTAATGCCATTCTGGCAGTTTGTCACAATAGCTCAGTTGGTTAGAGCAGCCGCCCGGTAAGCGAAAGGTCTGTGGTTCAAATCCCAGTTGTGGCATTGAATTTTTAAGTTCCAGTTCTACCTCTCATAACAAACTGTGTTTGTACCATAACAAAATCACAGCATAACTAAACAGTTTTTGCTAAGGAGTGATCCCCTGTCTTTGTACAAACAAACAACAGCAGCACCAAGCAATAATTTGTGATTTATGTTGAAAATAACTTGTTCCACAAAATATACAAACTAGCAATAATACTTCCACAACTGTTTGCAATATAATACATTCTACCAAACTTTATTTATCTTGTACTTGTATGTATGTGTGCCTTATTGAAATATAGTTGTTTTAAATTCAATAGTAATCCTAAAGCAATAGAGATACACAGTAATAAAATGTCAGAAAAAGTCAATAGTTCAGTATGCCAAACGTTATAATGGATAGCAGACAATCACCAGTTCAATATCTTTGCATATTAATATTGAAGTTTCAAAGGAAAAAACAAACTGCTATGCATATTTTAGTTCTAGATTAATATCCCCTAATGCTTTTTGAAATAATTAATGACTATTATCGAGTAGTTTGTAGCCAAATTCAACCGCTAGAATATAAAAACTCCAGAAATTATAAAATTACTCAAAATGTTCTAAACTCATTCAGTGTTCCTGTTAGAGTAACAGTTTGTCAAGGAGGTTTACAAAGTATTGTGATGTAAAATATAACCAGCTAATTACTTTATGACCCACATATGCAAGATAAATATTTATTTTAACTGTGGCACTAGCTAGCAAGTACATTCTTATGTAACTGAAACCCTTTGCATCTTATGCTTTTGAATATTTGCTAAATGAATAGAACTCTCTGGAGCAGTTGATTTATATTAAATAACATAGTAAATGTAAATTATATTGTACAGCTCTCATCACATAAATGTAGTACTATTCAATATGAATGCAAAAACACTGAATAAGGAAGAATGTTTTATTTATATACTGAAAGTTTATGGACCCATTTATGTTTGTAATAGAGCAACATTTTAATAGTTAATTGCTTCTGAAAAGCAAATTTGTATTGCATAATCTATTACCTCACAAAATCTCATATACAAGCATCCTATTGCTGTATACATTTGGAGCAAAAGTGAAAAATATTTGTCACACGAACTACTCAACACATCAAGTAAGTTTAATTTACATGTTTGTATTGCATAACAGTTCCTGCCTACCAGCATATGCATGGATAAAGTACAGGAAGGCTTGCAAGCTGTAGAATGCAATATTTGCTTAAGCTTCGCTGCAGCTATGTCTCTGTTCATTGTTTTGGATTGGAAACAAAAGCATGAGCTATAAGTTTTATGGCTCTTATTTTTTCTGACCTATGATTAACAAAGCCATATTCTGGAGAATTAATTTTCATTTTTAATATGGCCGCTACAAATCCAGTCTGTTACAATAATGCCAATGTACTGTCAAATAAAGTTTATTATGCTCAAAATTTCTATTGGTATTTGGTAGATATTTTTTCCTAGCCTTGTTTGGATTAGATGGATTTTCGGATTAGCAGGGTTCAAATTGATGGGACTCTGTTGTACTTGGTTTTATATAAACACTTGTATCTGATCACCAAACTTGAGAGAAATTTTTCATTTTTGTACCTTACATTCAATATCCCATTCCAAACGTGTATAACCTATGAGTTGTACTTCACTACTATGAAAAACCCAATGTAAAACTGTGCAAATATTACAGGCACTTTTGCTGCTGCATTTGTCTTTCTCTTATTTCTCTTTGATTATTTTTGCTCTCCACCTCAGGAATGTCATTTACATCTCCTTGAGTGTTTGAGTTTAAGGAAACGCTGTAATATGAGTGCCAGATTATTTTATTTGCATGTTTTATGTTAGCTTTTTATTTAGAGTTTGTTGTATGTAGTTGCATGATGTGTAAATGATGATTTTATGTATAGCCTTATGTTGTATAGTTGTACCATGTTTTTGTGGTGTATGTATTTGTATAACAGGCAGAAAGGAATGGTGAAATATTATTCCTCACTCAATTCCTTAATCACTAAAACACTCACTTGCAGTACTTATGCACAATCCTTGTATGCAATAATTGTTCTAGTGCTGCTTAAATGGGTTTCAGTTAAAATAAAAATATGTGCAGGACATAAGTCGAAGTACAGAGAAAGTGTATGTTGGTAAAGACAATATTTGAATATTTATCTTTAGTTCTTTTGTTAGGTACCTACTTGCACAGTATTTGTATCAATTAGCATTAGCACCATTCCTCTCTTATGCAGAAGTAATTACATAGGAAAACATGCCGTCCTGGGAAATGGTGAATCATTCATTTAAAAATACTTAAAATTTAAACCAACAAAATACTGAATAAAACATAGACTTGAAAAAATGCTTAGATTTCTGTAACTCCTGTCTTTAGAAACAAAATTATGCTATATCAAGCTAAATAGTCATGACTGAAGGAAATAAGCTTTCTTGGACATTTTGACAGCTCAAGTGACATGCTTAGAGGTCTTACTACTTTCTGGTTTTTAAAAGAAGGTACATGACAGATGTCAAGCAAGAGCATACAGGGTAACAGGGGAAGGCCGTTGTGATGGAAACATAAACAAAGGTTGCCAAATTGGTTACATTGATGAATCATGTGCTTCTCAGGTTAGTTATTGTGAGTTGTTTGTGGAATACTCAGCTTGCTTGAGCATTCAGTTGCATTGTGTGTTGTTAGCCTACTTTGTTAAAACTCATACTAAAATACATATTTATGAAAGCAAGAATTGATGGAGGTAGAGATAGAGGTAGAAGTAGATTGAGGATTCATGGTCCAAGAGAAAGATCAGCTTCTGGTCGGGATGTTACATTGTACAACCATGCTAGAGGATTTGTCTGTTCTATTAGGAAATTCTTTGAACAGGAATATGCTTCTTCACAATGAACTTCTTATTCCTTTGAACCATGTGAGGAAACGAACTGCATGTGCTCTTAAAATAAGTGAGGTGATTATTTTGAGAATCTCTAAAGAGAAGCAGCCAGGTCCATTGCAAATTGTATCTCCAGTTACGCAACTGGACAGTTTTCAGTCAGATGCCATACAAGGGCACATCTATAGCTATCACAACAATGTACAGTATTAGGTTTCTTCAATAATGATATGCTTTCCTAAAATTAGTATATAAAGCCTTTAAAAGTAGGTTTAAAAATGTTTTAGGTGTCATCCACAACTTTCTATAAGAGTGGCAGATGGCAACAAGCACTGAGGACACAGATAGACAAAACACTGTGCTGCCGGTTAAGAATTATTTTACTCTCTTGGTAGTAAATGCCTGATTATAATCATGGATGCAGGAGATTGTCTGCTGTACAAAAGCTACTCTAAATCTTGATGTGAATGTAGATTTAATCTTATGATTTCAAAGACCTTGCCAGTTCTTCTGTCCAGTGAAGACCAAATGTCGCTCAAGCTGACAAAATGTCCAGGAGAGCTTATTAAAAATTAAATTGTACTCACAAAAGAAGAGTAATTTGCACAATATATTAAATATTTCTGAAACTAATATTGAATAAAGCAGTAAATATTGTATCAATTCTATAAAAATATGATCTTATTATATTGGCCTTAACAGCTGTCTTTTGAAGGAAATAAGATTTTGGTATTCTGTACAACAGATGACACGCTTCTTAGCAATGAGACACCATTTCTTCAGTAGCATGAAAAGTTTCTGATATTATCATTAATAAACATTTATTAAATAGTTACTTTTTTTATTATTATATGTAGAAAGAGAATGTTTCCCATCACTACAAAATAAAAATAAGTTATAAATATTTGAGTTTGACTTAGTCACTCGAGGGAAATCAGAAACAATAACTGCTATAAAAGGCTGAAATAAGTTTAAATAAACACTCTTATGGTTTCACTTATTTAGGTTATAATGTAGTCAAATGTTTTAAACATGTGATGGCTTTGAAATTCCATTGTCTTGGCCAAGAGATCAAAAAGTGAATAACAACTTCCCATTTGAGAAAAGTATAAGTATGGGAAAATTCAGACAAATACAGTAGAGTCCCACTAATCCGAACTAATTGGGACCGAACCCTGTTCGGGTTAGTGAAAATTTGAATTAGGTGAATTTTCATCAAACATGACAACATATTGATTTTAAGCATTTATGTGTTAAGTAAATGATTGAAAGTAGGAAATTAGTACTATGTGCTAAAATTTATTTTACTACTGCATTCTGAGGCTTGGAAACCAATTACCATAATGTTTTTCTAAGCACTGTTGCATAGCATGTTGCGTCAAAAGATGATCACTGACTTCACTTCTTAAATGTTGATTTGCTTCTCTATTTTGTTTTCTCATTAATTTTTTTTTATTCTTAGGCAAGCTCTTCTGTACAATTAAGTTGAATATAGTTGAGCTAGACTAGATGCTGAACAACAATGAAACTTGTAATTGGGGCACCACCCAGCAATAGTCCCAATAATGGTGCACAGAAATAGAGAAAAGCAATTACAACATTTTTATACAGCTAAATGTTCAGTCACAAATCGGAATGCCAGCAACGCTTCAGTCTTCATCATAGAGATTCAGGAAGAAGATAAATATGGCAGAGAAGAGGATTGCAATGGTGGAGACATGATTGATGCAGTCTCCTGTAGCAGATACGGAGGATAGACATCACCTCTGGTAGACCTATATCAGCATGCAGAGTAGACTTGTCAAGTACAAGGGAGCACCAGTCATGAGGCATAGAAAACAAATCTGTGTATGCTGGATCCTAAGGATCTACAACAGAGCTGCAGAACCCCAAATGGCACAGCTATCTGCCACATGGGTCGAATTAAGGAAGTATAAACAAGGCACTTGTACTGCAAAGGCAATGGCGAGGAACCGGACATAAGATGATGGATGTCACAGATGCAGTGACGAATCCTCTGCTCTAGACTATAGAGATGAGGACCCCATGTAAGCCTGCTGTCCAAGATAAGGCCGAGGTTCTTATGAAAGTTGCTGTGGGTACCTCCATCCCATTGAGATAAAGGGGATGATGGGTCACATTCTTTTTGTAAGTGAACTTCACAACTCAGGACTTATGAGCGTTCATAGTCACTCTCCAACGTTGGCACCAGGACTGAATTTAATTGCAGAAGTCCTGAAGGTGGCTAGCAGTCACAGCACAAGTACTCACACTCAGGACTGCCACATCATCAGCATGGTGAGCAATGATGAGTTGAGGATGACTAGAGAAATCCAAGGTATAAACCAGGTATAATAAGGGGCCTAGTGCACTTCCTTACGGTACACCAGAGGAAATAGGAAGGGCCTTGGAGAAGACATGGTGTGAAAAGGTGCAATTATGCAAATAGGACTGTAGGAGGTGGAAATAGGTGAGAGATGTGGTTGAGTTTGAGTAACAGACCATTGTGCCAAACCTCTCTCCATATCCAAAAGCAATCATAAGCACACAGATGGATGTTCATATGTATCAAGGATAGTGTCAACAACGTGATGTAGCTGCTGAGAGCAGGAGTGAAGAGGACGAAAACCAAACTGGGCATCAGGGATAATTTGGACGAGCTGAGATAAGAGGCGAGGCAAAAGGAGACATTCAAAGATTTTGGAGAGTAGGAAGAGTAAAGTAATAGGATGATAACTGTGGGGATAATTCTTAGCTTTGTCAGGTTTAGGAAGAAGGATAACAGTAGCATGCTTCCATTGGTGAGGGATATGAGCAGTGCGGAGAATAGCATTGTAGATCTGTGTCAGCAGGACTAGTGCATTCCAAGGAAAATGAAGTAATAAGGGTTGCTCAATAAGATCAGGACCTGGAGATTTGTAAGCTGAGGAGCGAACGATAATATTTTTAACTTCAGCAGGGGTAAAGTAGTGTCGAAAAGGAGTGAGCAATAAAGGTTGCATGAGTTCTTCCTCCACACGATGATTGAATTCCACATTGAGCACAGGATTGGGTGAAAACTCATGCCAGGAGTTCAGAAAACAGGTTGACCTTCTCAAGTGGCATAGAAAACCAAGTGTTGCCAATCTTAAGAGGCAGTATGGCAGCAGAATGGCATGTCAAAGCTCTAGTCTTCTGCCACAAGGATCCATTGCGGGTGTTTAAGGCTCGAAGTTTGCTTTCAGCACCATTGCTGCATGGAGCACATAGAGCCACCTTCAGCTCCCAAGTAGTGTGGTTAAAATTAGTTGTATGAAGTAGGCAATGTGTATGTTCCCAGTTTCCGACAATCCTTCTTGATGGAATGCAGAAAATGAACCACAGAGAGCAGAAAGTCACAGATGGGATCATGGATGTTGCTGCTGACAAGGTTGACTGCACACTGTATATTACGAATCAGGGTAGAAACAGCCACATCAACATCATGGGGTAAGCGGCACAGTCATAATAGTGAGGTCACCAAGCAAAGAGGTGTACAAAGGCCAATCAAGAGGATGCTGTACCAGGGATGGAAAGAAGTCTTTTTACTTCACACCATCAGAGAGAGTAAGCAGGACTGGTAAATGATCGGAGCTCAGATTGTGAAAAACGGAAAGACAGGAACAATGATGGGAAATATTACGTCCGATGAAGAAATCCAGCACATCTGGAATCCCACCATTGTGCAGGTAGAACGTGGGTTCAGATGGACAGATTACATCTAGGTGTAACTGATGAGTTGCAGTGTGTAAAAGTTTACCTCTAGGATTTGAGAGGTTTGAACCCCAAAGAGGATGTTTGGAATTAAAATTGTCTCTAACTAGAATGGGAGCCTTGAAAGTATGAATAATACCCCAGAAATTGGCAAGACTAACATGATTCTGAGGAGCAGAATTGAAAGATCCAACTTGAATATTTGCGGAAGTAGTAGACAGTTGAATTCGAGCTACCTGGGAGGAGTCCTCCAAAATTGGCGGAAGGGCATGGTGAGCCAAACAGGTTTCAATAAACACCACAGAACCACCTGTTCTAGTCGAGTTAGGGTGATCTGCACAATATATATATATATATATATATCATAGCCGGAAATGTATGTGAGGAGCCAATTTGGTTTCAGTGGTGAGCATGAGGTCTACTTCATAAACCGTAAGGAAGTTTAATAATTCATGAAACTTATTAGTGATAATCTGACAATTCTAACTGCAGATTTGAATGGAAGTAGAGACAAAATTAGCCATGAATATGAAGCAGAACAGGAAGCAATTGTTGCAGGGTAGTAAGGAGAGGCTGTAAAATAGCAAAGACAGAATCCAGTCAAGTCATCAAGCAGTCCAATGGAGAACAGTTTGGTTCACACTGATGGGTTGTGGCTGCATAGGATTGCAAAGGACAGGGAGGTGAGCCCTGAGAATCTGGAAACGATGATAGAGGCCGGACATCAGACACAGGAGGACGAGGACAGGCAGCTCCAGTAGAAGTAGGTAAGGTAGACTCCAGATGAGGGAATGTATGAAGCGAAGGAACTGTAGCAGAAGGTACATCAGAAACGATACATTGGGGATAAGAGTGAGACCACTGGGTAGCTTAGAGCTGTCGATGAACAGAAGGGCAGACCTTATAGTTCACTGTGGACCTTTACAATTCACACACAGAGAGAGCATGTGAAGAGCCTTAGAGCATTACGTAGTGAGATGGTGGCCATCACATTTGACACAATGTGATTGTTTGTGACAATTATGACTGTGCCCAAATTCCTAACAGTTCAGGCACTGAATAACACCCCGTTTGGGTTTTGGGGTCTCCACTTTTACTGTCATGTAATATAAATGATCAGGCTTATAGATGTCATCATTGAGAGGACTAGGCTCTAGATCCAAGAAAAAGAGGGGCAGTTGCTCTTTTGTCACGAGATGGTAAACAGGAGTCATTTGGATAGGTGAATACCCAAGAGAGTTTAATTCTTGCATTACCATAGTAGCATCAATAGTGGGGTGAAGCCCACAAATAACCACCCAGAGGTTGCGATCATGATGCATTTGGTAGGTGTGAAATTCTGCCTTCTGTGTCTCAAAAAAAAAATGTATAGCTGCACGATAACTGTTATAGTCTCAAAAGAGAATTTTACCTTGCTGCTGTCCAGTGTAACAAGCTTGTGTCTACATTGGATGTCTGTAAGCGTTTGATAACAGTATTCATGTTAAATATATTAGAGACATAAATGGGAGGCGGCTTTTGGGATGAAGAAGCAGAAGCAGAAGCGGTAGGCGTAGGTGCACAATGATGTCCGTCTTCAGAATCCATGTTAGCCAAGGGTGCAAAACGGTTGGCTGTAATGAAAGGAGAATCAGTTACAATAGAACCCAGTTTCTTCCTCTTAGTGTCACGTGGACAATCATCCTAGCTGCGTGGTTTAAAGGTGGTGGAGGACAAGCTGCAGTCGACAGGCTGCACATGACCAGAGCGATGTGAAGAAATGAGCATGGACTGACTTTGCTGGTGGTGTGATGAAGTGGAGGCTTCTCCCTGGGAACTACTAGACATGGTTTGAAGAGCTAGGGTTGGTGCCAGTAGAGAAGGTAACTGATCCTCAGCTGATAACTGATCCACGGCTGCATCGCAGAATAAATAAATAGTAATAATGTATCAATGGGAATAGACATTGGTGTTTAAGGAAAGTCTGTGTTACAGAATACTGCACAGTTCATTCCCTTCACTGCCTAGCAGCAAACTCAGAGGTTATAAACTTTCTTTAAAAGTCCAGTTTTGCATAACTAATTAAACAGAAGAGAAAAAAAAAAGAAAAACACTATTGTGAACACACAATGACACACAGAATGCAGAAAAATCCACTGAAACTGGGGACAATACAAGTACAGTTGGAAGTATTTAAATTGTGTAAATATGCAATCTTGCCGTGTATAACCAAACAATTTTAATCATACACTGAGTAAGGGTACAGTCACAATTCAGTACTTCAAAAACCATAAATCCAGATGAAAATTCATGCTGCTATCACTTCCACTGTCATTTGATAGATATATTTTCCTAGCCCTGTTTGTATTAGGCAGATTTTCAGGTTAGTGGGGTTCAGATTGGCAGGACTCTACTGTAACAAGAAGAATCTCTGAAATGGTTCAATGTACAAAAAAAATTAATATAAATTGTGTGTTATGTTTAGGGTCAGGCAGTCCCAAGACATGTATTTCTGGTGAGATCTTGGTATCACATGTTGGGTGGAATGCAATACTCCCCCTGCTTACTATACATAGTAGAGATATTAGAAAAACAGGATTGTTACAGTAAGATGTTTACTACGGGATAGAGTATTTAAATTCTGTTCTTGTTGACCATTCAGGAAACTGTTCTCTAAAACCTGTAGCATCTCACCATGTAGAAATGTGTTTGCTTTAAAATATGATTAAAACAACAACAGAGTCAAATAATATACATCATTCATGTTATATTACATGATTAGATCCATTACCCTTGGCATGTTTATTCAAATTGAATAGTTTTTGCAAGTGTTTGGAAAATATTAAAAACTAGTGTAGAAATGATTATGATGGAATAGGAGACAACAGAATACCTTTTAAGATTTTATGTATATAACATTTACACTCTTTGCTTTTGAAAATTATTCATTTATAAGCTACAAGGTAATTAGATTACAGTTCTACATACTTCTCACTAGTTGGGAAGCATTCTCAGTACTTTGTTTTTCATAGCTTGTAAATAAGGCTAACTTAAAGAAATAAACAATAGTTATAATTACTTTATTTTTGTATTCATTGATTCATTTCTGTGCTGTGTATGGAAATTTATAGTCTCAGGGTTTGTCATATTGCCATGTTGAATAAATAAACATAAAAACCCTAAACCTCATCATAAATAACTCCACTTAGATTTAGGAGTTTAACAAAGAGAGGTGTCCTTTGTTTTTTATTAAATTCACCAAACAGATTATGGTTTGGAAAAATTCTTCAAGAATGAATAGCATTATATATAATAAATTCATTTTGCAAAGAAAACTTTAAAGTAGCCTTTCAAATATTGGGGCAAAGAATAAAGAATCCACTCAAGATGTACATTTAGGTAAAAGTATTTGCTGCAGATATGCTTCATAGGCAGCTTAAAAAAATACTTTCCATTAGTAGCAAACATATTGCCGTTATTTATTAAGTTTTCTGCAACTTTTATAACAACAGTTCATTAAAATTTCTTGTTCAGAATTTCAAGAAAGGAGCATTACTTTATTTTCAAATTCTGTAGTGCAGGGTTATTCAGAAGTCCATGAAACACTTTAAAAATTCATAGCTACTAAACTATGCAATGGATAACAAAACATTTTACACTAAAAGAAAGACAAACTCTCCAAGTTTTGTTGCTTGCTTGTTGCACCATAAAAATATTCACTTTATCCACCCTTGTTTATATGGCAAATATTGATGCAGAAATTCATCTCCTTCTATACACGCTCCAGTATGTCATGGTTCACCATAGCCAAGGCAGCTTACTCCAGTGCAAAGTTACTGAAGATTAGTGAGTAGTCAAGGCACACAGACAAAGTCCTTCATAAATCCCCACAGGAAAAAAGTCACACAGAGTTAAATCCAGTGATCATGGTGGCCACGTCATTAATGTGTTAACTTCATGTCCAATCCAATAGTGGACCATTATCAATAATTGCTGCCACCCAGCAATAAATCGTGGTAACTCAGCACAAGCTTTCATTACAAAAAAAACTTAGAGAGAATTTCTTTCTTTCTATTGCCACAACAATCACCATAATCTGTTGTGTACTTAACTTGCTAAACTTTAAAATGTTATGAATAACTCTGCATTACTAATCGCAGGGTGCTGGAGTAACTCTGGCTCCATTCATGGCTCTCATGGTTCATGGTCAATTTCTAGCTGGCCTTATCCAAGCCTTCAGCTTTGACTAACTCGTGTGAAGTAGCCCAAGGCCCAATGTGCTACCCAGTTAATAAATGGGGTCCATGCATCCCTCAATGGAACGATGTTTCACCAGAGGCCATCAGCCATACAAGGAGCATTGCACACAAACCAGCCAACCATATTAGTCATTGCCTTTATTTTGTTTCTGCAGTATAGTATGTAGGTACATCTTAGTATTTGAAATTCCATTTCAAAATTTGGTTGTTCTTGCAGCAAATCCCTTTCCTGGTAATTTTTCAATCACTTTTAGGTATCTGTGCTACCACAGAGCAAGTTTGGCTTTATTTTGTATCAATTGTTCAAACATAATTTATATACTGCTGGATGTGTAAAGTTTAGTTTGGTATATATGCAATTCAAGAAAATTTATCTGTACTATTTCAAACTTGGTATCCATCTCATCCTCTTTATTCATTTTCTCTCCAATGTAATTGAAGTACATATATGTAAAGTAATACAAACATTACTGAACTGTCATGTGGTAGCTTTTCAATATAGTTTTCTATAAAAGTATTTAACTGGAGACTACAAATGAAGTATACAGTACATTTTGCTAATAAAAGCTTGTAAAGTAGAAAGCGCCTGATGCCTGCCGCTAAGAGCAAGATCCACAATAACAAAGAGCACAGAATCTCTGGCCGTTCCAGACGTTCGGGAACTCACGGGGCCATCGGATGGTGACAGAAGCTATGGAAAAGGAGGCTGCAGCTGCAGCAGCAGTAGCAGCGGAGGCAGCTCAGCATAATCATGACTACGAGTTGGAGGACAGTGATCACACAACAGAAGACATTCTTGGCTCAACTGTCATACTTGGCAAAGGTACGTATCTTTAATAACTTAGCCAGTCTAGCAAATCCACCGGATTTTCTACATTTCATATTACACATACACATTTGACTCATTTAGATCACAGTCGTCAAACAAGTGCTGTTTCTCTGACACCTCTGATACTTTCTATTGCAAAATAGATGTTCTAAATACCTTTGAATCCAGAAAGTATAATTCAGTAAATGACTTCCTCTGTAATTTATTTTCGGTTATTTTTTTTTCAGGTCCCTTTCACATTCATTCATATGTTGGAGCACAAGTAAATATTTGAAAATTGAGCTTTAAACAGTATTTATACTTACTTGTGTTTTAAAAATTAATTTACATTAAGCATAATGAAGGTATGTCTTCTAGGTACAGTTTTCCTGAAAAATACAATTCTACAAGAAAGTTTAACTTATTAAAGTGCATTATCAACCAATGTTTTCCTTTTTAACCTAGTCGGAAATTTCTAAATCTGAAATCTATCATTTTTTCATCTCATTCATTGAAGTTTCATGGCTTTGGAAAGTAATTCTTTTATGCAAATAATTTAGCCAATCTAATCAACTTTATGCCGAGGTTTTAAAACAGAATAATGGTAGACTTAGAAGAAGTATAAATATGCTTCTAGTGACCATTTGGAAAAATTGTTTGGATGCTATCAACAAATATAATAAATATGGGGAGAGCAAAAAAGTTCTGAACAGGCTGCACAGTGTTTTGCCAGGCTGTCTTCCTGGTGCTTGTTGCTGTCAACCCCCTTTTATAGAAAGATGGAGATGAAATCATACAACATTTTTAAAACTACTTTTAAAGGCTTTACTTACCAACTTTATGAAAGGAGATGCTGAAACTTGTCACTGTTGTTGTCCATACATTTTTGACACCTGTTTAGGAAACTATCATTCCCCATAGATCACACTGAGAAATGCTGGAATTTCCTGGCAGATAATTTGTTTTAATTCTTCCAGGGTGTGGGGGTTTGTCTTGTACACTTTGTTTTTAACCCCAGAGATAGAAATCACTTATTGGAGTTCTGAGAAACCTTTCTCCACTAATAGTGCACCATATACCAATTTTTACTTTCTCTACTGGTAAGTAGAGGAAGCCTTGTATTCCACCCAAAACTTCGATGTCAAGATTTCACTGGAAATATATGTTTTGAGACCCCCTGAGTCCAAAAAAGAAGCACTTTTAGAAAAAGATCCGTGTGTGTGTGTGTGCGTCTTTGTGTCTCTCTGTGTGTCAGTTTGTGAACAGCATAACTCAAAAACGAAAATTTGTTTAAAAACCAAAGTTGGTATTTAAGTTTAATGTCTTTCAAGGATGCGACACAAAGATTTTGAAGAAAATAGCTCCACCCTAAACTACCCTTTACATGGAAAACTTTTCAAAAATTTTGATTTTCCTGAAAATGGCTGTAACAATTTTGATTAAAATGCTGTATGTTTAAGATATTAGTATGACAAATGAAATGTGTATTTTGAATTTTCTGGCTATAGCCTATGTAATCCTGTTTACTCTGGATGACTTTTGAATAACTCTTAAACCATAAGAGATAGACAAAATCTTAATATACAAAAAATCTGATGTGTTGCACTCACATGACTTTCTCTACTCTTGTACTAACCATTCTTACAAACTCTTATTCCTATATCTTCTTCGTGTTAGTTAAAATAAACATTTGTACAAATTACTTTATCGCTTATTTCCTTGTAGGTGCTAGGGAAATGTTAGAATACAGTAGGCCTTGTGCGATAGTCAAATGTTTTAAAGCTTTGAGATTCTGTTGTTATTGCACACTTAACATATAAAAAAATGAACGATGATCAATTTCACAAAAGTTCTAAGTTTTCCGAAACTCACACACATAAGAAGGAATATCTCCGAAATGGTTCACCCTACAAGAAAATTTACTTAGACATAAATTGTGTATTTTAGCAATATCTACATTTCTTGTACAGTAAGATTTGGTCTATCTCTAAGGGTGTACGAGTTATTTAAAAGCCATCCAGAGTAAACAGGACTACATAGGCTATAGCCAGAAAATTCAAAAGATAGATTTCATTTGTCAAACAAATATCTTAACATTTTAATCAAAATCGTTAGAGCCATTTTCAAGAAAATCAAAATTTTCAAAAAATTTTCCATGTAAAGGATAGTTTAGGGTGGGGATATTTTCTTCAAAATCTTCGTTGAAAGACATTAAACTTAAATACCAACTTTGCTTTCTAACCGACTTTTCGTTTTTGAGTTATGCTGTCCACAGACTGACACACTGATACACAGACACACATACGGACCTTTTTCTAAAAATGCTTTTTTTTAGATTCAGGGGGCCTCAAAACATATTTCCGGTGAAATCTCGACATCCAATTTTTGGGTGGAATACAATACCTACTTCCCCTATTTACCAGTAGAGAAAGTAAAAATTAACAACGATGATCCATTTCACGAAAGTTCTAAGTTTTCCGAAACTCACACACATAACAAGGAATATCTCCGAAGTGGTTCACCCTACAAGAAAATTTATCCAGACATAAATTGTGTATTTTAGCAAGATCTACATTTCTTGTATAGTATGATTTGATCTATCTCTAAAGGTTTACCAATTATGCAAAAGTCGTCCAGAGTATATACGACTACAGGGGCTATAGCCAGAATATTCAAGATATATATTTCATTTGTCATAAAAAATATCTCAAACATATGACATTTTAATCAAAATCGTTAGAGCCATTTTCAAGAAAATCAAAATTTTCCATGTAAAGGGTAGTTTAGGGTGGGGCTATTTTCTTCAAAATCTTCGTGTCGCATCCTTGAAAGACATTAAACTTAAATACCAACTTTGGTTTTTAACCGACTTTTCGTTTTTGAGTTATGCTGTCCACAGACTGACACACAGACACACACACGGACCTTTTTCTAAAAATGCTTTTTTTTGGATTCAGGGGGCCTCAAAACATATATTTCCGGTGAAATCTCGACATCGAATTTTTGGGTGGAATACCATACTTTCCCTACTTACCAGTAGAGAAAGTAAAAATATCAGTTGTCGAAACTTCCATGTCCAATATTCGATGTCAGACGTTTCGATGTCGGAGGTATCGAACTCGGACGTTTCGGTGTCCAAACTTCGATGTCGAACACTCGATAGAAAACACACGAAGCCGGACTTTCGAGATCAGTGTTTGGATGTCGCAATTTCGATGATGGTCTTTCGATTTCAGATTTGCGATATCGGACGTTTCGGTGTCGGACGTTTGAGTGTCGGACGTTTCGGTGTTGAAATTTCGATGTCGACCTTTCGATGTCGAGCTTTCGATGTAGAGTTCCGATGTCGAGGTCTCGATGTCGAAGTTCGATGTCGGTCTCGAAGTCGAACTTTTGTAGTGAAATATCAGTTGTCGAAACTTCCATGTCAAGTATTCAATGTCGGACGTTTCGATGCCGGACATTTCAATACCGGACGTTTCGATGCCGGACGTTTCGATGCGGGACGTTTCGATGCCGGACGTTTCGATGTCGGACGTTTCGATGTCGGACGTTTCGATGTGGGACGTTTTGATGCCGGACGTTTCGATGCCGGACGTTTCGATGTCGGACGTTTTGATGCCGGACGTTTCGATACCGGACGTTTCGATGTCGGACGTTTCGATGCCGAACACTCGATGCCGAACTCTCGATGCCGAACTCTGGTAGTAATAATCAGTTGTCGAAACTTCCATGTCCAATATTCGATGTCAGATGTTTCGATGTTGGAGGTTTCGATGTCGGATGTTTCGATCTGGGACGTTTCGGTGTCCAAACTTCGATGTCAAACAGTCGATGGCAAACACACGAGGTCGGACTTTCGAGGTCAGTGCTTGGATGTCGCAATTTCGGTGTCGGACGTTTGAGTGTCGGTCGTTTGAGTGTCGGACATTTCGGTGTCGGACGCATGTGTTGAAACTTCGATGTCGAAATTTCGATGTCGAAGCGTCGGTGCTGAAATCTCGGTGCCGGACTCTCGACGCCGAACTCTCCATGCCGAACTCTGATAGTGAAATGTCAAATGTCAAAACTTCCATGTCCAATATTCAATGTCGGAGGTTTCAGTGTCCAAACTTCGATGTTGAACACTCGATCGCAAACTACCGAGGTCGGACTTTCGAGGCCAGTGTTTGGATGATGGAATTTCGATTATGGTTTTTCGATTTCAGATTTGAGATATCGGAAGTTTTGCTGTCGGGCGTTTTGGTGTCGGACGTTTCGGTGTCGGACGTTTCGCTGTTGGACGCGTCTGTGCTGAAACTTCGATGTGGAAGTTTAGATGTCGAAGTATGATCTAGTTTCGATGTCGAGGTTTCCACGTCGAAGTGTCGATGTCGAAGTATCGATGCCGAAATGTCGATGTCGAAGTGTCATTCTCCAAGTATCGATGTCAAAGTGTCATTTCGAATTTTCGATGTCCAAGTCTCGATGTCGAAGTGTCGATGTCAAAGTTTCGAAGCCGAGGTTTTGAAGCCGAAGTTTCGATATCGATGCCTAGTTTCGATGTCGAAGTCTCGAATTCGAAGGCTCGATGTCGAAGTTTCATTGTCGAAGTGTCGATGTCGAAGTTTCGAGGTTGAAGTATCGAGGTTAAAGTTTCGATGTCTGGTTTTGATATCGAAGATTCGATGTCAAAATGTCGATGTCGAAGTATCGATGTCAAAGTTTCGACGTAGAAATATCGTGGTCAATGTTTCATGTCGAAGTTTCGATGTTAAAGTTCCGATGTCGAAGTTTCGATGTCGTTTTCGATGTCGAAATCTAGATTTCGATGTTTCGATATCGAATTCTCGATGTAGAAGTTTCGTAGTGAACTTTCAGTCCTCGAAACATCGATGTGAAGCGTTCGATGTCGGACGTTTCGATGTGGGAGATTTCGTTGCAGGTTTCGATGTCGAACGTTTGTATGTTTCAGTTTGGATGTCGAAGTCGAAGATTCGATGTCGAGGATTCGATGTCCAAGTCTCGATGTCGAAGTTTCGAAATCAAAGTTTTGATATCGAGGATTCCATGTTGAAGTCTCGATATCGAAGTTTCGATGTCGAAGTGTTGACGTCGCGGTGTCCATGTCAAAGTGTCGATGTCGAAGTTTCGATGTCGAAATTTGGCTGTCGAAGTTTCAATGTTGAAGTTTTGATGTCCACATTTCGATGTCCAAGTGTCGATGTCCATGTCTCGATGTCCAAGTCTCGATGTCAGAATTTCGATGCAGAAGTTTCGACGTCGAACTGTTAACGTCGTGGAGTCCGAGTATAAGTGTCGATGTCGAAGTTGCTATGTCAAAGCTCCGATGTCGAAATTTCGATATCGAAGCTTCCATGTCGATGTTTCGATTTCGAAGTGTTGACGTCGCGGTGTCCATGTCAAACTGTCGATGTAGAAGTTTCGATGTTAAAGTATTGATGTCGAAGTCTCGTATTCGAAGCCTCGATGTCGAAGTTTCATTGTCGAAGTGTTGATGTCGAAGTGTCGATGTCGAAGTGTCGATGTCGAAGTTTCCATGTCTTAATTTCAATGTCGAAGTTTCGATGTAGAGGTATCGTGGTCAATGTTTCGATGTCGAAGTTTCCATGTCGGTTTCAATGTCTAGATTTCGATGTTTCGACGTCGAAGTGTCGTAATGAACTTACAGTTCTCGAAACTTCGATGTGAAGTGTTCGATGTCGGACGTTTAGATGTAAGTTTCGATGTCGGACGTTTGTATGTTTCAGTTTGGGTGTCGAAGTCGAAGATTCGATGTGGAAGATTCGATGTCGAAGTTTCGATGTCCAAGTCTCAATGCCCAAGTCTCGATGCCGAATTCCTATTTCGCAGTTTCTATTTCAAAGTTTCGATATCGAGGTATCGATGTCGTCGTTTCGTTGTCGAAGTTTCGATATCGGAGTTTCGATTTTGAAGTTTGAATGTCGAAATTTTGATATCGGAATATCGATTTGAAGTGTCGAGGTCGCGGTGTCCATTAAAGCGATGAAGTTTAGATATGAAAGTTTCGATATCGAAATTTCGCTGTCGAAGTTTTGATGTCGAAGCTTTAATGTCGAAGTTTTGAAGTCGAAGTTTTGATGTCGAAGTTTTGATGTCGAAGTTTTGATGTCGAAGTTTTGTTGTCGAAGTTTCGATGTCGAAGTTTCGATGTCGGACGTTTCGTTGCCGGACGTTTCGATGCCGGACGTTTCGATGCCGAACACTCGATGCCGAACTCTGGTAGTAATAATCAGTTGTCGAAACTTCCATGTCCAATATTCGATGTCAGATGTTTTGATGTCGGATGTTTCGATCTGGGACGTTTCGGTGTCCAAAGTTCGATGTCCAACACTCGATGGCAAACACGAGGTCGGATTTTCGGGGTCAGTGCTTGGATGTCGCAATTTCGGTGTCGGACGTTTTGATGCCGGACATTTCGATGTCGGACATTTCGATGTGGGAGGTTTCGATGCAGGTTTCGATGTCGGACGTTTGTAGGTTTCAGTTTGGTTGACGAAGTCGAAGATTCGATGTCGAAGTTTCGATGTCCAAGCTTCATTGTCCAAGTTTCGATGGCCATGTCTCGATACGAAGATTCGATGTCAAAATTTCGATATTGAAATTTCGATGCAAGAGATTCGACCTCGAAGTGTTGATGTGGTTTCCGAGTCTAAGGGTCGATGTCGAAGTTGCATTGTCAAAGTTTCGATGTCGAACTGTTAATGTCGTGGTGTCCATGTCAAAGTGTCGATGTGGAATTTTCGATGTCAAAGTTTCGATGTCAAAGTTTAGATATCGAAGTTTCGGTTTCGAAGTCTCGTATTCGAAGCCTCGATGTCGAAGTTTCATTGTCGAAGTGTCGATGACGAAGTTTCGAGGTCGAACTTTCCATGTCTTAATTTCATGTCGAAATTTCAATGTCGAAGTATCGGTGTCTAAGTTTAGATGTCGAAGTCTAGATTTTGATGTTTCGATGTAGAAGTTTCGTAGTGAACTTACAGTTCTCGAAACTTCGATGTGAAGTATTCGATGTCGGACGTATAGATATCGGAGGTTTAGATGCAGATTTCGATGTCGGACCTTTGTATATATCAGTTTGGGTGACGAAGTCGAAGATTCGATGTGGAAGATTCGATGTCGAAGTTTCGATTTGCAAGTTTCAATGCCCAAGTCTCGATGCCGAATTCATATTTCGCAGTTTCTATTTCAGAGTTTCGATGTCAAATTCTCGATGTCGAAGTTTCGATGTCAAAGTTTTGATATCGAGGTATCTATGTCGTCGTTTTCCTGTTTAAGTTTCGATGCCGAAATTCCGATATCGGAGTCTCGATGTGGAAGTTTCGATGTCGAAAATTTGATATCGAAGTGTCGTATTTGTTTTGAGGTCGCGGTGTCCATGTCAAAGTGTCGATGTCCAAGTTTAGATGTCCAAGTCCCAATGTCCAAGTCTCGATTCAAAGATTCTATGTCAACATTTCGAAATCGATATTTCAATGCCAGAATTTCGATCTCGAAGTGTTGATGTCGTGGTGTCCGAATCTAAGGGTCGATGCCGAATTTTGATGTCGAAGTTTCGTTGTCTAAGTTTCGATGTCCAAGTCTCGAAGTGCAGGTCTCAATATCGATGTTTCGATGTCGAGGTTTCGATGTAGAAGTTTTGATGACCAAATTTCGATGTTCAAATTTCGATATCCAAGTCTCGAAGCCCAAGTTTCGATGTTCATGTCTCGATGATGAAGTCTCGATTTCGAAATTTCGATGTCTAAGCTTTGATATCGAAGTTTCGATGTAGATTTCGAAGTGTTTACGTCGCGGTGTCCATGTCAAAATATCGATGTATGAGTTTTGATGTCAAAGTTTAGATATCGAAATTTCGACGTCAAATTTTCGATTTCGAAGTGTTGACGTCGCGGTGTCCATGTCTAAGTGTCGATGTAGAAGTTTTGATGTCAGTGTTTCGATATCGAAATGTCGGAGAGATAGTTATGATATCGAAAATTCGATGTCGAAATATCTATTTCGAAGTGTTGACCTAGCCATGTCCATGACTACGTGTCGTAGAGGTTTGGATGTCAAAGTTTCGATATCGAAATTTCGATATCGAATTTTCGATGTCGATGTTTCCATTTCGAAGTGTTGACGTCGCAGTGTCCATGTCAAAGAGTCGATGTAGAAGTCTTGTTCTAAAGGTTTCGATATCGAAATGTCGATGTCAAAGTTTCGATATTGAAATTTCGATGTCTAAGAGTTGTCGTCGCGGTGTCCATGTCAATGTGTGGATGTAAAGGTTTTGATGTAAAAAGTTTGGATATCGAAATTTCATTGTCGAAGTTTCGATATCGTTTTCAAAGTCGAAGTTTCGAATTCGAGGTATTGACGTCGCGGTGTAATGTCAAAGTGTCGATGTATAAGTTTTGACGTCAAAGTTTCAATGTCGAAGTTTCGATGTCGAAATTTCGATGATGAGGTTTCGATATCGAAGTTTCGATGTAGAAGTGTTTACATCGCGGTAGCCATGTCAATGTTTCGATGTAGAAGTTTTGATGTCGATATTGCATTATAGAAGTTTCGATATCGAAATTTGATGTCGAAGTTTCGATTTCCTAGTGTTGATGTCACGGTGTCCATGTCAAGTGTCGAAGCAGAAGTTTTGATGTCAGTTACGACATCGAAATTTCGATGTCGAAGTTTCGATATTGAAATTTCGATGCAGAATTTTCGATGTCGAAGTTTCGATTTCTATGAGTTGAGGTCACGATGTCCATGTCAAAGTGTCGATGTAGATGTTTTGATGTGAATTTTTCGATATCGAAATTTCGATGTCTAAGTTTATATGTCGAAGTTTCGATTTCGAAGTGTTCACGTCGCGGTGTTCATGTGAAAGTGTCGATGTAGAAGTTTTGATGTCGAAGTTTCGAAGTCGAAAGTTAGATATCGAAATCTCCGTATCGAAGTTACGATGTCGAAGTTTCGATTCCGAAGTGATTACGTCACTGTGTCCATGGCAATCAGTCGATGTCGAAGTTTCATTGTCGAAGTGTTGATGTCGAAGTGTCGATGTCGAAGTTTCCATGTCTTAATTTCAATGTCGAAGTTTCGATGTAGAAGTATCGTGGTCAATGTTTCGATGTCGAAGTTTCCATGTCGGTTTCAATGTCTAGATTTCGATGTTTCGACGTCGAAGTGTCGTAATGAACTTACAGTTCTCGAAACTTCGATGTGAAGTGTTCGATGTCGGACGTTTAGATGTAAGTTTCGATGTCGGACGTTTGTATGTTTCAGTTTGGGTGTCAAAGTCGAAGATTCGATGTGGAAGATTCGATGTCGAAGTTTCGAGGTCCAAGTCTCAATGCCCAAGTCTCGATGCCAAATTCCTATTTCGCAGTTTCTATTTCAAAGTTTCGACATCGAGGTATCGATGTCGTCGTTTCGTTGTCGAAGTTTCGATTTTGAAGTTTCAATGTCGAAATTTTTATATCGGAAAATCGATTTGAAGTGTCGAGGTCGCGGTGTCCATTAAAGCGATGAAGTTTAAATATGAAAGTTTCGATATCGAAATTTCGGTGTCGAAGTTTTGCTGTCGAAGCTTTGATGTCGAAGTTTTGATGTCGTAGTTTCGATGTCGGACGTTTCGATGCCGGACGTTTCGATGCCGGACGTTTCGATGCCGAACACTCGATGCCGAACTCTGGTAGTAATAATCAGTTGTCGAAACTTCCATGTCCAATATTCGTTGTCAGATGTTTCGATGTCGGATGTTTCGATCTGGGACCTTTCGGTGTCCAAAGTTCGATGTCCAACACTCGATGGCAAACACGAGGAAGGATTTTCGGGGTCAGTGCTTGGATGTCGCAATTTCGGTGTCGGACGTTTCGATGCCGGACATTTCGATGTCGGACATTTCGATGTGGGAGGTTTCGATGCAGGTTTCGATGTCGGACGTTTGTAGGTTTCAGTTTGGTTGACGAAGTCGAAGATTCGATGTCGAAGTTTCGATGTCCAAGTTTCATTGTCCAAGTTTCGATGGCCATGTCTCGATACGAAAATTCGATGTCAAAATTTCGATATTGAAATTTCGATGCAAGAGATTCGACCTCGAAGGGTTGATGTGGTTTCCGAGTCTAAGGGTCGATGTCGAAGTTGCATTGTCAAAGTTTCGATGTCGAACTGTTAATGTCGTGGTGTCCATGACAAAGTGTCGATGTGGAATTTTCGATGTCAAAGTTTCCTTGTCAAAGTTTAGATATCGAAGTTTCGGTGTCGAAGTCTCGTATTCGAAGCCTCGATGTCGAAGCTTCATTGTCGAAGTGTCGATGACGAAGTTTCGAGGTCGAACTTTCCATGTCTTACTTTCATGTCGAAATTTCAATGTCGAAGTATCGGTGTCTAAGTTTAGATGTCGAAGTCTCGATTTTGATGTTTCGATGTCGAAGTCTCGATGTAGAAGTTTCGTAGTGAACTTACAGTTCTCGAAACTTCGATGTGAAGTATTCGATGTCGGACGTTTAGATATCGGAGGTTTAGATGCAGATTTCGATGTCGGACCTTTGTATGTATCAGGTAGGGTGACGAAGTCGAAGATTCGATGTGGAAGATTCGATGTCGAAGTTTCGATGTAGAAGTTTCGATTTCGAAGTGTTCACGTCGCAGTGTTCATGTGAAAGTGTCGATGTAGAAGTTTTGATGTCGAAGTTTCGAAGTCGAAAGTTAGATATCGAAATCTCCGTATCGAAGTTACGATGTCGAAGTTTCGATTCCGAAGTGATTACGTCACTGTGTCCATGGCAATCTGTCGATGTCGAAGTTTCATTGTCGAAGTGTTGATGTCGAAGTGTCGATGTCGAAGTTTCCATGTCTTATTTCAATGTCGAAGTTTCGATGTAGAAGTATCGTGGTCAATGTTTCGATGTCGAAGTTTCCATGTCGGTTTCAATGTCTAGATTTCGATGTTTCGACGTCGAAGTGTCGTAATGAACTTACAGTTCTCGAAACTTCGATGTGAAGTGTTCGATGTCGGACGTTTAGATGTAAGTTTCGATGTCGGACGTTTGTATGTTTCAGTTTGGGTGTCGAAGTCGAAGATTCGATGTGGAAGATTCGATGTCGAAGTTTCGATGTCCAAGTATCAATGCCCATGTCTCGATGCCGAATTCCTATTTCGCAGTTTCTGTTTCAAAGTTTCGATATCGAGGTATCGATGTCGTCGTTTCGTTGTCGAAGTTTCGATATCGGAGTTTCGATTTTGAAGTTTCAATGTCGAAATTTTGATATCGGAATATCGATTTGAAGTGTCGAGGTCGCGGTGTCCATTAAAGCGATGAAGTTTAGATATGAAAGTTTCGAAATCGAAATTTCGCTGTCGAAGTTTTGATGTCGAAGTTTTGATGTCGAAGTTTCGATGTCGGACCATTCGATGCCGGACGTTTCGATGCCGGACGTTTCGATGCCGGACGTATCGATGCCGGACGTTTCGATGCTGAACACTCGATGCCGAACTCTCGATGCCGAACTCTGGTAGTAATAATCAGTTGTCGAAACTTCCATGTCCAATATTCGATGTCAGATGTTTCGATGTAGGATGTTTCGATCTGGGACGTTTCGGTGTCCAAAGTTCGATGTCCAACACTCGATGGCAAACACGAGGTCGGATTTTCGGGGTCAGTGCTTGGATGTCGCAATTTCGGTGTCGGACGTTTCGATGCCGGACATTTCGATGTCGGACGTTTCGATGCAGGATTCGATGTAGGACGTTTGTATGTTTCAGTTTGGTTGACGAAGTCGAAGATTCGATGTCGAAGTTTCGATGTCCAAGTTTCATTGTCCAAGTTTCAATGGCCATGTCTCGATACGAAGATTTGATGTCAAAATTTCGATATTGAAATTTCGATGCAAGAGATTCGACCTCGAAGTGTTGATGTGGTTTCCGAGTCTAAGGGTCGATGTCGAAGTTGCATTGTCAAAGTTTCGATGTCGAACTGTTAATGTCGTGGTGTCCATGTCAGTGTCTTTGTGGAATTTACGATGTCAAAGTTTCGATGACAAAGTTTAGATATCGAAGTTACGGTGTCGAAGTCTCGTATTCGAAACCTCGATGTCGAAGTTTCATTGTCGAAGTGTCGATGACGAAGTTTCGAGGTCGAACTTTCCATGTCTTAATTTCATGTCGAAATTTCAATGTCGAAGTATCGGTGTCTAAGTTTAGATGTAGAAGTCTAGATTTTGATGTTTCGATGTCGAAGTCTCGATGTAGAAGTTTCGTAGTGAACTTACAGTTCTCGAAACTTCGATGTGAAGTATTCGATGTCGGACGTTTAGATATCGGAGGTTTAGATGCAGATTTCGATTTCGGACCTTTGTATGTATCAGTTTGCGTGACGAAGTCGAAGATTCGATGTGGAAGATTCGATGTCGAAGTTTCGATGTCCAAGTTTCAATGCCCAAGTCTCGATGCCGAATTCATATTTCGCAGTTTCTATTTCAGAGCTTCGATGTCAAATTTTCGATGTCAAAGTTTTGATATCGAGGTATCTATGTCGTCGTTTTGCTGTCTAAGTTTCGATGCCGAAATCCCGATATCGGAATCTCGATGTGGAAGTTGTGATGTCGAAAATTTGATATCGAAGTGTCGTATTTGTTTTGAGGTCGCGGTGTCCATGTCAAAGTGTCGATGTCCAAGTTTCGATGTCCAAGTCCCAATGTCCAAGTCTCGATTCAAAGGTTCGATGTCAACATTTCGATATCGATATTTCAATGCCAGAGTTTCGATCTCGAAGTGTTGATGTCGTGGTGTCCGAATCTAAGGGTCGATGTCGAATTTTGATGTCGAAGTTTCGTTGTCTAAGTTTCGCTGTCCAAGTCTCGAAGTGCAGGTCTCAATATTGATGTTTCGATGTCGAGGTTTCGATGTAGAAGTTTTGATGACCAAATTTCGATGTTCAAATTTCGATATCCAAGTCTCGAAATCCAAGTTTCGAAGTTCATGTCTCGATGATGAGGTCTCGATTTCGAAATTTCGATGTCTAAGCTTTGATATCGAAGTTTCGATGTAGATTTCGAAGTGTTTAAGTCGCGGTGTCCATGTCAAAATATCGATGTATGAGTTTTGATGTCAAAGTTTATATATCGAAATTTCGACGTCAGATTTTCGATTTCGAAGTGTTGACGTCGCGGTGTCCAAGTCTAAGTGTTGATGTAGAAGTTTTGATGTCAGTGTTTCGATATCTAAATGTCGGAGAGATAGTTATGATATCGAAAATTCGAAGTCGAAATGTCTATTTCGAAGTGTTGACCTAGCCATGTCCATGTCAACGTGTCGTAGAGGTTTGGATGTCAAAATTTCGATATCGAATTTTCGATGTCGATGTTTCCATTTCGAAGTGTTGACGTCGCAGTGTCCATGTCAAAGTGTCGATGTAGAAGTCTTGTTCTATAGGTTTCGATATCGAAATGTCGATGTCGAAGTTTCGATATTGAAATTTCGATGTCTAAGAGTTGTCGTCGCGGTGTCCATGTCAATGTGTCGATGTAGAGGTTTTGATGTAAAATGTTTCGATATCGAAATTTTATTGTCGAAGTTTCGATATCATTTTCAAAGTAGAAGTTTCGAATTCGAGGTATCGACGTCGCTGTGTAATGTCAAAGTGTCGATGTTTTGACGTCAAAGTTTCAATGTCGAAGTTTCGATGTCGAAGATTCGATATCAAAGTGTCGATGTAGAGGTTTCGATGTTAAAGTTTCGATGTTGAAATTTCAATGTAGAGGTTTCGATATCGAAGTTTCGATGTCGAAGTGTTTACATCGCGGTAGCCATGTCAAAGTTTCGATGTAGAAGTTTTGATGTCGAAATTGCATTATCGAAGTTTCGATATCGATATTTGATGTCCAAGTTTCGATTTCCTAGTGTTGATGTCACGGTGTCCATGTCAAGTGTCGAAGCAGAAGTTTTGATGTCAGTTACGACATCGTAATTTCGATGTCGAAGTTACGATTATGAAATTTCGATGCAGAATTTTCGATGTCGAAGTTTCGATTTCTATGTGTTGAGGTCACGATGTCCATGTCAAAGTGTCGATGTAGATGTTTTGAGGTGAATTTTTCGATATCGAAATTTCGATGTCAAAGTTTCGATGTCGAAGTTTCGATTTCGAAGTCACGTCGCCGTGTTCATGTGAAAGTGTCGATGTAGAAGTTTTGATGTCGAAGTTTCGAAGTCGAAAGTTAGATATCGAAATCTCCGTATCGAAGTTACGATGTCGAAGTTTCGATTTCGAAGTGATTACGTCACTGTGTCATTGGCAATCTGTCGATGTCGAAGTTTCATTGTCGAAGTGTTGATGTGGAAGTGTCGTTGTCGAAGTTCGATGTCGAAGTGTCGATGTCGAAGTTTCCATGTCTTAATTTCAATGTCGAAGTTTCGATGTAGAAGTATCGTGGTCAATGTTTCGATGTCGAAGTTTCCATGTCGGATTCAATGTCTAAATTTCGATGTTTCGACGTCGAAGTGTCGTAATGAACTTACAGTTCTCGAAACTTCGATGTGAAGCGTTCGATGTCGGACGTTTAGATGTAAGTTTCGATGTCGGACGTTTGTATGTTTCAGTTTGGGTGTCGAAGTCGAAGATTCGATGTGGAAGATTCGATGTCGAAGTTTCGATGTCCAAGTCTCAATGCCCAAGTCTCGATGCCGAATTCCTATTTCGCAGTTTCTATTTCAAAGTTTCGATATCGAGGTATCGATGTCGTCGTTTCGTTGACGAAGTTTCGATATCGGAGTTTCAATTTTGAAGTTTCCATGTCAAAATTTTGATATCGTTATATCGATTTGAAGTGTCGAGGTCGCGGTGTCCATTAAAGCGATGAAGTTTAGATATGAAAGTTTCGATATCGAAATTTCGCTGTCGAAGTTTTGGTGTCGAAGCTTTGATGTCGAAGTTTTGATGTCGCAGTTTCGATGTCGGACGTTTCGATGCCGGACGTTTCGATGCCGGACGTTTCGATGCCGAACACTCGATGCCGAACTCTCGATGCCGAACTCTGGTAGTAATAATCAGTTGTGGAAAGTTCCATGTCCAATATTCGATGTCAGATGTTTCGTTGTCGGATGTTTCGATCTGGGACGTTTCGGTGTCCAAAGTTCGATGTCCAACACTCGATGGCAAACACGAGGTCGGATTTTCGGGGTCAGTGCTTGGATGTCGCAATTTCGGTGTCTGACGTTTCGATGCCGGACATTTCGATGTCGGACATTTCGATGTGGGAGGTTTCGATGCAGGTTTCGATGTCGGACGATTGTATGTTTCAGTTTGGTTGACGAAGTCGAAGATTCGATGTCGAAGTTTCGATGTCCAAGTTTCGTTGTCCAAGTTTCGATGGCCATGTCTCGATACGAAGATTCGATGTCAAAATTTCGATATTGAAATTTCGATGCAAGAGATTCGACCTCGAATTGTTGATGTGGT
Source organism: Tenodera sinensis (assembly GCA_030765045.1). Taxonomy (NCBI): domain Eukaryota; kingdom Metazoa; phylum Arthropoda; class Insecta; order Mantodea; family Mantidae; genus Tenodera; species Tenodera sinensis. Next base: position 63,308,959 of record CM060965.1, on the reverse strand, counting down.
TTCCGAGTCTAAGGGTCGATGTCGTAGTTGCATTGTCAAAGTTTCGATGTCGAACTGTTAATGTCGTGGTGTCCATGTCAAAGTGTCTATGTGGAATTTTCGATGTCAAAGTTTCGATGTCAAAGTTTAGATATCGAAGTTTCGGTGTCGAAGTCTCGTATTCGAAGCCTCGATGTCGAAGTTTCATTGTCGAAGTGTCGATGACGAAGTTTCGAGGTCGAAGTTTCCATGTCTTAATTTCATGTCGAAATTTCAATGTCGAAGTATCGGTGTCTAAGTTTAGATGTCGAAGTCTAGATTTTGATGTTTCGATGTCGAAGTCTCGATGTAGAAGTTTCGTAGTGAACTTACAGTTCTCGAAACTTCGATGTGAAGTATTCGATGTCGGACGTTTAGATATCGGAGGTTTAGATGCAGATTTCGATGTCGGACCTTTGTATGTTTCAGTTTGGGTGACGAAGTCGAAGATTCGATGTGGAAGATTCGATGTCGAAGTTTCGATGTCCAAGTTTCAATGCCCAAGTCTCGATGCCGAATTTATATTTCGCAGTTTCTATTTCAGAGTTTCAATGTCAAAGTTTTGATACCGAGGTATCTATGTCGTCGTTTTGCTGTCTAAGTTTCGATGCCGAAATTCCGATATCGGAGTCTCGATGTGGAAGTTTCGATGTCGAAAATTTGATATCGAAGTGTCGTATTTGTTTTGAAGTCGCGGTGTCCATGTCAAAGTGTCGATGTCCAAGTTTCGATGTCCAAGTCCCAATGTCCAAGTCTCGATTCAAAGATTCGATGTCAAAATTTCGATATCGATATTTCAATGCCAGAGTTTCGATCTCGAAGTGTTGATGTCGTGGTGTCCGAATCTAAGGGTCGATGTCGAATTTTGATGTCGAAGTTTCGTTGTCTAAGTTTCGATGTCCAAGTCTCGAAGTGCAGGTCTCAATATCGATGTTTCGATGTCGAGGTTTCGATGTAGAAGTTTTGATGACCAAATTTCGATGTTCAAATTTCGATATCCAAGTCTCGAAGTCCAAGTTTCGATGTTCATGTCACGATGATGAAGTCTCGATTTCGAAATTTCGATGTCTAAGCTTTGATATCGAAGTTTCGATGTAGATTTCGAAGTGTTTACGTCGCGGTGTCCATGTCAAAATATCGATGTATGAGTTTTGATGTCAAAGTTTAGATATCGAAATTTCGACGTCAAATTTTCGATTTCGAAGTGTTGACGTCGCGGTGTCCATGTCTAAGTGTCGAAGTAGAAGTTTTGATGTCAGTGTTTCGATATCGAAATGTCGGAGAGATAGTTATGATATCGAAATTTCGATGTCGAAATATCTATTTCGAAGTGTTGACCTAGCCATGTCCATGTCAACGTGTCGTAGAGGTTTGGATGTCAAGTTTCGATATCGAAATTTCGATATCGAATTTTCGATGTCGATGTTTCCATTTCGAAGTGTTGACGTCGCAGTGTCCATGTCAAAGTGTCGATGTAGAAGTCTTGTTCTAAAAGTTTCGATATCGAAATGTCGATGTCAAAGTTTCGATATTGAAATTTCGATGGCTAAGAGTTGTCCTCGCGGTGTCCATGTCAATGTGTCGATGTAGAGGTTTTGATGTAAAAAGTTTCGATATCGAAATTTTATTGTCGAAGTTTCGATATCGTTTTCAAAGTCGAAGTTTCGAATTCGAGGTATCGACGTCGCTGTGTAATGTCAAAGTGTCGATGTTTTGACGTCAAAGTTTCAATGTCGAAGTTTCGATTTCAAAGATTCGATGTCAAAGTGTCGATGTAGAGGTTTCGATGTCAAAGTTTCGATGTTGAAATTTCGATGTAGAGGTTTCGATATCGAAGTTTTGATGTCGAAGTGTTTACATCGCGGTTCCATGTCAAAGTTTCGATGTAGAAGTTTTGATGTCGAAATTGCATTATCGAAGTTTCGACATCGAAATTTGATGTCGAAGTTTCGATTTCCTAGTGTTGATGTCACGGTGTCCATGTCAAGAGTCGAAACGGAAGTTTTGATGTCAGTTACGACATCGAAATTTCGATGTCGAAGTTTTGATATTGAAATTTCGATGCAGAATTTTCGATGTCGAAGTTTCGATTTCTATGTGTTGAGGTCCCGATGTCCATGTCAAAGTGTCGATGTAGATGTTTTGATGTGAATTTTTCGATATCGAAATTTCGATGTCGAAATTTCGATGTCGAAGTTTCGATTTCGAAGTGTTCCTGTCGCTGTGTTCATGTGAAAGTGTCGATGTAGAAGTTTTGATGTCGAAGTTTCGAAGTCGAAAGTTAGATATCGAAATCTCCGTATCGAAGTTACGATGTCGAAGTTTCGATTTCGTAGTGATTACGTCACTGTGTCCATGGCAATCAGTCGATGTCGAAGTTTCATTGTCGAAGTGTTGATGTCGAAATGTCGATGTCGAAGTGTCGATGTCGAAGTGTGATGTCGAAATTTCGATATCGGAGTTTCGATGTCGAGGTTTCGATGTCGAAGTGTTGATGCCGCGGTGTCCGGGTCAAAGTGTCGATGTCGAAGTTGCGATGTCAAAGTTCCGATGTAGAAATTATGATGTTTAAATTACAATGTCTAAGTTTCGATGTAGATTTTTCGATGTCCAAGTCTCGATTACCAGGGGTCGATGTCGAAAATTCGATGTCCAATTTTCGATGTCTTAGTATCGATATCGGAGTTTCGATCGAGTGTAGATCTTGCTAAAACACAATTTATGTCTGAGTAAATTTTTTTGTAGAGTGAACTACTTCAGATATTCCTTATTATTTGTGTCAGTTTCAGAAGAATTAAATTAAAGAATTATAATTTTCATGAAATGCAACATTGTTATTCATTTTTTTATATGTTAAGCATGCAAGGAGAACGTGATCTTAAAGCTTTGAAAGGTTTTACTATCGCTCAAAGCCAACTGTATTCCCATATTCTCCTTGCGTCTACAAGGAAATAAGCAATAAGACAATTTGTACAAATGTTTATCTCAATTAACACGAAGAAGATAGAAAAATAAGAGTTTGTAAGAATGGTTAGTACGAGAGTAGAGAAAGTCATGTGAGTGTAACAAATCAGATTTTTTTCATCATGAAGGGGTACCTCCTGAACAATAGTAGGTTCTGAGTTATGGCGCCAATTTTCTTTGAGTCAACAGTCGTCACCCATACATACACCAATACAATTTGTCCCCTTTTTTTAGAGAATTAACAGACAGGGAGTGTGATTTTGCCCTTTTTCAATAAGGCTCTGCAACAGCTCAAACAGTTAATCTTTTGATGAGAACAATTTGAAAGTGTGTTTCTCAACAGAATTATTAATAGAGAGTTGTGGCCCCCTCAGTACCCCGACCCAAACCCTGGAAATTTCTATCTCTGGGGAGCTTAAAACTTAAAGTGTACAAGACAAATCCACACACCCTGGAAGAATTGAAACAAAATATCTGCCAGGAAATTGCCAGGCATTTCTCAACATGAACTATGGACAGTGATGGATAGTTTCTTAAACAGGCGCCAAAAATGTATGGAAAATGACAGTGGCCAGTTTCAGCATCTCCTTTCATAAGGTTGGTAAGTAAAGCCTTTAAAAGTAGTTTTAAAGTTGTATTGTTTCATCCACACCTCACTATGATAGCAGTGGATGGCAACGAACACTGGGAAGGTGGACAGGCAAAATACCATGCAGCTGGTTTGGAGGTTTTTTGCTCTCCCCGCATTTAGAAACTAAGCTTCACTTATTTTTGGTAAGTGCTAAGATTCTAAATATTTATTATATTTGTTGATTTATGTTGCTTCATTGTCAATAGCTTGTTTTTTCATTGACTTCTGGATGCTATCTCTTGCATTTAATAAAACTCTTTCATATACCATGCATATATGATCAAAAATTAGCATAATTTCATATTTTTGGCACATAAATTTACTAAAACCTTACCCATCTAACAGCACTTCAAAAATACCTAGTCTTCCAATGGATACCAGCTCACTGTGGACTGAGTGGTAATGAGAAAACTGATTTTCTTGCTAAAAAGGGTACCGGCAATGTGCAGAAATCTATATTTAATCTACCATTTTATGCAGCTAAAAGATTAGTCAACTCTGAATTCAAAAAAATTATTGCAAAATATTACTATGAAAAATCAAAAAATAAAAGATGGGAACTACCAAACATTATAACAGTAATTCCTGAGTATCCTCGAAAAATGGCACTTGCAAACTTCAAGTTGATTACAGGACATGATTGTCTGGCAAAACATTTAAACAGAATTGGGATATATTCTTCACCACTCTGTCCTCTATGTGATCTGCAAGAGGAAATGGACCGAGACCACCTTCAAATATGCCCGGCCACTTCTAGCACCCCATCCATCAGTGAAAAATATTGGAGAGCAAGAGGATTAATGACTTCATTGTCAGAAATCCAGCAATAGCTAACAACAAATTTACTAAAATTCTTAAACTAAAAGTGGAGGGTCTGTGTTTCAAATCCCAGCTGTTGCATTGAATTTTTCAGTTCCAATTCTATCTCTCAAACATTGCCCACACACGGCTTGTGAGTTTAAAAACACCAACAGTATGTTTGTTGGCATAAATAAATAATAATTAAAATCTGAAGGGTATTTAATCCCTGCACATAAACTACTTATGATAGTAAGTCACCATTGGGGTAATTGTCTCTGAAGTGAGACTGCCTTTGTGGTTTACTGGGAGAAATACGAATTGATTGGAGAATTCAATGTCATTCTGGCAGGTTGTCACAGTAGCTTAATGGTTAGAGCATCCACCTGGTAAGTGGAGGGTCTGTGGTTCAAATCCCAGTTGTGGGTTTGAATTTTTCAGTTCCAATTCTACCTCTCAAACATTGCCCACACATGGCTTGTGTGTTTAAAAACACCAACAGTAAGTTATTGTTGTTGTTGTTGTTTTCTAGTGCCTTGCATCTGGCAATGAAGCCATTAGCATTCGTGCTTTCCAATACTTTTGAACTGTAGTTTCTTCTGATCTTAATGCTTCACAGGTCTTCAAGTGGTCTTCGTTCATTTCTGCTGGATCGTTACACAGGACACTTATTGGTGAAGCTGAGATACCTATTCTGTAGAGATGACTTGCTAAGCAGTCATGATTTGTCAGTAGTTGGAAGGTTGCAACCGCTGTTTTCCTTGGTCTCTGGGGGATTATATCTGGGTTGGAAAGTAGTGTAATCCATTTTTTATCTTTGGCATTTGTTTCTATTTCTTGTAGGTATGAATGAGAAAATTTTTTAATGATCAAGCGTTTTATTGAGGAATATGAGAAATTGAATTTAGACTTTTGTTTTATTGTTGTGCCTTTCTTTGCAAGTGAGTCTGCAGCTTCATTCCCCATGACTCCTACCCAATTCCCATCCTCATCCTGCCCATGGTGCACCCTGTTTTTAACAGATGAGGCTCTGGGGACCGAATCACAGCGGTATAACTGTTTCATCTAAAATGGAGGAAATGCCATTTACATATGTGCTGGCCTATCACAGCACAACAGCGTCCCTCAGAGGCACATGAGGGGAAGGTCGGTGGATCTAAATACCACCTATTTAGTCCTCCCGGGTAGGTCCGATGGACCCATTGACCAACGATAGGTGTGGTCCCCCTTGCAAAATGGGGGTTTAAGTCGGGTGATGTAACTGCCACATTGTAAAACTGGTGCCCGTTAAGAAAACAGTTACATGAAAGCCACGTACATGAGTATGAGTCCAACAGTAAGTTTGTTGGCATAAATAATAATAGAAAATATTTAACTCTTAATTTTAATTGCATCTTAAGAAAGGAAGAAGGAAACAGAAGAAAGCTCCATTATCTTTTAAAAAGTTGCTAAACTTTTCTACATTAGTGGTGTTATACTGTGATTAATTGAAACAAATTATTGTATTTCTTTCATAACAGGCAGTCCAGAGAATTTGAAATTTGACTGGATGATAACAGAATGGTCTAAATGCTCTCAGTCATGTGGAGGAAGTGGATTTCAGGTAATACACTGCTTTAGCTACTTTTATAATTGAAGATTAAGTTTGCTTTAATGCATTTTCATTTTATATTAACATGAAAGAACTGGAATATTTAACTTAATTTAATTACTTTATCAGCAGCAGCATGCACTGACTACAGTCCTGAAGTCATTCTAGTCATCACCATTTAAAAAGAACACTTAATATTCATTGTATTGAATGTTTTACATTTATTACAATAGAGCAATTCCATGAACATGTCATACCGAGTGTTAAAATTTGAAATTAATGTTTCACTTTTTTTACTGAGGAAAGATGATGCTAGATACTCCAAAGTATCTTATGAAGTGAAAAATAAATGTTTTTAACATGAATATGGGTTCAAATTTCACTTCTTACCCATATATTTCCAAAGCACTAAAAATAAGCGCGAATAACGGTGATTTTCATATCAATATTTCAGGAGCTATGTACAACTGTTTTAATTTTTTTGTTCTGTATATCACACAATGACTCTTCGTCTTCTAAACGTGTATATGACTAATAATTTTTGACATTTATAATTAATCCTTACAGCCTCTTTAATTATTACTGTGTGTCAATGTCAGTTAGTCACGGTAAATAAGGATAAAGTCCTCTGGAGGGAAAAGTAATAGACTGAAATAAATATCCTTTTTGATTCTGCGTCATTACAATATAACAAATAAAAAACTATCAGAAAGCTTTCCTCTATAGTCATTAGTTTTCCCACAAAACACGTGACTAACGGACAATTAGTGCTGGCGCCCTGTGGTCGCATACGCGTACAATGCTTCTGAGACTTCAGTCAGGATAGACGTATCAGTCTGTTTTTGACTCCATGATTAAAACACCAGCCCAAAGACAACGTGAATACAAACAATGTCTGAAGGAGCAAGGCAGTTATGCACAATGGAAGGAAACAATAGAAGTGACTATGAGGAAAGGGAGAGCAATACTGAAACAAACAAAACAAGGAAGAGAACACCTCAAAGCTGAATATAGGAGATATAAGCAAGCACAGTGGGCAAGACAGAAGATAAGAGACCAAGAAGGGATTGATAAGGATACTCCATCAACATCAACCGCTTTCAAAAGCAAACGGTATTTCGGAAAGTGCAGAAAACGTGTTGAGGAAGCATTGCCGCAATCTCCATGTAAAAGAAAAGAAATGATTCGTAAATTAGCAGTTGAAGAGGGATTACATGTTGTAAAACCAAAGCATTCTGTCCCGGTGTCAGGAAAACAACTATCAGAGGAACTTAAAAGTGCAATCATCAAGTTCTGTCAAGATGATTCAATATCTTACCAAGCTCCTGGAAGAGATGATTTTATTGAAATCCATGTTCGGGAGAAACAAAAGAAGTTCGCATTAGGTATCTAGTGGTAACATTAAAAGAAGCTCATGCACTCTTTCTACAAGACCGAGTAGAAATGTCCGTGGGGTTGACAAAATTCGCTGAATTACGCCCTGCTCACGTGCGTCTTCAAAGTCAGATCCCACATAATGTGTGCACATGCATTATACATGAAAATACAAAGTTTCTTCTCAAAGCATTGTGTAAAAATCACGTACTCAGTGAGACTGAATTTCATAAGTTCATAGCACAAGTGGTTTGTGATCAGAAATTGAGTGAATGTGTGCAGGGAGGATGCTCCAACTGCCCGGGATTGAGTGTAGCAGACATTTCGGATAAACTTGCTAATTCTCCATGCGAATGGAAGCTGTGGAGTTCACGTAATGGAAGAATGGAAATAGAAGTTAAAAATGGGTCTGTAAAAGACTGCATTGAAGAACTGAGCAATTGCCTGCCACGTTTCCTAAATCACGTTTATGTAAAAAGACAGCAATCTGATACCGAAATTTAGATTTCCAATCGAATGGGCTTGATAAAGACACGTTTTAATTTAATTGCCGGATGTGAGATTTGCGATAAGTGTTAAGTAATAACATAAATAGATGATAGAGCAGGAAGTGTTTTAAGGTGAGCAAGATATGAGTAAATAATAGTCGTTAAATTTGTAGGATAAACACATTATTGGTTTGAAATTAACGAGTCATGACGTCATACTACATAGTTTAAATACACGTTTGAAAGTCAGGTCTACCAACCTTAAAAGTCGCGCGATATATTTAATAAAATATAAAGTAAACATCGTTTAATCCTAAAAAGGTAATTATATATTCGAAATTCATAAAAGAACATGTTATAATAGAAAGGGACATTTCTAAATTGCGGGAAAAGGAAATAGCATTTTGGATACGAGGCTTTCTTGGATGACGTCATGACATTCAAACTTGGAGAGAACGGTTTTTTTCTTAGCGTGGGTACGTGAGAAAGCGTCACCACTCGCCCCAGACCAGCATCGCACGTTGTGCTGTGCGGACGTGAGTGCGATTCCTCTACATATACAATCGGCATAGCTCCCGAAAGTATCTAAGATGCAATAAACAATATATAAAGGTTTTCTTGGGTAGTCTATTCGATAACACCTGCGTGTACCCGAGATAAATAAAGAGATCTCAAGCTGAGCTAGCGGGAAAGAACCAAATCAACGGGCGACAACGTGAACTGAACAACGACTTTTTCGCCACAAATCCGAGGCCTTTAAGAAGGCTCGGGAAAATGTTGCAATTAGTGAAGCTGTGATACAGATCGACTTCTTTGAGAACTACACATGCAAGGCGCAAAATGAAATTCAAGCTGCCCACTGGAACAATACACAGATCTCAATATTTACTGCTGTTGCCTGGTATAGGAAAGAAGATATTGGTGAAATTCAGAAACAATCTTTTGCTTTGGTGTCTGATTATGTATCACATGACAAATATGCAGTTGATATTTGCTTAAGGAATATAATTTCGGAAATATTGGATATTATTCCAAATCTTGAACTTGTGAAAGTGTTTTCTGATGGAGCTGCTTGTCATTTTAAGCAGAAATACACATTGAGCCATGTGACATATCTTTCCAAAGTATTTGGAATCCAAATTGAATGGCACTTCTTCGAATCCTATCACGGAAAGGGGGCAGTAGATGCGATTGGAGGTCAAGTGAGGAGGATGGCATGGACAGCTGCGAAAACAGGAAGCAGGATTCAGAGTGCTGAAGAAATTTTTAATACTGTTAGAAAGAAAACCAAAATATGTGTTCTTGAAGTTTCTCTGCCTGAAATTGAAGAAGCAAAAGAATTTCTCGACAAAAGATTTGAACGTATTTCACCTATGCCATCCACTCAGCGGGTTCATTATGTGAAAGTATTAGGTTTAAATGTTGTGGAATGTGCTTTTCTTTCATGTGCGGAAAGTGTCAGAATGATGCACAACTTTCGGAAATAAAAACAGTGTAGTGATATGCGCATGTACTACGAGACTACTGCATCCAGCGTTCCTGCACTATAAGGAGTCCAATCATGTGATACATGTATGTGCTGTGTGCTCTCATGTGTCGTCTTTGTTATGGTTTTGAGTCAGCTTTTTATACTTGCAACGACGTAACTGTAATAAGAAATGAGAGCTGTCAACATGTTTATTCTGTTAATGTTGCATGACAGTAATGCTTCTCCAAAGGATGTGATTCTTCTCAAAATGATAAGTACAATTACACACCTGTATGTATTACATGTATGTAACGTATAATACGTATCACTATGATTTACCATATGTTATACCATGTAAAACAAAGACAAAGTATTACAATTTTCGCAAGTGTCAGTTAGTCACAAACTCATGTCTGTTAGTAACGCTGACCTTTTGAATAAATATCTCCAGATGAGAATATCATACCAAACCTTTTTTCAGGTCATTTGAAAGCTTATAAGTTCCTCTCTCAAGTGATTTTTCAGAACAAATCAAATAAGAAAACTTTCAGAGAAAATGGAGGACAAACGTTTGAAGTTGGACCTGCAGTTGACAAAAATGTCAGTAAGTCACGAAAAGTTTAGCGCTCATTATTAAATAATTGTTTCACTTTTTTAAGGTTTTTATATTTAATATCACAACTGCCAATGTATTCTCTGTCATCGTATGTCGTTAAAATAACATTTTTACGCCTATTTTGACCATTAGAGAGACATTTTAGGAAGAAAATGTAGTGTAAATGTCAGTCACACGCGGAATTGCTCAATATTAAGAATCACATGGATTATTACTGAAACAAATTTACATTATTCTCAGAGGTAGAACTGGAACTTAAAAATTCAATCCCACAACTGGGATTTGAACCACAGACCTTCCGCTTGCCGGGCGGACGCTCTAACCACTGAGCTATTGTGACAAACTGCCAGAATGGCATTAAATTCTCAAGCCAGTTCGCATTTCTCCTGGTTCAAATCCCACTTGTGGCATTGAATTTTTAAGTTCCAGTTCTACCTCTTAAACTTTGCCCACACACGGCTTGTGTGTTTAAAAACACCAACAGTAAGTTTGTTGGCATAAATAAATAATAATTACATTATTCTTTATATTTTTACTTTTAGTATTTTACCATTACTTTCATTGATCTTGTTTAATATGCATACTTGAAAAATCAAAAGACTGTTTTAAGAAACAGGTTTATAAATTAGTGCTTATGAATAGGTAGGTAAATAAACAGAAAATACTTTTCTATTCTCACTTTCCAATGAATACAGTGTCACTAGACATCTTACTGCTGATTTATTCAGAATGTGCTGAGCTTCTTCATTAGCCTATGGAAGCTTGAAGTGCACCAGTATAAAATATAGCTGTGTTGTACTCCTTAACCATTTATTGTATAATGTTATCTCTTACATTTTCTATCATCTGCAACAACCTTGTCACCATTATATCAAATCTGTGTTTATCATTAGATGAGAGCAGCTCACTGTATGGTGCGTCTTCATAACACAACACAAAATGTAGACTCCAACCTTTGTGAAGATGCAGGTTTGCCAACACCACCTACAATACAAAAATGTGGCATGGAAGACTGTCCACACTGGGTACCAAGTGCCTGGTCTCCTTGTGAAGATTCTCGCTGCTTCACTTGGAATACAGGTAAATATAATATAAAACTTTAATTATTAGGGAACCATAAAATAATACTTCCAAACACCATCATTGTCATTGTCACTCTCACTACCATCACACGAACGTACAAGCTGGCTCTTCCTTGTTATTTGTGTGAGTTTTGCCACACTTAAACTTTTCTAAAATGGAAAGTTGTTATTCACTTTTTATCTTGACCATGCAAAGAGAACAGAATTTCCAAGTCTCCATATAGCCACCAGCTTTAAAAGATTTGACTATCGCTCAAAGACAACTGTATATTCCCATATTCCCCTTGCACCTATAAGAAAATCAGCAATAAGATAATTTCTGCAAATGTTTATCTGATTAACATGAAGAAGACAGAGGTATAAGAGTTTAGAATAGTTAGTACAAAAGTAGAGAAAGTCATGTGAGTTCAACACACCAGATTTTTTCCATTGTAGCTGCTATTTATTTATGACTTGCATAATGGGCTGTAGTTGAAGCTCCTGCATTATGTCTGCCTTGCTTTCGTGGTCTGAATGGGTATATTTTATAGTTGCTGTCATTAATCTCATCTCATGGACTGTTATTTAACTAATACCTTTGTCTCTTATAGTCCATACCTTATGCCAGGCAGCCTCAACTCGATGCACTGTGACGTCATATCTTTTAGCCCGATGCCCGAGCGTGTGGGAGAGGGCAGAAATGAAGGTCAACGGAGATAGAAAAACAGTCAGTGGCGGAGTAACTAAGATTTGCAATATCGGAAGCTTTGAACGTTTATTGAGTGTTGACTGAGTATACAAAGAGAAATAAACATACATTTACCTAGATGCTTAATAGAGCAAATTTAACATACCATTTCATAGCTTATCTGTCACTTATATTACATTTAATACTTCCCAAACAGAGGAAAAAGTATATGGAGAAGATGGGCGAGGATTAGATGAGGTAGCCACACTTAGAGATGTTGCCATTTCTGTACTTCATGAACCGCCACTGCACACTAGTTACGCACGTCCGTTGCTGGTGCACTCAGATAAACAACTGTAACACAATGCCCGCTTGCACGCACAGATAAGCTGACTTTGCCCGCTGCCCGTATTTACGTGAGTTGAGGCTGCCTGCCTTATGCCCATAACTCAACATAGGTCTTGCCAAGATTTTATACAATTTTAATCTTGTATGCCTATGAACTAAGGTGAATTTTATTATTCTATTAATAAATCCTATTGTTTTACTGTACTGTATTTTGTCAGCTTTATCAAAAAGTGATACTGTGTATCCAAGGGATGTGAAATCAATTACTTTCTCAATTTATTTATTATTTAAACAGATTTTGCTTGGAATCATGTATTTTCTACAAAAAGACATTAATTTTATTTTTTCAATGTTAATTTCCATGTGATATTTAATATTTAAATTGTGTATGAATATTGGAGAACATCTTTTGTGGGTACCATAAGAACTAGGTCATCTGCAAGCATTAAAGCATTGAGGTTTAAATTTTAATTAATTGGTATAAATGCATGATCTATAGTTTCAATGACCATTCAAAATAAATGTAGAGGATTTTTAAAACCGCATTGTTTGCCTCCATGCCAAATTATTGCTAAATGAACATTTTATACTTTAATATAATTTAAAACTGTGAGTACACTAGGGATGGGAGGAATAAGAATAGGAATAAGAGAGATACGGAGGGGGTTTGGCACTGAAACCTGACTTTTTGTAGCTATACCCCTACAGCGCAACTCTCGGAGGAAAGATGAAAAGAGAGGAGACACTGGGCGAACAGACCCAGGTTAATGGCACAGACATTGACAGAGGTCCTTAAGGTTTCCCAAGTTTGACAACATCTCAAAATCTTTAGGTCTTCCGGGGCCAACCCTGGGAGATCTCGGTGTGGGGTCCAACATCCCAAAATGCCACCTCCCTTTTCCACCTGGATCCCACAGGCAACAAAAGAGTTTCTGTGTGCATGTCCTCCCCGCGAAGCTGCACTTCACACCTTGGCTGACACTTGCGTCTCTGGAAGAACCAACAGGATGAGGGATGAACAAAATGATTACTGAAATGAAATGGAAGAACTGAAAATTTGGAGAATGTGGTTATCCTTCCCAGCATTTGCCTGGTAACCTGGGGAAACTACCGATAAAAACCCATGGGTCTGGAGGGTCAGCTATGGGAATCGAACCCAGTACCTCCCAAACACAAGCCTCCCACATCACCATCTTGCTTGGTGCACTGGTAATATTTTAGGTTTAGTTTCATTTACTAAGTTTTCATTTGGAACATATTTCAAACATGTTCATTGCCACTGTCAGCACTATGTCCACTCACATGAGTAACTTCAAGCAGTGAAGAGAATTGCTTTGACTTTGTTTTGTGTTCAGTTAGATGAAATTCAAATAATTTACTTGTTAATTTATTTAGCCATTTGTTTATTTATTTTCTTATTCATTTCCTTATTTATTTATTATTTACTTATTGATTTATTTATTTATATCAAGCCACAACCTATATTTTGAACTTAAAAATGCAAGACTCATGTAGAGAAGCTTTACGTCAGCATAAAATAATGACGCTACCTAGCCTGTATACTTATAAAACTGTACTATACATGATAAAGTACAAATTTCCGATGCAAACAAATTGAGATATACATGACCACAACACAAGAAATAAGAATGATTTGGCTATTACAACGCACAGACTTAGCCAGTTTGAAAAGCTGCCTAGTTATGCTGTGCAAAATTCTACAATAGACTGCGAGCAGAAATTAAAAGGTGTGAAAACTACACTAAATTCAAATTTTCTTTACAAACTTATTTAGTTAATAATGTGTTCTATTCACTAGAGGAATTTTTAAATAGGTTAAAAGTTTGTAATCAAAAAGTTAATGTTATGTATGTATTTTGCAATCTGTTAATAGTTCATTGTGCATAGTCTCTACTACTTGGTTAATCAGTTCTTTGTATATGATCATTATTAATGTTTTGCTATTTTGTCTTTTGCTACTTATATGTACTTGTTTACCTTTGCATTCAATCGTGTATTACACCATATTGAATTGCAATAAAATTTTAAAAAAAGTTATAGGTTGAAGCCAAAGCTATAGCATAGTAATACATATGATATATAAATGCTTCTTGCAATCTATATCCTCTTAGGGATTGAATTTGTGATCCATCTTGAGCAATTTATGAACTTGTAATCCTCATGGAAGAAACATTACATTAATTACATGTTAAAAGCAAATGTATTTTGACAATTTGACAATCCCACTCCTGACACCAGTGTGACAAAATGACAAAACTCCATGCCAGTACTTTTCCTCACTTTATTTTCTTCTAGAACTTTTACACAAATACACAGTTCTCTTCTACTGATGTTGATAAACTCTTTAGTCTTTCGTGATATTACAACTCGCAACTGTTTTCTTCACATAGTCTTTCCTTTCACTGTCTCTCTTCACCTTCTCACCTTCTCTGTCTCTCAAACACTAACTCTGGCAATACAATCACTCAACAAGACTTCTTCACTTCAATACAATAGTACCCGGGCGACTGAGCTTCACTCTGCATTTGCTCCCCCCCTCCTCCTTTTTTTTTCTTGACATCTTGTTCTTTGGGAGAAGATGCTTATTTAGATAAACCTAAAAAACAAAACATTAACTACATAAAATTTTTTATCCCAATTGTTAAGAGTCATTTCTGAGATACAAGGGATATAGAGATGCATATAAATGTTTCATAAGCACCATCATTTCAGTCATAAAACATCTACAGGCCTCCCTCACAGATATCCACCTAGTTTGAGTTTTCATCGAGCATTTGTTCCATTATGGAGTTCAGTTTTTTGGTGCTGCGGTCAACTATCTTCCAGGGTGTTAAGACATTGGCCAAGGTCTTTCATCTTTCTGTTGAGTTCTTCCATGGCTTCCCTAATCCCTGCCAGTCACTTGTTAGTATTCTCTGATAGCTCTATCTTCATATTGGATTGTCCCATCTTCATCTTTTCCGATCTGGAGTTTACATTTTTCAATTTGGCTTCCATTTTTGTTTCTATTTTGTCTATTTCTGTTTCCATATTTTCCATTCCATAGCTTACATTGTTCAATTCTGCTTTCATATTTGTTTCCTCTGCCGCATTCCGAAATTCATTTCATTTCCCATTACGTCCATCTTGGCTAAAATTTGTTTCAACTGTTTCATATCATGGTTTTCATCACATTCCTTACACCAATTGTGACAACTTCACTTTTTAATAACTTCTTTATTTTTTAATAAGACACCAGAACAACACTAAGCAAAAGCACTGTTGAGCAATAACAAATACTACAGGAAGAAAAGTTAGTTGATAAAGCCATGTGAATGTAATACGCATTTCTGTTTCAATCATTAGAAAATTGTATGAACTGTTCGTTGAAGAGGGGGTAGTGAACGAAATATGACTGTTTAGTAAAAGAAGAATGAGTAGATAACCCGTGTGAATGTTATACGATGCACTTATATTTCAAATGTATGGGAAAATGTATGGATTGTTTGTAGAAGAGGGCGTGGTGTGTTACGTAAAAGAAAAGGGAGTAGAGAAAACCATGTGAACGTAATATGTTGCATAGCAAAATTGATTGCACAAAAACATTCTCCATTAAAAAACACTCAGATGTGCCAATTTTCATGGCGATTGGTCAACTGGTTTTGCAGTTTACTCACTCTTCAACATACAATATATATATATATATAGGCATTGGTGTCCATGAAGTTGATTAACTATGGAGAATAACATGTAAATTGTTATGTAAAACAAAAGTGAGTAGAGAAAATAGCATGAATGTCATACATTGTATTTCTATTTCAAACATATAGACAGGACAAGCTGTAACACATAAACTAATATAGCTAGGTCAACTTCCTTATTGTATTCTGATAGCCCTGGAAGAGGACTTTGAAATGCTAGCTTGTTTGCTGAAATTGATTAACACAGAAATTATGGCCGAAATAAGGTTTAGACTAATTGTGACTGTTATATGTAGACTAAGATAGCTAAGTAAACTTTCTTTAGGTTTTCTGAAAGCTCTTGTTGAGGCCTTTAATATCATGGCTTGTTTTTTTAAATTGGCCCATTAACAGAGAAATTATGGCCAAAATAAGGTTTTGACTAATTGTGACTGTTACATATAGACTAAGATGGCTAAGTCAACTGTCTTTAGTTTTTCTGAAAGCTCTTGATGAGACCTTTAATATTCTGGCCTTTTTGTTGAAGTTGGTCCATTAACAAAGAAATTATGACTAAAACAAGGTTTAGAGTAATTGTGACTTGTGCATAGACTAATATAGCTGTATTCTACAGTCCTGGAAGAGTACTTTAAAATGCTACTTCCTTTGTTGAAGGAAGAAAAAGCCAAAATAAGGTTCAATTGCTCTGTAGAAGCGGAAATAAGAAATGTTATATTTATGTAAAACCACGTTTTTTCAGGAATTACACCTATATAGATAAACTTAAAAAGCAAAACCTTTTCTGAATACAAAATTTGATTAAAATCGTTAGAGCCACTTCCAAGATATGCAGAATATTTATATATATGCAAGAATTGCTTGTTTAAAAGTATAAGATATCTTTAACGATGACAGTACAACACACACATACACAGAGTTGAATACAATACTTCCCCGACTTACTACAGTATAGAAAATTAACATACATTTCAGCTGCCACTGTTTTTCTAACAAAGCTCTACAAACTAGGACAGACTTATGGTATGTAAAGCTAATTACATAAAATCTTTTGGGATTCATTACTTTAATATACAATCAGGTACAATTTTAGATTGGGCTGTTCATAATACCATCAGATAGTTTATTACATCATGCTTGTTATATCTAATAAATTGAATAATCTTTATTCATTTATAATAACTGCATAATATTATGATGTGAATGCAGAACAAGGTGCAGGCAATGTTTAAGTTTATGCTATGTGTTGTCATTATTGTGCATTAAAACAGTTTCTTCTCTGTGATGGATCAAACAGACCTGCTTGCAAACTTTTAATATCACGAGAGGTTTATGTGTGTTAATGTACTATAGGTCATTAGGTCATAAGAAGTGGCTGCCATTGTTTACAATATTCCTTTATTCAATGCAGTTTTAATACTTATGAATATTCACATTTAGAGTGTGTGCTGATTGAATATTATGACATATAGTCAATTTCAAAATATTAATAACTCATACTTTACCAGTGGCTATCAAAAAATAACCAGAATTATTTTTTTACTGGGAAATACAGCTCACGTTTATTCATATTCCATTACAGACCTTCAAAATAATCTTCCTCAGATACAATGCGATTCCAGCATTCAGTCCAATGTTCAAAACACTCCTTGAAGCCCCTTTTGCATAGTCTGTTGAGTACACCTGAAACTTTGTTTAGCTCTTGATCACTCTGAAAACAATGAGTCCAAACCTCTTTTTTCACTGCAGAAAATATGCGGAAGACACAAAGGGTAGGCCCAGTGAATAAGGTGGATGTGGCACTACCTCAGTGCCTAATTCAGAGATTGTTTCTTGAATCTTGATGGCACAATGAGCTGGTGCATTATCCTGATGAAGAATTCTTCCAATTAGATCAAGATGTGATCTTTTTCTTGCAATTTTCCTTCTAATGGCCTGTTTAAGACTTCATAATAGTAATTTGCAATAACAGTGCCTTGCTTATCCACCACATGATCATACACAATGCCTTGCTTATCGAAAAGGACAAGATGCCTGACTTTTCCTGTACTTGGTTGAGCTTTGGCCTTTTTAGGTCTTGGACTTGAAGGATATTTCCATTGGGCATTATCCTATTTTGTCTCTGAGTCGCCGCATCTAATGACTTTGTCCAAAAAATCTGGTTCTCACTGAAGTCTCCCCTTCCATTATTGACACTGACTCACATGGTGAGCCTTCTGTTCATCACTGATCACATGAATCACCCACTTTGATGCAACTTTTCTATACCCTAGAACATTTCGTACAATGACTTCAGCTGATCCATAGAATATATTCTTAATCTCTGCAATCTTTGTTAACAATAAAGGATGGTCTTCCTGCCTTCTGCCACTCAAAATCTTGTGATTTCCCAATGGCTTGCTCTTTGTAGACTTGCTGCAATGTTTCCAATGTTTGTGGTGGAGTTTTGTCAAGAACACAAAATTTAATTGATGGGCACTACTGCAACTTGAGATCCATGTGGGTACAGTAAGCACACCCATACACTTTCCCTGCTTACCTCCAACTGCATACTGCCAGGCAAATGACAGTATGGTATTGTCACTCAAGATCACACCTCCCTGGTGTTGCCAATGTCAATCTCAAGCACGGGTGCATTAAAATGCAAACAAATAATTCTGGTTATTTTTTGACACCCCTTCATATTTGCTCCCCTTCAGTTTTAATTTAGTAAAATGTTTTTGCCTGCTAGCAATGCAACGGCGTGAGATAGGATGCAGGCTTGCAAATGGCACAGATGTGGAACAACAACTCTGCAGCGAAGCAGAAAAGCCACCTCAACGTCAAGAATGCTATAATGACAAATGTAAAGGTACATGGAAAGTTGGAGAATGGTCTGAGGTGAGCATATTTTAGTTTATTTTTTCCTGAACTATGTCTAGGTGCAATCAGCAGTTGCACAAAAGGAAGTCAGGTTTACTCTAACTTTGAAGTTACTACCAACTTAAAAGTATAGAGAAATGCCATGCTTGTTTGAGTTTAGTGATTTATTTTGATGTAAGTGCACAATTCATGCCTTTATTTAACTACTATTTAGTATCATTGTAATATTTACTGGCATTCTAAATTAAACACAGTGATAATGAAAGTTATTATTACACAGCTATCAGCATGACGGAGCTTAATTTGAATGCTTCAAATATATTTGTTCATAACAATTTATAAAAAAAAAAAGAAAGACTTTAAGCATTTCTGAATCTCTTGATTATTTGTTGAAGTACTCAAATGTAAACACTGTGTTATTTGTAACTTAATAATTTGATATTTTGTGCCACAAGGACAAAAGCATTCAAGGTATGTTCATAAAAAGCGAAGTTATGTTTTCAGTGATATGACAATTTGCATTGCTGATTGCATCTCACAGTATATAGCTAGAAAACAAATGACCATCAGTTCACATTCACAAGCAATTGTAGCACGGTGCACTCTGCTTCATATTTTTTACAGCCTATAGCTGCACCATGTATAGATAGAGGGATGAATGGATGTGTTATTTCCCTTCTCCTTCGCATGATATGGATTTCTGCTTTCTTCTTTTGCATCCCGTTCTATTTTAACTTTTAGTTCATTTTAAAAGAACAATTAATGAAAAACATTTGACTGAGAGGTGCAACATTTTTCAGTAAAAGTAATGACCCTTCTTTGGTTCTCCAACATCTAAATTAATTCAAACATTGCAAATTACTAAATTAAATTCTGAAAGTTTACAATACCATATGTACGTCAACAAATCAAGCAATCTCCAAATTCACAGACCTAGAAATATTTTTTGCTCTTGATGCACTGATTTAAAATTTTACAGTCACAAAAGTTTAGAATATTTCACCTGTTGTATGGTATACCACTCTTAAAGCACATGTTGAATAAATTACATAGATTGAAGTACTAATACAAGAGATAGATTTTGAACAATTACATATTTCTTAATAAATTACTTCAAAATAACACCTTAAACTTCTGGGTGTAACCTCTGGTTCTGCATCAAGTGATATCCAGAAACAAACAGGAACAAACAGGACATCCTGTTATATGTATATCCAGAGGTTACAAAGAATTAGATCACTCTTGAGCTTTAATGAATTGTGGAGTGAATTTCCAGTCTATTTTTTTAAATTTAATGTATTGTGACAAAAGCAACAAAATCCAGTCAATTATTTTGCTGTCACTTTATTTTCTTCCAAAACTGAATGCACAACACAGTTCTCTTCTCCTGACATCAACACAGTCTACAATCCTTAATGAAATTACAACTCACAACTGTTTTCTTCTCATAACTTTGACTCACTCCTTTTTATCTTTCAGTTCTCTCAAAATTAATTCTGATAATACATTTACTCAGTATTCATTAACTGCTTTGCTGTCTTCCTTCAAGATGCACCGGTTCTCTTACGCAGCTGGAACACACTAAAACTAAAAATTGACTCTGCAATGACTCCTGTCTGTAACTAACACTACTCTACTGTACTACTGAAAACTGTCTGCTCTCATTCCCTCACCCCCTTATATAGCAAGAATGATGAAACATGGACCTACCCAAAGGGCAATAAGCTGTAAAATCCTCCTTTAAAAAAGTGGACCTTTCTCAAACTTCACCTTTTCTGGAATATCTACAAATATGCCAGCCACCGGACACTTGGTGAATAATTTCAAAAACCCTTGTGTTGTCACTCTGATTGGTGTTACATGTTCATAAACACAAGGCAGCCTGACCTTAAGCATCTTTGATGCAGTACTGCCTGTGATGTGACGCAGCCTGGTACTGAACTTTTGTTGTTTGCCACTGCCGTTCGCTAGCGTCAAAGAATTTCAGCTGAACAAGTTGTATCATACAGTGAACGCATGAAATGGGTGAAATTATGCTCATATGACTAAGAATCAGAGCTTAGAGTTAGGTGGTATTCATCTTCTGAGGATAAGAAAAAAAATTACCTGGGAATGAACCTTGTTCAGGTAATTCAGTCCAAACAAGATTTCAAACTCAAGACCTCATGAATTAGAGGCAGACAAGCTAATACTTGTATCAACAGGGTGGGTTACCATTGTTGTTTATTGAATAGCCTTGGATTTTACTGTCTTCTGAAATAATTTATTTTTACCATCTGCTTTATTGCTCCTGCCAGCAGAAATAGAAGAATTCTACTCATTAGTGCAATGCTTCCAAGAGTCTGTCATGGAACCAAGAAATTAGTTCTTAAGTTTCTACACATGTTTGTTTTGCATCTCCATTTTCAACTATTTTTTCATAGGTGAGTGTGCAATCCATACAGTCATGGACCAAGTCACCACAGAACCTCCATTCTTTTTCATATTTAATACTTTTTAGGTCAGAGATTGGCTCATCTGATAATAGTGCTCATATATGAAGACTTTCAGTAGTTCTAAAGACAGGTCTAACCATTGCTCCTTCATTGCTTAGTGCAGTATGACAATCTGCTCTTTATTTGGTGTTGTCTGCCTTTGAAGTGCTTGTTGTATGAGGATTGATCTCTAATGATTCTTAATAGAAGAAAGTTCCTGCTTCTCTTAAAAGGGAGGTAAATACATTTCAGTGAAAAGCATAAATAACTGAACAAGTGCTAAACCATCTTCCACATTACAAAGAGCATTTGGTTGCTTAGATTCAAAAGTGTCCATGTCCCTGAGGACCATCTTGTGTATCAATAGGAAATGTTATTTGTGTTCTCTATAATATAGGTTAGGTTCTTCAAATGGCATGATATTATTTTAAAGTCTTAGTTACAAATCCCACTCTGTATTTAATCTATGTAATACATGAAGGAGGAAATATAATATAATACCTTTTTTAAGATACCATTATGGAAACTGCTCATTCAATTTTAACTACTCGTCAACAGTGGAATAGCTAGATCATTTTATATAATTTAAGCCATCACCTTGTACAAAATATATTTTTAAAAGAAAATGATTACATAAATTTTTATAAGCACAGCTACCTACATGCCATGCTCATTTTTCATTTTTTGGGCTGTGGAGTATTATTAGGTTTGTGATGATCTGATTAGTGCAATTGTTTAACTAAAAGCATCCATGTATTATTTATTACAAATTACTGAATTTGTTCTGCCAAAAGACAATAAAACAGTTTTCATCTGCAAGCAGTTTACATTTCGTCTCTGCATATTTAACAAAAATGCTACAATTGGTGAGGAATAGGAATTATTGCTAAATGGAGTTGAACTTGAAGACCAAGAACCTTTTTAGCTATTATGGCAAAAGCAAAAGTTTTCTTACAAATGAGGACATTCTTCAGTCAAAAGGTTACAGAAAATGGATCTTTTTCTTGTCTACTTCTGGGCTTTGCTGTGCATTCGCAGCTCAGCTGGATTGTCCCACAGTGGTACCTGACTGAGCGAGAACCAGTGCACTCTCCACCAGAATGACCAGTAAGTAATGGGTATGGAACACTAACTGTTGCACTAGCTTACGTTAGGCTTATGTGCATCACAACCGATGTTGGAATAGATGACCATTTCCTGTATCTCTGCAAGCAGTTCTGGTTTATTTGCAAAAGTCCATGTTGACTGATTACCTGTATTTCTCTTGTGATATTATCCTTCAATTCTTGTAACATTCCTTCAATACTTCTACTTTATTCTTTAACATTCCCCATAAATAAAGTGAGATGTTTGGCACAAGGGGTTTAACATTTCCAAGATGTCAGCTTTTGTGGCAATGAAACTTCTGAAACTTAAGGCATACAAGGTAACTGTAGTTCACACTTTACAAGCACAAGATCCTATAAGTTGGGCTAATTATTGCAATTGGTGCTTGCAGTCCATTCATAATAATGATGTAAACCCACTTTTAACGTTCTTCACCAATGAAGTATGGTTTTATCTTGAACATTTCTACTCAGAACAATTGATACTGGGCTATAGAAAATCCTGATATTATTCATGAAGTTCTTCACCATACTGCAAAAGTTGCAACTTGGTGCACAGTGAGCGCCCATAGAACTATCGGTCCCATATTTTATGACACAAGAGTTGATTTACAGGTTAATATAAATTCTATTTTAAATAATTTTTTTCAATAACTAACAAGAAGTACAAGAGTTTGTGGCTGGATTCATAGGATTCAGCTTCATGCATACTGCTACAAATTCTAAGCATGATTGGGGAAGTGTGTATGGGAACAAAATCATTATTCAAGGATTGTGGCCATCTCATTCCCATCTTGTTCCATGCAATTTTCATTTATAGGGAACATTAAAGAATAAAGTATAAGCATCAAATCACACACATTACAAGAATTGAAGGACAATATCACAAGAGAAATACAGGCAATTAGTCAACATGAAGTTTTGCGAGTAAACCAGAATTGTTTTTGGAGATGTAGGGAATGGTTCATGTTGAAGGTCATCAATTTCAAAATCTACTGTGATGCACATAAGCGTAATGTAAGTTAGCATATTAGTGTTCTGTACCCATTACTTGCTGGTTCTTTAGGTGTAATTCTAGCGGAAAGCGTGCCTGCCCTCACCTTGTCTGGTGCCACTGCATGGTGGTCCAGCTGAGCTGCAAATGCACTGTATCACAACTTCTTTGGAAATTATACTGTAAGTACTATGTTTCATTGCAGCTTTGTTCCATAAAACTACAAGTTCTGCAAAATATTCATATTTTTTTCTATAGAAAGGAGAGTGTTCTGATGTTCTGATTAAATAAATCAAAATGTTGTACAATTGGTTTTCTAAAAGCACTTGTGTTCAACAATTTAATATTGAGTCTACATTACACTTCAGACTCATCATTTTTGGCATCTTAACTAATGTGTTTCATGAACTCTCATTAACATCATCAGCCAGCACTGACTGTGTGATCTTAGAAGTTGACTTAATGCCAATTGAGGAGGCTCTTCTGGTAATTTACAAAGTTTAGGTTAGGATGTTTTTGCATGTAACATCAGTCTTGCCAATTTATGAAAGACTAATTTTCAGCACACAAAAAATTATGTTCTCCTCAATTCCATATCTACTTATATATAACAGTTTGATACAAAATGGACATGAATGATTTTAAATGAGAGTAACTTGACTGTCACAATCAGAATTTTTTCCTGGAATTCATTTCAAAATAATTAGCAAATGAATAGGATAGGCAAATATATGTAAAATGTTAATGTATTTTGATCTGTAATAGCAATCACGTAGGCTTGTGATGGCATATTTTAAAGTTAATTGACACATTACATTTCAAATAATCCTCTACAGTGGAGATTCTTGTGACAATGGGCTTACAATGTTAAAAGTTCAAAAAGCTTATCCATATCTAAGATAATCTCTTTTTATTAATTTAAGGAATAGTAAATCTTGATGAATGTTTGCCATACAAAGTAAGTAATTATAAAGGTTTACAACATATGTAGGTCATGCAATGTTTATAACAGTGCATCTCTCAAGGTATAAGTGATAAATAAATGCTCAAAATTTAATATAATGATTAAAACTTAGCACAACCTGTTATTATTTTAAAGTTGATCACTATGTGCAGTTGCTCGTAACAAATGCCTGCTCCCCTTATCCCCACATTTACCATCACTGTTTGAAATGCCTTAAATAACCCTTGCATGATATACTGATCCTTGTTAAAACATGAGTCCAAAATTTGCTTTTGCTGGACAGTTTAAAGGTATTTAATGGATAGTAGCATTCTCTGTTATAAGTTCAAGAACATTTAATTATTAATGGATGCACTAAGTATATCTGCACATGTACATGTGTACAAAGTGAAGTTTGAAATGTTATATGAATTATTTAAAAAATGTCACTACATAATATAAATTCAATAATTTAATTATGTGTCACTACTTGTAGTATCTCTCTTTCTAGTCCCTTTCCGTATTTAAGGTGTAATGTATAGCATGCCCTTTGTTTTAAATTGTTTAGTCACCAACTTTAAGTGCACATTTTGTAATTGTTGAGTAATACTAATGTATCAGGGTTTGTATATTATAATTATATAGTAAGAGGAGTAGAAACACAAATATTTTCATATTTTATTCACTGTTATACTGTATTAAAATATGACTGTAGAAAAATAACTTTCACATTGCATGCTCTTTCATCTTTGGTAAATGTCAAGATGGTCATTTTGTGTGATTATTCCTTGCTCTTCAGCGGTAATTGGTCTACTGAAGTCTTAGATTCATTTTGGATTATGAGCCCATGGACAACTAAGTGGAAAGTGGCATGTTTATGCTGCATGGAATGGTTTGACATGCTGTGTATGAGAGATTTTAAGATTATGGTCTTCCTTTATATTTTTGAAACCAAACAAAACAAATCAATTAAATTTCTGGATCTAATTATAACCAAACAGGAAAACAAATACTAATTCAGAACATCATGAAACCCATAACCTTAAAAGCCCTCAGGCTTGTCAAATCACCCATACAACATACAACATACATAAACATGCTGTAGGCTTGTCAAATCATTCCATGCAGCGCAAACATGCTGCTTTTCAGTTGATAATCCACAAGCTTGTGAACTACCTACCAATAAACCAAGCAGACAACACCAATAAACCATCACATATTTTGCCCCCAAAAATGTATATAACAAAGAAATAATGAATATGTAACTGAACAAAGGCATAAAGAAACTAAATTGTCAACCCCCAACACACATAAGAAGCAAAAGATACATCACACTCTGCCACCACAATCAAAACATCTATAAAGCTGCTGCTTCATTCAAGAAACTCAAATACAAAATAGCATACCAAACAAGCAATATGCAAACAACACTAAAAACATACCTATCAACAAGCAAACATAACCAAACAGGAGTGAACAAAAGCAAATGTCAAGTCTGCTCCAACTTCTACGGTGTCCAAACAGGATTGTTCAGCATCAGATAAAAAGAACATATAAAAGCTATCCATTGAGCAGACAGAAAATGCAATTTCCAAAGCACATGCTTGCAAAAGTTCATACTGCAAAAATGTAAACATAGACATGGAAATGGATCATGCAGAAAAACTTAGATTCTAGACTTAGAAGCATTCAAATGTATTTCCCAATTCCAAACTAAACAGTCATCTTAACTTCAAATCAAACTGTTCAAAATCTTTGATAGGTACCAGAATATGTACAACACATCTTCCTCCTACTCCTATGCTACAATCTAATCACTCTAAAATGAGTCTAAGACTTCAGCGTCAATCAACAACCACCATGGTGCATGGGTAACTCCACTAAATGGCCGCCCAGTGTTTACAAATGACAAAAACAGCATGAATAAGTGGAAGTTTATTTTTCTATACTGACAAATATATTCAATAATAAATGTGGACACTGTGACCGAATATATACATTCTAGAAGTCTCTTGACTGTGTATGGGGTTTAATAGAAGTTTAGAGTGAGAAGCTAGAAGTTTGCCCTAATTTAAAAAATTAAAATAATCTTTTATATCAAAATGCAGAACATTGCTATAAAGAGAATACCCATACTTTTTCTGAGTGGAAAAGGAGTGAGTGAGTGAGTGAGTGAGTGAGTGAGTGAGTGAGTGAGTGAGTGAGTGAGTGAGTGAGTGAGTGAGTGAGTGAGTGAGTGAGTGAGTGAGTGAGTTGAAGGGCCTGTCGACAGCTAGGTCATTTGGGCCGTGGAAAAGGATATTTTGTCTCAACATTAGTGCTATGGCTAAATTAAGCTAACTGATATTGACACATTTAATTTTCTGTACTTACTTAATTAGTTGTGTTAATGTTATTACCTACATGGAGCTCTAAAAATATTATAGCATCATTGGAGAAAGAATATTGCATAGCTGACAAAAAAATGTGTCACTCAGAGAAGCAGGAAACAAAACTTTATGTGGATGTTACATCTTCATGCTCAAAATCTGAAAATCAACTTAAAAAGTGGACTTTTTTACTCCTTTATATAAAATACCCACACTTCAATTAATTGTGTTGTACTTGCATGATACTTCACTACATTTAAAGGGGAAACTGCCACGTCAAATTGCACAAAATATGGCAAAAATTGACCTTAATATCTCAGATTTTCTTGAACATTTTTTTTAGTCATTAAAGGGAGTATGTAGGTTCTGATTTCCCTATCTCTACCATGTTTCTCTAAAAGTATTTGAGCTAGGACAGTAAAATTATGCAAACAAATAGATCTAGGTATTGCTTCTTGTTGTTGGAGTTTTCAGAGTACTGATTTGAAAATCTTAATTTTGAAATAAAAGTATGTTAAGCAATTTCTTTTAACGGAATTGCTTCCAAGATTTTTAAAGATAGAAGCTTGCAAAATCCAACATTTGTGCAGCTTAACCATTTAAATTAATGTTGAAAATTTCAAGTAGCTACATGCAATAGTTTCAGGAAAGGGAGCATTTGTGTTGAAAAACGTTGTTTTGAGAAAACTGTTTGAAGTTTAACATACCCTTAATGTGCTCCAAGTCCACATTCTGGATCATCAAGGTTATTCTTATCCTCTATAGTCCTTTTAATGCCTCTTATGATCTCTTTACTAGTGATTTCAATGTCTAGATCTCCCTTTTTCATATGAATGTTGTTTAGTTCATAACATGCATTCTTCATGTTCACACCTGGGTCTATACCCAACTTCTTCAAAACCATAACTTATGTCCTTTATTAAAAGTTAAAAGTGCATCATAAACCCCTATAGTCAAATACTGTTTGTGGGACCCAAAATAGCAAATAGTTTCCTCAAGCCCTGCGAATTTTAAAGTTTGAATTAGATCATTTTCAGAGAATATATTTTAGTGAGAGGAGCATGGCAGTAGAGGTTGATGTGGCAGCAGTGGATATTTAATGGTATTTAAATGCCATTCTAGGACGTTTTGAGACAAAATAACGATGAGATATTGTTAAACAAGTTTCACATTATGAAAATTGGCAAAAAACAAAAACTCAAAATGTTTGACCAAAACACCTACATACTCCTCTGAAGGCACAGACTCCTGAATGGAAGGACTGGAGTTAAAATCCCACCATCCTACCCGACTGAGGTTTTTTCCAAGTTTTCCTCATCCTTATAACTGGCAAATGCCATGGGATATACAACACTTATGTCTGACACATTTTCTTCTCAAATGTCCTTTACCAGTTATCATTTTACTTTGTGCTATCAATGTGCATCACCTGGGTGCTGTATGCAGAACAGCAGGTGTGAAATGCCACTTATCAAAAAAGAATTCAGTTATGGGTCAATCCACATAAAACCGCATACCTGTAAATCACGACTTTTTCGTAAGAGGTTCAAATTCTTTTATGAATAATAGGCATCAAATAAGGAGACCCGTATTTTTTTATTTCCATATTTCTAAATTATTTGCTTAGTTATGGCTATTAGAAACTAAGCAATTTCTGCGTGCACCGTAATATAAAATCACTTATTACTCTAAGACCATATAGAGTTGAGAGTTGGGGTTTAGCGCACTGGAAAGGGTAAATACAACACTTTTAACAGCTTTCGATCAATCATTATTACACACAAATTTTGGACTGGTTTTTTTTTATGCTATATTTTGTAAAACCAAAAATAGAATTTAAATTGATGTGTTAAAAATCTAAAAAAAAAATATACACGTATTCCCTGACATTTTATCTATAAAATAAGACTTTAAAAACTATGGAGAGAGCGTAAGTGCATTTGCTACAATTTTTTTTCTGGAGGCCTGCAAGCGCTCACAGAGGACAGGAAGTAGTGATCCATTTGTACAGCTGGATTTGGCGTTCTTCGCTCCTGGAGGAAGCACGAGATGTAAAGCTTGAAAGCGAGTACTAAGCCAGGTGACTGCAGACAGCATGCGAATTGGTGTGTCAGTTTCATATGCTACTCATATAACTTCTTCTTACTAAGGCAGTACAGTCCATGTGGAAAAATGTCTCCACAATGCACCTTCTTTCTGATACTCCTGTAGCATCTGATATGCTCCTTTGAACTTTTGAATTTTTTTTAAAAAATCTGATGTAAACAGTTCTTTGCGTTTAGCTTCTTTCTTCATGTATGCCCATAAATTTGAAACAGTTTCTCTGCTCTGACTATGTAATGTTTTGGTCCGTAATGTTGAACAGGTGGCATAATTGATTTACGCTATGATCAATGTCTCACAAATTCACTATATTCACTCTTTATCATAAAGATCTATAGCTTCAACTGCACTCTGCTCTCAAAAGCACCTGTGAATTAGCAAAAACTTTCTCAGATCATGCAGACATCATTACCTTCCCCCTTCCTCACCATGTTGTGCATGGTTTCATTCACAGAATTATACAATATGAGCTGATGAAACAGACAAAAGCTATGGGTTCGTCTACAGGACTTCCAGTCAAGGTCAGGGGCCAAGAACAATGGGTCCAGCTGTGCTTTAAAATTACACTCCTTCATTCCTTCGTCAAAAACTGAAGCTTTAGTGAAACAATTTTCTTTTGAAGAAGGAGGTAGATGAGTAGAAATTTAAAGTATTGTGCTGTATGGAAACATTAGTTTAAAATGCATTTTTTAAAAACATTTTGAAGATGCTAATAGTGTACATATAATAGTGACAGCTAGCAGTGTTCTCCTTACTGTACTGTTGTAACGTGGAACCTCAAGCAATGAACAGTTGCCGCAATGGAAGGTGGCAATTGTGTGAGGTTAAGGTAGCCGTCACCGCTGCACTGATTTGTAAAGTTAATTACAACTGAACTATTAGATACTCTATTCTGATTTTTTCTGAGAATATTGAATGAACTTCGTTGTATTTTTAGTTGTTTTTTTTCTTCAGATTTTTAAATGGTCGAGTTTGTTTTATTATCTAACTTTAAAACTTTAATTGTATAAAATATAATATTAATAATAATTAATAAAATTTTCTAATAAATACCTCACAAAATACTGCAATTTATCTTTTATTTGAGCCAAATATCAAGTAATTTGGTTGATTTGATGCGAAAAAAAATGCTGTTGGTTCACGTTAGATCGCCATTTGTAGCGGAATATATGATGGTCACGTTGTGTCGCCCTTTGATGTGGAATGGATGTTGTTCGCTCCGGCTAGTTCAGCATGAAGTCTCTTTAATCCAGGGCATGCGTAGGTATGTTTTATAGATTACCCTAGAAGAACTTTTGTAGATTATTTATTTTTTTTACTCTTTTGACATTTTCGGGAGTTATGCCGACTTTCGATACTTATATATACTCGCAGAGGAATCGCACTCACGTGTGTACACCACAACGTCCACTACCGGTCTGGGGCGAGTGGTGACGCTTTCTGGCATACCCACGCTAGGAAAACGTTCTTTCCAATTTTAAATGTCATGACGTCATCCAAAAGAAAGCGTCGTATCCAAAATGCTATTTCATTCCTTTTCCCAATTTAGAAATGTCCCTTTCTATTATAACATGTTCTTTTTTGAATTCCAAATATATAGTTACCTTTTTATGATTAAACGATGTTTTCTTTATATTTTATTAAACATATCGCGCAACTTTTAAGGTTGGCAGACCTGAATTTTGACCGTGATTTCAAACTATGTGGTATGACGTCATGACTCGTTAATTTCAAACCAATAATGCGTTTATCCTACAAATTTAACGACTATTATTTACTCATATCTTGCTCACCTTACAACACTTCCTACTCTATTATCTACCTATGTTATTACTCAACATTTATCGCAAATCTCACATCCGGCAATTAAATTAAAACGTGTCTTTATCAAGCCCATTCAATTTGAAATCTAAATTTCTGTATCAGATTACAGTCGGAGGTATGATTGATCGAAGGGTGCGGAGTGCGCAATTTTTGAGACATTTAAAAATTAATATCTGTTTTCTTTTTTTTAAACCAAGAAACACAGGTCAAATGTATTTAGTTCCAAAACACCAAAAAAAATGTTCAAGAAAATCTGAGATATTAAGGTCAATTTTTGCCATATTTTGTGCAATTTGATGTGGAATGACTCTTATGCAGTTTTGCTTTAAATTGTCTTTTAATGGTTGAAAGAAAATAAATCGGATAGTGTAA
The DNA here is from genome assembly GCA_030765045.1 of Tenodera sinensis. Taxonomy (NCBI): domain Eukaryota; kingdom Metazoa; phylum Arthropoda; class Insecta; order Mantodea; family Mantidae; genus Tenodera; species Tenodera sinensis. The sequence goes on along the minus strand of CM060965.1, from coordinate 63,278,169 downwards.
CTTACACTTACAATTCCAAGGTTACAAAAGCTGACAAATATAAAACCCTTTAAATGTTGATTAGGTACATGGTATTAGTTCTTCAATGATATATTATAAGGTTTTCCAAAAGACACCTATGACAAAAACATAAAAACATATACTATAATAATATGTTTACATATATTATTATTATTTACATAGCTAATTTCATATATGTGGACAAACTTTCATTCATTTTAGTTTGCATATCAACTACAAGTAATTAAAAATCAATTACTCAGTATATGGACAACTATCATCTTATCTAAGAGTAATATTATTTTGACAAATGCACAATTAGCTTAGGTACTTTCTCAGACCAGATTGGTTATATGAAATCCCTGGCATCAAGAATTTTTTTCAGTTTGTATTAATATATTTAGTTAAAAGAAAAGGGTGCAAAAAACTCCATTTATTCTATTGCTTTTTGTCTTTCTGTTGTTACATCAGGGTTAAGGTTATGCTCTTCAGATATAATATAAAGGAACTAAGTGAAAATACTTGGATTCTCATATAATACCTATATTTTCTGAAACAATGATATAGGGAGATATGGTTATAATTTTTCTCCAGCAATTATCTTAATCAAGATTAAGGAATACCATTTGTTTTCAATAGTAGGAGTATGCCTTCCATGTTTTGTGATTTCCAGCAAAGTTACATACAGAGAGCAGTTTATTGTATTTGGTTCTTTCCAATCTACTCCTAACAGTAAACCAACATAAGTGGTAGCTTAAAATCTTACAACCAAGAAGGACTTTAATAGTTTAATTTAGGGTTTTGCTTAAACCACTACACAAAAACTGGTTTCAGCTTATTGAAACTGTTTGTCACATAACTTATGAAATTAATGTTGCTTAACAATTTTTGTTCTACTCTGGTATCTTTAATTGCCAATACCTAAACCATGAATTTACAGTCATGCCTTGGTATATCCAATATTTTCTTGCTTAAGACATTAATTTACTTAGAAATTTAAGATATAAATGGTACACAATAGAAAGGCTAGATAGCATCTGTTGAGCAAAAGCAAATTTTGTTGATTGGAGCTATTAGATGTACTTGCACCACAAAAGTATTGCACCAGATGCGCATGCTTGTGTTTTGCCTGGCATGTGCAGTGCGCCGCCCCATGTGAGACGCAAGGGATCAAGTATCGCATCCTGCAGTGCGTCTGGTATGGCACCAAGAAACCAGCGGGCAACGCCTGCAGAGATCAGCCTCGACCGTCAGTCATGAAGGTTTGCAAAGGCCCACCTTGCACCCACAGTAAGTCATCCCTATGTATTTGACCTGTATGAGAACATCCTTGCTGTGCACATTTGGTAGTACATAAAATATAAGCAGGTGAGAAAATACAATTTTTTTTTTCATTCAGCAGCATAGTTATTATCCATTTTAAATGTAAGATACTTTAATAAATGTATCCTTATTTAATACTTCTACTAATACCATTAGTTGGCAATTGACATCCACATTCTTCCTACAGTTGCTAGTAGTAAGAGCATTATTTCTAATTGTAAGTATAATGCAGAACACAACAAAATCAGGTTGAGTGGAATATTTTCTATTCTGCTGTTTACTTTCATCAAACCCACTGGCTTTAAGCCAAGTTAGACCCTTAATGGTACAGAAAATGGTTCCTACTTTTCATGAGTCAAATAACAGCTAACCTGCTTTAGCAAAATACGTTGCTGAATATTTTAACAGCCATGAACTAAATCAACCATTACCATTTTGTTATTAGATAATGATAGAAACTGTGTTAAAAGATGGTATCAACAGGGTTATCCATACCAAATCTTTATTGGAGTTTTGATACTCTCACTTTGTTTACATCAAGATGGAAATCAGAGGAACGCATAATAGAATACACATTCAATATATGAAAACTGCAGGTTAAATGCATCACTTTTATACTATATAATTACTTATAGGAATCTGCTGTGTGTATTGCGTTATTCACCTGTATTATTTGAACATCATATGTGAATTTCACACAGTCATGAAACTAAGGCTATTTCAGTAATGGTCAAGCTTGATTTTAAATATGCTTTAAATCCACTTTAAAGACGCTGCAAAACATGATGAATGTACTTAACCATTAGGAGTCAAATTTAGAGCATGTTTGCTTCACTTACTCTGTAATTTATACAGGACACATTTCAAAAACTTTCATTTCCATCATCAGCTGGAGGTTGACTAGCAATGCTGGTGTTGTCATTATGGTCTCTGGTGCATGACATAATGAATTTGAAATGCTGGCTCTGGACATCTATGCATCACTGTGTAGGATGAAAATCTTTTCCCATACAGCAAGTTCTAGAGGATTGTTTACTTCTTTCAATAATAGGAAATAGACACAAACTCCATATTACTAAAAGAAGTAAATCACCCTTTAGAACTCACTGTATGAGAGATTTTCATCCAAAAACATGAATTATAAACTTTAAAAGTCTGCCTCTGGATCCATATACTAAATTCATCATGCCATCTACTAGAGACCAAACTGAAGATGACGTCATTGCCGCCACTTGATTTATAGGTGATGATGAAAACAAACGCTTCTGAAAGATGTCCTGTATAGATTAACAAAGTAAGCAAAGCAAATGTGTCCCAAATTAGACTCTTAATGCTTAAGTACTGAATTTTTCTTTTCCTGTTAGAAAGCTTCCAAAAAATTAAATGATAAAAAATGCTAAAAGGTTCTAATATAGAGAGACACAGTAATAATTAGTACAAGGAGAAGAATACTGATAAAGTCATAACACCAGTTAACACACATTTTGGTGCCTCTAGTGTTTTACCTGCCCCTTTTAATAAACTGCCTCTTGTAAAAACTGTAATCTGCAGAGATGGTAAATGAATGAATCATGAAGTGATATTCATATTGTACCAGGGCAGGGTTGCCAACATTTAAAAGTAAAATTATCGTATCAGCCATTCAAAATTATAGATTTGGATTCAAAATTATCGTACATCATAAACCAAACGCTACAACAATAAAAATATCAGTATAATACTTATGAACATATAAGAGTAATGATGTTTATTATATCCACTTACAAGATTGATGACCTCAACAAATATTACAGCTTTAGCACTTATGTTTCTCGCACTATTCATCTGAACGTTCAGCTTCCTCAACCGTTGCAGCATTGCACCAATTTGTTGTCGAGATAAACCTTAACATCTTCTCGGTGACTTGCAGATTTTAAAATATACCACGTTCTTTCATAAGTTGAGACGACAAAATGAGTTCATTTACCGTATTAGTGCCAATCTATTTCTAACTTTGGTTTTTATTAAACCCAGTTTAGAAAAAAAACTCTTTCACAAGAAGTGCTTCTGTAGGGCAAGGAAACCACTGATAATGCAAAGGCCGCTAGTTTTTTGAAATCAGTATTTCCACCAAGGTGATATATGTTTAATAGCATTCCAGAAATTGTCCGGTTCAGGCATGTTCTTTATTCCATACGGAATAGCACGTATTCCGAGTTTTTTACATTGATCGTCAATTTTCTGAACAGTGCCTTCTTCTTTGAGATTATCAGACCTGGGCACACTGGCAATAAGAGGATAAAGGTAGCAGGCTTAGTAGCTATGGGGTGGAGACAGACAATGAGGACAAAAGTAGTGTTATTTGTAATTAGTTTCACTTCGCTGGAGTGACAAACCAGTGAAAATGATATTTCACCGATGTCGAACTATCATGCATTCAAATTATCGTACACCCCCATAATTATCGTACGGGTTGACAACCATCGTACAAACATTAAAATTAAAATTATTGTATGCCCCATAATTATCATACGAGTTGGCAACCATGTACCAGGGTCACATGAACAGAGAACTAGCCAAAATTTGTCTTGGAAAGATAAGGGAAAACCCTGCGTAAAAATACTTATACAGATAAGTGGCACAGATTTAATCTCAGGCCCCTCCAGGTTGAAAGGCAGACATGCTATCTCCACAAAATAGAAGTGGTTCCTATCACATACCGTGTTAGAGTAAGCACAAAACAAGGTGTCCCAAAAAAACACTGACAACACTTTGTTGTACAGGATGCAAACTCATCAGTTTTCAAGAAGGAACTCATGTCTGGAAATGCACGGTTTGGGTGTTGGAGAGTGTCGAAGTTTGAGAATGAACAGTTGTGACAACTTGTTAAGATTCATTTTGGTATCTTAATACAGAAGGTATGCAACCCTTTAGCCATCTGTGCACTGTGGATGAATGGATGAATGACCTGAGCCTAATAACATTCCTGCAATGGGCTACATTCCTCCATAGAGTGCCTGATACGTATCCCACTGTGTTGCTTGTGTAGTTTCCTGTACAGTAACATTTTAACAACAGTGCGACATGTATCAGTACACAGCTACAGAAATGGCTGACATAGCTCCAGCACACTTAGATGTAAATGTGCAGAATCACCTCAATGTCACATATCCAAATTGATGAATTGGTAGAGGTGGACCAGTTCCATGGCCAGCACAGTCACAAGATCTGACAAATCTCGACTATTTTCTGTGGTGTTGTATGAAGAGTATGGTGTATGGCACTTCTGTAACATAAATGGAGGACCTTGTTGCTTGAGTCTATGAATTAACTGAAAATCTTCAATGACAACTCCACATATTGGACATGTGTGTGAGGCTCAGTACCGCTGATGTAGGAGCCACACAGTTGGAACCTGTTTGTAAAGTTAGACAGCTTGATGTGCTACTCATGTTGGGTTTATTAACAAAGCATGTCCAAACCGCGCATTTACAGACAGGGGTTCCTTCATGAATACTGTACAGTTTGTCATCCCACACAACTTACTAAGTGTTATCTGTGTCTTTTTGGGACACTCTGTATGTCATTTTTCACTCTGGAGGCCCACACAAAATAGAATATTCACTCTAGTTTCTTTGCAGAATGATAAAAAAACACTATAAATTAAAAATGTAATATATATAATATGTTATCTTAAAGATATAGGTTTGTATTAGCAATTTAGTAGGTACTTAGACTGCCTGCGTAGCACAGTTGGTAGCACGCTTGCTTCTGGCGTGGAGGATCCGGGTTCGATCCCCGGTACCAGCATGGAGATTTTATCCCCTCTGGGAGGCCTGACACAGGGTGCACTCAGCTTTATCAGGTCCTGGGGGAACCAATTGAGGAGCTACTTGATGGAGAAGTAGTGGCCCCAGGTCGAGAAGACCACATAACTCGCCGGGAGGGTTCAGGGCACTGACCATATCCCACCCTCCAGTACTGCACCTCACCAATGATGCCTGTAGTGGGCAGAGGTGGGGGACACAATGGCTGGGCAGTAGGCCTTGGCCCTTCATGGGCTGTTGCCCCGGAGTTTAGTTAGTTAAGTGCCATTAGACAGATGCTATTTCACAAAAATTTTACTATTAATGGAGTGCAACTGGGCCTATCAGTTTCAGTATAACCTCAGTTATGCATTTTCAAAGGAAGACAGCTAAAATAATGTATAAATGAGAAGTGTAGAAGGTCCTTTTTTTATACAATAGAATCCTGATAACTCGACCTAATGTGGACTGAGAGGGTGTCAAGTTACTGAAATGTCTAGTTTCACAGAATAAGGGGTCTGTTATTCACAACTCATAACCTATTTTAAATTACATAAATATACAACAGTAACCAGAACAATTGCAGCCATCACTGCTGCCGCTGATAATTGTGGTAGTTGCAATCGAAAAGTTGTTCTAAAATAATATAAATTAGTAAGTGAAACTAAGTGTAATCCTACTCATAAATTTTAACCAGTATTCATACATTGTTAGTCATGCAAGTTTACAAATCTTCAGCGGAATTCATGAATTTATTGTGAAATAATCTCTTAATATATTTTGGACCATTATGCTATAATATATTGTTATGTATCATTCATTCAGTTTATTCATTTGCCACTGATCTGGAAATCACAATTGAATATTACTGTGGTGGTTGAAGAAAATAATTCCAAGCACAATGCAGTATGTTGTCAACTGTTACTGAATATTTTCTTGTCTGCAGTAACAATAATAATAGCGTTTTCCTGACAAATAGTTCTAAGAAAATGTAATGACAAGTTGCATGTAATGCAAAAATCTGATGAATAATCCATGAGGAAATATTTAATTAACTTTCTGTATATTAAATAAACATGACAGAGTGGGAGATATTAAAAACAATTAGCATAGAAAAAAGGCTAATGTATTACTTTCACATTACTTTCTCTGCCCACTCTTCTATAAATTACTGTCACTGAAGCTTATTTTTCTATCTACTTCTTGCTAATTGAGATAAACATTTGCAGAAAAAGATATTTACTGTTATATGGCTAATGAAAAGTGTATAAAAAATGGGAGGGTTAACAAATATCTAAATGGATCTCCATTATATGAATGGGAAAAGACGATCCATAGCATATACTATTTGAGGTAATGGAACAAAGTCCTGGGAAAAGTATTGAGCTGAAATGGAGTGCACAGGAGCTGTCATTGCACAGATGCTCAAAAAACATTCAATAATCTTGAGTAACCACAAAGTATATGCAAACTTATACTTCATTCTTTAAGAAACCCCCGACAGGAAAATGGACTTGACAATCCCCAGACAGAAAAACAAGAAACGAAATAGACTTCATACTCAGCAACAGCCTAGAAGACATCACAAATGTACATATAAGTGGTAAATGGACTCAAATTTGATTCAGATCATAGAATGATAAAGACAACTCTTGAGCCACATAAAAGGAAAAGACATGACAAATGACCATATGAACCCAAAGCTGAGAAAATAAATAAGGAATTATTCAAGATAGCATTAGAGAACAGAACTGAATAAGCAGAAAGAAACTCCAAAAATGACATGCAATAGCTTTACAACAAAATCCAGACATGTATTCTCCAATCTGCAGAGGAAGCCTCAAAAAGTGAATCTGGTATAAAAAACAAACACAAATTATCTGTAAATCAATACAATTAATAGAAGAGAGAAATACAGAAGCAACTGTGGCAAAGATATATATAGGGACAGAGGAATACTCTGAAACTGATAAGAGAACTAAGAGAGAAATTAGAAAGGACGTAAGGGAGTACAGCTTTAACCAAACAAGTGCATAATAGCTGAAACAAAATCACAGATTATACCAAAATCTACTAAAAGAGCAAAACAAGAACTAACAAATGGAAAGTTTTGGATGCTTGGTGCACAAGATACAAAAGGAAAAACAATGAGATGAAGATCAGAGTACTAGAGGCTTTCTACAAACAGCTATGAGGGTGTATAAAAAAGTAACAGGAATTTTTTTTTTTTCTGTTTAAACACGTGCTCGTCAAAATTCACCAATCATGGTAACAGAGAAGTCTGACCTTGACTGACGCTGGATAGACACCACACTGTTCTTGCGCTGTTCAGTTTGTCTGAGAGAGTCATTGTGTAAGCACGTGTTTCAGTGACTCAACATGGATTTCAAGTTAGAACAATGAGCGGCAGCTCAGTTTTGTGTTCTTCTGAAAAAATCTGGAACTGAAATGCTGCAAATGATACAGGAAGCATATGGAGACCAAGCTTTATGAAAAACATGTGTTTTTGAATGGCATAAAAAATTTCAAGATGGTGAAAAATGTCTTGAAGATGCTCCACGTTCAGAATAGCCCTTTGCTCAAAATCTAAGGCGAACCGCAACACCATTGATGTCCTGTTGCAAGAAGTCAAACGATTAACGATAGCGAAGATAGCAGACATTATGCACACTTCCTGTGGGTCAGTTGAAGACATAATTCATACTGATTTGGGCTACAGAAAAGTGGTGGAAAAATCACATACTCTCCATCCCTCTCTTTCTACAGTATGTTCGTAGATCGACGGGACAGCCCCATGGTGGCACTGAACAAGGCAAGGACTGGCATGTCCTCCACCAGAGTTGCACCTAAACAACCAGCAAGTCATGAGTATGGAACACTTAACTACTGTACTAACTTACATTAGGCTTACCTGCATCACAAAGGATGTTTAAACTGATGACCTTCATTGCAAACATATTCCTTATATCTCTGAAAACAATTCTGGTTTATTTGCAAAACTTCACATTGATGATTGCCTGTGTTTCTCTTGTAATTTTATCCTTCAATTCTTGTAATGTGTGCAAGTTTGATGATTGCACTTTATTCTTTAACATTGTATGGAGATAGGTCAGGGGAACAAGGTGTCCACAATCCTTGATTAAGTATACTGTCACCAGACACACTTCCCAATTCATGCATAGAATTTGTAGCAGTCAGTGCTATATCCTGCTGAATTATGAATTCCTTTATATGCTGATTCCTACTGAGACTAGCCACACAATCGTTAATTTCTTGTTGGTTGCAGAAGAAAAAAATATTTAAAATAGAATTTACATGTGAGAATCAGCTGTTGTGTCGTAAAATATGGGACTGATAATCACGACTTGCTGGTCATTTACGTATAACTCTGGTGGAAGGTGTGCCGGCCCTCACTCGGTCCAATGCCGCTGTGGGGAACTCCGACTGATCTATGAACACACTGTACTTGCTTTTGCTATCCACAATAATTCATTAGAACTGGCAGGCAATTAAAGTCATTCATAAATAATGACATCAGGGACCGAAATTGGCTAATGGTAGGTATGTCTAAGTAAATTCCACCACTTTATAAGGACTCAAATCTAAGATGTTTATGTAATGGTTGAATAATGTCTTTAAAGAAGTCTACTATAAATTTATCCATTACTAGCTATCACCCTGCCACTTCACTGGGCATTAATTTAACCCATAAATCAATGACTAAATATTTAACAACAGAAGAGAACCTCCCCCCTTCAATCCTTAAAACTCATAGTAGTTTCCTAGAAAAGGTAACACAGATTAAATCCAAATTGAACATTCCTAACACCAGAGAAAATCTACTTATTAGAGAAAATCCATTGGAATTATTGCAACCTACCTTCAATTTGGAATTAATAGAGGAAATAAGTAAATCAGACACACCAAAAGAAATACAAAAACTTCTAGCTCTGGAAACAATCAATACTAGGTATCCCACAGAAGAATGGCTGCACATATATACTGATGGATCCTCGAAGGAAAACCTTACTGGAGCTGGAGTTACATGTTCACATTTTTCCTTTTATCATTCTGTTGGCAGAGACACAACAAATTATGATGGAGAAATAGAGGCTATATACATTGCTCTCCGACAATTATTAAATCTTCCCTTAAATAAATTTAACAAGGCAGTAATTCTTTCGGATTCTAAAGCTGCAATTCAGGGAATATGTTCAAATACTACAAAGAAGTCAACAAAAATTAGAGAATGCTACAAAATGTTAACACAACTCCAAAAAGTTAATAAGGCTGTTCATCTCCAATGGATTCCAGCACACTGTGGAGTCATGGGGAACGAAGCTGCAGACTCACTTGCAAAGAAAGCCACAACAATAACACAAAAGTCTAAATTCAATTTCTCATATTCCTCAATAAAACGCTTGATCATTAAAAATTTTTGTCATTCATACCTACAAGAAATAGAAACAAATGCCAAAGATAAAAAATGGATTACACTACTTTCCAATCCAGATATAATCCCCCAGAGACCAAGGAAAACAGCTGTTGCAGCCTTCCGACTATTGACAAATCATGACTGCTTGGCAAGTCATCTCTACAGAATAGGTATCTCAGCCTCACCGATATGTGTCCTGTGTAACGATCCAGCAGAAATGAATGAAGAACACTTGAAGACCTGTGAAGCATTAAGATCAGAAGAAACTACAGTTCAAAAGTATTGGAAAGCACGAATGCTAATGGCTTCATTGCCAGATGCAAGGCACTAGAAAACAACAACAACAACAACAACAATATTTAACAAGCATGATTACAGAAAAAATGACAAAAGGTCTAAGGAATCCAAAAAATAAGTAGCCTAGAACCATCTGCAAACGTTTTCGCTTTGAATGGTCATAGTCCCATGTTGATTTATTCAGTAGTTTTTGCGAGTGTGAGTGTCAAAGAAAATTCACCTTCATTATATGAGTATAGATATAGTGGCGTGCTGGTCAGTTAATGGGGTTATTAGCTTAGTAGACTTATAAGATGCATATAAAATTATTGTTATGAGATACATTATTGACTCTTTCTTTCTAATTTCTTGTTATGTTAACCTAAATACATGTAATTCAAGTATTTGCACCTACTCTCTCACTCACTGGAATTCAAGTATTTGCAGCTGTCTCATACTGTAAAAATATTAAATATTTTCTACTGTAGAGTTTTTCTTTCTTTCTTTCTTTTTTTAAAAAAAAAATAAGAAGCAATATCCATGCAACTGCAGTGAAATTAACCCTGTCAGCTTTCAAGTGTATCATTACATCGACTGATTTATTCGGGCCCTCCCCTTCCTTTACCATAGGCACATTTGGCTGGAGTTCCTGGGATTCGAACTCACAACATTTGGCTTTTAAATAGATGGCCAGTCCATTGCATATTACTATAATCAACACAACTATATGAATTGCTTCGGCTAAGGTGCCTCAAGAAGGGACATGAAAACTGGTTTAGGGATTAGAGGAAGAATGGCATATGTAGCAAGATAACTTTAATATAGAAAAAATTACAAATGGTCTGTGGAATCCAAAAAATAGGTAGCCTAAAACCATCTATGAACATTTCCGCTTCAAATGGTCATAGAACCATATTGATACAGTCAGTAGTTTTTGCATATTGCACCTCAAAAAAAAAAGTCATTTTCATTATATCTGTATAGATCAGGCATGGGGAATAGGGGTGATAGGGATGCCATCGAGTATTTACCCCCTCCACTTACTGACACAATTTGAAGGACTGGCTGGTTCTGTGAGGTAGATAGACAATAGTAGGAGGCGTGGCCTGGTAGCTAACTGCTGTGAGGCAATGGAAGGGGTTAAAAGTATGATGTAGGGGAAGTAACTCATTGAGCCAATTTTCCCCATCTATGGTATAGATTAATCACAAATTACAAATTATTCATCTGTTAGACTACATAGGTTGCCAAAATAATTCTTAAATTCCCATTAGTGCACCAAACTTGAGCTCTTAGTACACATGTTCATTAAAAATAAAAACACTAGGTATTTAAGAGGTGGAATCAGGACTGAAAAATTCAATGCCATAGTCGGGATTTGAACCACGGATCTTCCGCTCATCGAGTAAGTTTGTTGGCATAAATAAATAACACTAGGTATTTGTTTTGTTCATTATCATCATGTGCTGGTTTGTTCAACAGTAGTGTTTGTTACATGGTCTGAGAGTCAGAACTATGGAATTAGCTAAAGGACATGTAATCCGATTTTCAATAATTGCTATATACCATGAGAACAAAAAGCATATGAACTGGCTGTGCAGTGTTGTCTGCATCCTTGGTGCTCATTGCCATATGCCATTATCACAGAAAGGCACGGATGAAACCATACACTATTTTTAAAACTGCTTTTAAAGGCTTTATTTACCAACTTTATGAATGGAGATGCTGAAAGTCATCACTGTTAATGTCCATATATTTTTGACACCCCTTTAAGAAACTATCCATCATTCGCTGTAGCTCATGTTGAGAAATGCTGGCAATTTTCTGGTGGATATTTTATTTGAATTCTTCCAGGGTGTGTCGGTTTGTCTTGTACACTATGTTATCCCAGAGATAGAAGTCACTTACTGGAGCTCTGAGAAACCTTTCTGCACTAATGGTGCACTATACACCATTTTTTTAACCATGAAGGATTTCTTCATGAACAGTATTAGGTTTTGAGTTATAGGGCCAATATTTTTCGAGTCAACAGTTGAGCCCATACATGCATAAATACAATTTTGCCCCTTTCTTTGGAGAATTAACAGACAGGAAGCAGGATTTTACCTTTTTTCAAAAAGGCTCTGCAACAGCTCATATGGCCAATCTTTCAATGAGAGCAACAGAAAGTGCGTTTCAGGACAGAATTATTAATCGAAATTTATGGCCCCTTTGATCCATTGATCTAACCCCATGTGATTTCTATCTCTGGGGTAACTTAAAACATAAAGTGTACAGTACAAACCAATACACCCTGGAAGAATTAAAACAAAATTCCACCAGGAAATTGCCAGCATTTCTCAACATGAACAACAGTGAGTTATGGATGGTTTTGTAAAGAGGTGTCAAAATGTATGGACAATGATGGTGGCCAGTTTTAGCATCGCCCTACATCAAGTTGGTAAGTAAAGCCTTTAAAAGTATGGGAGGTAGAACTGGAACTTAAAAATTCAATGCCACTACTGGGATTTGAACCACAGACCTTCCACTTACCGGGCGGCTGCTCTACCACTGAGCTATTGTGACAAACTGCCAGAATGGCATTAAATTCTCAAACCAGTTCGAATTTCTCCTGGTAAACCACAAAGGCAGTCTCACATCAGAGACAAATTACCCCAATGGTGACTTACTACTGTAAGTACTTTATATCCCAGGATTAAATAACCTTCAGATGGTAATTATTATTGATTTTTTGCCAACAAACTTACTGTTGGTGTTTTTAAACACACAAGCCGTGTGTGGGCAAAGTTTGGGAGGTAGAACTGGAACTTAAAAATTCAATGCCACTACTGGGATTTGAACCACAGACCTTCCACTTACCGGGCGGCTGCTCTACCACTGAGCTATTGTGACAAACTGCCAGAATGGCATTAAATTCTCAAACCAGTTCGAATTTCTCCTGGTAAACCACAAAGGCAGTCTCACATCAGAGACAAATTACCCCAATGGTGACTTACTATTGTAAGTACTTTATATCCCAGGATTAAATAACCTTCAGATGGTAATTATTATTTATTTATGACAACAAACTTACTGTTGGTGTTTTTAAACACACAAGCCGTGTGTGGGCAAAGTTTGGGAGGTAGAACTGGAACTTAAAAATTCAATGCCACTACTGGGATTTGAACCACAGACCTTCCACTTACCGGGCGGCTGCTCTACCATTGAGCTATTGTGACAAACTGCCAGAATGGCATTAAATTCTCAAACCAGTTCGTATTTTTATTTAAAAGTAGTTTTAAAAATGTTGCACAGTTTCAACCGTACCTTTCTATGACAGCAGCAGATGGCAACAAGCACCAAGGATGCAGAAAAGCAAAACACTGCGCAGGTGGTGTGCAAGTTTTTTGTTCTCCCATTACACTGAAAGAAATATTCTAAAAGTGGATGCTTTGCATCCATAAAAATAAAATCATTTTTCATGTATGGCGGTAATTTGGGAAGGAGAATTTTCTTAGTACCAAATTCAAAATTGGCAGTTTTACAAAAGGTTTTGAATGTGCGTGCAACATATATATATATATATATATATATATATATATATAGGTAATCTGTTATTCTCTATTGACATATATAAAATTAAGAAATGGGATATCAGGGCACTGGGTGGTAACAATATATTTTGTGTTTTAGTGATCTAGATTTAAAGACTCCTTGATATTACAATTGAGAATCTTAGTTACATTACTGTGTGAAAGTTCCCATGTAATTTAACTTTTAAATTAAAAACTATTCTTTGCATAGAAAAAAATTAAGCAGAAAATAAATAAATAAAAAATAAAACAAAATATATGAGAATGATAATTGCATAGTTAAGACATATCTTGTTTATAATATTTTACTTTGTACTTCATCTTTCAGTAATTTCTAGTGAAGAAGTTAGTTTCTGTAGTGTAGAAAATAAATTTGCTACATGAATAGTTTGCTTCCTTTCTTTTCTGTTTGTTCACAGTGTCAGAATGTAAAGATCAATCCAAGTACTGCCAAAACGTGAAGGCAATGAATATGTGTAGAGTGCATCGATATCAGTATCAGTGCTGCCAGTCCTGTCGGAACAAAGGATAGAGAGATGTACGAAGTGATCATCCATTCCTGGAAGAACTAACTTGTTTGTTTTCATGCAGCAATATTTGAATATCATCAAGTAATCATATTTTTCTTTTATTTATTTTTCTGGGTTGAAATGTTTTCTAAGTAGATAATGTACACTTGAAAGAAAAAAAGAGAGATAAAAACAGTATTGACTTGGTCACATTGTGCTAAGCATAGTACATAATATGTAACTCAGCATTTTGGGGTAGCCCAATGTTGAATGGTGCTAAGGCAGAAACATGTGAACATTATCCTTAGTGAACTGTGATTGATAAAAATGTTGGTAAGTGCACTGCATTTATGCTCAGTTCATGATGAAACAAACATTAAGAAGAGGACACAAAAGATGGAGAAGAAATATGTTGCGAGTGTAAGTTGACTGTGGAACTTTCCACTTTTAAGGAAAAACCATTATGTATTACTTGGAGCATTCCATAACACTTTCTTATACTGAGGGCTTTAAAGCTGTGAGATGATGTCCAATGTCAAAATATATCTTAACTTAATGAACAGTAATAGGTAAAAAAAATTGCAATTCATTCTTACATATTATATATGTCTGCCATCTGTATGACCATCATAAATGTGGTCATATTTGTAATACCATTGGATCCTGCCGCAAGAACTCAAGTGTGTGGGGTGAATAATGTGAAGACTGAAGAAAACTGGGAAAAAGAAGAGGAAGAAGTGCTTTTTTCCCCTTAAAAGTCCCTTTTCCTACATTGTTTTGTAAACTAAAAGCTCTCTTTAATTTTTAAACATGAACATTGTTTTCCTTGTTGCTTGGATATTTGAAACATTGTCCCTTAAGAATCCTCTATTTCTGCCCAATAGTCCAAAGTGAGTGGTGAGGGAAGTGGTGGGAACACAGTATTATTTGATGCTAATATTGCATTCCAAGGTGATTTCAAAAAGTGGTTGAAAGTATGTACATTACTGGGCTTAATAGTGTCTACAGCAGTGTCAATATATTCAGTGTCCATAGAGGCGCATACAGCTGGTATTTCTTTGTTCACCCATGAATCTAATTATGGCTATGCTAAGGCCATCAGAAAAGCTATGCAATAAGATGTGTACAAACTGTGTAGCTTTTAATTTTCTCAGATATAAAAGGTATAACAAATTACCATCAGTGACTGTAAATATACTACTGCCTGTACTGAGCATTCATTTTTGTATCAAAAATGAGAAATAGTGCTATCTGTAGCTAATTATTTATTTGCTCATGTTATAACTCAGATAAAGATAGTATCCCACAATCCCCACAAAAGTTTTGCTCAATCATAATTTAGAAGCAAAATTTACTACAAATACCAAGAGGACTCACTTTTTAATTTTATTTTGATAGATAAATATTTCAGTAATTTAGTAAAAAACTTTTCTTGGAATATCAAGCTTCATTTCTGCAGAAATTTTAAATATAGCTAGCCTAAAATACTTGCAGATATATATAGTACATTTTTATTGAAAATGATAATAAAAACAGATCTTACTGCCACATTCATACTAATGAAGGTAATCATAAATTTAACCAAACATATTTAAGCAACCATTAATTGCTGTGCAGTGGCAATAAGACACTTAATTTCTCTTTGCACTGAAATTACCTAATGACCTGGTGTAAGAAAAAGCATAAAACAGATGTTGTTAGGCCACCTTTCACATTAAATTTTCACAAAGTGCACATTATTCAAAACTTTGCATTTTAATAGCTGTTTTGCACTTCACAAGGAATCAAAATGCAATTCGTTTTAGATTTGTACTCATTATTTAATTCATTTTAATGATTTTATTGTGTAATTAAGGGTTAGGAAATTAAAGCTATAGAACAAGAGGGAAGTTTCAAAAGTTTGCAACCAATTTTCCACCATGATTTATCCTGTTTCATTAAGATTTTATGTAAGAATACAGAAGCTGCACAGGATATATAAATAAGTCTAATTTAATGATTTAATGTCATAACCTTAACCTTAAAGTCTCAAAAATAAACAATTTAGAAGACAGGATACTACTCTTTGTTTGGCATTTCCTGAGAAAGGAAGGAATGAAGAGAAAACCTAGTAAAGAAAAACTGCCAGTGAGTCTGCCCAGCGATTCATTTCGCTTCAAATAAACATTGAGTTATTCATATTTACCTCCAGGTTGTTTGTTCCCCAAAATCGGGAATTTCCTTGTATACATATAAAAGACAACATAAGCATTTAATGAAATTCAATGTTTATATGTTCAAACATTAAGCTGTTATGAAAAATGATTATGGAATACCCATAACTAATCATTTTATAATGGCATTACATTTCTAGTCATTTTATACATATTTCCGCTCCTTCTCAAGTTTTTTAACTCCACCTTTTCACAGCATCTAAACAAAACAATTTAAATAAAAAGGTGATACTATGAATAAATAAGAAAAAAATATTTTGATGATCAAGCTTTGTGGCATGGAAATGCAGTTAATGTCATTGTTCATATCTATTGCGACTGTACTCTACCACACATGTTTTAAATTGTGCTTTGTTTTCTGTAATTATTGAATTTGTAGTTAGTTTGTAGGCATGTACAGAGGAACTAAATAGAGACTACTGTATTTTCTATGGCATAAAATTAATCTCAGAACTGTGATTGCTCTTTGCAGATGTTACTGTAACATTGGTTAAGAAAACAATATTACATGTATTGATATATATCATGGGATCATTTGTTAACTTTGAGTTTAAAGAAAACAGTCTGCATTAGCAGCCCTGGAGCTAAGAAACAATAACAAGATAAGCAATACCTACTGTGAATTTTGTAAAGGATGTTGATTTATTTAAACATGATCTTGGATTATGGGCTTTTACTGAAAATATGATTTAACCTTAATTTAAGCAGATTGCTTCAAGACGAGCAGAAAAATGTTTGGGATTTATATATTAGAGATTGTTTTCCTTTAAATGATGTGGAGACTTTATCCACAATAGGAAATCTCAGTAGAAAACTACAGTTCTTTCATACTGGCATATTTCTATCCATTTGTTTGTCTATTTCTCTCTCTCTCTCTCACCACCCACATAGCCCATCATCTAAGCCTAATAAAAACCATGCATTTGCTGTTAGCAACTAAGAAGAATAATAACAACTAAAGAAAGGAAATAATTTTATTTCATAAAAGTATGATGACTGAAAACAGTGATTCAGTTTTAGTATATTATATAAAGTGAACAGAGTTGTATGTTAACAGCACCTCCTTTGTTATTGTTTTTTTAAAGGAAAAACTAAAGGACAGGTAAAACAATATGGCATTGATCAATCATATGATTATAGTACTGGGTTTAATTTACTAAAGACAGTGCTTTGTTAAAAAATGCAGAATATTATTATTTATGTTAAATGTACATATTGTAGTATATTGCATTATAGGGCAGTTGTAAATATGAATAATATATTTATGAACCAATGAATGCCTTTTCAATTTTTTTGTTTGTTCTGAAAACAGCAACTTAATTGGTTTATCCTAAAGTTAAGTAATTTTTCTCTTCACATCAGTAAATTGATTCACATTTTTGACCTCCCAACATTAAAATTGGAGATACAGAAAATCTGTCACTTGCAAAATCATAAATAAATTAAAAATAGCAAAAAGCTGTATAATTATTAAAATTTGGTGAAGTAAGTCATTCAATCCTGAATTATGAGCCTCAGAAAATATAATTTAATATGTTGTTGTTAGCTAATGCTGGATTTCTGACAATGAAGTCATTAATCCTCTTGCTCTCCAATATTTTTCACTGATGGATGGGGCACTAGAAGTGGCCGGGCATATTTGAAGGTGGTCTCGATCCATTTCCTCTTGCAGATCACATAGAGGGCAGAGTGGTGAAGAACATATCCCAATTCTGTTTAAATGTTTTGCCAGACAATCATGTCCTGTAATCAACCTGAAGGTTGCAACTGCTGTTTTTCGAGGATACTCAGGAATTACAAGTATATAATTTAATATAAAAACTTCTATCTTGGGAAACAATAACAACAAAAAACTAAATAAAGAAAAGAAGATGCAACACTGTCAATAGCTGTATACAATTTACCCCACCTCTCAAGAAAAGGAAAAGAATTTCTGACATGTTACACTCACATGACTTTCTCCTTCTCCACTCATTTTTTCTACAAACTATTCGAATAAAAGTGTCTTCTTTGTAAGTTTTGCCAAAAGAGTTAAATCTTCATTGCACATTTACACATTGCGTGGGTATAAGCAGAGTACAATAAACTAAAATGTTAGTCAAGTCTTTTAAAATGGGGTAACTATATGATGACTTTGAATTTTCATTCTCTATACATGACCAAGAGAAAAAGAAAAGAAAAAACTATAAAGGATTAAAATTTGGCATTGAAAGAATTAGTGAGATATGGGCACCGGCTTGCCTTTCTAGTACAATATCTAGGACATCAGGCGTTTGGTTTGCTTGAAACGAGACATACGTTGTTTCTGTGGGAGCCTGTATTATATAACTGGGTCTGTTTTCGTGACATAATAGTGTCTGTCCTGCCGTGTTCATATTGGTTGAATTCTAGAGTGGGTGTTTGGCATTGAGGTCCCCTGCTGTTATAACACTTTAAACTGCAGGAGCGAGTCAGTGTTTACTGTTACTATATTGCCTGGTGGATTGTAGGCTGAAATAATAATTAAGTGGTTTTTGTTAATTGCAGTAGCTACCGCTGTTGCCTTGAGTCTATGGAGGGGTGGAACTGGAACTTGATAGTGGGCAGAGTCCCTGCACACAGCTATGGCAGTGCCGCCACCATGCCTGTCTCTGTCATTTCTGTAAAGGTTGTAACCGGGTAAGTTCAGTCTGTCTCGTGGGATTAAGTGAGTTTCTATGAGAAAGACTATTGGTACGTCACACAAAATTCAGATTTCTGCCCTGAGGACACAATAATACACCAATTTTGCTTCTTTCGATTCACAAGAAGAGCAACAAGAGAGGGTGTGGAATTATACTAAACAAAGAAGAAAACAAGAAACACGCTGATACGGAGTCCAGAAGATTGTAAACACACATACACACACAACCGGGCAAGAATCTAAAATAATCACAACAGACAACATAGAAGAAACTACGGACAAGAAAACCAGACTAACAAGGAGCAATAATAACAAAATCATAGTAGGAACATTGAACGTACAAACGTTGAGAACCAGAGAGAGAGCAGAATAGCTATAAAATGCACTAAAAGAAAGAAATATTGTCTCAATCTTCTTGGCGAAGGTTTAGATTGAGACCACGCCACTGATGATATTTACCGCAGATGTGGACGAAACGTCTGGACATCATAATACCAGCAGACCACGACTTATCAGCCTGGAAGAATCCACTATTCATTATTCTAACTCCAGCCGTAAAAGCTTATTTCTCGTGGTCCAAATAAATTTGGGTTTGTAGGTACCATGGAACAAATGACAGATGTATGTTTCTTTATTTCTCTTGAGATTTGAATTAACTATACATTGGGAATAAAAATTGTGGAGAAGCTTGTCCCTCATTTCACACAAGTAACAGAAATAATTATTAAATAACATATTTTATTTCTTTAGGTAACAACTTCAGTTGGATTTCATCATGTACAGAATAAATCACAATAATCAACATATTACATAACTGTAAATGAATAGTTGAGCGTGTTATGCAGGTACTTCGTAAACAAGTGCAAATCTAAAAATGACATTCATGTATATACATTAAAGCTGTAACAATTTGGCAAAACATTCACTGAAGTTCGCACTAAACTTATCATGTTGATCTCGCATTCAGAAGATCTTTACAGTAACAGTACATCTTAAGAATGGCATGGTTGATGCAGGAACTCTGCTCTTGATAACTGTTGATACGACTAATGCTTCCAAGCACCTTAAACTTGGATACATTGCCTCTGACTGTAGCCTCGAAAAGGGCTCCTCCTGGTGAGGTTTCAATCATCACCACGTAATCTTTGTACTTATTTGGAATATAAATTATTTTACCTCGTACTTTAACAATGTGGTTGATAGTTAAATTAGCACACACATTAGTGTAATCTCTTATTTTCCACCGAATTTCTTCCAACATGTGTTTCGCAGCCTTCTGAGCACGTTTGTCTTTGGTAGACAGTGTTTCATATTGAGTACACGTACACCAAGCGGGAGAAATACCAGCTTCTTCACACGATCTGACTCTTGGAACTTCTTCAAACAGACTTAAACATTTTGGACAAAACTTAGGAGTAATGCGCTCATCACTCTTAGTTGTGGTCTGTGTAGGATCACTAGTGCGCAGTATATCCAGAAGTGTTGCGTGAAGATCATAGGGAGAAGTAAGACGATTACTGTTTAGATTTAGGTTCTTTAAAATTCTTGGGTATTCCTTTCTATACCACTCTGGTATCCAAATATAATGGAAAGGTAACCTCTCCTCAAGCCATCCAACATAAGTTTCACGGATTTTTCCAACTCGCAGTCCATGGTCACTGAAAAAGAACACGATGGTGTTGTTGAGAAGACCAACTTCTGGAAGTTCCTCGGCGAAGAAGTGATGGAAACGGTAGTCTAATGCAGATGGCAAGTTAAGAGTATTGTGACTGAAACTATTACTCCAGTGAAAGGCGAAGAAGGAACTGTAGGGTGTAACTTTGGCATAAAGTTCTGCGGTATATTGCAGGATGATATCAATTGAGAGGGTTGGCCCCAAGCAGATGTTCAGTCCATCAACTTTCTTGATTTTAAGATTTTCTTGTGCACCTAACATCAAGGGTCTGAGGTAGAGATCGGTAGGCTGCCTTCGGAAGCCTTTCAAGTTACAGTTGAATGTATTAAAGATTGGCATATCTTCACCAAAAGAAGTCACATAGCCCTGCCTGGAAAAGTCATTCCAAATGAACGGGCAGTCTTGTACATAATCGATAAGATAATGTGGCCAGCATACATTCTTCAGCTAAAACATAATGCACAATAAAACCATCTTAGGTATATAAGTATTTGCCTTAACATCCAGAGAGTTATCAAACTTTAATGCTATGAGTGCCCTGGAACTAAACATTATTTCCAAAGCATTGTAGAAATTCTGTATAAAACAATAGCAAACATCATATTGTTATCTTATACTTTATAATGCTATATGCACCTTATATCCCAAAGTGCAGCCTTTGCTTTTTTAATATCAGTCATGGTAAACTTTTGTTTGCACAGAACCAAATATGCTATGGTTCATATTTGAATATTTAGCCACATTTTTCTCTGAATGTTTCCAGAAATATTTAGTATTTAACATTTAAGAGCTGCTACAGTTTTTACAGTTCACTAAAACTCATAAATTAAAATGCAGCTACTAACATCTAAAGTTAAGGAAAACTCAATTTAGTTATATAAATAAGTATTTTTTAATATCTAACAATATAAAGTCGAAGCAAACACTTTATCAGATTGTTTGTAGCCATGGTAGGTTATTTTTCCGAAAACATTGAATACATCAATATAATTACCTTTTAGCCA
This sequence comes from Tenodera sinensis, assembly GCA_030765045.1. Taxonomy (NCBI): domain Eukaryota; kingdom Metazoa; phylum Arthropoda; class Insecta; order Mantodea; family Mantidae; genus Tenodera; species Tenodera sinensis. Next base: position 63,256,715 of record CM060965.1, on the reverse strand, counting down.
TTCTTTAAAGGTTTGCTCGCACGTGTTTAAGAAAACCACTTGTACTCGATCTTGCTTTCATTTTGTATGCCAATGCTACAGTGGGGCATGTGGTATTCAAAACAAGAGAACTCGATGTTCTGCAATTGGCAATAAAATATAAAGTGTGTTATTGCAGTATGTTACATTACATTATATTCTATATTATAACAATTTGAGTGGTTTATTGAACGCAAGTAAAGCAAGAAGCTAAATAAGCCATGGTACTATATTTTGGAAGTATGCGAGAGTATTAAAACGCACCAGCCAATGAGGTTCATCTCCGCCATGTGCTTCTGCTTACATCTACTTTATGTTTACAGTAAATAGATTATAGCGTATTTCATTCATAGTGTTTGAGCTATCCTTGAAAAAAATAGGGAAAATGTTTCCATTTAAACTATAGTTTGAGATGGTATTTTCTTAAAACCTTTGCCTGGTATGACTAAACCTGTGTGACTCAAAAACAAAATGGTTATTTCTCTGGCTTTCCATTTCGGGTTATGCTGTTCACTGACACACTGTATATATCTTACATAATACAAAATTGGATCCTTTAAATATCCTTAGTTATACTAAAGTAATTGGTTACTTCGCTTCTTTAAAAAGTGTTTGCTCTTTAAATGCTTAAAAGTCTGAAAACATGAAATTAATAAAAAGCAAAACAAATTATTGAGAGAGTAAAAGCTTCACTTAGGTATCTTAGTATTTGCTGCAAGTTCCTGAAAAATTATGCAGACTATAGGTTCATAACTCCATCGTATCTTCAGCACTCTTGTTTATAACAGTTACTATAGCTACCTACGCTCAATTACTTAATATTTCAATATATTACCCACCTATGAAAACAAAGTAGACATGTTAATACAATTGATCGGTGGCATTTGGAGGGTAATACATAAAAATATTAAGTGATTGAGTGTTTGCAGCTACGGTAACTGTTATAAACAAGAGCACCAAAGATATGATGGAGACATCATGAAACTATAGTCTGCGTAATTTTTCAAGAACTTGCAGCGAATTGAAGCAGGGCTTTAGCATTGGATAAAGAACATAAATATTGCAAATTCGCTATTGTATTCATTACATTTTTAAAAAATTATTGTATTGATGACAGTGATAAAAATTACATCTTCACCCTGAGTTCTCATGCAGCCAAAACCCAGTTACATTAATTATTCCATCTTGTAATGATAAAGTAGCCAGTTCAATGAAACACCGCTCTGTAAACACACAAGTGCATTGAGGTCACTTTCTCACAACGCCGTTCAACATAAATATGCTGGAGCCTACAGTATTAATGTGATCAGTGAAAACGTCTAGGGAACAGCCTTGAAATACTAACATAAGTTTAGGTTTTAGTCTTTAAAGAATTTGTTTTATTTTAGATTTGTGATACTTCACTGTTAACAGCTTCAGTTTTTCATTGAAGAAAAGTTAATACTATACGAAATTAAAATAAGACGTGAAAGTTGGGCTCATTGTTGGGATACATCGTAATTTAAGTTGCCTATGGTTGTAAGTGCCAGAAGGGCTAAACACTGAAATTTTATTAGGTAAAAGAAACTAACTGTACCATAATTTGAATTTGCTTATGGTGCATTAAACCAATATTGTAAACCTTTTAATCATTATACATTTTTGAAATTCACGAAAACTTGAAATTCCATAAACATATAGAAAATTTGTAAGTAAATTGTTTTAACCACACAGCAGAAAAAAAGCCTGTTACATAAGGTGGTGCTATTCCAGAGTCTCATCAATGATTCCTAATGTTTCATCTATGCTTATAAAGGTATTTAATAGCAATTACAAAACTTAGAGTTAGATTGCAACATAGGTCGTGTCACGCTTCCTTTCTGAAATTTGTGTTTGTGATTTTCCTTCAGTCAATAAGATTATCAATTGTTTTGCAATTTAGGTTCCCAACTTATTTTGACATTTATTTCATTATTACATCCTTCACCATATCACACATTCTAATATTTCAAGCATATGGCATTTTAATCAATATCATTTCATACTTTCTTAAATAATAGAAAAACGAACACTTGAATTGAGGGGCAGCTTGGAGATAAACACCAGAAAAAAGAAAAGAATAAAAAATACATATTTTTCCAAGAATACTTTTCTTAGGTTCAGAGAACTTCCAAACGTTTCTCTACTTCTATCTACTGTTGTTAAAAGGTAGAAAAATGATTTCACTGCGAATATCCACAGGGCAGAGGTGTCTTGCAAGTTGAATTACCACAAGCTAAAGCTAATTTTTCCCCATAACATGGCAATAAAGTATTCACAGCTGCCTTCGGAAATTTTCTGCATATTCTTTGGTGATGCATTCTCATTCATCTAAAAGGGATATCAAACAATACAATTCAAATAAAAACAATGTTCTATGAAGTTCCTCAAGGCAGTCTGTTAGGCCCATTTCTTTATACAACAAATACATCAGATTTCCTTCGGCATGCTCCATTAATATTTCACATTTTGTAGAAGATATTGCAATTCTTAGTAAAAACAGTTGTGAAGCACTAGCTTAAAATCTAATTCCTTCACTATCGAAATCAATAGGTGGTGTTCTCAATGGTGAGTTTGAATCCAAGGAAATCACAAGTCTAATTTCATATATAAAAAGCAGACAACGCATTAACCCCTAACTCTTGGAGAAGTCTTCGTATCCATCTCTCATTCAGTTCATTACCTGGATCTCATATTTAAGAATCAAGTATCGTATTCAGCAGATTAATGGGAGTCGAAATGTTAAGTTTTCAATGTTAAAGTTGTCTCAATAACTATTTAAGATGAGCTAAATTTTTAAGGTATGTTTAGCAATACATGTACCTTACAATTGATTGATGAAAACTATAATACTTCTATTTATTATAAGGAAATGTAAGATTTTTATAATAAAGCACTTAAAATTTTATGGACAAATTTGAAGAAATTACAAACCCATATGCATAAAACGTTTTCGTTAAAATAAAGCTGGTTTAGATGCAAATATGTGGTGAAAATGTCAGCTCTTAGTGTGAAGTAGTTTCTGAGATAATGGGGAATTTGTATAGAAACTTTTAGTTCCTCAGAAATTGCTTTCAAACAAAATTAAAAAAAAAAGAAGGAAAAAAACCATCACCCTCGTAAAGGAAGAGTTAGTAGAGGAAACAGTGTGAATATAATACGTTGCATTTATATTTCAATCATAGGAAATTGTATGAATTGCATGTTGAAGGGCACACAGAGGATGTATAAATGTGCCACGTAAAAGAAAAGCGAGTGGAAGATCATTTGAAAGTAATATACCTAGTGGCCTATACAAGCCAGCCCTCGGGTAAGTAGATAATCCTTAGTGGTATATACATATATGTATATAGTCGTACAATAATTACTCGTTTAAAGATATTAGATTTGGCAATATGGATGTTCCTTATGGGACATTCGCTCAAATTAAAAGATATCGTCTATGAGACCATATATTTAAGATGATCACAGTTCTTCTTGGCAAGTGAGCAACACCACTATCCACAACGGCTTGGGCATTCCAGAAGTTATTCATCCGGATAAGCTACCTCAAACTCTGGTCAGTTTCCAAGTATCAGGCCAATCAATGCTACTTGATTGTTTTAACACACAAACTCTTTGTAGATAAACTTTGAAAGTAGAATCAGAAGTAAAACATTCAATTCTCTTTGAGCTGCTTAAGAGCAGCCGCAAGTAGAGCAGAAGATCCTTGGTTCAAATCCCGGCTTTATTTCTGATTCTACCTTTATCACTTCAATTACCCAAAATCGAGCAAATGGCGAGAAAGAAACTGACACAAGGAACTGCTGCCTTGATTAAGTATATTATGTGCATAAGTATACTCACTCATATATCTAAGCTTATATTTGTGAACATACATTATAATTCGGTATTGTGTTGTGAATGCAAGAATGTCTAATTGTTGCTAAAGACATCTGTATATAATATAGGATTGTGGCACTTCTCGCAACCAAATGTCTTACGATATTTGATACAGAAAGTTATCGAAAATAGAAAATAGCTTTAAGGAAAAGTGCGCATTGCCAAACTGCTCTACTTTTTGAGTACTGAAGGTAGATAAAAAGTGCTGATAAACTTTAAATATTAAAAATCTGATGTGTTGCACTCACATGACTTTCTCTACTCTTGTACTAACCATTCTTACAAACTCTTATTTCTATATCTTCTTCGTGTTAGTTGAGATAAACATTTGTCCAAATTATTTTATTATTTATTTCCTTATTGGTGCAAGGGGAATATTAGAATACAGTAAGCTTTGAGCGATAGTCAGATCTTTTAAAGCTTTGAGATTCCGTTCTCTTTGCACGCTTAACATATCCGAAACTGACACACATAACAAGGAATATCTACGAAATGGTTCACTCTACAAAAAATTTATTTGGACATAAATTGTGTTTTAGGGAGATCTACATTTTTTGTACATTAAGATTTTGTCCGTCTCTTACGGTTTATGAGTTATTCAAAAGTCATCCAGAGTAAAATGGACTACATAGGCTATGGCCAGAAAATTCAAAATATACATTTCATTTGTCGTCTAAATATCTCAAACATGACATTTTAATCAACGTCGTTTGAGCCATTTTCAAGAAAATCAAAATTTTCGAAAAAGTTTCCATGTGAAGGGTAGTTTAGGGTGGGGCTATTTTCTTCAAAATCTTTGAGTCGCGTCCTTGAAAGACATTAAACTTAAATACCAACTTTGGTTTTTTAACGACCTTTCGTTTTTGAGTTATGCTGTCCACAGATACACAGACTGACACACACACAGACCTTTTTCTAAAAATTTCCGGTGAAATTTCGACATCGAATTTTTGGGTGGAATACAATACTTCCCCTACTTACCAGTAGAGAAAGTAAAAATGGAAGCCTGTTAACAGTGAAGTATTCCTCATGTTTGAATTCGATTTTTTGAGTCACTTTATTTACACTTCTCAATCACCCGACAGCTGAGGATGAGATCGAATGATCTTGAAAATGTTTCAGTTTTTCCAAAATTTTAAAGTGAATAAAGTGATTCAAAACTCGAACTCAAACATGCTGATAAACCTGTGAGTATAAGTTAGATACTGCCGTATGGATATTATACATTAGACTTTATAAATCTGATTAAATGGCCCCACATAAGACCTGATCCGCTATTACAACAATTACCTGCTCCAAGTCCATTCCGGTGAGAATCGGTGCCACATTTGGTAAGGTGTTATCTGCCACTTTGTTGTATCCTCGCAGTTCCACCCAGCCTTGACGACGGAGGTGGCTTACTGTGCGAGGCATAGTGCGAATCAAGTTGAGTCTAGACATGCTGTCAATGCCCAGCAGGAGAACATTGGGACGCCTTCGTGAGTCGACATGCCTCTTCTTCAATTTAGTTGGTGGAATAGTAAAATGCACATTGGAATACACCTCTCTTCCTTTCACCGTGCACTTCACGAGAATAAACTCAGAGTCAGGACCTAGCTGCACCTGTTTCTTAAACGGTTCACAAAGACTCACACTGTAAATGTAGAACACATGGCATTAAACTATGCAATTTAATTTAACAAACTGGAAGTACTATGCTATGGAGCTCAATATTAATTGCTATAGATACTGTCTCATAAGTAATATCACTTTTTAAGAAAAACAGTTATTTGAAATGTGTTCTGACAAGCAATCAACTAATCTTCAAAGTACAGACTATTAGATTCTATGGTATTGAGCCATCTTTCAGTGATCTTTATTATCCCACAATGGTACCAGTCTGGTTTTTGATGCGAAGAATTTGGTGAGACCCACTTGCACTGCTTCAATGTTGTCAAAATTTCTTCCAGGTAGAAAATGGGCCATGGATCGAAAAAGATGCTAATCTGATGGTGCGAGATCAGGGCTGTATGCTGGGTGTGGTAGCAGATCGATTCTTCCCAATTCCTGAATTTTTTCCATGGTTGTTCGTACAGTATATGGTCTTGCATTGTCCTGTTGCAATAGAAGTCTATTTCAGTTAATTAATGCTGGGTATTTCCATCTCAAAATGTCATAAACTCATTCCAGTTGTTGAGAATAAGTATCTGCATCAATCGCCCGCCTGTTTGGAACAAACTCTCAGCAAATCACACCTTCAAAATTCCACCACACACACATTACTTTGGGACCTAACCGATTTTGTAAACAATGACTTTGGCAGGTTGGCAGGAATCAAACCACTGTTTCGAGGCAGCAGGGTATATACCCATTTTTCATCACGTGACAATTCTTCTGACAAATCTATCATCCATGGAATTACGGATAAGCTGACGACAGATATGCACTTTACGTTGAGCATATTGAGGTGTCAGTTCATGAAGTACAGATCTACAGCTTCTGTATGATTATCCAAGTGTCTTAATGTGGCAATGTATAGTATCTTTTATCCAAGTTCTTCTGAAAACCTACGGGTACCTTTTTGCAGGTAAGGTGTGTATCCTCAATATTCCATACTTTAGGTCTTCCAGAACGTGGTAGTGTTTTCATCTCCATTGTTGAAATGTTGGAACCATTGTTGTGCCACACGCTCACTAACCACACCTTCTCCTTCCGCTTCACATATTCTTCGAGCTGTGGCAGTGGCGTTATAAACTTGTTTCCACTAGTCCTTAAGTTCAAACATTGTTATCTTCATTTTGCGATTGTTTATTAACAACTGAAGACTGATATGTGCTCGCAGTGTATACAACACTAGCCATAGCATCCTGCAAATAGCATAGCCAAACCAATGAAACCCAATAAATTTTCCAAAACACCAAAATCAAAAAACTGACATTACTTATGAGATAACCTAATATTATAAACTGTTTAGTCACACAGTTAAATGCTTAAGGAGCATTTTAGCAATTTAGTAAGTGAACAGATTGAAAAATCCGCAGTTTCGGCCCATTTCTTAAAAAAAAAACAGCATGATATCCAACACAACATCCGTTTGAAATATGTATAACAGGCAAGAGATCTCGACACTCCTAACACGCCTAATGAATTATGATTTTCCATTTGAAGAAAACTCGCCCATGAAGTTCATCCAGATGGAAAATAGTCAACAGCAGAGGATCGGCTAATTATATCCGATATTCAAGAGCAGCCGAGGATGTAGGAAAGTTCTTACAAAACTAGTCCTGCGTAAATCAGCTTTTATGAAGACATTTTGAGTTTAATTAAGGAAAAAGTTTATTATAGCAATTAAAACATGTGTTGTTCATGGTTAGCTACTTAGAATCACATTGGCTTCAGGGGAGAATTACTGATGATTTAGGTTAAAATCTTCTATTTAGGGGGGGCGGAGGGCAGCTTTGCTAAAAGGCGGTCCAAAGAACTCAAGGCCCTCCTAATATCCTAAATTGTAATATTGAAACACTACAGTTTCATTTTTGTCTTCTGTAACACTGTTATTCCAGATAACATAAAAGGTTTGCACAAGAAAAGCTTAGGACAACTTTGCTTAGCTGTAGCTGTAACAGCAATGATTAAGTTAAGATTGTAAAAACAGTAGTTAATTTGACGCTTGTTCATGTATTTATGCATATTTTTATGTGTCTCATGCATATTTGCATGCACATTTTTCTAGACAATTCCGGACTCTACTGATGAGGCGAAGAATGCGCTGTGAATCATTCTCTCACTCAACAACTGTCCCACCGGTACATCTATTTGATTTTTCAAAATGCTCCTCTCACATACAATGGCAGCAACAATAAGGATAAACTTAAATATTAGTTTGAATTGTTTATTACAAAACTTTTTACATGACAAAATACTTCAAAATCATTTTCCCCTTAATTGGTCCCGGATTTGGATCCCCCAACTTGCTCTTTTTAGTAGCATGCTTGGAAAAACAAGTGACCTCTTTCGTCATATGCACAGATTACCTTCCCCTATTTAAATTCCTTTAGTGAAAACATTTATTTTAAGGATGACAAATTGTAATCTGCGGTTTTTAAATATTTTAATGTATTAAATTTTTAAAATGTCTAACAAAATAATTAAAAATGAAATTATAAACATATACATTTATCATACAATCTAGGTAATAAATATAACTCCACCTTCCAAAATTTAATATTCAAGCTATCTCTATTAATAATGCAATATCACCAACCGATTTGATGAAGCAGTTAACATACCAGTATTATAAGATATCACAGCTTTATGTCGGTTAAATTGCATGTAGATAAAATTTAGATTCTGAAGCTATAAATAATTATATCCTAATAAACAAGCTAGAGTTTCTGCGTTGTTATTAATACGTTTATCGACAAGATTTCCTTTTCATGACTTTATTCTGAATCAAAATTCCTTAATGCTCGTTTCCATTATGAGTCCAGTTCCAAATTTATTATGGAGTACCTTTAAAAATGACTTCATCAGAAATCCAGCTTTGGCTGACAACAACCTTTACAAATCGATAAATTCACAACCATCTAGTAGAAAATAGGACTGCAACATCTCTAATCGCAATTGGATATAAATGACGTAATCATCTTTCTGTTTGATTCCTGTTTGGTTTCACATCTGTGTCTCTGCAATTACTTATAGAATTTTAAGACCTAGTAAGGCAAGTCACAATTGCAAAAGATAAAAGAAATATCAGCAAAAAAATGTACGACCTGTTTGTAAGGTACTTTATAAGAAGTTTATATTTGTGGAAGTCTATTGTAAGATATTTCCCGAACTTTGTTGATTCAGGGATAAAGAGAAACGTGCATTTCTATAGCTGTCATTTAGAATCTGATTACCTCAGGTTCGATGTAATTAACTAAGTTATTTCATTGGTTATACACTTGCTACACAAATACATAAACCTTTTTCACGACCAAACAAGTGATTTCCGAAACAGGCTTGAAAATAGGTTGCATAGTGATTGATGTTCTTTGTCGGGAGTGTAAGCTTACCCACTTTCTCGTGGTGTTTGGTTATTCTGAATATTCTACCAACTCATGGATGTTCCCAATGATCAAAAATTTGTGACGTATGACTAACACGCCCTATAGAATGTAAAATATCCCGTTATAATCTAGACCTATCAGAAAGTTTTTAACTTAGTAAAGTTAAATACACGAAAGTGTTGTGAAACTTCTAGCTATACAAACCCAAGACTGGTGTATACTTAGAACAAGTAATATAGGATCGGGAACACAGTGCATGCTTTTCAGCTTCTCCTTTGGATAGGGCCATTTCAAACAAACGCTGATTGCGAAACATTACTAACTCGCCCAAACTGTTTTATAACACGTTTATACTTATGGACTCCACTTCAGCTACACAAGCATCAGCAAAATCTATTTTCAACTAACCACTCTGATTTTTTAAACTTTTGCTTCAACAAAGTGTTTTATATGAACATTTTTAGTGGATTTGTGTTTAATTTTCAACAACTTACACCAAATACAAGATAAGTGAAGCTTAGACTCTAAATATTTCTTATGTTTGCTGCTTTATATTGTTTCAGTGCCAACCGCCTCAGTTTTTCATTGTTATAGTTGTTCATTGTTCATTTCATTCTCTCACATTATATAACCAGTGGCAATGAGAATGCTGACTTTGTTGCCAAAAAGGGAACTCAATAAATGATACCTAAACCTCACACCATTCTGCTAATGTGGGTTGAAATAAAACATTCAAACGAGAAATCTATTTTCAGCTCAATCAGGAAAGATGCCGCAACTGTATTATCACTGAACTTGATTATCTGACTTCCCTGAACTCAGCCAGGTTAGACTAAGGTAAAATTCGGCTAAACTAAGCTAAGGCAGCCTAGCCTAAGTTAAAATTACTCACTGTAAATACGAGAAATAAATAAATAACCCGATGTGTTGCGCTCACATGACTTTCTCTACTCTTGTACTAACCATTCTTATAAACTCTTATCCCTATATCTTCCTCATGTTAGTTGAGATAAACTTTTGCAATGTTACCTTGTTTATCTACTTGTAGGTGCAGGAGAATATGGGAATACAGTAGATTTTGAGCGATAGTCAAATCTTTTAAAGCTTTCAAATTCCGTTCTCTTTGCATGGCTAACATATAAAAATGAATAACGATGTTCCATTTGACAGAAATGTAAGTTCTCCAAAACTCACACTACTAAATTCATTCTAAAAAAAAAAAAAAAAAAGAAGAAGAAGAAAAGGGAAAAAAAAAGAAAGAAAAATCTGACATAAATTGCATGTTTTAGAAAGATCTACATTTTTGTATAGTAAGACTTGGTTCAGCTCTTATGGCTTACCAGTTATGCAAAAGTCATCCAGAGTAAATAGGACTCCATGAGCTATGGCCAGAAAATTCAAAATATACATTTCATTTGTCATAAAAATATCTCAAACATATGGCATTTTAATAAAAATCGCTAATAGCCATTTTCAAGAAAACCAAATTTTCGAAAAATTTTCCACGTAAAGGGTAGTTTAGGGTGGAGAAATTTTCTTCGAAATCTTCATGTAGCACCCTTGAAATACATTAAACTTAAATACCAACTTTGGTTTTTAACCAACTTTTCGTTTCTGAGTTATGCTGTCCTATGGCTAACAATGACACTGCCACCTCCCCCCCCCCCCCCCCCCCATACACACACACACAAGGACCTTTTTCTAAAAATTTTTTGTTTAGAAATTCAGGGACATAAAAGCATATTTCCAGTGAAATCTCGACATCAAATTTTTGGGTGGAATACAATATTTCCTCTACTTTACCATACATAGTAGAAAAAGTAAAAATAAATAAATGATAATTATTCTTTGCTTTTTCCGCAACATTTTTGTTTGGGCAAGAAGCTTTTGTGCCTGAAAGTGATTTTCAGGGTTTTATGTGCGAGTACTGCGCTTGCTTAACTATGGTGTTTATGTAGTTTATCACCACCATATTTTATAGTCTATACTTTCACAAACATGACTTTGTCATACAACAAATATTTAGAGACTAGAGGCTTCACTTATATTTTGTATATAGTATAAGTTGTTGAAACTAATCAATAGACAAATACAGTATATACAGAAATAGAAGTGGAGCCTATGGTCTCTAAACAATTATGTTAATAGATTCAATGCGCTTCACTGCTAACAGCTTCAGTTTTTCATTGAATGACTTACTTAGTATAGAACGGTTGCTTAGAGAAAAACATTTTGCCCTGGTTAGACTTTAGTAAAGCAGTTGGGTTCTTAGGTACCACATGAATACCAAAGGGCCACTTATGTTTTATAAATTGGATTTTGAACGCTTTGTGTTCAAGAGCTTCCTTATGAACATTTGTATTATTATTTGATTGGTACCTCCGAATGATGCATTGTTCTATTTCAGAGATTTTATAAATCATTTTTGGTAATTCTATGAACTGGACAATACATTGAGATTTCATTTGAAGGGCCAACTGAAAAATTAATTACCTGATGTCTTTATCGGCAGTTGTAGAATTTGGCTTGGGTTCCGGTCGACTTATGTTTGCATAGCAGCATTTTAGTTCTCCTGTTCCTGCGGGGACGTAGAAAGGTTTTACTTCTGTATCAAGAATCAAGGCATAATCTGGCTCACTACGGATATAGGTGAGTGGTCCATATCGAGAGCAAACCATCGATTCTACGGGCTCGATCAGGTATCTGATGCTTTCGTGATATGGGTCTATGTCTGGAATGCGACATTTTTCACTGCTTACCAGGTATCCTTTTGCCATTTCGGGAACAGAGGTTGCTGCAACAAATGAAACATTTTCCTTTGAAATAATTGCATCATTATCGATTACTCTCCAATTGTCGTACGACAGCAGAGAGCTGTAGAAGAAAGGTTGTAGCTGGCTTACAACTACCTTCAACCGGTCAGATCATATCCGGTCATGTCGGGTATTTGGTCAAATATTTGAACATCAATCCACTACCTCTTGTGGCTTTAAGGTTACATAGTATATTAGACACACAAATCGTTTTTGTGTCATGGGCTTAAGTCATTGTCATTGATGTGCTTGAGCACAAGCAAGCGCTTTGGAGCTTAACAGGCCCATGCTCCCCGTAACACCAGCACCTGCTTACTCTGCTTGGGACAATCTTAATCTGGGCGGTACAACATGCATATCATTGAAAAGCAAAGCCACTTCCACATTTGCACAGAAATTAGTAAGTATTGTGAGATATTGGATACACTCTTTTTTTTTTTTTTTTTTTTTTTTATAAAAAAAAAGATTTTAGGTTTGGAGGATATCAAATCTGAACTCTTTTTAATAAACTTAATCGACATTCAAAAACACATTTTGCTCCAACTTACTTGTAATAATATTTAAAACAGTACTAGTTTCGGAGAGGGTCCTCTCCATCATTCAGCTGTTCGGTCGACAAAGTTTTCAACTAAGTTTATTAACACGCTCCACTGTTTTAAACACATCATCATCATCATCACCGCCACCGCCACTGCCGCCACCACCACCCACCACCATCATGTTTTATATGGATCTCTTTGCCTTGCCCTATTCTATTGATTCCTAGAATGTTCCAGTTGAACTTCAACTAGAACTTATTTATGCTGTGAGGCGTATAGTGATAGTAATATTGTCAGTTAATCCACAAAAATATCCAGAATTTTGTAAATTTGCTGCAGAAATAATGTGTATGTTTGTCAGTATATACATCTCCGAACGATTTGTTCTTTAATGAACTTGAAGAAGTGCCGTCTAAGAGCAAATGCCTTGAGATTTGTATCTGTAACTAATGTTTCACCAAATATCAATATGTTGCTGGAAAACCATAAACTGAGCATAATAAATGCGTAATTACGTTGAAAGTGCGACCACAGGTAGAGATTTTAATGTGGAGCTAATTTGACATTGTTATATGATAAGTTTGTCTCCTTTTGAATTGGAAAGTTAAAAGTTGTATAAATATTCTTATCTTTCGTGGTGTTAATGTTTTGCTTTTTGAAATATTAATTTGTTTTCGAAAAATTACATTATTATTGTAATTCCTATTAAAATCTTACAATCACATAATCTATATAAATACTGATAAAAAGAGTTGTTTTGCTATGTTTTGCGTAACGCTGCTACCTGTAGATACGATCACTCGTAAAAGGAACTGGGTTCACGTTTGGAAAGAAACAGCCGTGTATACGTTGGAGAAAGCTGGTGGAGGGAGCAAGAGTTGTGTGGGGTCAAGGGCCTTATCTACCAAAGCAACAGACGAGCGACCGGTTTTTGAATCTACGTTCTACATTAACACCATTAGTATGTAGGCTAGTAGTCTGCATTGTTAGAAACTTGATTTATGAAACGATGCTTTTACTATCAATAAATACTTACTTGTGTCATAATTTGAAATTAAATTATTATTTTGTTGTTTAACGACGCTGTCAATTGCCAGGATCACATCAGCGTCGCCGGTGTGCCGGAATTTTGTCCCGCAGGAGTTCTTTTACATGCCAGTAAATCTACTGACGTCATAATTTGAAGGATCAAGGAAGAAAGAACTGGGCACATTTAACAAAGGGCATTTACTATGCAAATCTAATACCTTTAAATGAGCAATTCAATATCTGTGTGCGTGTGTGTGTGTGTGTGTGTTCCGCGCATCTTGGAAACTGCTCTAATAAATTTGGATCAAATTTTCTATTCAGATAATGTTTTGCTTTTTAAGTTTATCTATATAGATGTCATTCCTGAAAAAACGCGATTTTACATTAAAAAAATAACATTTTTAATTCTCTCTTATACAGGGCAACTCTTGCATATATTATGTGTTTCTGTTCAGATAAGGTTCTGCTTCTAAGTTTATCTACATTGGCGTCTTGCCTGAAAAAAAGGCAAGATTTTATATAAAAAAAACCTGTTTTCATTCCTTCTACAAATTATACAATTTTCTGTATATCTGAAATAGAAATCGTATGTATTACATTCACACTATTTTCTCTACTCAAATTCAGATAGCGCATTCAGATATCTTTCTCTACTCACTCTTCTATAAACAATTTTCCATAAAAAAAACCTAATTTTACACAAAATACCATTTTTATCCTCTCTTTTAAAATAAGTAATATAATTTTCTGTATATTTGAAATGGAAGTGCTACATATTAGATTCACACTGTCTCCTCTACTCACTTTTAGATAACACATTCACATCTCTTTCTCTACTCACTCTTCTATAAACAATTTTCCATAAAAACACGATTTTACACAAAAGCATTTGTTATCCCAGCTTTTAAAATAAGTCACGCCATTTTTGGTATGTTTGAAATAGAAATGTTATTACATTCACACTGTTTTCTCCACTAACTTTTAGGTAACACATTCAAATCTCTTTCTCTACTCACTTTTCTACAAACAATTCATATCATCTATACATATATACAAAATGGATGTTTGTATATATGTAACTGTTAATCTCGAAAATCACATAACTGATCACCGCAAAATTCGGCACGTATATGTATTTTTTTCATGCAGAAGGTTTTTATGGTAACCATTTTATTACACAATATACTATTTTCAAATGTTTTTCTATTTGCTTTTCTTTTACGTAGCACATTCACATATCCTCTGTTTGCCCTTCAACATGCAATTCATACAATTTTCTATGGTTGAAATATAAATGTATCGTATTACATTCACACAGTTTCCTCTGCTAACTCTTCCTTTACGAGACACAATCACAGTTTTTTCTTTACTCGCCCTTCAACATAAAATTCATACAATTTGCTATACGTTTACGCTTTTGTTTTACGCAAAAATTCACATGCTATTCTCTATCGTTTATCAGCTTCATACATACCAACGCCTATATATTGTATGTTGAAGAGTGAGTAAACTCCAAACCCAGTTGACCGATCACCATGAAAATTGGCATAACTGTTTTTTTCATGGGTTTTATGCAATCCATTTTACCCGCAATGCATTACATTCACATGGTTTTCTCCACTCCCTTTTCTTTTACGTAAGATACTATTTCCTCTTCTACAAACAATCCATACATTTTTCCGTATATTTGAAATAAGTGCAACGTATAACTCACGCGGTTTTTCTACTATTTTATTATTAAATCTGACCTTATATAAAGGTTTGCCATGTGACACAGAATAACTTACATGTGTTTGAAATGAATACATAAAAAGGTTAACAAAAAACAACAACAAAAAAACGTTTTTGTTAGTATATGGGACACTTAAAATGATTATTTAATTTATATTCTAGTACTTTCAAATTTAAATGTTATGGTTACCATACAAATGATTTCGGCACATTGCCACGGAGTATTTTATTGTGGTTAGGACAATGTCGTCCTGTAGCTGTTTAGGGAGCTTATATTGTTGTCTCTTTCACTACTCCCTCTTCGATGAACAATTCATACACTTTTCTATATGACTGAAATAGAAATGCGTATTACATTCACACGGCTTCATCAAGTAGCTTTTCTTCTGTAGTACTTATTATTGTTCAACATTGCGTTTGCTCAGTGTCGTTCTGGTGTTTTAGTAAAAAAATAAAAAGAAGTAGTTAAAAAGTAAAGTAATCACAATTGTTCTCAGGAGTGCGACGAAAGCCATGATACGAAACAGTTGATGAAACAAATGTTAGCCAAGCTGGACATAATGGGAAATGAAATGAATTCCGGAATGCGGCAGATGAAGACAAATATGAAAGCCGAATTAAAAAATGTAAACTCCAGAATGGTAAAGATGAAAACGGGAATGTCCGATATGAAGACAGAGCTATCGGAGAATACTAACGGGCGACTGACCGGCGTTAAGGAAGCCATGGAAGAACTCGAGGGAAAGGTGAAAGACCTTGGCTAACGTGTTAACACCCTGTAAGAGTCAACCGCAGTACCAAAGAACTGAACTCCAAGTGGGACAAAAGCTCAACGAAAACCTCAAACTAAGCGGATATCTGTGGGGTAGATCTGCGTTCACCAGTAGACGTTTTAGGGCTGGAATGATGATGCTTATGAAACATTTATAAGTATATCTATATCTCTTGTATCTCGGAAATGGCTCTTAACAGTTACGATAAACATTGTTATTTAGTTAGCGGTTTGCTTTTCAATTTATATACGTAAGTATTTCCTCCCCCCCCCCCAAAAAAAAAAATCAAGATTTTTCACAAAAGGGGGAAAAACGCTGAGCAAAGCTCGGTCACCCGGTACTGGTAAATAATACCTTCTTCATTTTCAACCTTGGTCCATAAGTGTTAAATTATTTTATTGTAGCCGTGCATTAAAAAGGCGTCCATTCTCTTCCAAATCGGCGGACCAAGAGATACGTAGTTTAATATTACCGCGTCACTGAGGTATCGTGTTCGAATATTGTCTCGCTTAGTTATACTTTCTTGTAACGTCATTTTATGATATCATACTCCGCGTTTCGCTATCATCTCGAATTTGCTAAAAAACGATATTTGCCTTTTTAACATTTTTGACATGAAATACACACAAAAAATCCTTTATTATATGAATGCAATTGAAATATAACATTTAACAATAATTATCATCAGTAGGTATAGATAGACAATCTTCTTGACAATGAAAGAATGATATAGGGGAAAGTCAAATACATAATTATATGAACAGATTCAATAAATTCAAGTTCATGATTAATTTGATTACCTCCGGACACACACACACACACACACACACACACACACACACACACACACACACACACACACACACACACACACTCACACACTCACACACACAAGTACACGAACATGTTAGTAGATTTTGGTACTACGCAAGAATTCAAACAACACTTGAAAAAATATGTTGAACATTTTTTAAATAAAGCCAACAATAAATGAAATTGAAAGCGTAATTTATGAATAAAACACTTTAAAAATATTAATATAATCAGATATTGGACATTATCGTAAACAATGAAAAGGAGTATTAGTCCAAAAGCAACAAGGAAGAAACACTAGAAGAAATATGAGAAGGTACTTTTCAAATCGTATTATGTCCATTAGAGCAAATGTTTCAGGAGAGAAGAAAAACTAATAACTCCTAAATCCTTGGAGAGTGAGTGAGTGTGTTGGGTTTAAGGGCCCGTCGACAACTTGGTCATTAGGGCCTCCTTGGAAATAAACTAAAGTTTCAGAAGTACAGAAATGTATATTAATTCCAAGATTAAGGATGTATTTCCACTGAAATCAATTCCAAAACAGGGTAGTACATACTTTTATAATGTGGACATAATATGGTTTGATGTGGAAATAAACTCTGAGCTTTGAACATACTTAAAATTAATGACTTTGCCTTACATAAACAAAACAAAGTATACAAGTTTGTGTTTTCTTAGAGGTTCCAATGCCCAATTATTCTGAAAAGGCTATTATAGAATGAGTTAATACAATATTTATTTACTGAACTCATTAACACAATGTAAAATTACTGAATTCAGTTCCTTCGAAGTCTTAACTGTCCTCGGCTTTTACCAGATGGGCAACTTCTGTGTGTAAATTTGTCTGCACTGAATGCTTTGGCGCTCATTCTTGACAATCTATTCCCGAGTCTATTGCTCGGGAGAACTTAATATGGTTTGAAGTGGAGCAAATGGTGCAAAAAGTATGATTTGAAGTGAACCCCGTAATTCAAGCCTCGTTTGCTTGGAAATAAATACGGTTAGACTTGAAATGAACTTACCATCGAATAGAGCGTGTTCAGAATATTACGAATTCAAATAAAACTTAACTTTCTAAAAATGTGAACTTAATACGATTTGAAAAGTACTTATTAAAGGCCGGAGACGTGTGCGTTTTTCCATAGCTACACTGCACATGGACTTTACGTTATGGCTCGCGCATGTAAACAACTGCAGGTAGGTACAACCTGACCATGAAAGAACACTACCACTCCACGTCTGCAGCTCACTGCGAGAAGAAACAAAAGAGTCGCGTTATACTACACCTTGACCTTGCGTCTGCAAACACTCTCAAAGCAATGCTTCACTAGTTTCAGAGTGCTACGTTACGTTGTTTTCGACTGTTTCTATACTCTGTTCATCAAGAGGTTAGAGGAGATATAAACAAAGCACCGGTTTGTATCACTCCGCGGCCACGTGCTTTCACAATGACGCAACACGGTTACCTACCGCTACGCGTAGGTATAATATGCATTTTACACTACTAAAGGATATATTTACGTGATCCAAATAATATGTAGCACATGGAAATTAACTGCTACTTACGTCATCTCTGTCCACAATAACACTTTGTCATTTCCTGCTCACAATCTCGAAACCAGTTCGTTTTAAATCTGGAAGATCGGGATCAGAGTTAACTGCCAACAGCACTTTGTTTAAGGTAGTGGTTCATTGTTAACAAAGAACTAGTGAACTTTTCGACGGATTGCAGATCTCACACTCACAAATTCGTCGCAAACTACATCCACCATTTATCTTGCACGTGGTCGTTTTTACCGGTATCTTCACCAACTGACGATTTTTCTTTGGGTGTACTGTAAATACTTGCAACTGACACACCAGTAAACTCGGATATTAATTTCATCATGTCTTCGATAGCAAGTTCAGGATATTTCTGATAGAACTTGTTAAATATGTTCAATATTGTTGTCTTTTCACCACTTCGCAACGGTTTGCCGCACTTATGTTTTACAACACTCACTTGTTCCGCCATGTTACTTTCATACTGAATATGCGCACGCAGAATAAATTAGGCTGGTTACAAATTCACTTAACTGCGTATTCTTACAGTTTAACTATGCTTAGTACACTTAGTTCATGCTTCAGCAAACATTAAATGACATTTCAGACCTCAGTAACATTATTTCTTCAAGGGACTATTTACACGGCGAAAGCGTCAAGAGGGCGCGCTGTGGTCAAAACACACGTGGCTTTGTTTACGTCTCCTCTAATCTCTAGATGAACAGAGTATACAGTGGCAGTTGCTTGTACATTTGATGGCCATGCTGTACCTCTGACGTCATTCATACTCTACGTCCAGCTAACCTGTATCGCATGCGAGCGCACACCTCTCCGGCCTTTAGTACTTACACTTAAGTACTGAAATTCAGCGAAATCTGCATCACCTGTGCTGGAGTTGTCAGTGCTCTGCTGTAGTACAAGCAGAGGGTACGATAGTTTGTATTTGGTAAGGTACAGCATTAAAATGAAACTGAAAGCAAGGACGATGCAAACCAATCGACGTGAAGTGTTCACCATCTTCAGGACTGGATCTCCTGAAATTTAACACCAAAGCAAATCAACAGTGTATTTGAACAGTGTGTACTATCTTGCTGCATTACACTTTATTACTTTCTCTTATTACGAATAGTAAGCAGGGGAAATATTGTATTCGACTCAGAATTTTGATGTATAGATTTCAATGTTTTTATAACAAGGTCCGTTTGTGTAGTGTGTGTGTGTGTGTGTGTGAGTGTGAGTGTGAGTGGGTGTGGGTGTGGGTGTGGGTGTGTGGGTGTGTGGGTGTGGGTGGGTGGGTGTGGGTGGGTGTGGGTGGGTGTGTGTGTGCGTGTGTGTGTGCGTGTGTGTGTGCGTGTGTGCGTGTGTGTGTGCGTGTGCGTGTGCGTGTGCGTGTGCGTGTGCGTGTGCGTGTGTGTGTGTGTGTGTGTGTCCTTTTACAGCATAACTGAAAAACGAAAAGTCGGTTGAAAACCAAAGTTGATATTTAAGTTTATTGTCTTTGAAGAATGCCAATCAAGGATTTTGAAGAAAATTCATCCATTCTAAACTACCCTTTACATGGAAAATTTTTCGAAAGTTTTGATTCTCTCAAAAATGGCTCTAACGACTTTGATTAAAATGGTATATGCTTGAGTTATTTTTATAAATGTAATGTATATTTTGAATTTGGCTACAGCCCATGTAGCCCTGTTTGTTCTTGATGACTTGGATAGGCGGTAAACAATACTAAATGATACTATTGAAAAAAATGTTGTTGTTAGCTAATGCTGGATTTCTGACAATGAAGTCATTAATCCTCTTGCTCTCCAATATTTTTCACTGATGGATGGGGCACTAGAAGTGGCCGGGCATATTTGAAGGTGGTCTCGATCCATTTCCTCTTGCAGATCACATAGAGGACAGAGTGATGAAGAATATATCCCAATTGTGTTTAAATGTTTTGCCAGACAATCATGTCCTGTAATCAACCTGAAGGTTGCAACTGCTGTTTTTCGAGGATACTCAGGAATCACTGTTTGAATGTTTGGTAGTTCCCATCTTTTATTCTTTGATTTTTCATAGTAATATTTTGCAATAATTTTTTTGAATTCAGAGTTGACTAATCTTTTAGCTGCATAAAATGGTAAATTAACTATAGATTTCTGTACACCGCTGGTACCCTTTTTTGCAAGAAAATCAGCTTTCTCATTACCACTCAGTCCACAGTGAGCCGGTATCCATTGGAAGACTAGGTGTTTTTGAAGTGCTGTTAGATGGCTAAGCATCTTCCAACATTCTATAATAGTTTGGTTTTTTGGTGACAACTTGGAAGTAATTGCTATAATTGCTGCCCTGGAATCTGAGAGAATAACTGCTTGCTGAAAATGTGAAATTCTGTACAAAAGATTTTGTAGGGCCATTCGAATTGCTTCAATTTCTCCATCAAAGTTAGTAGTTCAATAACTTAAAGATTTGTAATAGGAAAAGAGGTGACATGTGACTCCAGCACCTGTTCCATCTTTGTTTGATATAAATGATCCATCAGTATAAATATGGAGCCACTCATGTTCTGGAAACCTAGTATGGATTGTCTCTAATGCCAATAATTTTAGAACACTAGTTGGAGTATCACTTTTTTTAACTTCTTCTGTCAGGTGTAAATAATATGTGATGTCTAATGTATGTGTTGGATTGACTTTAGATATAAAGTTTTCCTTTGAATTAGGAAGGTGTACATCCTTCTTGATGTCTTGAATTTTGGAAAGAAAGCTCTCCTGAGTCTTTAGTGTATGTGTAAAATTTCTCTTGTGCCATGTATTGAATGGGAGTCTGATCAACTTTTCGTGTTGAATAAGAGCCGCTTTTTCTATTTCATATTCAATGGGGTATTGGTTGGTTAGTATTTCCATAGCTGCTATTGGTGTGGTTTTGATAGCACCTGTAATTAATCTCAGACTTTGGTTTTGAAAGATTTGAATTTTTTTTGTGTTTGCTGTTACAAGAACTTCGCTGCAGTAAGTAAACAATGGTTTTATATATATATTATATGTTGTGTTAAGCGTTGCTCTGGAACATCCCCACTTCATTCCTGTTAAACGTTTTAACAGTGAAAGGCGCCTCTCTGCTCTTTGTATTACATTTTCTATTTGTTTGGTCCATGTAAGTTTGGTATCAAATGTAACTCCTAAATACTTTGCTTCCTTTGTTTCTGGTAATTGTTGACCCTCAAAATTTAGTTTTATTTTTAGTGGTTTTTTTCTTAGTGAAAAGATTTGGTAGTTTGATTTTGTTGTATTAACAGTCATTAAATTTTCTTTGGTCCACCTCTGTAAGTTGGTTAAGGATTGTTGCATGGTTTTTTCCAGTTCTGTACTTTTGCTTTTTGGTTTTGAAGTCCACATTACCAAGTCATCAGCAAATAGTGCACACTTCACACCTGATTCTTGTATTTGTTGTGGTAGATCATTAATAAATATATCAAAAAGTGTAGTGCTGAGCACTGCACCTTGTGGCAAGCCACGGTGTATTTGTTTATATTTAGATATATTTCTTCCATATCTGGTTGCAATAAAGCGTTGTGTTAGGAAATGATATAGCCATGAAAACATTTGACCTTGTATCCCTATTTTTTTTACTTTCTTTAGTAGTTTTGTTCTGCATATAGAATCATATGCGCTTTGAAAATCAATAAAAACTGATAAATTATCTTCTTTTCTATTGAAGGAAAAAAATGTAGATCTCGTTAAAACACATGTCAAAATGCACTTTTTTGTGAAGTGAACCGTTTCCGAGATATTACTTGTTATTTGTGTGAGTTCTGCAATACTTACACTTTTCTGAAATGGTGGTTATTCACTTTATCTGTTGGCTGAGCAAAGAGAGCGGAATTTCAAAGCCTCCATAGAGCGACCATGTTTAAAAGATTTGACTACTGCTCAAATCCTACTGTATTCCCACATTCCCCTTGTATCTAATAGAACATTAGCAATAAGGTAATTTCTGAAAATGTTTATCTCGACCAACATGAGGAAGATGGGGGAATATGAGTTTGTAGGAATAGTAAGTACAAGTTAGTGAAAATCATGTAGTGCAACACAATTTTTTAAATTTCTTTTACATTAGTAATAATAACTAAAACACACACACACACACACACACACACACACACACACACACACACACACACACACACACACACACACACACACACACACACACACACACACACACACACACACATACACACACACACCTTTTGCTAAAATGCTTTTTTACTTTCTCTACTACGCATAGAAAGTAGAGGAAAAAACGGAAATTCGTTTAAAAACCAAAGTTGGTATTTAAGTTTAATCCCTTTCAAGGATGCGACACGAACATTTTGAAGAAAACTGCTCCATCCTAAACTACCCCTTACATGGAAAATTTTTCGAAAATTTTTATTTTCTTGAAAATAGCTCTAACGATTTTGATTAATATGCCATATGTTTGAGATATTTTAGTGACAAATGAAATGTATATTTTGAATTTTCTGGTTATAGCCCTTGTAGTCCAGTTTACTGTGGATGATATTGCATAACTGGTAAACCGCAAGGGGTAGATCAAATCTTACCTAGTACCTAGACCGAAAGGCGATATTTTGTGTCTATGCCCCCGACGGTGTACACCTCCCCCCAACCCCCCCCCCCCCACCGGAAATGGGTGGCCGGAACGCTACCACGACAGAGCAGGTCGCAGGGTCCCTACATTTTTCCCGTTAGAAGCACCTCGGCGGAGGCTGGCTTAACTCCCCTCCTATCCTCGGGTTTGCATGGAACTATCCCATGAGGGGCTCGGAAACCAGTGGCTTGCCTTCCAGTTAGGGGGATGAGATTTTTAGTACGCATTTGTTGCTCCTGCGTGTAGCTGCGGTGACGCTCGCCGACGCTTCCAACCGTGAAAGAAACCCAACGGGATGTGAGTGAAATTAAATTATTTATGTGACGAAATGGAGGGACACGAAATTCAGAGGACATGGAAATCCTTCTCAGCATTTCGACCCGAAGAAACCTCCGAAAAAATCCCATGGGTCAGTAAGATCGAATCCACGACCTCCCGAATGCGGGCGACAGACGTTACCGCCGAAGCCATCCCGCTCGGTAGCAGAAGAATGAAAGGAATATATCCAGGTAAACTACTCAAATCTCGAGCATGTAAACAATGTACGTACCATTAATTAGGAATAGCAGCTTTCACAACCATACATTCAATGAAATGTTTCTCTACTGAACTTTACTGGAGCTTTGCAGCTGACTTTCAAAGACGTAATTCGCATTATAACATGGTACCACCTTGCCTTCTGACAGGACGCCTATTAGAAACAGTCGTATATTCCGCAGGGGAAGAAACACTTCTTCCTGTTGATGGCATGATAGCATAGTTACTGACGTTACACGCGGTGATTCTGTTCAGAAATCACACAATGGCAATATGCATTTCAAATGGTGTCCTCGTTTATACGCCAATGTTCGTCTACTAAGGCTGTTCAAATCCCCCTTCATGGAGAGATGCCTCTGTCGGTGGCATTGTGGGGTCTCTGGTTAAATTTTATTCATTGGTCAATCTGACTGTTTCCTCTCTTTTAATGATTTCACTAAGAGAGAGAGAAAATCCAGTAGTTGGATAGCTGTCCTATTTTAGATTATTTGTAACAATAAATAGCGATATTTAACATTTTGCTTCAATTACTATTTCTAATGTGAGCATTTTGCTAACCTTAGCTCTAATTTTATGTTGTGTTTGTTCATATTATACACACTTTGCACATATAATTTTTACTTTTCTAGCACACTTTCCACACACAGCTTTTTGACACTTATCGTTATCACAAACATCGCCGCTCTTGTTATCTTTGTACAGGCTGATCTGGCATTTCCTCCGCTTTTTGGTTGGTGTTAGTCCTGGTTTTTGCTCTTCTAGTGCATTTTGCTTACTTAGTTCTTTTACAAGCTGAAGGATGAACGTGTTTCTTTCCACCTTTGTACTCCTTACTTGATTGCAGATGAGCCACACATTGACAGCAGCAATATCTAATAAGTAATACAAAACATGCATTGACCATCTCCTACATGCTACGTCAGTAGTAATTTACGTATCATCTGCCCCAAATTTGGTAGCATTATATCTCATTTACAGAATATTCAGACTCAGAATCATATGTTGTTGTATAACGACGCTGTCCATAATTGCTAGGATCACATCCGTGTCGCCGGTGTGCCGGAATTTCGTCCCGCAGTTCTTTTACATGCCAGTAAATATACTGAGATGGAGCTGTCATCATCATATCATGGCGGCGCCGTGGCCGAGCGGTTAGCGCGCTCGCCTACCACCTAGGCGGCCCGGGTTCGATCCCGGGGACCCGCATGTGGTATTCGTGGTGGACGAAGCGGCGTCAGGGCGGGTTTTCTCCGGGTGCTCCGGTTTCCTCCGCCATCTCATTCCACCGGTGCTCCATCTTCATTCCATGTGTCATCAGTGTCACCGCCTGCGGTGCCGTAGTAGTAAAAGTGGGCGTTAAACACTACAACAACAACATCATATCGTCATCGCCATCACCGCCGCCACCACCACCGCCACCGCCGCCGCCACCACCACCGCCGCCGCCACCACCACCACCGCCGCCGCCACCACCACCGCCGCCGCCGCCACCACCACAACCGCCACCGCCGCCGCCACCACCAGCACCACCGCCGCCACCACCACCACCGCCGCCACCACCACCACCGCCGCCGCCACCACCACCGCCACCGCCGCCGCCACCACCAGCACCACCGCCGCCACCACCACCACCGCCGCCACCGCCACCACCGCCACCACCACCGCCGCCGCCACCGCCGCCGCCGCCGCCACCACCGCCACCACTACCGTCATCATCCTCATTAATATTACAACTTTGAATAAGCATGTGATGTTAGCTATGAAATACACATTATCATCACAAAGGTTGCTCTCCCTCTTCTTTATGATCAGTTTTTGAATCTAAAGATCTCATTTCCAGAATATTCAGAATCAGAATCATCTGATTCATACAAATTGTCATCTATGAGTAAGGCATCATCATTGCAGTAGAATAGAGTAGAACAGAGGATGGTGTCAATGCCATTCACCATTTAAATGATATGGTGGAAATAAAAAATGCACACTGGTGATCATTATTTTTGTAAATATTGCAGGTCTGTAACATAAAATTATATATTCAAGATCTTCTCTGGGTTCGAGCCAGATGTAGTGATGAAGAGCCATCGATGTTTCGGGAGTGAACATCTCTCCCATCATCTTGGCTTGAAGCCCGAGAACATCTTGAATATGTTCGTCACCAGGAAAGCTTCAGATCATACTTTACAAAATTATACCATCTTCTTTCTTGGAAGTATTGAAAACAGTGTTGTAATCAACTAAATTTATAGGTTGCGCGTTAGTTCTTGACGAATGACCTTGAGCAGAAATCCAGTGAGCTGACGTACCCTTAATAAACAGGTCGGCAAATGTTTATGCTACAGTAACAGACACCTCTGTTTTCCTCTGTCGCGTTTGTGTATACAGTTGACTGCAAAAGTTTAGTGCGGTGCAGATGTATGCATGCAATGAAAATAACAGCAATTCAGACGAGGAAGAAGACGAGGGAGAAATGTGTGTGACGTATTTAAACGAAGAGCCAGCTTGTATGTTCGTGTGACGTCAGGCGAGAGCGGTGTATTGCTGTGCTGCATAGATCAGCGGCGCTACTTGCACGAAACTGAATGAATATGAAAAATGTTATTTGGGGATGTTTGCAACATGCCCGGGCTGTTTAGGGAGAGCCTTCTTCAGACTAGTCTGAGGGTTTTTATTTGTTGTGTGAGGGATCTTAACGGCGTTAGTACGAATTTTGTTCTATTTTGTGCTTTTGTTGACGTTGTGTAGTGGTTTTGTGTTTATGTTCAGTTCCCCGTGTTTCACACCAGTTTGAGACCAGGCTTCAAGATGTAGAAACATTGTCAACTACGTTTCAGGTCTTTGCGACGCCGTATTCATTGGATGTTAAAATGTTTCTAGCAGGTGGCAAATTGAATTGATAAATTTACAGTGCGACGATTTGCTGGAGGGCAAATACAAACACAAGGAAGACTTGGCTAATTGTTATAAGAATGTTCCTCAAATTAGATTTCTGAGGTTATATGCACGGGTATTATGAATGTTTGGCTCCACGTATGTGTGCGAAAAATTCTTTTCGGTTATGTACCTTTCTAAGTTAAAATCCCGAAGCATATTGTCAGATCACAATCTAACATGCAGTCTTCGGTTACAAATGTGCCGTACATTACGCCCTAACATTGACAAACTAATTAAAGAAAAGCAAAATGGCAAATGTCGGAAAATGTCCACCTAATTGTTCTGTATAGCTCTCCTCTAGCTCAGGCAAAATAGTTATAATTTCTGTTCTATTAGCGTTATAACATGACTATTCACATAAACTAGAATTCACATATATGGCATAAAGCGAAATGTAATTATTTATAATCAGTGAATATTCCGTAATTGAAACAGTCAGCATTAAAATTGCAATGTCGCGCACGCCTTTCCTCTTCCACCTTCCACGCTGTGACGTTACACGTGTAACTGGCCGTCTGATATTACTGGAAGTGTGATAAATTAATTTGCAGTGTTGAACTACTTCAGCTCAGAAGCATATGCGTCATCTCACTGCAGACTGTACCTTCCCTCTCGATGCCAACGTTCCCGTAAAAGTTGAGTAGTGACTCGCATTCAACCTTTCATATAAAATTTTCATTCGTCAAGAAGTACCTAACGTGCGACCTGTAAAGGTAAATTGATTAAAAACACTAAACAACACTTACTTTATGATTTCCTGAAACATGTTTTATAGGCTCATTTTCCTCCATTATCAACTGGGACTGGTTCTCTATGGTGTGGCTGACAATGTTTTTTCTGAGGTCTTCTCTGGTGGTGGCTCAAGGAACTTGCTGAACAATATCTTTCTTGAGGATGTCAAAATTCAACACTCTGTTTTTATTTTTCAAAATGAAGATTTGTTCCCATGTGGACAGCTCTTGTTTTGCCATTGTGTGTTTGAGAAGTTTCAGTTCTGGATTTATGTTGTGATTTTTTGCCAAAAGTGGGCGGCACCTACTGATTTGTCTGTTTGTTTTTTATGTTTCTCTAGCACTTCTTGGATCTTGTTTCCAAATTGATTTTGGTTTTTTCCATATAAACTGATTACAGTCACTATATAAATTTGATTACAGTCACTGCATTCGATTTGGTATATACCAGATTTTTTATTAGGTGGAATGGCATCTTTGATATGTAGATTTTTTATGGAGTAATGGTTGAATGGTGCTAGCTGAATGTTATGTTCTTCGAAAACTTTTTTAAATTTATCATGTTCTGGGGAAACTCTAAAGTAAGTGTTCTTCAGTATTATTAATTGATTTACCTTGAATCTGCAATGAGGCCAGTTCCACATAATGACAGTTTATCAATTCAGAAATCTCTAGAAAAAGGAGTGACAAGTTTCCAGAAAATGGATTGTGATTTGGATATTGGCAGTGAAAAATTAGAATGCTTCTGATCTCAAGTACTTTCTGGAGGTGCCCAGTTCCTAAACACAGCTATTTGCCCTGAATGAACTGTACAACTTTATTATAGATCTTACATTCATATCTGCAAGAAATAGAAACAAATGCCAAAGATAAAAAATGGATTACACTACTTTCCAATCCAGATATAATCCCCCAGAGACCAAGGAAAACAGCTGTTGCAGCCTTCCGACTATTGACAAATCATGACTGCTTGGCAAGTCATCTCTACAGAATAGGTATCTCAGCCTCACCAATATGTGTCCTGTGTAACGATCCAGCAGAAATGAACGAAGACCACTTGAAGACCTGTGAAGCATTAAGATCAGAAGAAACTACAGTTCAAAAGTATTGGAAAGCACGAATGCTAATGGCTTCATTGCCAGATGCAAGGCACTAGAAAACAACAACAACATTCTCAAAAGATAAAATGGAACTTCTAGCCTCCAAGCTTAAGGAATGAGGTGGTTATTATACGTGACCCCGGAAATGATCAATATGAACTTGACTTTGTTTATACATTAACTTGACTTAGTTTGTCCAGCACCATTCTTTTACTGTCTGGAATATTGTCAATTTGTTGATAAAATGATTATTATTAACTTTTATATTTCAGTTCTGTTTGCACAATCAATAGTTGTCGTTGTTAGCTAATGCTGGATTTCTGACAATGAAGCCATTAATCCTCTTGCTCTCCAATATTTTTCACTGATGATATTGAAGAGAGCAATAGCAGTAATAGTAATAGTACACCTCAAAATTTGACTCAGGGGTCTCCGTCTAGGGGATATGTGAATAGCGACCACAAGGTACCCAAGCTGAGCAGAATATTACTTCCACTTACTGGTGTTTTGCTCCTCACTGTAACTTTTCTATCTGACCTTACCTTGGTCGTTTCTTGTTCTTTTCCGACCCTGATGCTATTAGGGTTCCCGAGGGCTAGGGAGTCTTTATTTTTCCAACCTCTCCATTTCTCTATAAAATCTTAACTCCTAACATGCTGACTGCCAAAACATAAAAATATGGTGCACAATCAATAGTTGTTTCATATAAATGTCAAATTAAAAATGCTGGACAGGTAAAATAGCTTTGTTTCCTTGGCATGCCTGAAGTTATTACAATGCAAAATATAACATCATAAGACAACTTCACAGGAGAGCATATCTGAGCAAGATAATGTACGAACGTGTTACCATAGTGACGGAGTAATTTTCAATTCCTTCTTAGATTGATGATTCTGAAGGAGGCAGACGTTTTTCTTGGAAAGGCTCTGAGAAATCATATATTAAGTGATTTTATCTTCTCAGACCAAAGCATCTGTAGGAGAAAGATGTTCTACCTCTCAAACAATGCCTAGCTTGTGTGTTTAAAAACACCAACATAAGTTTGTTGGCATAAATAAATAATAAATGATGTATCATTTCAGATGTGCCAAAACATTTCAAGTAGGAAAGAAAGGTATTGATATTGTATTAAGAATCAATAATTGTGTTAATTTACTGTGGTGTGAATAAATATTTCAACGAACATAAAAACCAAGTCCAATAATATGCCTTGTCCTGTACCATGCCCAGAGGTACTATGAGAGTCATCAAAGTCAGAACTACATAGTAACGCATAATTAAAAGAACTGCACCAGGAGAAACATCTTGTTGAAGATAATGTCAGAATCTGTAATTACAGAAAACAAACAAAGCCTTTAGAAAAACTGTTTTTGTTAGATGATCCAGTGGTCTTCTGCAACAATGTGTCTGATATCAGGAACTAAAACAACATTATATTGCATCAGATGGAGATTGTTTATTGAATCTTCTCAATCGAGTTCAAAGGCCATTGCTCTGCAGAATGGTATTTTACAGCCTTCTATAAATTTATAGCCATTGCTTCCTCAGGATATTTTAAAGAAACCTATAAAAATATGTACACTGTAAATTTGCAGCCCATGCTCCCTCAGTACATTTAAAAGAAACCTATGAAAATATGAACATACTGTTGGAATCAATTCAGTACAATCTCCACCAGTGGCATATCTGTGAGTATCTAAAAGTTATTGGCATGTTGAGTATGCAATATACTCAAAGTATTGCTGCTTCCTTTGCCTATGAGACAGGCAAAACACAGATGTGATCTGGTCAAGCAAGGGTAGAAATTTAGAAGCTCTAACAATCCAGAAGAAGAAAACACTACTAGTTGATATATATATATATATATGTTGTTAGCTAAATCTGGATTTCTGACAATGAAGTCATTAATCCTCTTGCTCTCCAATATTTTTCACAATGATATTGAAGAGAGCAATAGCAGTAATAGTAACCGTTTTTTAGAGAGCACCATATTTTTATGTTTTGGCGGTCACATCACTCTCTCACAACCCCCAGAATGTCTGAAGGACCACACCTGTCGTTGGTTTATGGGTCTCACCGACCTGACCGGGAGAGTTATGAAAATAAATTCACCGACCATATCCTCTGATTACCAATCAGAGGACGTATTACATGCCATGACAGGTCAGCATGTTGGGGTTAAGACTTTATAGAGAAATCAGAGAAATGGAGAGGTTGGAAAAATAAAGACTCCCTAGCCCTCGGGAACCCTAATAGCATTGGGGTCGGAAGAGAACAAGAGATGACCAAGGTAAGGTCAGATAGAAAAGTTACAGTGAGGAGCAAAACACCAGTAAGTGGAAGTAATGTTCTGCTCAGCTTGGGTACCTTGTGGTCGCTATTCACATATCCCCTAGACGGAGACCCCTCAGGTCATCCTCCCAGGTAAGGCTCCGCCATAGCCGAGTGGTCAGACCATTTGCTTCTCACCAAAGCGACCTGGGTTCGATCCCAGGCACTGCAAGTGGAGTTTGTGGTGGACAAAGCAGCGCTGGGGCCGGTTTCCTCAGGGTTCTCCGGTTTCCCCCGCTATCTCATTTCACCGGTGCTCCATCTTCATTCCATGTATCATCAGTGTCACTGCCTGCGGTGCCTTATGTAGTAAAAGTGGGTGTTAAACACAACAACAAATCCTCCAAGGTCATGGGGTAACATGATAGCCTCTGGTTCCCAGGGTCACAAGTTTAAACCATTAATTTTTTGGGCGTAAAAATCCATAGCATGGCTTCCTTTGGAGTGGAAGTAAAGCCAGTGGTCCCATGTGTAGATATGTGTAGATTTATCATGCATAAAAGAACCTCAAGCCTGATAGAAAGACCTCTCAGCAAAATTAAGTGGTCTTTCACGCCCAATGTATAGGACACTGGATTAAAGAGATCCATAAATAACATTCACTAGTTTATCCAAAAAAGGTATTGCTTCCATCTCTTAATATAAAGCTTGGCTTAGCAAAAAGATGAAAGATGAAATTCCAGAGCATTCTAGCACCTGAGTGAAAGATTTGGCCATATAACAGCAGCTGACTACAAGGTGTCTTGCAGGGTCCACAGATTAGGGAGCTCTTGTGGGATCAATCACTTGAAGAAAATTTGGATGAGACTGAAGTGAGAGCTTAGAAAAGTTCAAATGACTGTGTATGAACTACTAAGGGAAAGCAGTCTCCTGACTACAGGCAAGAATTTCAGGAATTACTGAATACATATAAAGAAATGGATAGATGTAGGTCACTTAACCCTTAAATGGTGATATCTGTCTGATACATGGATATCAAAATTGCATATTGGACACATGTGCAATGTTACTTTGATCTAATATTTCAGCTATGCTTCAGTTGAGAGTTAAACTTTGAATTGTGCTGACGTCATGTTATAGTTTTACAGTAGTATTGTTTTATAATTATATACATGTATACTATACTGTTGCACAGGCTAGGATATTACTGTAAAGGTAATAAAGACTAATAATTGATTTTGTTAAATATTAGTGTTAATAATTCATCAAGCCTTTAATTTGTTGGATTCACTAAAGTGGACATAAATGGAAACTTTTGTCATCTTAGTCTCCCAGATGGATGTTACTGTTAACACCATTTTCTCACAAAGGCTAACATAATTTCGTAATTTTTGCATAATTTATTGTAATATATGATGTAACAGAATCAAACTAATGATATTAATAATTAATCAAAATTTAAAATTGTTGTTGTTGTTTTCTAGTGCCTTGCATCTGGCAATGAAGCCATTAGCATTCGTGCTTTCCAATACTTTTGAGCAAATTTAAAATTGTTAAGTGGACATAAAATACAAGATTTCGTCATCTTAGTCTCTGAGACAGATCTTACCACTAGTGCCTTAGCATGTGATGGTTAGCATGTCTCCCTCATGTTCAAGAGGTCGCAAGTTCGAATCTCGCTTAGGGTAAGTTATCCGGGTAAGGTTTTTTTCCCGAGTTTTCCCTACCCTGAGAAGACGAATGTCGGGTAACTTAAAGCTCCATGGACCTCGGGCTCATTTGAGCATCATTTCACCCATTTCATTTCATTCATTCATCCGATATGACACAATGTTGGAGGACGTTAATTCAAAAAAAAAACTAGCGCCTTATTTTCGCATGTTACCATTTAAGGGTTCAATTTAATTTCCTACATTCACATTTAGATTTTTTCACAACCAACCATGATAATGTTAATGATGAAATGGATGAAAGGTTTCAAGAATGAATGAATCTAAGATGGCAAATTATTGTTGGATGCTAAGTTGCAATGACCCCAAAATCAGCATAAAAGACAAGCATTCTTAGTATCCACATTTGTTGACAGAATATTCCCATTGTCAATTATGATTAAAAGTGTCATATGCATTTTGGTCTTATTTTTTGTATAGTAAGTGTATTATTGAGTTGGTCACATTTAGATATGTGTACTTTCATCAATTTATTTCAATATGAGTAATTTAAAATCTATATATGGCATGAAGAAACTGAAGGTATATCTGCAATCTACATGAAAAATTAAACTGGAAAAGTATTGTTTCACCTCTGGCAATTAAAAAGTGCTTTATGTTGATCACTGTTATGTTTATCCATGATTTATTCATTATCATATTACCAAGGTAATAAGTTAATATACTTAATATTCTAAAGGACATTTATAATAGATTCCTTGCAATAAAGTAATGAAGTAGGTATCTCAGATTGTGACAGAAGCTCAAAATGTATAACCTTATATACATTCTTATGTATAATATTACTCACTATCTCAACTTCGCACTATTTCATAGCACTCACATATCACTTCATGCTTTAACATTCGATTTACTTGGCAAAAGCAATGTAACAACTGTCAAAGCTGCTACCTTAGTATCTAAAGGAGTGCTTTCTTCAAAATCACTTAATGTACAGAATGATCTTCCTTGATTCCAGGTAATCTATTGTTATTGTGACAAAAGAATATACTCTATTGTTTCTAGATCAACTTTACTATGATCAATGGAATAATATTAACTCAGTTTTGAAGTGGTTTTGAATTAAATTGAATCACAGATATTACATTGTTCATCATATGATGTAATTTATAAATAAATGATCAATCCTGAATGCACACAAGGTAAGTAATCATTATTAAATAGTCACAGATAAAATATTGTATGCAACTGATGGCATGAATATCACTTCTGCTCTCAGGACTCAACTTAGCCTCATTCTTGCAAAACATATTTGAGTAGTAATGATTCTCATATCTAGAGCTCAGTGCAGTAATATAGGCACTATCAGTAATGATAATCATTGAAGTAGGCAGAATTATTGTTCATTTGCAACCTAAAAACACATTTTGATGCAACTGACCAATATACACTCATGGAAATAAGTATTCATACAGCTGTAAATACAAACTAAAATATCCTATTTTGAATATTTGCTGGCCAGCAAACTTAGAAAAAGGTGCACAAGGTGAATTTAACACACCTTACTAACATACAGATATAATGGAATTAAATTTACATTGTTCTACTTTAATAAGTAAAATATTTCTTCTCATAGATTGAATTTTAAGGACATAAGAATTTGTACAGGAACCTGACTTGACCTAACCTATGCCTAACCTATGCCTGCACCTGCACCTATGCCTATGCCTAACCTAAACTTACGTAATCTAACATAACCTAACCTCACCTACGCCTATGACTAACCTAACCTAACATAACCTAACCTACGCCTACACCTAAGCCTAACCTAACCTAGCCTAACCTACACCTACTCCTAAACCTATCCTAACCTAACCTACGCCAAACATTACTTTTTAAAATTATTTTGTTGTTTAACAACGCTGTCAATTGCCAGGATCACATCAGCGTCGCCGGTGTGCCGGAATTTTGTCCCGTAGGAGTTCTTCTACATGTCAGTAAATCTATTGACATGGAGCTGTCGTTTTTAAGCACACTTAAAAACCATCGACCTGGGCCGGGTTTGAACCCACGACCATGGGATCAGTAGACCAGCGTCTAACCAACTGAGCCACCCAGACTGACACGCCTAACATTACTGCGTATATGTACGTACACACACACGCGCGCACACACACACACACACATACAAACCTTTTCCAAAAAGTGCTTTTTTTTTTGGGATTCAGGGATCTTGAAACATATATTTCCAGTGAAATCTCAACATTAAATTTTTGGGTGAAATACAATACTCCCTCTACTTACCAGTACAGAAAGTAAAGATATAAAATATAAACATCTGCCTTTACCATGCATGTTTATATATATATATGAAACATTGAACTGTGCAAAAGAAAATTTAAATATCTTCAAAACAAATGCTGAAGTTCATCCACAAAGCACTGGGGCAAAAAACAACTGATTTGTAAATTCACACAGAACCAATCTATACAAAAAAAAGCTTTACATATGCTGGTCTATATTTATATAACAAACTATTCCAATATACAGAGAGACCCAAAAACCTCAGAACCGCTGCGAGGTGTTTTTGCACTGTGCAAATGGAAAGGGGTATTGAATCCCAACATAAATTCAAGATAGCTTTTGTAATTTAGATGAATCCTTCCATCATGAAGTAAATTGCACTTTTAAAAATGATTATTTTTTATAACTCAAAGCTTTTACAGAAATTGTAAGGAGCTTATGGCATGGATTAAAATAAAACCAAAGTTTGTCTATAATTTGATATGTTAGAAAATGCACTACACCAACTGAAGTAATTTCTTAAAGCCTTTGTTGTGAATCAGGAGCAGCATACTGTGTCCATTTCAGAACCACTAAGTGCTGTCAGCTTAAATGAGTAATGGTGATAAGTCATTAGGGCTGATATGTTTTGACAATGTGAAGCCACTGCTTGCAAAGCTTTGTGTTGGGCATGGACCACATCTTCTCCAGAATAGACCACCCTATGTCTGTTGAGTCCACCACATATTGATTGTCTGGGTACTGAAGATGGGTATATTCATTCATCACTAATCTCTGCACCAGACGAGCACAGATGCATATCTGGAAAAAAGCAAAGGCAACATTGGTTATATATGACACTGAAGGACACATTAATGCTCTTTTCAAAGTTAAGTAGAGATCCTGTCATTATTTTATAAATATTTACACAATAATTTTCATTATTATAAGCTTCATTTTATGTGATTCAGACATATAATTGACTTTGCTGTTTGTATGGAATTCCAGCATCTAATCTATTGCCTATCCACCAACTAATGGTCCCTGGCAGGAATGAGGTTTTCCCTTATCCTGAGGAGAGGAATGTTGGGTAACTTAAAGCTCCATGGATCTCGAGCTCATTTGAGCATCATTTCACCCACTTCATTCACCCACCGTCTGATATGACATTATGTTGGAGAACGTTAAAAAAAAATGGCAGGAATGCAATTAGTTTATAAGTCGGTAAATTATTCTAGGTACACAGTGATATCTGAAGCTGGGCTCAAGCCTCTGGTAGCACAGAAATGGGTCTGGCATTAATGGTTTTCTTCAACTGTTTGGTATATACATCTCAGAAGATTGACCTCTATTTACAAATGGGGTAATATCAAAAAGTGCAGACCTAACTTTCTCAATGGATTTGTTTATGCCTGTGTCACTTATGAACAGATCTGAGTCCATATTATTTGAGTTATTCAGTACTACCAAGTGACCACTCATTACCAATAGATAATTTTCAACATACAACTCTTTGAGGGGACACCACGACTTACAAGAGGCATCCACAGGTTTCACTCCTGGCTATCCTTCTCGATAATATTTGATGATTAATTCAAGAGTTTGATTTTTGTGAAGTGGCAAATTAAAGCTTTGCAGTTGTTTTAGCTGTTATCAGAGGGTGCATTGTTAGAGAGTGGCCATTTTCATCATTTCTTGAACTTCTATTTCATTTAAGCAGGCACAGGAGAGCATGTTTGCAAAATGGCACATAATGTGTTTTAGCAGTAGTTTAGAAATTTTAATCTGAGGCATTGGAACCTTACAGAACCTATTTTGCAAATTGACTTTTGAATTATACCTATAGATACAATGAGGTTGTGATTGGCTTGTATGTATACTACAGTTCTACACAAATAGTCACTAAGTTTATTGCATCCCCAATAGCTTGCTATAAGTTCTTTCTCAGCCTAGCTATAATGAACCTCATTTCATTTCTGGCTTGTAAAATGCAAGCACTAACCTCCATGACCTTCTTATGTTCTTGGAACATACAAGAACCTAAACCATCTTTTGAGGCAGCAAAGTGAATTAAAATTTTCTTGGATAGGTCAAATGCAAGTAATGCTGGAGCTTTGGTTAAGCTTCTTTGATGTTTGGTATTAAACGCTTTGGTATGAGCATATAGCCATATCCATTCAACATCATATTTAAGTAATGCACATTATGATTGTATGCACCATGTCAGGAATGTAGCCCCTTACATAACTGAAAGACCCAATAATTCATTGTAGGCTTAACTTACATTTTAGTACTGGTAATGTTAGAAGAGGCTCAACATGATGGGGAACAACTTTCTTTCCATCTTTGGAGTATACTTACCCATACATTTACGTTCAGTTGATTTAAACTAGTTTGTCCAGTTATCTTTCTTGGAAGTTGGTTTAAATTAGTTTGCCTAAGTTCAATTTGGGTTGGACATCCCTAGCACAGAGACATAGCCTACAGACAGGTCATGTTGTTATCTCAGTATTGCCGCAAATAATTATGTCACCGTGGCAAACTACTGCATTGGGAATGTCTCTGAAAAGCTCTTCTAACTTGTGTTCCTACTGATCCTGCAAATAAGAAATACTATAAAAAGGAGTAATAAAAATCTCTAAATTCCAAATGGGGTTTCCATGATGAATCTTCATTGAGTTTCAAGTGATGATATCCTTATGCTAAATCAAACAGAGAGTAAACTTCTTTGCCTGAAACTTTCATGTTACTCCCATCAACTGTGGGAGATCATTTGAGTTTTCTAACAATCTGTGAACTCAGGTCAGAAGGAGCCATACATTTGTTTTTCAAACTACAACTAAGCGGTTGATGCTAACTCATAGGTCAATCTTAAGAGCTTTTACAATTGCTTCTCTAGCTTTTTTCAAAGAGGTAACTTGATGTGTGGATGACATGGTTTAAAACCCTTAATTATGACAATGATGCTGGTGCCTGAGAAACGACCCATATCTGTAAAGATATTTCTGTTTTCATTTAGAAACTGTTCTTTTTTAAGGGGTTCAATTTCCTTTTTATATTTGATGGGGCATTTTCATTACTATTATATATTACTATATAATCAATTCCATAAGTATATGGGCGGTGCCGTGGCCGAGCGGTTAGCGCGCTCGCCTACCACCTAGGCGGCCCGGGTTCGATCCCAGGGACCCGCATGTGGTATTCGTGGTGGACGAAGCGGCGTCAGGGCGGGTTTTCTCCGGGTACTCCGGTTTCCCCCGCCATCTCATTCCACCAGTGCTCCATCTTCATGTATCATCAGTGACACCGCCTGCGGTGCCGTAGTAGTAAAAGCGGGCGTTAAACACTACATCAACAATCAACATCATAAGTATATGGGCATTAATACAAGGAATTGGCACCTCTAAAAAACAATTAACATTAATAACATTACTATGCACTAAATAATTTGCAATTTGGTGATGCTGACTGATGGGCAATGACCCTAATGTCTGATGCATGATATATGTAGTGATTCATGTCATGATAATAATAAAATAAATGTTTCATTTTGGGGAAATTTTGAACAATAATGTTACAGTAACATTACTCACCTGTTAATTTTAATTTCAGTAATGTCCATGTGTACTAATTTTACTCAAAAATTTGTGTGAAATTAATGCAAATTTTTAGTATAATATTCAATAGTAAACACTGCTAACTTAAATATTAATGCAAATTTTTCAAATAATTACCACCAAAATATCTTGCCTTTGCTGATGCACTTTCGCATATTTGTTGTGCCGGGAAAGAAAGGATAAGTTGCTAATGTGAAGACATCAGCAGGTGAGTACTATTTTCATTGTGCAACTGTACATTCCCAGTATCATCTTTCGCCTTGCATTCCCTCACTCCGTGCAGATCCCTAGACTTTAAGGTAGTAAACAAACCTGTAGCGCCCTCCTTGAAGTGCATCCATATCATGACCGAGTAGTATGTGTG
The DNA here is from genome assembly GCA_030765045.1 of Tenodera sinensis. NCBI lineage: Eukaryota > Metazoa > Arthropoda > Insecta > Mantodea > Mantidae > Tenodera > Tenodera sinensis. Next base: position 63,218,385 of record CM060965.1, on the reverse strand, counting down.
GTTCAACTGCAATAACAAACAACAGCAATAACAATAATAATTCTTTCTTACCCTGAGCATATGTAGCTCATGTTCCGGTAATGCTCGCACAGTGCTATACCCAGCAATAATATATCCTGTAGCATCCAGTGGATCATTTTCTTGCTTGGACAACAATGTTGCATAGCATGCAGCTATTGCAAGTTCAAAAAGAAGGCACGAATATTGTGAATCTCCAAAATCTAGTATTGCATCTATATCCCAAGATCCATCCGGTAGATTGCAAACTATAATGTTTTGTTCATTCAAATCACCATGGATTATGCCTACAAAAAGGAAAAAAGAATGTTTGTATAAATAAACTCAACAAGGTTGTAACTAAACCATAAAATATATTATAACTACTATTGAAATGGGCTGAACTAACTTGACGTAGCAATGAATTGTGTTTTCAAGTAATACATGGAACAACATTACTATAACCTAAAAACATTTATTTGTGCAGTTATCTACAGTATTAATTTATCGAAGGAGTGAGTCTCCTATGAGTAGCTTCAAAATGAGAAACAGTTTTACTATGTAAGATATGAAAGACACAATTTAGAAATGCTTTTATTAGAATTTGGGCACATGCTATGGAGCAAAAAATATGAACTACTGGCAGTTGTGGAAGAAAATTAATCAACAAGTATCTGTTGGTCATTAATTTCGAATTGAAAGAAGCATACTTGTAAGAGTGAAACATAAATAAAATACAGAAATACCTGAACTGGTTTGTTATGAACAAGTTTAATAATTTTATTGTAAGTGAAATATTTGGTCACAGATTAACATAGAAATCACTAAATCTGTTGCTTGCTTAAAATCCAAAATGTACTTGCTAAGTCCCAAAGTAGCTAGTTGGCAACCCATTAAATGAATTTTCTAAACATTTGACATAAAATTACATGTATCTATTGTATCTTATATAAACTTCCTCCCTTAAATTTATCTAGGCAAGGAAAATCCTCAGCTTTTTGTAAGAGTTTGATATCCCATCAATATTGAAGCTCTTTCCAAATGGCCAACGCAGGTATTTGATAAAAATTGTGTTAATACTGCAGTTTAAGCTTACCCTTTTCAAGTATTTCCATATTGCTGAGAACTTCCTTTTCAAATGCTGTGATGACTTCATTAATAAGAGAAATTCTCTCATCTTTAATTGCATATGTAAATTTCCTCAGCAATGGAATGGACTTCAACATCCACATGGATTTATAGTCATCATAAGCAGTATGGTGAAAACCCTGCATTTGGAAAGTATTTAAATGAGATATGTAACTCAGGTTTCAATCATCTTGATGATTACACTAGCATAATTTTTCAGCACACCTATCAGTGCCTGCCTGCTTTTGTGTGTGTGTGTATGTGTGTGTGAATGTGAGGAAGAGAGGAAACAAGAGTAAAAGCGTCAGATAAATGCCAGGGAAGAAACAAGGTCTTTCAAAAAATCCTCTCCGCCTCTAACTACCCTTTACATAGAGAAATGTGTGCCATTTGCTATTTTATCAAAAATACCAAATTTTCTAGATATTTTGTTTGACAAAATATATAGCTTGAATTGTCTACAGATAGCCTGTGACATCCTCTTCATTCTTAACACATTTGCATAATTTTACATAATTGGTAAATCATTAGAGGGAGCCAAAGCTTACTGATTAAGAACTGCAGATCTGATTAAAATGCACATGTCAGACATTTTAAGTACTCGTCTACCAGACTTTTGTTTCTCACAATCTCATTAAAATATTTACGCAAATAATGCAAATGTTTATTTTGATCAACATGTAATAGAAAAACAGGCTGTTGTAAGTAACGTTTGCAGAAAAGAAAGTATGAAAATAAAAAAGGATAGAGAAACCTGTGTTAATGTAACACATTAGATTTTTTTAATGATACTGCTTATTTTAGCTGGATGCTCTTTATGCATGGTCGATCAATGGAGATAATTGGAATCACTATGAGTAGAGCCCAGATTTTTATGTAATATCAAGGTGCGAAATATGTACACATTTATGTAACAAAGAACATCAAAATATGTAATGAAATATGTAATATCAAAAAATATGTAAAATTATGTAATAATCTAAATGCTAAGATTACCACCTCAAATCTAACTCTTAACAAATCTAACAAATCTAAGCTCTTACAAATTGTAAATACTTTATGTTCCGGGTAAGCCAGCAGTAACTTTGTTGGAGTAAATAAATAATAATTACTACCAAAAGGTTACTTAAACCCGGTACATAAAGTACTTTCAATTTGTAAGTCGCCCTTGAGGTATTTATCTCTGATGTGAGATTCCCTTGTGGTATAACTGGGAAAGTACAAATCGGTTGGAGAATTTAATGTCATATTGGCAAGTTGGCCATGGTAGTTTAGTGGTTAGAGTCCTGATTCCACCTCTTAAATCACAATCTTGTTTTGTGGAACACTTGAAGACCATAGTATTTTGGAGAAAAATGATTTCCATTAGCAACTCATGTGAACTTTCGCTGCACGAAAAATATTATTTGATTTTCTTCTCCTCTTGAATACAAAAATATTCCTCCTCCTATTGGTTGTGAAACATGAAACATTTCAATATCTTAGAAACTGCCATGGAATTGCCTGTTTGTGTATCCATTATCAGTATCCATCAATGGATACTGACTGTCTACTTGTGATTTTACACCTCACAGGCACTAGCTGACGTACTGAAGAATTGGAGATGGGGTAATAGCCACTAATTGTTTAAGCGTCTCCAAAGAGACAGGTTGGGCATCGCTAGCCTACACTAATACAAGCCGGCCACTTCCTTATACTAACAGAGAAGGAGCTTCAGAACAGGTGTTATCTATAGGTTACAAGGGGTTCATAGAGGATAGACAAAAACACATGCATGCACAAAAAGAACAGTAAAAGAAACATAAAAGAATAGAAAATGCTTAGGAATTTATGTCTATGTTTTATAAAATAATGTACAAAATAGCTCACTCTCAGTTCTGCATCCAAATGTGCCACAAACTTTCCCAAACGATAGTGCAGCAGGCGAGTGCTTGGAACTTGCTTCATTAACTTTCCTGGTTGATAAGTTAGCAATCTCACTACATGCCTCCTGTTACCTTAAAAAAATAAATTGCCAGTCTATGCTTTGCTTTAAGAAACATTGATTTTAAAGTTAAGTCCAGAACACTAATTATTTTTCTTTTAAAAGCACATTTGAGCAACATTCTGTTGTAAGAACTATACAACTGGCTGAACTTATTAGTGATAAATGTTATATGTCACACTACAGAAAAAAAATCTGATGTGTTGCACTCACGTGACTTTCTCTACTCTCAAAGGGTGGTCAGCTCTCCACGCTAATAAGCTTAGATTTGTTTAGATAGCTTTGAACGCAACGCACCTAAGGACTAGGAAGATTCACTAATATGGCAGAGCCATACTATTATTATTATTGATAGTACATTTCAAATTACAAGTTGTATCCCTGAACATAGCAATTTATTACCTTTTCATGTAGTATAGTACAAATTGTAATATATAGTGTACTCATTCTATCTTTTATTTATCTTTGATCAAACTAGTAAGATAATGCTAATAAAAACCATATATATTTAAGCTAACTGAAGCTGGGAATGAATATAAAATACAATTTAAAAAAATTCATGCAAGCATATAAGCACAAAAATACAGCAAGGGCCTATTAGGCCCTGTGCAACTAACAGTGTTCTACCAAGGCATGCATCTAATGCAGGGTTAGTGACTTCCTCTCCAGCTAAAATTTTACTTATGTTTCTTAAATTATGCATTGATTTTAACGTATGGAGATTATTAATTCAATTGTTTCTCTTCCTATTATTTCTTCATAAAACGATTACTCTTAACAATCCATTGTTCTATTATCTTGCGCATGTGGACACACACATATACACAAATATGTAATCAAGTGTATAATGTTAACATTCCATGCAAGTTTCTTGTTTACAGTCCAGCAATTTACAGTTTAAGGTTTTTTAACTTTGTGAATAGGAGTGTTACATACTGTGTTTGGGGATTTCTTCCACACTGTAATAATGGCCGGCTGTATTCTTGATGGGTTTGGGGCATTTAACTGCTCGACTATCTGCAAATATAATCAATAAGGAATTGCTAGTTTCGGAGTTTTATCCTAAAGAAAAGGTATAGTTTTATATTGCTATTCCTGTAGAAATATTTTCTTTGCTTGGATACATTTACATGTCAAACGTAGTGTCAAGTCACTACCTTTGACTGTTAGGATATCAATTCAATGAATTCATTATTATTCTCTCTGCCTTTGTATAACTGAGCAATTGTTTTACATTGCTATATCTCAATGTAAATATTGTTTAAAACTATAAGAATATACTGAATAAATTGTATTACACAGATGCTGATTGCTTGTGACTTTATTTATAGCATGCATAAAGAATTAGAAAATAAATGTGGAAACAGGGGATATTATATTTATAGAGAAGCTTACATATCATAGATACTTCATGTAGCTGGTTCAAGTACTGTTTTAAGGGGAGGTTGTGTAAAGCATATAACATAATGCAGAAAATTGTTGAAATGTACCATAGAATAGCACTGAAGGTACTAAAGCTACAGAAACTTAAAATGTATTTGGTTTCACAAGAAAAGTAAATGAGACAGGGAATCAAGGTTCTAGAAATTATAAATGTTTGACTATGACAGTTTGAAATTATGGCTTTAGTAGAGCAAAGATAAATAAGAAAATAACACAGGCAAAACAAACATTAAATAAATCCAGTTCTATCTTCAACAAGTTTTAAGGGAAAAGCAAAATTAAATGAACAGTAGTTTGCAAACTGACCCAGAAAGACAAACAAAAACTGCAAACAGTTAAAATTGATTTTGCCATAAGGAAATGCAGTCTATCAAAATTAAAACATATAAAAGAATTCAAGAATTAATACAGTATGAAATAGGAAGACCATATGGTGACCTAAAAAGCATGGAGAATGATTGGTAATGTATCCAAAAGGATTCTAGAAGAAAAGGAGGAAGCTCCTGGAAGAATGGTTAAAAGAAGTCCTGGAGGATATGAGGAAAAGCAAAAGTATGAGGGCAACACTGAAAAATTTCAGAATGCCATGTTTCTAAAAACAAATGAAACTTGTTTATATTTGACAGCTACTTACTGTTCTTTTGTAATATGATTGTCATGTACTTTGTTCTATTTGCTTTAGTAGTTTGTTAATAATCATCATTTAAATATTTTTTGTTCACCCAAATGAATTTTACAGAGAACATTTTAATTTTTACCATTTTTAATTGTTACTAAGGCCTAAACAATGTGAAGATCAGCTTAGAAATGCACTGGGAAAAGAAGCCTCATTTAAAGCAACAATTTATAATTGCTACAGTGAATTCAAAAGAGATTTTTTTATTTCGTGCTCAAGAACTGCTCTTACTAATGAAAATATGTTAGAGCACTGTTTGAAAAAGTTGGACAGACATTTCATTAACTTATGTGGGCAGCATTTTACATTAATAGTTAGACGTAATAAAACTTTGTTGCTGATGGATTCCATATAAACTGACTCCCAATCAAAAACAACACACTGATGCTGGGAAAAAACACTAGTTATAAGGCGGCACTTCAAATTTGCCTTGGAATAGTGTTATTGGTAAAGAATCTTGGATTTATTGTTATGACCCAAAAAGAAAAGTTAATCAACTCAAAGGGTCTTTTGAACACAACTTAAGCCTACAAAGGTCCAATGAATTCACAGTACTGGTAAGAAGATGGTTGCTAGTTTTTGTTCCTTTCTTCTGAAACTGGCCTTATTGCTACTATAGCATTAGAAGACAGACATACTGTTATGCCGACTTGTGCTCAATTCTTTTTAAAAAGTTCATGAAAAATACCCAAAAAGAACAATAATTTTAGATAGTGATAATGCATCATATGTACTGCAAAATTTATAACTAAGGATCTATATGGCCTAAAGTTCGGCACCATGACCCTCCATCATACGCTCTGATCTAACATATTGTGATGTCTTTTTGTTTCCAAAAATTAAAGATACAGTGCAGGAATCACTTTTACATCATCAAATGAAACAGTGGAACATTCTAACATGGTTTCTGAAGTACCTTGGAAAGAGCAGCATGGTTCCTATAAGATTAGTTTTGTCAAATGCAAAAAAAATTATTGATGTTAAAGGAGGATATTTTGAAGTGACAAATTTTTTAAAACCAATCCATATAATGAAGTATGGGAGAGAGACTATAAGATACAGCATCAATGAAGATAGCGTGGAATTAGAAATAATTTCTGTACTTCATGTTTCGCAAAATGAAACAATGATGAACTCGTGAAAATTTTAGATGTGCAGGTAAAAAGTAAAGAAATGAAGATGCATTCAGAAATTATAATTCAGATAAACTATTCTTAAATAGAATACATGGTTAGTATGTCATTATTTTCATCATAGATTGTCTAGTGAAACTTGTTCTAGGCATACAATTATAGTTTGGATGCCAATCTAGTCACTCTTTGCTATCTATAAAATTTAGATTCATTCTTTATCATAATGATATATGTTTCAAGGAGAATAAAGTGTACAAGGACTTACTTGATCTTTAAACAGATTCTAAATAATGATCAACTTTTAGCTTGTGTGTCATCTATGACCTAAGACTATACCGTAAATTAATTTGAGATATTGAGCTGTCGCTATTTCATTTCCAGCTGAATTCACTGTCACTCTCAATATTTTAGAAATTTAGACAAATGCTCAGACATATGGCTAAGTACAAAATAATGTGAAGATATAGCTATACATTAATCCCATTTTCTTACTGATAACCAAACGTAATCATTTTAAGGGATGAAGTCCAATTCTGCAATGCTGAAATTTCAGTAGAAGGGAATTGGAAGACCAAAACTTTCACCCTTTTTCAAAAATGAGTTAATGTAATTTAGGGTTTTTCTAAATCATTTGGTGGGTACAATGTTTGTCACAGTAGCAAGTCTAAAATTTATCCCCTTCAATTGCTAAGAGCAAAAGCTTACAGATTAAGCACTGTTGATTAGATATATTAAAATTATGGATACCTTTCAAACCATACACTCAAGGAGACTTTGGTTATTGTATAATAAGGAAGGTTTGTTTTTCCATTAGGCTGTTCTAATGTTGCAGCTTCTAAGTTGATGAGATAGTTAAAAATTGCTGTAGCTGTGAGTACTAAGTAATCATGATTCAGTTTCTTTGCTTTACTCAATTAAACAAAATGAATAAGCTGTCTAGTAAGACAAGACAACAGAGAATGATAATGAAGGCAGAGAAGCAGAAATACTTAAGTTTCAATCATGTTGTGTGTTTAAAGATATTAATAAATTCACTTGAATTTTGAAATAATATAAAATGAAATAGTTCATTTAAACTCAAGCAAACATTTTACCTAGGAAGAGCATTAATGCATTCTGGGCCTCCACACAATTGGTTTGTCGTGAATCCAGCGTATTCATCACTTTAAGCACATGACCATGCGGCCATATGTTGTTCTTAGTGCAGTCTTCAACCTATAAACAATAATCTCTAGTTAAACTCTTTAACTAATCCCTAACTGGTGATTTGGTGTTTGGCAGACTTCTCTAAACACCAATATGTACATCCTGGGCAGATTTCTTCACTGAGATCTTATATCAACAGTAATATCATATCTCTATCTGTACAACATTTTGATATGAATTTCATTTTCATAGTGGCTCGGTCATGTCACCAGTTGGGTAGTTTCTTTTATAGTCATATAAAAATTATATAGTGGGAAAAAAGTGATACTTCTATTTTCTTTGAATTTGAACAATAACTGACTATGAATGTCCATCTCCATCCATCATACCAATGATCCTGACTTTGATCTTCTTTTCTTTCTAGTGATAAACACTAATAGACTGCCCCTGTAATGCAGTGGTGCACCTACCTCTGGCATGGGGGACCCAGGTTTGATCCCTGGTACCGTATGGTATTTTCCCTGGCTGAGAGGCCTGGTCTGGGGTGCACTTAGCCTCAGTAGGTTCCTGAGGGGCCAACTGAGGAGTTACTTGAATAAAGAAGTAGCCCCTTAGGTAGTGAAGACAGCATAACCAGCAGAGAGGGGTCAGAACCACGTAGAGGTGGGGGTTGCAATGGCTGGGCGACAGGCCTTGGCCTGGATAGGGCTTTTACACCACAAGGTTGTTGTTGCTTTTGGATAAACACTAACAACTGGGTAGCAAGCTGAACAGTCCCTGTCATGGGGTGCTGAAAAGGATTAGGAAATTTGTAAAGTGATAAACTAATTTTAAAATCTGTCCTGTGCTTAGAAAGAGTTTTATATTATTCATTTACATCTGAAATAAATGCATAGTGTTATTTGAATGCATGGTAATTAGAAAATATGTGGACAGTGCAATTTTGCTTATATTCCTGAAGTTTAAGTTTCTTGTGTCTTGAGTGAACATTCAAAAAATTGTTTGTTTTAAAAATTAATACACATATAGGTAATCCAATTAAAATGTTCTTCAGTTCAACATATACTCATAATGGTTGATACAGAACTTTTCCCTAGATGAGCATTTTTGTCTTTAAATTTGCATATACTAAAAGTTTATTTGAAATGAAAGTTTATCTTAGTATGAGTTATAATAAAATAAATTAAAATATTCTTGAAATACACTTTTTATTACAGATAACAAAGTATCCTGATAAATCAATTAGCATTAAAAGGTTAAAAGAGAGCGTGTCTGTTAGACACCACATCACCAGTAACACTCGTATTATAATTTTCATACATCACTAGTTCGCTAGTTAACCCAGGCCTGGGGAAGTTACTCCAAATGTGTTACTCCTTCCCCTCCTTACCTTAAAACACATACAATAACATGCATTAAGTGGAACTGGTTTTCCCTTTGTTTTTCCCCAGTTTTCTGCTTTGGTGGTCATAAAGGGAGGGAAAATAGGTGCCTGGTCTATGCCACTTGTGTGTACTCTTTCCCAGGCCTGAGCTAACTCTTAACTGGTGATAGTAATATAATTAATTGGAGCTAACATCAGTTACTAATGTACCTGCTTATAAGTATACTAGGTGAGTCAGCTGCCCCTTATTCTCGAGTTTTATGCAGTCCGCATTTTATACTCCAACATGAAAACATTGACCCCATTACTATGTTCTACCCGCGTATTTAACATGGATGTTTAACACTCGATGAAATTAATGCTAATATAGATGTTATCACATTGCCTTTTAATATATTCGTAATTAGACAGCTGACGTTTGCACTTCTGTAAATGTTCACTGGTACCAGCAAATATTACATCTTAAACAGAATGTTTACCTCACACGTTACTAGGTAGCTCAGTTGGAACAAGCACAAGACTCCAAAGTAATCTGTCTGCTGTGAAGGTGGTTCGAATCACCTGCATGTACTAATTTTTTTACCGTGCAATCCTCACAATTTACAAATTATTATTCATTTTTATTGCTTTATTTATGTTTTATGGCATTGTTTGATGTTTCTTTATTGGTGAACTACAATTAGGTAGCTGTTTAAGCATACCTATAGGTAAGTGCAATTGAAATAAGGATCATTTACACACATGATTGAACAGATCTACAAGCCACTGTAATACGCTGAGGAAGGGTGTCTGGATTGTCCAGCTCCTCTGCATAAATGCGTTCCTTTAAATAACCCCAGAGAAAGAAGTCAAGGGGTGTCACATGAGGTGATCTGGCAGGCCAGGGGACTGGTCCTTGCCTTCCTATCCAATGACCATGATGTGCAGTATTCAAATGATTGCAGACGATCCTCAACCGATACGGAGGAGTGCCATCGTGTTGAAACCACATCGCCATTCGCTCCTGCAGTGACACATTCCCTAATAAAATAAGGGGTAAGCTACAGAGGAATTCCAGGTAGTGTGCTCCTGTTACATTCCCCTCGAAGAATAATGGTTCAACAAGGTGGTCTCCCAAGATTCCACAACAGACATTTACACCCCACTGCTCTTAGAATGCTGCCTCCCTTACCCAATGAGGATTATCAACACTCCAATAGCGCATATTGTGACGATTTCCAGTTCCATTCTTGTGGAATCTTGATTCGTCAGAAAACAATATCCTGGATGCGAATCCCACATCACTTGCTACTCACTTCAGCAACCATTCACAAAAGATCACTCGAGCTTTGAAATCTCACCCATGAAGTGCTTGGTGTAGGTGCAAACGATAAGGATGGAACTTATTAGTGTTCAATATTCACACTACAGAGGATTGGCTGATGTTCACCTCCTGAGCAACTGACCGTGTACTAGTATGCGGATTGTTCTGGGTGGCGTTGAAGACTGCTTCTGCATCAACACTCGATGTTGCTGGTGTCTATGAGGAGACATTCTTGCAAGTGATGCTGTTACACGCAGACGCCTTTCAACATTCCGGAAGCTGTTTGCTGTTGGTTGTCGTCTGTTCGGATATCTCTCCCGATATAGATGCTGAGCCGCTGGTGTATTTGTTCTTGCTTCTCCGTAGATCAAAAGCATATCTACGTACTCGTCTGTCGAATACATAATGAAAGATTGGCACTAGATATCGTGCAACAGCATATGTGTGGAGAACAGGGGTCGGCGTTCACAACACATCATGCCAGTCCAATGGCGCAGAAGTCATTACACCTGCTCAATTACAAAATGCAGGCAACCAAAAACGATTTAAATTATGTCCAAGTTTTGATGAACATAAAAAAATATTTACACTACTGAGACTCGAGCCTATGCCATTGGAGCTTAGCGCAGAGGACCCGTCACAATCCTGTCCAGCTATTTCGAGACTTAATTGAAAGCGCGTACCGCGTTCAACAGTAGCCTGGCGCTAAGCCATTGCCACCTCGCGAGTTTTCGGCCTTTTAAGACAGTTTTGATCATTTGATGGGCATTTTAATATTATTACTCAAATTGCAAAAGCTGTTATGCATATTAATTGAGATGCACGAGGTGTAGTTCGCGCAGAAATGTAAATAAACTGTTATTTAATAATATGTCCGTTTTGACTGTACGCGTCCATGATGGAAGTCGGTCTGGGTGGCTCAGATGGTTAGACGCTGGCTTACTGATCCCAAGGTCGCGGGTTCAAACCCGGCCCAGGCCGATGGTTTTTAAGTGTGCTTAAAAACGACAGCTCCATGTCAGTAGATTTACTGGCATGTAAAAGAACTCCTGCGGGACGAAATTCCGGCACACCGGCGACGCTGATGTGATCCTGGCAATTGACAGCGTCGTTAAATAACAAAATAATTTAATTTTTATCCATGATGGAAGAGGCGTGTCTAAATTTTTCGTAATTTTTGGCAGCCAACCCCTGCTCTAAGTACAAGAATCCACCATTTTATTTTTAGCTGACGTTGTTAGCGTACCCATATGACAGGTCAAATTTTTCCGAGGCGTTTATTGAATTACATTGCTATGTATACTCTAATAAAAAGTTTGTAAAATCGGCTGGAAACCGAAATTCTTTCTCAGTAAATGAGTCGTATGTTTTTGAGGTGTACTTTAGCGAGGAGTACGTTCTGTCCCTTAAACCACTGTTGCTCTCAATTTTGCGCATTCCTCTCTTTAAGAACGTTAAGCAATACGTTTTAGTAAGCGCAAAACTGGACGAAGGCGCACATACCGTTAGGTAGGTGGCCTACCTTCCAAAAAAATAAGGCGCGGCTGACTCACCTGGTATAAATACACATATAAAGTTAACTTTATAATTATAGTAAAATATAAGGTAAATTGCCTTAAAGTACATAAATTGTAATTATTGTATATTGTAGAAATATGACAGAATTTTAAGTATAATTTCTAAGAATGTTGTTTTCAGCTATTACCATATCTTCATGTGAATCAAGAGCTGAAATGTAATTAATTCTCTTTATCCTTGTCCTAGTGCTGCTAACAGGCTCATTCCTTCTTACAAGATGTACAAATCATCATAGACCAGTGGTGGCTGATGAATCAGTCTTCTCTGCAGTTCCACCTCTCGTTTTTCTGTCATGCTCGGTGGCATAGCTAAAGTTTTGGGGCCCCCTGCAAATAAATGTTGGGGGCCCTACTTACTAATAAAGCTTAAAAGCGGAGAGATTAAAATATTACATATTTACTCACATAGAATAAGTGTTAAAATAACACTCCCTGATTACCAACACTAATGGTTATTTTTCCTAAATAAACAATATGCACTCACTAAACGCATAATGCACATAGGTGGAACAAAATCGTTACCTGTCAATATTCTCGGTAACTCAGGTATTAACCCAAGCAAACTTCTATTTGTGGTACCTCAGATATCGTTCAGAAGCAATAACACTGAACAACTGGTTAGAACAACATATATTGATTAATGTTTATACCTTGCGACCAAATTCTAAAGTAATCCAATTTATTTGCCAATCGACTACATTTCGACATAGGTACTAGTCGTACATATTATGCAGTTTTTTTCGGTTTTTATAACAACGAGATTGAATAAAATACCGTGTCTTAATGAATTTCTCTATCTGAATGCTTTCGATAGAGCGTACACACTTGGAGGTAAGCTTGTTCCACACTTTTAAGTAAGTAAGGGTAGGAAATGCTTACACGGTGCACTTTCGTTGTGAGAATGCCATCAGTGAATTGCATCTGTTTCAGCGCTTCTTCTAGCGATTTTCTATGGTTGAACTGAATATAAAATGTAATTTTTAAGAAAACTATCAAAGACAGTCTTGGGGCCCCTAATCAACGGGGCCCCCCGCGCCGCGGGGTCTGCGGGGCCGTTATTTACGCCACTGGTCATGCTGATTGCTTGCTGCAGTGCTGAATAAGCGTGCCCTCAACTTTAAGTGGTTTCTCCGTGGAGTCGAATACATTTGCAGTCCTACTTCCTTACCGCTTACATTTAGCCCTGATGTCACCTCTTGAATCATGTTGCATCATGCAATAAGAGAGAATGTCGCGTGTCTTAAGAATGTTCCAGAAGATCTTGTTCACTCGGGCACATTAAATATGGTAAAAGCCATCATTACAATTGATACAACCCCCATAGAAAACCGATACAACGCTTAGAGCTCGCTGGCGGGTGTAGTAAGTTCTGGAGTGCTCAGCTTCAAGCCGCTTTGGTTGAGGTCGCTGGCCGACAGGCATGTGTGTCGCGAAGGGGGACAAGGGGGGGGGGCGCGGCCCCTCCCTGGAAGTGGGTCAACTTAATGTGCAATCAATTACTGACTATTAAACTACTATTTTAAAAGATCAATTTCTATTTAACACAAATTAACATGGTTATATGCAACGAATATTATAAATTTTGGCAATAAAATAGTGAATTGATATTATCTGATTGCAAATTTCAAACATGTGGCCCCCCCCTGAAAAAATGTCTGCCGACGCTCATGCCGACAGGTCAATCCCGGCGTTGACCCGTCTTGGCTTTGACATCTGCACCCACTCCATAAGGGCAGCTCGACATCACTTGTAACGGTAAGCCTCTTTCAAGGAAAATACTCTAAGTTGTCATAAAAATATCAACCATATGGCATTTTAATCAAAATCATTAGAGACAATTTTGAGAAAATAAATATTTTCAAACATTTTCCATAATTCCAGAAGTGGAGGAATTTTCTTCAAAATCTTCGTGTTGTATCCTTGAAAGATATTAAATTTAAATACTAGCTTTGGTTTTTAACTGACTTTTCGTTTCTGAGTTTCGCTGTTCACACACACACACACACACACACACACACACACACACACACACACATACAGCAGTTGCAACCTTCAGGTTGATTACAGGACATGATTGTCTGGCAAAACATTTAAACAGAATTGGGATATATTCTTCACCACTCTGTCCTCTATGTGATCTGCAAGAGGAAATGGACCGAGACCACCTTCAAATATGCCCAGCCACTTCTAGTGCCCCATCCATGAGTGAAAAATATTGGAGAGCAAGAGGATTAATGACTTCATTGTCAGAAATCCAGCATTAGCTAACAACAACAACAACAACAACAACAACACACACACACACACACACACAAACACACACACACACACACACACACACACAATCACGGACCTTTTTCTAAAGCTGCTTCTTTTGGATTCAGGAGGCCTCAAAACATAATTTCCGGTGAACTTTCAAAATCAAAATGTTGGGTCGAATACAATACTTCTGCTACTTACCATACGTAGGAGAGAAAGTAAAAATAGTTAACTTGAAATAAATTTCTAATGATCAAGAAACTGGGAGTGAAGTTAGTTTTTCTCTCGATAATTTACAGGATCTCATCATATTATTAACGTAATTAATAACATAGTAGGGAAAATGTATTAATTTAATGCTACAGTTCATAATTGAATAATTATTGAAGCTAATATTTCAATTCCTATTTTAAATTTTATAACGCGTATTTCTTAAGTTTTAATGCTGGCTACTAGACGCCAAAACCGTAGTTTCAATGTCTGAAAGTCTGGTGTTTCTTTACTGATAAGATGATACGAACTGTTGACTTGATACGACTTTGTTTTATTTATTCCTCTTATCTTGCAGTTTTAATCAATTTGTTGGTTCGCTTGTAATGCCGCGGCAGTTATTTTCTTGATAGAACAAAGTAAAATAGATCTACAGTAAGAATTGTGAATAAACAAAACATTCAGAGGTCAAGGTTCCTCTCTTATCTTGTAACTGCTGCTTCATCAGAAAGAATGATTCAAGAGTGTCTCTATTTCACCATGAAATATAACTGAAATGTTATCATTTTTACTTTGATTTTATTCGAAAATCACCACGTTGAAAACCAGTTCTAACGTGTTATCAACAAGTTACTCTGCACCCTGCCGGTGCCTATCGCTCAAGATAACATTGGTATCCTGTATACCTACATTACCTTTCATGAATTACATACGTGAATCTATCATATTTTTTATTTCGCGGAACGCTATAATCAGGAAGCGAGGTTTTAGTGCGAAATCCATCAAGTTAACCGTGCACTTACAACGGGAAGTGGAAGCGCTGGCAACCTTGCAGAGTGGAAGGCAGTACAGCCCTCACGCTACCTGCCGGCTCTATACTCCGTGCTGTTAATCTTATTCCTATGTTTACTTACTAAAGCCCCGCTCCCTCGTTATAATTATAATCATAAGTTCGCGGCAGCCAGTGTTGCCACCGGAATTCCCGTCTCTAGGGGAATCTTGGTTACATGAGAGCTGTGGGGTGTCTTCTTGATAACCCTATACCTATTTGTTAAAAATAAAATAGTTACACATAAATAAGCATACGTGTTACTATATATAGGAATGTCTATGTATTAAAGGCAGGACGGAAGGAAACAAAGTTGAACTATTACTGGATAGGCAGAATGACTCCAGATAATAAACCATTCCCCATCCCTCGTACAGTATTTTGAAGTTTGCAGACAGAAACCAGGCCGGTGTTAACTGCATGTTAATGACCCTTGGTCTGTGTTCTTAGGTCCTCTATTCTTCTGCTGCATAAATTATGTTGTGCACTGTTGTGCTCATTTCCAAAATAGTTCATATATCTGTCACAAGCACCTTAATGGAAGCAATTCGAATTTCCATGATCCTTAAGGCGAGACAAACTGACCTGACCATTCATTCAAAGATTAGTTTTCATTAGTTTAAATCCCAATAAAAGATGCCTACAGTAAATGATGCGGGGAGTGGAGGGGGGTGACCCAAGTAAATAATGGTGTGATGCAATATATGGATGATGACGGAGCTAGAGTAAAAAAATTCCGAACCGGCTGCGCAGTGTTTTGCCTGTCTGCATCCTCGGCGCTCGTTGCCGTGTGCCGCTATCCTAGAAAGACGCGGATGAAACCATACATTATTTTTAAAACTACTTTTAAAAGCTTTACTTGCCAACTTTATAAAAGGAGATGCTGAAACCGTCCACCGTCGTTGTCCATACATACATTTTGGTACCTCTTTAGGAAACTATCCATCACTCGCCGTAGTTCACGTTGAGAATGCTGGCAATCTCCTGGCAGATATTTTGTTTTATATAGCATTTCACTCTTAGAAGACAGTATGGAGTTAAATGGGACATCTCTGTCTCTATCTAGCGCATACAAGTTGCCATTAGCCGCGTCCTTTTCTACCCTCGCTCTGTTGCCAGATTCCTAATAGCATGGTATAAATATTCATTTGTTATAAATTTCAGGTTTGAACACATTATCCTATGCAGAATTTTTTTCTCTATCAGGTTATATCCTTTTCAGAGTCATTATACATTTCTATAGGTCCAAATTTCTTCAGAAAACGTTTTTTTCAATAGAAGTCCGATATTTGCACTATCACGCACTAACTAACAAACTAACTGCTAGAATGCATCCATATTTTTTTCTTAGGTAGAGTAAACTATAGTGCTACTACCTGCCTACTTTGAATGCTCTATGTTTACCCAGTTAAGTGTTATAATTTTTTAAATTAAATGTTTTCGGAAAATTTTATATATGTGCACTGCAAAAGTTACGCAGTGTGAAACTTTTTTGTTATTGAGTTTACATCAGGGAACCAGCGAGAACAAATGTTGAGGAAGGTTGGAGAAAGTTTTTAAAATAAACCAAAAGGCAGTAACCTCTTTCTTTTATCCAGTAAGGCAAACAAAAGGTATTCATCAAGCAGCAATTGAAGGACTAAGTACAGGACTCAGGCCACCTCGAGTCGCTCGCGGAGAAAGATTCGCAACTAGTACATGTTGCAACACTGCGCTCCATTTAACGTGTACTGTCTTTTAAGGGTGAGACGCGCTATAATTCTTCCAGGGTGTGCAAGTTTTGTCTTGTACGCTTTATGTTTTAAGTTATCCCAACGATAAGGCGCGTTGCAAAGTGACACAACCACCCCGTTTTTCAGCAGTAGCGCGGCATAAGTACCTAACGAGTTGTATAGATATACCTAATACAATATAGTTGACGTGCCTGTATTCATGACAAACCATGGAAACGTTTAACCCCTTTGTCTTACAGTAAGCCATTCGACTTGTAAAATGATACAACCATGCTTCGTACCCATCTCTCCCCCTTTTTTCCATGATGATAGCAGTGGCGGCTGTGCCTTACAAAATAGGTGAAGAAGTTCACTTAAGCGTACTGAAAATACAATGCAAAGCCGGTGTACCACGGTCCAACATTTTTTACCAAACGTTTTGTATCCAATGGAGAAGTACACAAAAGAAACTGTCACACTACGATTCATTTTGCTCCAATACAAATGACAGTTCGCGTAGTAAGCGAGAGAAATAAACATGGCGGATGCAAATATATACAGCTTCGTTTTAAAATCAAATTTAAACGGTAAGCCAAACAATGTACAACAATTGCCTGAGGAGCATTGTTCTTGATTCTTTTTTGAAGTTCATTCAAATATCCTGACATAACACTCGCTCCATCGTAACATTGTGCAACTAATTTACGTTCATAATTAAATTCTTTAAGAACACCATGCAGCAAAAGGAGCAATGTTTCTGTGGACCTGTCAACACTCACACCATGAAATCCGAAAAATCGTCCTACCAATGTGCTCTCTATATTCACGTATCTTACAATGATAGAGCACTGAGACTGTGGATAAATATATCTCTCTCTCTCTCTTTTTTTTTTTTTAATTAACGTCCTCCAACATTGTGTCATATCGGACGAAATTGACAAATATTTGTAGTGTCGTCAACTTCAACAGAAAAAAATCCGAGACTTTAATTTCAGGTCTGTAAGTGTTCCGAAATACATCCAATCACCTCATTTTGTATAGATTTAGAATCACCGCTGAATATAGTTTTAATTTTATTATAGTGGTTTTGGATTTCTAATGGACTTTCAGATATTAATAAGTGCACAGGCTCCTTTAAATTTCTCCGACTTAGCGAAAGCGCCCTCTCATCATGACCTCTAAATGCAAGCTCTTGTTTACCTAAATACAATGTTGCTTTAATGATCAACTACAGGAAAAGCCTACTTAAAGTCACGTTTTCATTGAAACGCACATGAAAAAGTCTGCTGTTTTCTTGAAGAGCGTCAGCTATTGTCTTTGTTTGTTTGTTGTTTTTTTTTTTTTGTTTGTTTTTTTTTCAAAAGCGTTTAGTTGTAATTTACATTTTAAATGAGCTTGTGAAGGGAACGGGTTATATTAATGAAATATGTGAATCTCTCTTTGTCCCACGCGTTGCTTTTGTTGCTAAAAAGTAAAAAAGACCAACAGAATAGTGATTGCAAACTACGGCTACTGCATAACCAAGAATAGTTAACGAGCCAAGAGCTTTTGAATTTAATGTTATGTCTTCCCTATTTTCTTATCCTCTCTTTTAAGGGCTATATCAATGATATCAGTGGGCCGCCCAAAGTTTAAAACATCCTTCTTGTCTTCATCTTTCCACCTGGAAAATGGGGTTTCTAACAAATTGCAAACTATATCGTTCACTGGATTCATAACAAAACACTTATATTCCGTAATTTAAATATTAAAAGCACTGGAGTCTAGCAAACTCGTAAATTATACCGATCACAGTTATCTAAAACACCACATTTTAAGTTTACCACCAGCTCTCCTCGAGGTAGACGACTACTATCTTCTAAGCGCGCCGAAAACAGGAACCACCCCCTCTACCGTGTTCTGTGCCTCTACTCAAGTGAAAATATTTCTTGTTTGCCTGAAACATGTGCATGCGCATGTTATTTCCCCGAAGTACATCGTTTCGTGACGTCATGTTGCCATAGCAACCAAACTGTTTAGTGCAGCAGTTTCTTCCGTAATTCTGACTGCTGCACTTGTCCTTGCAACCGATCTGAGGGCGCGCTCCCACCAATTTTCCCTACCGGCTGCCTGACTGTAAGTTCCAAACAAAAGAAGGGTTGGCCACTGACCCTGCTACGGCTGCTAGCAGTTGAAATTTGTGACTAAATTGTTAGACTGGCAGTAATAATGCCATCATTAATAAATATAGAATACTGCTATATTCAGGTGAAAACCTCTTCACCTGCTTCACTTGAATAGCCACCACTGAATGATAGTAGCCGTAGGTACATTGAGTTGATTGGTTACATATTCGATGTGAATAGTGGTGACGGAAGCGTTCAAGAAAATGGGACGTCAACCGGCTTATCAGGTGAGCAGAAAGGGCAAATAATTGCTTATAACAAGGAAGGTTTGTTATCTACAGAAATAGCAAGAAGGATTCACAGATTTCCTTCCGTTGTGACCAATGTTTTGCGTCTTGGGACGAATTAAGGCACGAAGAATTTCTCTGGAAGGCCACGGAAACTTACACCCAGGCAGGAGAGAAGCGTAATAAAACAAGTACAGGTGGAACCTCCCTGGGGATGTTGGGTCAAGATCCAAACACTCGCGGGCACAAGTCTACGCTGTCCCGAATGGTAGCCAGGAAGAACTTCATGTTGTGCAAGAAAAAGAAACGACAGCTTCGGCTTACTAATGTGCATAAGAAAAGACGGATATACTGGGCAAAGGAACATGTGACTTGGAAAACCCAATAGAAGCAAGTCGTTTTCAGTGATGAAAAGCACTCTATTTAGATGAGCCAGATGGAGTAGCTTACTATTAAGAAGTACAGATTTTTTTCCAAACGACCGCAAGAAGGAGGTTCATTAATGGTTTGGACAAGGGCTTGTTTATCGTGGCACAACAAACCTTGCTTCCCAACGGGTCGAATGAAAGCAACTGATTAGCAAAATCTGCTGGATGTTCATCGTATACCTTTCAGGGACGCAATTGTAGGTCCATATTGGATTTTCCAGCAGAACAATGCTAGTATTCACACCGCAAACTCCACCTCGAAATGGTTTCTACAGAATGGAGTGCAACTGACCTGCAAATTGGCTGGATCTGAAACCCATGGATAACCTTTGGGGCATGTTATGTCGCTCAGTGTATGCTGATGGCAAACAGTATTCTAATATCACAGAGTTGAGTGGCCCTCATATCTGCTTGGGAAAATATAGAGGTGTCCACGCTCCAGAAACTTGGAGACAGCATTTGTGATCGTGTTTTCAAGGTAGTGCTCAAACAAGGCTCCTACACTGGCTATTGAGATGAGGTGGTTGTATCATTTTGCAACACGGGTAAGTGCTGATTTATATCTGAGTTCTGGATAATGTGCAGTTTGTGACCTCTTCATCTTTTATCTCATTATAGCATTTCCCTGATTTTTATGTGTTTTTATTTTTTTCTGTTCGTCTAAGTTTTTCTGTTTCGTTTACCTCCATTTTCAATCTTCATTTCTTTTAATTTTTTACTGTTTTTCTTTTGCTTCTTGTTTCTTAATTACTTTGGGTGATTCTGATAATTCGCCATTTTAGAGATAGGGCATGCGTAATTTCTAGGAACGAACATTAGAGAAATGTATTCAGATTGTTGGGGATAGTGCATTAGATCCAAAGATTAATTGAGTTTAAACACTTACAATACATGATACATATAAAATAATATAAAAATAATACTCAATTTAGATTAGCCATCAGACCAATCCGCGATAATGTGTGAGGCTCGCATTCGGGAGGACGTGGGTTCGATTCCCATGGCTGACCTTCCTGACCCTGGGGTTTTTCGGGGGTTTCCCCGAGTCGCTAGGCGAATGCTGGGAAGGATTTACATACCCCGAATTTCCTGTCCTTCGATTTCACTCCATTAATTATTTCATTCACCGTTCATCCTCGTTGCTTGTTTCAGGGTCAGAAGTGTCAGCAAAGGTGTAGCTTGGCAGGGATTATATGCGCACAGGAACTCTTTCCGTCCTTCATATTCCATTGGAATCGGCTAGAGGAGCCGCATATGGGGGCGTTGGAACCCGCGCTGAGGTGCCCCTAAGAGGGCCCCGGAAGACCTAAGGACTTCTAGATGTCGTCAAATTTGGGAAACCTTGGGGACCTCTGTCAATGTCTGTACCGTTAGCCTGGATCTGGCCGCCCAGGACCTCCTCTTACCTCATCATTCCTCCCGGGAGTACCCCTTGGGTGCCGAACCCCTCCTTATCTCTCCTATTCCTATTACCAGTCAGCTAAATAACTGCTCTGATAAATGGCCAGAGACCTTAATCCTTAAACTCTTGCATTTTTCTATTAATTTTACACATGAATTATACTTTTACTAGATATGATGCTAGTTTATTCCGATCTCATGAAGTTCTCCTAGACGCAGATTTTTTTTTTTTTTTTTTTTTTTTTTTTTTTTTCACTTTTCATTTCAACAAATATATCCCATCACTATTTTAATCCATTACACCTTAATATTCCCCGCCCCCTCCCCTATATAATGAACACTACTATTCAGAAGTACTTTCTCATCTTTCCACTTTCCATAAACCCATCTTTATCCATAAACAGCCCATTCCTTTCCTCTTTGCTTCCTCTATGTACCACTTTCTCTCCTAATTGTGTTTCACTCATATGCAGAATGCTAATAAACTATGTTAGATTACCTACAACCTTTTGGATTTCCATCTTCTTTCTAAGAACCCTTGGAATTATTTTCTCTTAGATTCACTATACATTAAATTATCTTCTAAGCCACTAAATTCTAAATTATTGTAACGCCTTTACCCATTCACCATTTTGTAAGGATTTCTCTTGATATCTCACATATGCTTTTAACGCAAATACAACGCTCATTTTAAAACAAATTTTCTTTTAATTTAGAAATTCTGTACTAATATTTTACAGTTCTTTTCATGATAGATGGTTGTTTCCTGGATACGCATCCTCTTTCTACACGAGCTAATGGTTAACACGTTTCTGTTCTAAAAGCTCTTTGTACCAAGTCAATTATTTCCTCCTCATCTTCTTCTCAGATGAACAAATGTATTAAATTTCCTTTAGAGAAACTCTAGAATAAAGTCTGATTAAACTTACGATCGTTGATGATGGTGATGATGACGACAGTCATAACTTCCGTCGCCGGTTAGATGTTCTTTCTCTGTTTTACTTAACATTAATGTTACCCCGGCACCTTGTTCACACAAAAACAGTAACATATGTAAGGTAATATGTATAATATATCTCACCTTTATGAAATAATTGTAATCATCATAGCCGTTGAGTTGCATGAAACTCGCATCTTTGATACCATACAACTTTTCCAGCAGTTCTCGAACTATATCATCGACCATGTATGGTCTAATGTCCTCTCCAGGCTCAAGACATGTCCCTTTTTCCATGTGCGGGCTGAAATTATAATATTGGTCACACAATATAAGCACTCGTTTATGGTTGGAAACTGCTCATAAGTGAACTTAATAGTATTTCATAAAGTATTGCAGGCTCCAAAAATTTGGTTTAACCAACCTTTTAAACACCATCCTGACTGGTTTACAACAGACATCACACTGCTCGTACACAATGTTCCAACAATAAAATAACTTAAATTTCGGACATCACAAGTTTACGAGCTCCCAAACGTAGTTTCATGGATGTGCCAGCGATTACAAACATCAACACACATTATGTGTGTTACTATCTAGTTGTCAGAAGTTCTCGATGTGCACAGGATGTACAAAAATAATTTAAAGGAATAAACATTCAATTAACACATTTGTTGCATTATTATTGCTATTGTGGTTGTGGTTGCGGTTGCTGTTATTGTTGTTATCATCATGATTATTATTATTATTATTATTATTATTATTATTATTATTATTATTATTATTATTATTATTATTATTATTATTATTATTATTATTATTATTATTATTATTATTATTATTATTATTATTAATGTCATAAATATGTATAAGTACACTAAGCAGAATTGCCGATTAAAAGATCTACTGTTTTCTCCTGCCTTTTTCAAATCAAATCTGCTTTTACTTAGGCACACATGGAATCACTTTAGGACCTTTTCCTAAAGATGCTATTTTTCGGATTCAGTGAGTCTCAAAACGTGCATTTCTAGTGAAATCTCGGTATCGAATTTTTGGATGCAACACAACACTTCCTTTACTTTCTCGAAGTACTTACTGGTAGAGAAAGTTAACATCTGACGTGTTGCACTCACATGAGTTTCTCTACTCTTGTTCTAACAATTCTTACAAACTTTTATTCTTCTATGTTCTTCATGTCAGCCGAGATAAACATTTGCAGGAATTATCTTATTACTAATTTTCTTGCAGTCCAAGGGGAATATGCGAATACAGTAGACTTTGAGCGATAGTCAAATTCCATTCTTTTTGTGGGGTCAAGAGATAAAAAAGTGAACAACGACCTTCCATTGCAGAAAAGATTAAGTACTGTAACTCACACAATTAACAAGGAATATCTCCGAAACGGTTTATTCAAAAAAAAAAAAAAAAAAAAAAATGTATTCAGACATGACATGCGTTTTTAACGAGATCTACATTTTTTGTATAGAAAGGTTTGTTCTCTTATGGTTTACCAGTTATGCAAAAGTCATCAAGAGTAAACAGGACTATACCTATAGGTTATAACCAGAAAATTCGAAATATACATTTAAATTTAAAATAGATGGAATTTTAAGCCAAATCGTTAGAGCCATTTTCAAGAAAATCAAAATTTTCGAAAAATTTTCCATATAAGGGTAGTTTAGAGTGGAGGAATTTTCTTCAAAATGTTCATGTCGCATCCTTCAAAGATATTGTACTTAAATGGTAACTTTGGTTTTTAACCGACTTTTCGTTATGCTATTCACACATAGGCTCTCTCTCTCTCTCTCTCTCTCTCTCTCTCTCTCTCTCTCTCTCTCTCTCTCTCTCTCTCACACACACAGAGAGAGAGAAGAAGAAAGTTTGTAAAACTGTTTTTTTAGATTAAGGGAGCCTCAAAACATATTTCCGCTGAAATCGTGACACAAAATTTTGGGTCTAATACAATACTTCCCCTACTCACTATACGTAGTAGAGAAAGCAAAAATGCGTTAAATTGTGGTGGAACGTAGTGCTTAAGGAAGAAATTGGCGAGATACACCTTAATCAATCTATATTTGAATTTTAATTACATGGAAAGGGCGGATTCATTCCTCTCTTTGCACAGAATGACTCCCTCAGCTTATGTATAGGCCTTTATCCTGAATAATAAACATACCTAATATCTAGTGTTGCAAACACACCAAAACTATTTTTAGTTTCTCAGCTTAGGACTACCAAAGCTTATTTAGAAACAACACATTCATCTAAAACCTACTTTTTTAATTTGGAAATCTTATTTCACTTTCCAAAGTTATTATGACAAAAATTAGGGAAATGTACTTGTTTTCACTGAACAGAAAATTATGTTCACACCTTATATAATCCTGAACAAGTATTACTATATTGTGAACACGGTGAAGTTAACTGAATTTTCGGGTACAATAAAAACATTGAAACAAAATTCATTACACAAAACTTCTACAAACAGGTCACTTTGTAAACCATTAATAGAAACGATTGCTAACACAGTATTTCACTAGAGTAGCTTTCCGTTTATCTGAACCTCAATTAGCATTTGGAAGTATTGCAAACAAGTTATTAATGTAAGAACGTAAAACAGAATGAAGAATAATGAATCGCACCAAAAACAAATAATCGGAGTAGCGGAGGACGAACCAAGTTGATTAGTCTGTATTTCTTCATTTACATTTTCTTTTGCCGCAATTATTGGATTGATTTAGTAGCTGTTATCACTTATCAGTCTTTGCCCACTAGCTGGGACGACAGTAGCTGAGGAACTCGAAGGCTAATGAGTGGAGTCACCTCTGACTATCTCAGCGAGATGACTTTTCCGATAAACGAAAATACGGCAATCCAAATAAATGCCAGTATTAGTTCGCATTAACGGGGCACCATATATGCAGCGAACGCTACTAAGTTTCGTTCATTTTATCGCAATTAATTACCAAGGAATCACCATTAGCATTCGTTTCAAAAGTGTATGATTGATTCTTCGCAACTATTTGCTTCTCATTGTTATACCAATCAATTAGTTGCAATAAGAGTGTCAATGAACTCACCAGCAGATGGCGCTTCTAATGGAGTATTTTATTAAACGTCCTTGCCACCACGGCGCTCAGCACTCAACTGTCAGCCTAGCCCTCCCGTTCCACTTATGTAGTTGTGAAATAAGTATTAGGTAAATGTTTTAAACCAATCTTGTTGTTAACTTGTGCACTAAATCCATTGAGTACATTCCCCTACGAAAAGCTGATAACAAAAGCAGTGGCGTGCACATACTCTTTTCGCTAGCTCAAATAAAAATAAGCAAACATAAGATAAGTCCTCTGGAGTTCAGATAAACAAATAGATCTCTACAATATCATTCATTCACATTCTCAAGATAAACTGATATGTATCAGATGCTCCA
The DNA here is from genome assembly GCA_030765045.1 of Tenodera sinensis. NCBI lineage: Eukaryota > Metazoa > Arthropoda > Insecta > Mantodea > Mantidae > Tenodera > Tenodera sinensis. Next base: position 63,193,016 of record CM060965.1, on the reverse strand, counting down.
GACATTTTTGTTGGTGCAAAGGTCTTTCGAGATTAAATGAATCTCTTACTTCAGAACCTCGTATCTCGCTTTGAAAAATCAAAGGAATTCCTTTAGGATGCAGATTTTGGTATAACAATTCTGTTAACAGATTGAGCCCTTTAAACAAGATGTTGCTACTTCATGGCATGGTATTATGGAAACTTTGATGTATAACTTTACTCTCACCAGGCTTTGGTTGCGCCGGTGCTTAATACCAGTAGTTATAGAATTGTCCGAAGTGAGTACCGGAAGTAATCCACCAGCACCTAAAGATGAGGTCCTTATGTACTCAAAATTTTCCCAACCAGAATTAAAATTTACAATTTTTTACGTTTTTACATATACCAGGGTGCAGGAACTGCAGTTTCCTGTGAGACAACTGTCATGGGGCAATAAACTTCCTTCTTAAACCTACAACTACCAAAATTAAACACGCCACCCTTAACAACCTTTCCTAAAAATGTCTTAACTGCGTAACAAAAATATTCAGGCTGAATCTCAGCCTACCAGCAGCTTCATGATCACGATCATAGTGTCGGAAGTTCTGAAACGTGCAATGCTCGTTGCCCTCACAAGACTATCGGTGTTTACTTGTTTGGATAAAATTATAATAATATACTGACCACAAAATAACCATACCTAATGGAGGGGAGACGATAATATTGATCTTTTTTGTCGCACGCTGTATGTAAAAGAATTGAAAGAAAAATGAGTTAATTTTAACAACCTGAATTAACAATTATTGTCAACCGCTTGGGCAAACCAAGTTGTGTAAAATTTTATGTCGAAGAATATTACAGCAATAATAGGCAGAATTGTAGGGGTGCAGGTTAAACAATTTTTTACCTTTATCATAATCTGGGATTGCTGTAACCACAGACAAGCGTTTGTTCTGAATTACTCTATGTAATACATTCCTTTCAGATATTCTTAGAAAACTGTATGATCTATACCACCAATGTTCAAAGAACACCTTCCCAAAAGTTTTAGGTCAACTTATTGAACTAATTGGATACCCTCATTCTGAATTTACTTTGTGACGTTCTGGCCCTCAACGGGATGCGATAAGCAGAAGGAATCTCATGTCATAAAAGAAAGGTGACTGCAGATCACATCTCTTCGAACCAGCCTGGAAAAATGTAAATAGTTGTGTACCGGTAGTTTTAATTTTCCAACTCAAGTCCTGTCATTAGGTATACCATTTATTACCGACAGGGTTAGCCGAGGTTATTAAGGCTATGAACTCGCAAACGGGAGGCCTGCGGTTCAAAACTGAAACGTTAAGAAAGTTTCATTCCCAATTATCATCAATGACGACGTCTAAAAGAAAGAACAGAAGTTAAGCACTACTAAAACATATATCTTCAGATCTATTTTACAAACTCTTCAGATAAAATCTTGTTTGTCTATCTCCTTCTTGTTAATTTATTACGATAAATATTCGCATTCAGTGATTTCTACTAAACATAAATTCTCAGCTGTTGGACCCTGATAATACGATAGTCGTACTATTATGCATTCTTTGCATGAACTCATGAATAGCAGAAAAAGACCACTTAACGTTTAAAGTGTACTATTTAAAATTAACAAGTCAAACGAACGGCGAATACTTCATAGATGATTAACGCTATGAAAGTATTGTGACGCCGGCCGCGGCGCACAAGGACGGTTGGTACCGGGCTGCCCCACCCCACTGGCGGTACGTGTATCAAAGACGCTCAAGATCAGGTTGCCTCACGCACCTGTTGTGAACACATGACAACAATCAGAGCGGCAGAACCAAAAAGGTTTTCCAGATTATTCGAGAAGTGTCCGGCAGCCGACGTATTTGTAGAATTTGAGAAACTTCCGTAATACGTCATCCTCGCTATATAAGGAGGTGAAGCAACGAGTGAGTTAATTAAAGATATGAGTCTTCGGAAGTCAGTCACTTTTTAGTTTTAGTGTATGTGTCAGCTGCGTGTGTGTAGTCGCGTCAAAATGGGATAGCGAAGCAGTTAATGAGGTTTTAGTGATGTATCGTCAAAGTCAGCTGTTTGAAAGACAAAAAGGAGTGGGTCAAGCTTACGAGAAGGAAACAGTTGTGAGTTGTAATATCAGGAAAGAATAAACACTGTGTTAACGTCAGTAAAATTTATTTTCCTTTAACATTGGTTAGAAGAAAATAAAGTGAGAACAAAAATAATGGGCTGGACTTTTATCTTTTTTGTCAGTACTGACAAATTCTATGAGGGTAATCCGTAAAGTAAGGTCCAATGTTTTATATACATCAAACCATCACAGATAGTTGCAAAGCAGTTTTATTTAATTCCTTATATCTTTCTCTATTTTTCTACATAGTTGCCATATCGTTTAAACCTTTGTTATAACGTTCTACAAGATTTTGTATGCCGTCATGTCTGCCGCCTGTGAGGATAATCAGTAGAAATTGTCAATCGCCGATCTTCACGGATCTTTTCATCCACGATATTGGCCAAATCTTGTGTGATCATTGATGGGCGGCCTGATCGCGGTTCATTATGAACATTGTCCCATTCGGTCTTGAAAGCTGTCACCCACTTACGCACTTTGCTGTCACTCATCGTATTCGGACCATACACTTCACTGATCTGTCGATGAATGTCCGCTGCTGAAACTTTTCTTGCCGTCAAGAACCGAATCACAGTAGGTGGGCTCATCGATTGTTTTAAACATTTAGAACCGACACTGTGAACAGCACTCTGCACTACCAATGCAAATGGCGTCATTTTATGCGCAAGGCATGCCGAAAGTCGGTGTGCATGCGCATTTCAATGTTCGCGCGAAATTCAATGACCTAGGCGATTAGGACCTTACTTTCCGAATTACCCTCGTAATTCAATTCATAGCTAAATTTTTTCCGAAATAAGTGTTTTGGGTATGTCTTAAGTTAGCGCAGCCATACAAAATTTTACGAGAACGCACAGGGTTATCATTTTAATTTGTATGGATTATACCAAACAAGCCTATACGTTTTTCAAAGTAAAAGATGGTTTGGAATGGGATATTTTCTTAAAATCTTATCATTGTGTGCTTAAGTGATGAGCTGCATAGGTATGAAATTTGTTCTGTGTGTTAGAGTCTTATTATTCTCTCTCAGACACAGTACAAACGCCATTTTGCTTGAAACCATTTTTATTCGGACACTCGCTATCAAATTTTGATCGAATGCCATAATCCCTACACAGGAGGGTAGTCGTGGTGGCGGCAGCAGCAGCAATGGTAGTAGTAATAGTGAAGTAGGGTGATACCAGCAGCAGTAGCAGTCGTCAGTGGTGGCTTGTGGATTTAACGGATACTGTGCTGCATGCCCATACAGTGGTAATGTAAGTATACTTGCCTGTTTCTTATTATAATAGTAAATCGGCCCGACGATTTTTCATGCTGGCAAACATGTTGATGACCTTGGTGTTGAAGTATTTGATGCTCGAAATTAGATTATTTTCTACAGAGAGGATGGCGAATGCCGAGTGTCGGTCCTGCTTCATTATGATCCTTAGAAAGCACCTGATTCGCTTTAGTGAAGAGAAGCAATGCTGGTTCTGCCGTAGTCATAGGGATCGTGACCATAATGCTCAGGAGATTTGCTAATTCATCAAAAGCTTCAACCAGATTGTTTGAATAGAACATCTTAAGTAGTGGTAATGCCCTACTACCATGATGAAATTCTGGCCTTTCATAAATGATTGAAAGCTCTGATTTTAGTTTGTTCTTGCTTAGCATGGAATGTGTCATTGCAGCCAAGTTTAGAATAAGCTCTGGAAAATTTCTCGAATATTCTTCAAAATGTTTCATGTCTAAGAGCTTACAAACATCAAGATGAGATATTGCCTCAAACTGGCATTCCATCTCTATTATGATGTGATTGCACTCCTCTTGAACGTTAGCAATTGTATTGCCGTTCCATCGCTTGCGCTTAAACCCATGTTGATCATCAGTTGAAGCAGTATCCAAATTCTGGCATAGCCCATTGATCATCTGCACAGTTTTTCACAGAATGGCTAACTTTAATGCAATCAGTTTTCCTCATCTGTAGTTGTAGTAGAGGATATTAACAGGAGGCATTAAACGGTGAAACAAATTAACCAGAACAGAAATTCGATGTCTTGTAAGTTGTGTCTTAGCCCTCTTGCTTTTCTTCCGTTGTATTTTGAAAATGAACCCTCAAGTACAAGAATACATTCAATAAGTGCTTCTCTAGTTTCAAAAATACAACTCACTGTCCGGGACTTAAAATTCCATCTAACGGCAGAACTGGTAGCAATACAACATTCACATATTTTTTCGAGAACTCATATATGCTGGGGCGAGCATGAAACGAAAGCAGGAAAGCCTGACAGGATGGAGAAAAACACTAGCTGATTTGTTTTGCGAAGTAGGTTTATCTATTAAGATATTTAGCTGATAGGCATAACTGTGTACATAATGTGCCAGAAGATGCATTCTTACTTTAGATTGTACACCATTTATTATTCCCCCTCATGACAGTGGTACCATCAAATGTTTGTGCAATGATTTTGTTTGATGTTGACTGGAAATGACAGTTCAACTCCAAGTAGACAGTCTAATAATTTTATGGCAGTCTTGTAGATACCACCTTTAACCTCGTATCGATACATGAAAACCAAATGCTGACTCTGACACATATGTAGTCTCATCTGTTATTAAGGCTACTAATTCTGTCTTCTTCAGTTCTTTTATTTTGTTGTGGCAGATGTCCAGCACATATTGTAACAGTTAATCTTGTGTCGTTTTTTATCTCCATTTAGCAGCGGTACCTGTCTCCATGTGATCTTTTACGGCACTGTCCACACTAGCTAGTAAATTAATAAGTCCTAAAATATTCCAGAATGTTCAGATCTTCTGTCTTGTTGTGTCCCCTTAATGCCAATTCAAATGCACCGCACAACTTAATGTAGTCTATTTTTGATAAAATATACCTATTTCTTTCAATTTCCTCGTTTTTTTTTTAGTTTAAGAGACAAGCTATATGCAGAAGTGAGCTGCACAGAAATGTTTACTGCACCAACCACAGCGAGATCCACTCAAGTGTTTCCTACTCGATATATGCTAATTGCATGTTCATTTAACCTTCCCCCCGTTGGTCGCTAGAGGCCTGGGAGATCTCTATATTTATTTAAACATCCTAGTTTTCGAACGATTGCACCTATGCAACCGCCTGACTTGGACACCAAATATTACACCTTACTCAACTGTTTGGAGGAGTGACAACCTTATCTGTTTATTTCTTTAATTCCAAGAATAACTTATTGACAGTTGCATGTCACAGAGGTCAGTGAAACTTTGCACGCCTACTCTCATTACATATTACAGATGTGATTTTCCTTGTTGTTTATGCAATATTGCTTTGTCACTGCAAGTAATGTTATTACTTCTCACAAACAGGAGTAAAAGGTATGGTCTACAAAATTCCAAGTATTTAGAAGAAGTGCATCATCTATATACCTTGTGATGATAATGACTTACATGTGTATGAATCAGATGATTTCAATTGTGACGATAAGTTGAAAGCAAGATCTTCAGATTCAGAAACTGATAATGAAGAAGAGGATGAAAGCAACCTATGTGAATAAAGTGTATTTTATATATAACATTATATGTTTGTGAAAAATATAGTTATTATTGACAGCACATTTCAAATTACAAGTTGTATACCTGAACATCGCAATTTATCTTTCCATGTAGTGCAGTACAAATTATAATATACAGCGCACTCATTCTACGTTTTATCTTTGATGAATCCAGAAAGATAATGTTAATAAAAATCATGCATATTTAAGCTAAACATGGGAATGAAGGAAACATAATTAAAAAATAACTAAGCATCTAAGCACAAAAATATAGTGAGGGCCTACTAGGCCCCGCGTGGCTAACGCTGTTCTACCAGGGCACGCATCTAACAGAGGGTTAAATGGCCTAAGGTCCTCTATGACATTTTTTGACCAGGAATCATTACTTCCAAACAACAGGCAAGGAAAGCAGAAAAGGGCATTTCGAATTTCACAACCACATATCCATGAATATTTCACAAAAATGTCACTATGAAAACGTCTTATGTAAGTACCAGTAGCTTTGGCTATCTGGACAATGCTAATATTAGGAGTAGGTCTTCCAAGTGTTTTTTTTTTCTTCAAAGGATCAGGTAGAGAATGGATTATTTAACAGAATCCAATGAATTCATTTCCATAAGTTTTATTTAACATAGGTGCTTGAGAGGTGAATCAAACACTGCAAATGTGCAAGCAGGCTGATTGGTGGAACATGCGTTACTGACTGCAGCATGGTACTGCAGAAAGCAGAATGGGCAGGGAAAGGGAGAGGAAGGGCGAACCTGTAACAGGCATTGCTAGCATGCATAGAAATCCTATCATAGGTCCCAGATTGCCAAAGTGCATTTGTCATGCTTGTGGATGGAGGGGGGTTATCTCAGGGAGTACTACGTATGATTAAGCTTTGAGTTCATGGCCCAAAATAGGAATGAAACAAGTCAGTTCTCCAACTTCTACATTAATAAGTGCACACAATCAGTTGCTAATGTCTTTATCTCATAGATGTGTTACAGTTGTTCTATGTGCAATGCATTTTATATAATCTGAGAACTCAAAACCAATGTTCTTAATTTTGCTTTCAGATTTTTCCAACAAGAAAATGAAACAAATATAGATATATTTTAAATTAATTTTCTAAATTACATGATTATTCTTATACTTACTTTTTCTCCTTGTATCGAGCAATTTCACAGAAATGTTATATCAAAGGATAAAATTTTAATTCAAAATTTCAATATTTTAAATAAGGGTATATGGGTTCCACAAACTCTGAGATGTCTTATTCAATAACAAAATGCTCACAAATCACAAAGAAAAAGGTAATTTAATGCAAATATCTTGGCAAATGAAAAGCAAAACAAAAATGCATCAAGGTTTCTATTTACTATGCACAAATTGTGCTATGTGAACACTGGAATTTATATGAGATCTTTTATTGTACAAGATATGTTTTCCTTGAATCACAGTGATACACATTTTCAGATACAAACTTTCTACACAGGTTTTCTCACTTATTTTATATATACTGCATAGACTGTCAATTCTATTTTGCTGAACATAGAAAAGTAACATAAATGGTAAAATAAATTAGGAATTAAAAGTTCCTTACAAATCTTATATCAGCATCACACTACCAACAAAAAGCATCTTAAGCATTTTTTTAAAAATTAATGGATTTCTAATAATAGTGCAGTAACAGACTGACATTCCAAGCTTTTGCTACTCTCAGTAGAAAAAGATCCGACAGCTGCAGAAGCAAGCATTTTGAGAATATGCCTAAATCCTAGGAGAAAGACAGCATGATTAGAGACACTTAACTAAGAGAACGAGGTCACTATGGGGAACATAAAAATGAAGAAAATGCTGCTAAGAGAGAAAAAATGTCCAAACTTAGCAAGACTAAAATAGGAAAACAAGTGACTAAGGCAAAGAACTTCAGCAAATCACGGACAAGATGCATGGAAAACAGGAAGCAAGATATGTTACCATTATTAAGACATCTACATTAGCATTTACATCTAGGTAGTATTTTGGAAAGTGTAGAAAATGTGTTGAAGGGTTAGCTGTTGGCAAGCTAGAGGAAAAAAGACAAAAAAAAAAAAAAAAAAAAAAAAAAAACATCAAAGCATAAACTTTCAGTAGATGTTAAAGCTGCAAACCTGAATATCTAGAAGGATGATTCAGACTCTAGACATAGGTCCATTACTAAAAAAACTGTGTTGATGGAGAAGTCAAAGAGGCCTGGATCATTGTTAAGGCGATTAGTGCAAACATTTTGATAATTGGTACCTTAATATGTATACACTTTGGTGTGTTGTTGTTTCTCTTTGTATAAGTTTTCCCACAAACCAGTCATAAAGTTTACTACCTGATGTTTTTTGCATGGCTGTAACTGTGCGCTGAAATGAGTAACACCTGCTCTATATATTACCCATTTTGCTTCACACCTCAGTGACCTACTGGCCTAGGTAGAGTGACGTCAATGGCTTTGCAGGAAGCATTAGCAATTGCTTTCAATATACCACTCATTAGCATGAGACTGTTATGCCACTTTATTGCCAAACTCAAGGAAGCACAAGAGGATTGCATAATCTTTTTCTGGGTTATTTTAAACCATTATCAGCACATTTTCTCTTTCATTTATTCAGTAATACACAAAATAAAACAAATTTGATAACAAAGGTGCTGATGATAATCAAGACAATGGCAACAGTGACGAACAAGGGTACATATGTTATTTCTTTCATGTTTTTAGACCTACATAATGAGTTCTATCACCATAGGTACATAGTATATTGACCCAGAAATAAGTGCCATTTTGATCCAAAGTTCAATGGCCAAGTCAGTTGCAGCTTATAGTGATCTTTTGGTTTGTTATATACCTTTACTGTTAAAATCTATACTCATCTGCAACAATACAGCTAGAGTCTTGGACCAAAACTGCTGGTATTTTGGAGTTAGCATTGCAAAATTGTTTTGTTAGCTTCTATCAAATGCACTGGATGGTAGCAAGAATAATGTATTGTGCAAGGAGAGTAAACAAAATGGTGAGAGTAGAGTTTTGAAGTGAATACTGGCAGTGATGACAGCAAATAATGTAAAATATGGCAATGTGTTTTGTACCAATGTGATGCACCATATGTATATGTAAGTACACTTACACTTGTTTTTCTTGCCTCAATTCAGATTCTGCTTATTTTTCCACCAAAATTTTTTCATTTTCTCCCCTGAATTGTAAGGGTGGGGCTTATATGCAAGAGCAGCTTAATTTTGGGCCAATATGGTATCTTGATTTCATTCTAGTATTGGGATGCTTTATAAGTGTTTTTTGATTTTCTTCACTAGTAGTACCACTTAAGTTCTACTTTCTGGTCCAACAAGTTATCTGTTTCAATAACATCTTCCTTTTCTTTATCCTCATTTTGAACATCACTGGCTTAACTGAAATCTGAAGGACATGCTTACTCCTTTTGTAGTTTGTGGTTATCAGTTTCTGTATTGCTTATTGAAGGAATGGTTTCCTCAGCATGTTTGTTTAGACAGATGTGTATTTTTCTTGCAATCACAGGACTCTTGGGAAGATGGCAGATTTTCTGTTTGCCAATGCAGCTTCATTGTGTTTCATATTTCCTGAATCTTCCATGTCCTTTTCAGGAAAAGAAGTGTTAACATTTCTAATAATACTGTTGCTATTCACATAAGGATGTTGATTTGTCAAACTATCTGCATCTACAGCTTGAGAATTTTCTGAATCTTTTGAATATTTTACTTGAATTTCCATCACAAGTGAAGAAGCTTTCTCACTATAGCATTTTAAAATATTTTCTCTGTTAATGGAGTACATGCCTCAGTCAACAAATGATCTGGTTCCCTGTTGGTTTCTTCTTGAATGGGATAGTCACATTTTTCATTTTTGCTTCTCTGTGCTTTCTGTTACAGGAAGAATTGTTGATACTGGCATGTCATGTGAAGTTAACTCAGGAATTTCCATTGTTTCTATACCTTTCTCATTACTGTTCTTCTGGGGGATGTTTGAGGCGGATTCAGAAACGTTTGATAATTGTAGATGCTCCTTGTCATTATGTGATGTATCATTTGCTGTAACATTTGAGCTAGAGTTACGAACAGCTGTTGTTTCAGGGAATTCGTCAACATCCATTTGGGTCTCACTCATTACAGCTTTCTGCAAAACTGTCTCTTGATGTCTATTTTCATTGTTCATACTTGTTTCTAGTGTTCTATTTTCATTGGCCATGTTGATTTCTGGTGTTCCATTTTCATTGGCCTTATCTATTTGTGGTGTTCCAATTACATTGGCCTTATCTATTTGTGGTGTTCCACTTACATTGGCCATATCCATTTGTGGAATAGCACTCCCATTTTCATTTGCCATACTTGTTTCTAGTGTTCTGTTTTCAATGAACAAATTTGTTTCTGGTGTTCTATTTTCATTAGCCATGTTCATTTTTGGTGTTTCAATTTCGTTAGCCATATTTGTTTCTGGTGTTCCATTTTTATTGGCCATATCTATCTGTGGTGTATCATTTCCATTTTCATTTGCCACGGTAGTTTTTAGTGTTCCATTTTCAATCGTCATATTTATTTCTGGAGTTTTGCTTTGAATAGCCATGTTTGTTTCTGGAGTATCACTTTCAATAGCCATGTTTGTTTCTGGAGTATCACTTTCAATAGCCATGCTTGTTTCTGGAGTATCACTTTCAATAGCCATGTTTGTTTCTGGAGTATCACTTTCAATAGCCATGTTTGTTTCTGGAGTATCACTTTCAATAGCCATGTTTGTTTCTGGAGTATCACTTTCAATAGCCATGTTTGTTTCTGGAGTATCACTTTCAATAGCCATGTTTGTTTCTGGAGTATCACTTTCAATAGCCATGTTTGTTTCTGGAGTATCACTTTCAATAGCCATGTTTGTTTCTGGAGTATCACTTTCAATAGCCATGTTTGTTTCTGGAGTATCACTTTCAATAGCCATGTTTGTTTCTGGAGTATCACTTTCAATAGCCATGTTTGTTTCTGGAGTATCACTTTCAATAGCCATGTTTGTTTCTGGAGTATCACTTTCAATAGCCATGTTTGTTTCTGGAGTATCACTTTCAATAGCCATGTTTGTTTCTGGAGTATCACTTTCAATAGCCATATTTGTTTCTGGTGTTCCATTTTCATTGGTCATATTTATTTGTAATGTTCCACTTTCATTGGCCATATCTATTTGTGGTGTACCACTTCCATTTTCACTTGCCACGACAGTTTCTGGTGTTCCATTTTCAATCGTCATATTTATTTCTGGAGTTTTGCTTTGAATAGCCATGTTTGTTTCTGTTGTTCCATTTTCATTGGCCATATTTATTTGTCGTGTTCTACTTTCATTGGTCGTATGTATTTGTGGTGTACCACTTCCATTTTCATTTGCCATGCTTGTTTCTAGTGTTCCATTTTCAATAAACTTATTTGTTTCCTGAGTTTTGCTTTCAATGACTACATTTGTCTCTGGTATTTGCTTTTCACTGGCCATATTTGTTTCTTGTGTACTGTTTTCATTAGCTGCATTTGTTTCTAGTAGGCCATTTTCGTTGTCTATATTTGTTTTTGCTTCAGCAGATTTCTTCTCCATTGCCAGCTTCATTCTTGCAAGACGCCTCTCCTCAGCTAACATCCGATTCTTTAACATTCGTTCCCTCTGCTCTGCAGTCAAGCCCTGTTAAAATACAGAAAGAAGTTTAGAGATACTTAAACTTTTTCAACAAACTTGAAATAAATAACAAAGCTCTGAACTAAGTAATTCACTGAACCTTGATAGATGCAAACTTAAATACAACTTCTGATTGTGTGGTATATTGTATGTTATTATCTTACAAGTTGATTTTATTATGATTTTATTTCATTAGGTTCAGTTTGTTGTGAAATTTATCAGTCAATTTCAAGAGTTTGTGTTACTGCTGGTAAATACAACAAATGAATTGTTTGAAAGGAAGTACATAGCTGAAACATACCTATTTATTTTAGAGGAAATTTGTTGGCTTAGGTCTTTTGCTAAAAGATTTTAATGAGAGACAAGACAACTTTGTGTTTCGCTCCAAGAAAGTCCAAGTAATGTATTTTTTTCCTCCCTACACCACTGATATTAAGTTTTTTAAACAAAAACAAACTTCATACTGGAACTGAAGGAAAACATACATTTCCTTATATTTTAAGTTATGAAATAATGGGTTGAGATGGATTTTTACTCTTTAAAAAAGTCCAGCTTGTGGAATTATATGCTAATATCATCTCAATTTATAGGCATATTTCCTGCTCTGGTGACAGAATTCTTCAACATTTGTTTCTTGTGCTTGTGCATGCAAATTAGCATTTCCCAATTATTTCCAACCTAGGAATTTGCTAGAAGGGATGGTGCGTCATCAAAAATATGTAGAAAATTACTGCTGTAATATGTGTAGGGTCAGAGTTGTAAGTAAATATGGAAAACAATTTTCTTAATACATTTTGTTACTATAATGTTTTTAAGCAGTGGTTGCTATGGAAAAATCAAGGGCAACAATGTTGAGGAAGCTACACTAATTGTTACGCTATTATTGCTTAAGGAGAGTCAAAATGAGAGTTCCAGGATTTTTTTTCCATTTTCATGGTTTAATTGCACATCAATATTTCAAATCTCCTGCTCATTTTGGTATAACTTTCATAGAGGTACAGTAATAAAAATACTGTTGAAAATAATAGTGCATGGTAGTTTTTTAGAGCATTTTGGCACACTCACTAGATAAAACATCAGTTACTTTGTAAATATTAGTGTTAGAGAAGAGTTCTTTGCTTTTGTTTTGATTGGAAAGTTTTAGTTGAGCTATTGGCATCCTACTCATTTCTGCTACATGACAGTTTTGAAGCACTGCAAAGTTGTGTTTGGAAAGTTAGGTTACATTTTTTGTGCTACATATGGGTTTCAGTGTTGTATTGTGTCTTTTGCAAATATGACAAAACCAAAAGGCATTTTCATGATGATAAAGTTTACAGGTAACATATATATACCTGTAAGAATATTAAAAATGCTATTTTAGATGATGTCAACAGGTGCAGTAAATGAAAGCATTTCAGAATCTAAACCTTGCAAGTGCTTCACAGAGGTTGTTACAAATAAGCGAACATGTTTATGATACTGTAAATAATGGTTAATCATAAACGTGATAATAAATTTAAAATTGCTTACTAAAGCACTGTTTGAAGGATGAATTACAGTCTTTGTGGCGGAAACATAAACATTCTAGAGGATAAAGGTAAAAGAAGTGGATTGGTGAGTTTTCTTATAAATTTTATGTTTGAATGCAATTTCTGAAGAAGTAAGTAAGGGGTAGTGATGCGCCTCCTATAGCCTCTCCTACCCAATTCCCATCCTCATCCTGCCCGTGGTGCACCCTGCTTTTAACAGATGAGGCTCTGGGGACCGAATTCACAGCGGTATAACTGTTTCATCTAAAATGGAGGAAATGTCATTTACATATGTGCTGCCCTATTACAGCACAACAGCATCCCTCAGAGGCACATGAGGGGAAGGTCGGTGGATCTAAATATCATCTATTTAGTCCTCCCGGCTAGGTCCGATGGACCCGTTGACCAACGATAGGTGTGGTCCCCCTTGCAAAATGGGGGTTTAAGTCGGGTGATGTAACTGCCACATTGTAAAACTGGTGCCCGTTAAGAAAACAGTTACATGAAAGCCACATACATGAATATGAGTCCTAAAGATAAACATTCCGGAGTTAAAACTGTCCCCCAATCGGATCTCCGGGTGGGGACATCTTTAGGCAAATTTCATCATTGTTCCAATACTTTAAGAATTCTACAATGGAATGCAGGAGGCATGTCCCAGCCTAAAAAACAAGAGCTAATGAAAATATTAAAAGACCAAGATATAGATGTCTTCACAGTACAAGAAGCCAATATATCACAAGAACAGGAAATATACTTTGAAATGGATCAGTACACTACACATATACTTCCAAAGGCTCGTCAAATAGCAAGTGGTATTCTTACAGGGATTAAAAGAAATATGAAAGCTACTATCCAAATCCAAAAAACAATGGAAGAACAAGATAAATCAGAAATAGTTAAAATTAAAGTATGGAAAAGTAACTACCACTATAGAATTTACAGTATCTACAATCCTCCAGACAATACACTAGATCTAAATTCTATTCCCATAGAACCCAAAAGTATTTTAATAGGTGATTTTAATGCACACTCCCCTAGGTGGGGCTACAGAGATATAAATTCAGCAGGAAGAGTCATAGAAGACCTATTAAACTCGTCAACAATGGAATTAATATTTAATCCAAATGATCCACCCACTTACCTTCATTATAATGGTTCGGGTACAAATCCTGACCTTCTGATGGTGTCATCTGACATAATTGACAATACAAAAAGAGAAATAATAGAAGACCCAGGTTCAGGCCACAGAATCACCATAAACTCCATAAGAGGTCTAATAAATAAAAGTAACAAACCAAAAGATAAAACTTCTTGGAATTTTAAAAAAGCAGATTGGTCCAGTTTCCAAAATGAGATAGAAGGGAAGTGTAATATACTGTTAGAATCGGAGTTCAAGTCAACAGATGAAATGAATAAAAAAATTTGTGAAATATTATTGACAGCAGCCAAAACACATATCCCCAAAGGAAAGTTAAAGAAATATAGCTACTTTTGGTCTCCATCTTTATCTAAGTTAAAACACGAAAGAAATATAGCAAGAGTCAAAGCCGAAAGAACCAAGTGTCCAGAAGATGTACAAAACTGGAGAAGAAAAGCAGCCATTTTTAAGAAAGAATTAATTACAGCAAAAAGGGCCAGTTTCACAAATTTTGTAGAACATATGGACTATAGGAAAGATGGAAATAAAATATACAAATTCCTTAATAAAACAAAATTATCAAAAAATACAACTGAACCATTAAAATATAATAACAAAAGCTTAACTACAGATAGGGAAATAGCAGAATCCCTTAACAAGTTTTATGCTCAGTCACAAAGAGTACCCCAAGCGTATAAAAAACAAGATAAGGCTATCCAAAAAACTATCAGAGAAACTAGTAAGCCAAAAGGTATACGAAATGATATTTTTATTCAGGATTTTAATGAAACAGAACTGGATTTAGCAATAGAACAATTACAGAACAAAAAATCTCCTGGACCTGACAAGATCCATCCAGAGTTTATTAAACACCTTGGCAGGAAAGGAAAAGAAATCCTACTTAAACTGTATAACACGTGTTGGAGAATGACTGTACCTTCCGACTAGAAAAAAGCCATTATCATCCCGATTTTAAAGAAAACCAAACCCTCAAACAATATTAATAGTTTCAGACCAATATCTTTGACCAGTGTTACTGCAAAAGTGATGGAAAGAATGGTGGCATCTAGACTTAACTGGTTCCTAGAATATTACAACTTAATTAATAGTTCACAGACCGACTTCAGACAGAATCATAGTACAAGTGAAAATGTACTCCTACTAAGCCAAGACATCAAGGAAGCTTTCAATAGAAAGGAGGATACCTTGGCAGTATTCATTGATTTTAAATCAGCATATGACTCAGTCTGGAGAAATAAATTAGTTGAGAAGTTGCAATCAATAGGTGTGAAAAGTAACATGCTTAAGTGGATAACTCAGTTTATTTCACAAAGCATTTGTGCCACAAAATATAATACATACATTTCCAAATATAAACAAACACACCGAGGACTTCCACAAGGTGCTGTTCTGAGCACAACACTCTTTAACATATATATAAATGACCTTCCATCAATAATAAAAACTTTAGAAACCAAAATTGCTCTATTTGCTGACGATGTAGTCATTTGGACTTCAGGCTCTTCAAAAAAACCTGAATTAATTAAAGACAGAATAGAAACAGCCCTAAACAAACTACATGAATGGAGCTCCAAAAACCTCATGACTATCAATGTGGAAAAAACAAATTATGAATTATTTACACTAAAATACAAACCAGTTAATATTAGCATAAATTATAATGGTAAACCACTCAAAGCAGTTGATGATGCCAAATACTTAGGCATCACTTTCGACAGAAAGCTAAGTTGGAAAAAACATATAACAAACATCTCAGAAAAGGTTGAAAAGAAATTGCAAATCCTTAAAAGGTTAGCTGGTGCTAAATGGGGCTGCTCAAGGAGAGTCCTTAACACAACATACAAAATGTATATTAAACCAAACCTCTTGTACTGTTCTGAAGCTTTAATAACAGCAGCAAATGCTAACATCAATAAACTTGAACAAATACAAAATCAGGCTCTTCGCCTAATCACTGGAGCAGTTAAATCCACACCTATTGATGCCATGCTTGCCTTAACACGGACCCCATCAATAACAACAAAAATAGAAGAACAAGCATTGCTCCAACACGAGAAAATGTTACGACTGCCAAACTCTAAATGGACAGAAGAGAACCTCCCCCCTTCAATCCTTAAAACTCATAGTAGTTTCCTAGAAAAGGTAACACAGATTAAATCCAAATTGAACATTCCTAACACCAGAGAAAATCTACTTATTAGAGAAAATCCATTGGAATTATTGCAACCTACCTTCAATTTGGAATTAATAGAGGAAATAAGTAAATCAGACACACCAAAAGAAATACAAAAACTTCTAGCTCTGGAAACAATCAATACTAGGTATCCCACAAAGCCACAACAATAACACAAAAGTCTAAATTCAATTTCTCATATTCCTCAATAAAACGCTTGATCATTAAAAATTTTTGTCATTCATACCTACAAGAAATAGAAACAAATGCCAAAGATAAAAAATGGATTACACTACTTTCCAATCCAGATATAATCCCCCAGAGACCAAGGAAAACAGCTGTTGCAGCCTTCCGACTATTGACAAATCATGACTGCTTGGCAAGTCATCTCTACAGAATAGGTATCTCAGCCTCACCGATATGTGTCCTGTGTAACGATCCAGCAGAAATGAATGAAGAACACTTGAAGACCTGTGAAGCATTAAGATCAGAAGAAACTACAGTTCAAAAGTATTGGAAAGCACGAATGCTAATGGCTTCATTGCCAGATGCAAGGCACTAGAAAACAACAACAAATTTTTTTTCTATACAAATGTTATCTCAGAAGCTGAAATTTTTACCACATGTTTGCACCTAAACAGCTGTTTTTAACAAACAACTTTTTATGTATATGGATCAGTTATTTTTTTTAAAATTTAAAAACCGTCATTTTTCAATAAAAATTTTAGAGCAAAAATCATACGACCTTTCTTTCTAATAAACAGAAGTATTATATTTTTCATCAATCAACTGCAAAGGTATTGCTGAATATACCTTGAAAAATTTAGCTCATTATCTTAAATAGTTAATGAGATAATGGATCAAACTTTAACATTGGCAAGATAGGGCATTTTGACTCTCCTTGAAAGGTTTTAAGGCTGCTTTTCACAGAGTTTAGTACACCTAATGTAATCCATTATATATAAATATATTAGGATTTAAAATGATTGAATGGCTTCAGATTTCACAGTTTATAGTTCATACTGCATAAAATTAACACTGATCTGTGTGCTTTGATTAAGGATATGAAGTTTCCTTCAGTGGTCATGTAAATGAGGATTAATTCGACAAGTGTGATGTCAATGTTAGCTTTAGATGCTGTCATACTCAAAGCACCATTAGCAATTGAACACAAAGCGTGTATTAAGTATAATAAAACCCACTTAAAACAGAGTATGTTTATTCAAAGAGCTATTGCTGCCTGCTGGCTATAACTGCAACCAGTTATGCTTACCGGTGATTGAGATGCTGGTGAAGTCTGACTCAGTTGAACTGGCTGCATTTGGGATGA
The DNA here is from genome assembly GCA_030765045.1 of Tenodera sinensis. Taxonomy (NCBI): domain Eukaryota; kingdom Metazoa; phylum Arthropoda; class Insecta; order Mantodea; family Mantidae; genus Tenodera; species Tenodera sinensis. Next base: position 63,175,521 of record CM060965.1, on the reverse strand, counting down.
TGACATAGTTTGACTGGGTGGTACTGGATCAGGCACATGTGTTTGTGGTGTTGTCTCCGGGAAGTGACGACCAAGTAGTTCTTCAAATGGGTCAACAACTGGTTCATCAACTGGAGGAATACTACTTTCATGGTCACCTTCATGGTTATCTTCATTATCATCTAACACTTGGGGTGTAGATTCAAAAAGTTCTATTCCCATTCTTATCTTCTTTACATAAGTCTGTAATTAAACAATTTTTTTTGTAAAACAACTATGTATTTGGAAGCAAATCATATTTGGTAGGAATCAGTTCATAAAAATCCATTAGCAAGTAACTCAAGCTTGTTAGCCAAGAGGTAACCAGCTCTAGAAATCATGAACAGCAGATGAACGTAAGCTGTATCTAAAAGTTACCATTTTTGCTATGTCAATGGTCTCTGAACAGGGACATCAAGAAGGATGGACAACCCACAGAAATGTTGGGGCTCAGGGGAAAATTATATTTTCAAGCTTTTCTTCATTCAAATATGATTTTTTCAAATTTGAAATGTCTGCCGAACTGCCAAAGGTATGTGGTCATGTGCTTGGCCTCTGTAGAACAACAATATGCCAGCAAAAGCAAATTATTTGGCTTCTTTCATTAAAACAGAGTGAGTGTTGAGTACTGTTAGAACTGGATTGGAAACACTTTTTGTATTAAGCCTAAAATCAATTTCAAGCTTGTTGTCACATTTTACATCTTACTCAGCTTCCTGAACTACTTGTGTGCTTTCGGATGAACTCGGTAACATGAAACCCTCGATAAAAATTATCTTAATGCACTTAGGATTGTAAAACATTTGAATATGGTTGCATTTTCATGCATTTCAATCCGTTTGAATATGAATCAGTTGTATCAAATCTGAGAGGACCATTTCATGAAAACTTAAGATGGAATTTTTTTTTCTGTAAGTGAAGGTTGGTATGTGGTAAATATGAAGTAAAAGAGACCTAACTCAGAAATTGTATAAACAACATGTGGCAATATATCTAGGAGTTATTTCCGGGCTGTTATGCTGTGGTCTGCTGGAGTTTAAGTACCCAGATGTTTCGTCCACAACTGTGGCAGACATCTTCAGTGGCGCGATCGTAGTCTCCTTGGAGAAGTTAACGTGGTGTCTGAGGTGTGGACTGTCTGAGCTACTGTATATATCCCTCAAGTGGCCTCCGCTGATTGGTCCGGATGGCAGACATTAGGAGGAAGGGGGTAGGCTTCACCCAATGGAGGCCGCTCGAGGGATAAATACAGTAGCTCAGACAGTCCACACCTCAGACGCCACGTTAACTTCTTCAAGGAGACTATGATCGCACCACTGAAGATGTCCGCCGCAGTTGTGGTTGAAACGTCTGGGTACTTAAAACTCCAGCAGACCACGGCATAACAGCACGGAAATAACTCCTAGGTATACTGACCCCGGCCGTGAAAGTTAACGCTCTCTCATAACATGTGGCAACATTGTTAGAACTTCATTATTGTTATATTACTGCAAGGTGACAAGAATTGTTTGAGCAGCTCCATTTTAGGAAGATTTTTTTATCGATAAGTTTTGAATAACTTTGAAAATTTATCTTTTTTTACTTACATATAGACTCTTAGCTACATTTGCATTTAATTTATTTGTCATTGTTACTTCATATTATACACCATGTTGGTACTTTAGTTATCATGGTTTAAATGTCCCATTCCATCACAAAAAAGTGGATTTTTTGTATTACATTGAAACAATTAATGTTTATTCAATGCTGTCTTGTATGATCAGTGAATTTTATGTGATAAACATCCAACAGCAATCTAACCTCAAATAACACAAAACCATAACTCTGGAGAAAGCTTTTAATAACTGTCCCATTCCATCTCAGTCCAGTATATATGGATCACTAAGCTCAACATAGGATCTTTTAATTTAGAGTCTAAGAAACATATGCAATGCATATTTTAAAATATGCAAGTTATGCCTATACAACAAGTGAAACTGCAGCCTAATGCAGATAATTTTTTTTTTCTGTAGGTCTTTGTGTCCTCCAGTGTAACCATTTCTTTGTTTTTCAGTTATTCACTATGTATGAGAAGATGGGTGAAACTGCAGCAGAAAGACAGAGAGAGAAGAAAGCTGAAGGTGACAGCAAAAGCTTGCAAGGTAGTGGTAAGCGTAATAGGTTAGTAAAAAAATGTTGCAAATCAGAAGCATAACACCTCCATGTGCAGAAGAACCAGGTTCCAGTGCAAGGTCGAAGTGCACTGGAGTAAAGCCAGGAAAAGTAAAAGAGCCCTGCGGGCAAACACAATATTCTGATTTTTTTCAGTAAAGAATAATTTAAATGGAAAATTAATCACAGGTTTCTGGAATAAGTTGATTTCCAGAAAAGACAGATGAAGCAAATACATGGGTTGATCTTTTAATAGTGGCAACAATGCTGTGAAATAGAGCCATTGTTCTCTTACTTCTGCCCTTTACAATATCATCTCTGTAAAATAAATAAAGCCAATATAAACACTTACTGCTTCTCCAATGAGCTAAGAGAAACAGCAAAACATATTATCTGCAACTATGAACATATTGTGACAAACGACAAACCCAGTTACTTTTTATGTCACTGTATTTCCCTTAAAATTGACTCATAATTCACATATCATGACCTTGCAACTCACAGCTGTTCTGTCCTAATGTAACCTTGATACAAAATACTGATCAAATGTCCACAGCTCGCTCTGATAATTCTGATCACTTTAACTGCCTCTGATGATAAACTTAACTAAAAATGACTCAACACTGACTTTTCTTGCTCACTTCTGTTGGCAGGCTGAGAACAGCCCAAGGTTTCGTGTACCTGCCCTTTTAGGGCTTAACCACTTTCATGACGGGATGCAGGGTTTTGCAGGGTGGCGGGTGAGAGTGAGGTTGAGGGTAAATGGGAGGTAGCAATTTATGCTCCTCAATGGCTAAATTTGGAATTTAGAATCCAAGCATCTCTTGGAAGGATTGTATAGGAGCTAAGCTTTCACTGCTGGTGGGTTAGCTCCACTGTTACCAGGTGTGCCTGCTAGCCATGTGGGGAACCTGGTGACACACAAGTGTGTGTTCTCTGGGATTATAGTCCTCAAGAGACCTAACTATTCTGATGTTGTGGTAATAAGTCATAAAATTTTGCCTGATTTCATCCTCCACATACGGAAGAGATGAGGCCTCATGCAGTAGTTTTGATGGGAATCTGCGGTATACAGAATAGATTATTCAAAGTCCTCTATACTGTACACACTGCAGACACAGGAGATGGGAATCTGCGGTATACAGAATAGATTATTCAAAGTCCTTTATTCTGTGCACGCTGCAGACGCAGGAGATGGGAATCTATGGCCATGCCCCAGATCTCGCAGGCGTACATTAGGACTGGGATTATGAGGGCCTGAGAAAGGCGTAGCTTCAAGGGCTAACTTCTCTGTTCAGGATGACCTGCTTATATAGCCGAGAATTAGGCAGCAATGATTTTTCTGCAAATTCATGTTTCAAGAAGCTTCTCATAAAAGCCTGGCACTCTAAGCATCTTGAGCTGTCTGGAAATGGACTTTGTTTTTAGCTCACATTGTCGCGCTTTGCCTAACAATGTAGTTGTGTGAGGTAGCTGACCTCCAGCTGCCTTTGATTTGTGTTGCCTCCTCAGGGTTGGCCACCCTGACCAGCATGGCTGTAGCGGACCAAACAATCCCAGTGTACCACCTTTCCTCGGGGCAGCCTCTGGATGCAGCAGACTAAGTGGTTGAGCCTCTTCTCCACGTGGCATGGTCCTTACCACAGATGTTGAGATCTGCTCCATAGTCCAGGTATACTCTGTTCATCAAGAGATTAGAGGAGACGTAAACAAAGCCACGTGCGTTTTGACCTCAGTGCGCCCTCTTGACGCTTTCGCCGTGTAAATGGTCCCTTGAAGAAATACTGTTACTAAGGTCTGAAATGTCACTTAATGTTTGGTAATGCATAAACTAAGTGTACTAAGCATAGTTAAAGTATAAGAATACGCAGTTAAGTGAATCTGTAACCAGCCTAATTCATTCTGTGCGCGCATCAGTATGAATGTAACATGGCGCAACAAGTGAGTTGTGAAACATAAGTGCGGCAAACCGTTGCGAAGTGGTGAAAAAACAATATTGAACGTATTAACAAGTTCTGCGAGAAATATCCCGAACTTTCTATCGAAGACGTGAAGAAATTAACATCTGAGTTTACCGGTGTGTCAGTTGCAAGTATTTACAACACACGCAAAGAAAAATCGTCAGTTGGTGAAGATCCTGACTAAAAGCGACCACATGCCAGATATATGATGGATGTAGTGAGATCTGCAATCCGTCGAAAAGTTCACCAGTCCCTTGTTAACAATGAACTTCCACCTTAAACGAAGTGCTGTTGGCAGTTAACTCTGATCACGATCTTCCAGATTTAAAACGAACTTCCCTCCACAAGCTGCTTCTGGAGATTGGTTTCGAGATTGTGGGCAGGAAATGAAAAAGTGTTATTGTGGACAGAGAAGACGTAAGTGGCAGTTAATTTCCATGTGCTACATGTTATTTGGATCAAGTAAATATATCCTTTTAGTAGTGTAAAATGCATATTATACCTGCACGTAGCGGTAGGTAACTGTGTTGTGTCATTGTGAAAGCACGTGGCCGCGGAGTGATACAAACCGGTGCTTTGTTTATATCTCCTCTAATCTCTTGATGAACAGAGTATAGAATGATGTATGCCATCCTGCTTGAAATCTCGCTGGTCGTGATGGATCTTCGTATGGTTGCCCTCCACCCAGGTGTGTTAATGGGCTATCTTGCACACAATGTGAAGACGACCCACGGGGTTTCATGACCACCTTTCCACTTACATACTACAGAAACACTATTGTTCTGAGCTTCTATTGACACACTGCTAAGAAATGATGCAGTTGCCAGGCATGGCGCTCATGGCCATTTCTGGACTTAGATGCTACATCTCTGAGGAGTTATGCTTTAAGGAGAAACTTAGAATAACCTTAGGAAGGAGGTCCTGGAAGGATTTGAACTGCAGACTTACTGTTCATGACACTTTGACATAACGATCTCAGCTACTCTTGCCTGTATTATGCATAAGCTTACTGCAAGGCAGAATTGTAACAGATAATGATAAATTGTCAGTCATCATTTTGGATCTTTTCTGATGACAAACTTCCAATAAAAGCCAAGAAAGCATCATGGGATGAGGAATGAAAATTATGACTCTAGTCTTCTCTGTTAGTAATCTGGCAACAATTTCTATCCAATATTGAGGAGCAGTTACTGCAGTGGTACACAGCAGATTGTCTCCTACAAATTCTCCAAACTGCACATGAAAAATGGCCAGGAATCAGAGGCATTAGATTACATCTTGTAGGGTACCTCTGGGTAATCAGTCATGTGTCATCCTGATGGACACAATTTGACAATCTGCAACTCCTTTCTGTGCCCTTTAATGAAGAACTGATTGCTGGAGAAGTAGTTTTCAAGCCTAAAAATACTGTAGTAGCATACAAAAGTGGGCTGAAAACAATAAGCAACATCAAAACATTGCTCTTGATGATAACTAAGTATCCTAGGAAGATAAAGGTGAAGTTTCAAATCATCATCAGCAAATTACCTGTATCTGGAAACTTCCTGAACTTCCATTGTGTGTCGGACTTGAGCACATTGTTAACTAAGACTGAAAACTTCATACATCATTAAAACTCCACTCCACTCCACTCATTAAAACTCAGTGTGCTGCAGACTCTCTCAGAGAAAAAGAGATAGTTTAATTTTTAGCTGATTATTGACTCAGGTTGTTTGCAAATTTACAAGATTGCAAAGTATTAATACAGTGTTCTCATATTTCTATATCTACTGAACTGTTTCTCTAAGAAATACACAAGCAAAAATAAATTAAAAGATGCCAAACATATCAATAATTATTTTGATTTTAAAGAAAACATGTAAAAGCTAGTCTCTTCAAAGCTTGCAAAATTATGCTTACCGCTACTGGCCTCTTCAATGCCAGTTTTTCTATCTTCTCAAGGCAGTCATCAAACTGTAAACGAGGAAACATACGATGTGCCCAGTGTTCCAGTCTTTTCATTACTCTATCAAGGTCTCTTTTTTCATGGCCTTTACCATAGAATTTGAAATCTCGAAATTCTTCTTCTATTGCTACAATGCCACGAGGACCTGTAAGTCGTATAGGATTCAAGACTGGTCGCCTATTGATAGCTCGTTTCTTTACAGTGGCTGGTGCATCAGTTCCTTCCTGTGCTGCAGTTCCTAAAAATTTTAAAATTTAACAAAAAGTAAAAGTCCTTCTGAATTAATATACATAATATATTTAATGTGCCTATCCAGTAGCATAAAAATAAAATTGTGTATTTTTGACATTTATTGAACTGATGGTGAATACTAATGCTAAATTTAAATTGGTTATACTGACAGGATAATTAATTAATGAGTGTTAATTAGTATTTAGTGCATTTCATCTATATTTTTATTACTGTTCTTTATTGTATTATGATTGTATTACTATTGTTTGTGCACTTTGTTTGTAACCTTAATTTGTACATTTAACTCTGCCACCGGGTAATACCCATTTGCAGAAAATACATACATAATGTATTATTTACCTTTTCAGAGCAAGGAAAAGCTTCAGAAAAGGCCCTGCAGAACTAACTTCTCCCCCTATATTATGATGCTAAAACCTGTCATACATAAGACATCTGTCTGAACCAATGCTCAACATATTGTTAGAAATCTTTTGTGTAGAAATGATTTGCTAAAAGAGGAATAGCTGCCCCACCAATCAGATCAAAACCAAATTTTTTATTATTCTATTGATATGCTTGAAGGGTTATTGGTAGGATGAGTGAGTAAGGTTTAAGGGCCCATCGACAGCTAGGTCATTAGAGGTCAATTATTGGTAGGTGTGCTGCTGGAAAGATATGGAGTACAAGAGTAATTATAGGACACAGGCACTCGAAAATAACAATCCCCAATTTAAACAGTGGCAGGAACCATCAACTGCTTTCTATGAATATGGCCCAACTTAATTGAACAGTTGGAATAATATAGGAATAAGCTATTGTGCATAAAAGAAGTTGATCCACCTTGTGCATTATGTAAAAAGGTAGATGAAACAAGTCATCTGCTGCGTGACTGTGAGCCACTTGCAGGTCAAAGGATTAAACACTAACTTTAAAAGCTTTAGCTATTTGTGACAACTACTCTCACGGAATAATACGTGCGAGTATATGAATTTTAAAGCACAAAAACAATTTGAATTGTGACAACGGAAAAACCTTGAGTTCTATCTGACACCCTCTTTTGTAAACTAATGATGTCATTGGCCCTCCCAACACTAATAGAGATATTGGTGGGATTAGCGAAGAAAGTATAAATTAGGATGCATAGCCTTTTCTTTTGCACATAGCCCAAGAAAAAGCAGGCCACATGACCTGCGAAACATCAGCAGCCAACACTGTATGACATGGCCTACACTGGAAAATCTAAGAAAAATAATGGATACTGGCTGTAGAAGCCTTCGTAAACACTTTAACAAGATGGTAATTATTATTTATTTATGCCAACAAACTTACTGCTGGTGTTTTTAAACACACAATCCATGTGTGGGCAATGTTTGAGAGGTAGAATCGGAACGGAAAAATTCAATCCCACAGCCGGGATTTGAACCACAGACCTTCTCTTGATGTGCGACTGCTGCAACCACTGAGCTACTGTGACAATTGCCAGTATGGCATTGAATTCTCCAACCGATTCATATTTTTTCTGGTAGACCACAAACAGAATCTCACATCAGAGAAAAATAGCCTAAGGGTAACTTACAAACTTGTGACATTAAATTCCCCAACCAATTCGTATTTTCCTGGTAGACCACTAGGGAATCCCACATCAGAGATAAATACCCTGAAGACAACTTAGAATCTTAAGTACTTTATGCCCTGGGTTTTAAATAACCAGATGGTAATTGTTATTTTGTTATGCAACCAACATAGTGCTGGTGTTTTTAAACAAAAAGGTCATGTGTGGTCAATGTTTCAGGGGTGAATCAGGACCGAAAAATTCAATACCATAGCCAGAATTTTAGCCACGGATCTTCTTCTGCTTCAGGCACGGCTGCTCTAACCACTGAGCTACCATGACAACTTGTAAATATAACATTAAATTTACCTTCATCACCACCTTTTGTTCCTGCTCATCATTTTCAGGTTCCAAAACACATTCTAAATCATTGGGATCACTAACAAGGTCGTCTTTGTATATTTCTTCCAAGATCTAAAACAAAGTGTAGTAGAGTATTTAAAAACTTATGTGAGCATAGTTGCCAATGATTCTACCTCTCAAACATTGCCCACACATAGCTTGTGTGTTTTAAAACATCAGCAGTAGGTTGGATGGCATAACAATTTGCCCATTTAATTATAAAAGATTGCTCCAATGTGTACTTACTAACTGCTAATTGAAATGCATTGTTACAAATATTTATTTTATGTTTTCTTCCTTTTTTTTGAAATGGCCCCTTTTGTATTGAACATATGATCTGTAAATTTTTACAGATAATGGAAACATATGAGCTTTTTACTACATCATTATAATTAGAAAGCTTAGAATGTAGAAAATTAAGTGATATTTCATTTTAGATTCTGGAAGGGTTAACATGTTGCTATTTGCCGTGTACAGCTCCAGTATGTGTTATGACACTTTTAAGAATGTGTGATACACATTAGTCAGAAGTAATAAAATTACTTAACTAAATTTGTTTGAAAACAATTATAAAACATACAGAGCAAGTTATCAGGTATCAATAAATAAGTTATTTTTGGACATATCCCCATTATCTCAGGATAATAATTACACTTTATTTCTAAATGAAATATAAAGCAAATGAACATCCGAGTTACTTAATATGTAAACTCTTCATATATATAAAACCATAAAAATGGTAAATATATAGGTTACTTATTGTTAGAAAGATATTTAATTACCATCCTGGCCTGCTTGCTGGGCTTCTTCACCTTCACCGCCACCTTCTTGCTCCTGCTCATAATTTTCAGGTTCCAAAATACGTTCTAAATCATTGGGATCACCAAGAAGGTTGTCTTCTTCGTATATTTCTTCCAACATCTAAAATATATAGTAGGTAGTATTAAAGAATATAGAAAAATCTGATGCGTTACAATCACATGACTTCATCTACTCTTGTACTAAATATTCTTACAAACTCTTATTCATTTACCTTCTTCGTGTTAGTCAAGATGAACATTTGTAGAAATTATCTTATTGGTAATTTTCTTATATAGCTGCAAGAGGAACATGATTTTCTCTACTTTGTAACAACTATTCTTACTCTTATTACTCTATCTTCATGTTAGTCGAGATAAACATTTGTAGACATTTTCTTATAGCTCCAAAAGGAACATGGGAGTGCAGTAGGTTTTGAGCGATAGTCAAATTTTTTAAAGCTGGTCACTAAATGAGGGATTTGAAATTCTGTTATCTTTACGTGGGCAAGAGGTAAAAAAGTGAGTGACCTTTTTTTATGTCCTCCAACATAGTGTCATATCGAACGGTGAATGAATGAATGAAATGGGTGAAATGATGCTCGAATGGGCCCGAGGTTCATAGAGCTTTAAGTGTCCGACATTCGACTTCTCAGGATAAGGGAAAACCTCGGTAAAAAACCTTATCCGGATAACTCACCCTTGGTGGGATTCAAACTCACGACCTCTTGAACACGAGGCAAAAATGCTACCACCAAGCTACATAGAGGGTAATAACAACCTTCCATTTGAGAAAAGTATAAGTATTGCAAAACTTACAGAAACTACAAGGAATATTTCCAAACTGGTTCACTCAAAAAAGGAGATGCGTTTGGACATAAATTGTGTGTTTTAATGAAATCTACAGTTTTTGCAGAATAAGATTTGGTCTATCTCTTACAGTTTACCAGTTATACAAAAGCCAGAAAATTCAAAACATACATTTCATTTGCCATAAAAATATCTCATGTGGCATTTTAATGAAAATCATTAGAGCCATTTTTGAGAAAATAAAAATTTTTGAAAAATTGTCCATGTAAAGGTAATTTAAGGTGAAGAAATTTTCTTCAAAATCTTTGTGTCGCATTCTTGAAAGATATTAAACTAAAATACAAACTTTGGTTGTTAATTGACTTCACACGCACACCTGCACGTATCATTTTCTAAAAATACCTTTTTTTGCATTCAGGGGACCTTAAAATATATATTTGCAGTGAAATCTTGACATCAAATTGTTCGGTACAATACAACAGTTTCCCTACTTGCTATACGTAAGAGAAAGTAAAATCTGTTTTTTGTGAGCACAGTTGCCAATTTTATACTATAGGTTCCGATGTCTTTTGTTTCTTTTGGGGAAAGGAGGGGAGATAGGATTAATTTAACAATTCTCATTTAGTTTTTAAAATATTTAATGTTACATAACTAGGGCTTGGTGCAATAGGTGCTATCAAACAATCTAAAATATGGAGGCACTATCAGTAATGATAAGCATTGAAGCAGGCACATTAATTTATTCATTGACCGCTTAAAACACATTTTGACAGGACAGAACAGCACAGAAATATCAAATAGGCATATTCCATGTACCATATATGTATTAAATTTACTGCATTCTACTATTCTCTTAATGGAGTGTAAACTGTAGGTGTAGGAGCACATACATTTGTAGGGACTTCTAAAAACCTGGAGCAAAGCACTGTTAGAAGGCTGCAACAGCCCTTTTTGTTTGTAAGGTGATCTCTGGAAAGAACAGATGAAGGGGGAATGATGTGGCAAGCAAGGATGGGCTCCAAAACAATTCCAGATGCAGCATTTCCTGATGCCGATCAGCCATTGCTCTAGGAAATTTTAGGGACCCAATTCATCCCCAGGAAAGGGTTCTTTGTGATCCAGTCAAACACCAGGAAGACCTCTTTCCATGGCAAACACTATGCCATCTTGCCAGAATACACCAAAAAAAATAAACTTAGACCAGACCTATTTCTGGTCATTCAACATTGAAATAAAGACTGTGTTGGACAAAAGATTTGTGGCAGAAGAGCAACCATCCCAGCATTCACCTACCAATCCGGGAAAACCACACAGAAATCCATGGTCAGAGTAGTCGGCCTGACAGAAACTGAGCCTAAGATCTCCCAAATGCGAGCCTCACAAGTTATCGTGGAGCCATCTCGCTCAATAGCTCGCCTATCCCAGAGGCACACGAAATAAATAGAATTTTGTAAATCCAGTCTGCAATCCTAGGAGAGGTCCAATAACTTTTAAATCACCACAAATACGCCAGTGATGTTCCTTGTATTTAATGTCTTCTAGAATCAGTAACATACTTTTGTGTGTGTTTCTTTTATACCAACTGCATGGGCCACAGGAACAGATGGCAGTCATTGCCACAGTGAAGCAGTGCAGCCTTCAAATTAATTTTGCAAAAATCTATAAATAAATGCCAATCTTCAATATTGTACACAATGTTTAGTTTTGACATCAAGCTGATCACATGATAACAAACACAGAGTGAACTGTCTTGCCTAAAATGTTAAGTCTTGATTCCTATTTCAAAAAAAGCTCTCTAAACAAAGCTGTAATCATCTCCTTCACATAAGGTCAGTAGTTCTAATCAGATAGGCTTACGCAAGCACGTGTGTGTGCAGATGCAGATGGGGCGAGATTGCCATGCAGCAAAAAACAGTGATAACTTTTCTCCCTGACATGATAGAAACATTCTGTTTTCAGGAATGTAATCAGTACATCGTTTTTAATAAAATTCACTACTTCCCTTTCAAGTTTCCAAAACTTTGTTGAGTTGTGTAGTTATTAATTAGCACTTCTCCTCGGGTTACCCGCCATGCAATATCTATAGAACTTTTCAATTTAGGCCATACTAAACTCTATGGCCATCATCAGAAAATTAGTAATTAATATATAACTGACCATCTCAACTCCTGGCATTCATTGAGAATTGCATAAGAAATAAACGGCCATCTCAAATTCATGACCGTGTTCTTGTCCAAGCTGTGCTCAGTCGTAGGCTGATGTCCCTCCGTTGTTGAGCCAAATAATTAACTATAGTGTCAACCAAACGATAACATAGTTACATTAAAAGAAAAACTGGAAGTGCTTAAGCAACTTGACAAGGAGGAATGTCCTACAAAATTGGCTATTGAATTTGTTGTTTAACAGTGACTAACTGCATTACCATGACCATGTTGCTCCTGGCAGGCTGAGGTTCAGCCTTAATCTTTTGCTGTGCCCCCACCCTCAATAGGGTTTAAGCGCAGATATGGAATCAATGCAAAGGTTATTTAGGGTGCTTGCTTCAATTTAGTTAAGAGTAGGTATAAGAAGGAAGCTTATTGCTCCTTGACAGTTAATTGCATTATGCACAAGCACATTTGCCTATAGCAAAGTTCAGCAAAACATTTTTGTGTAATAAACATTTCGTTCCGATGTTAAGTTTGTTAGTTCTATAATAAAAATGCTTTCTCTATCTACAAATAAGCTTTTTATTGTATTTTTAAATTATGGATTTTACTCATATGTTTGGATTCCAAGGAATTTTAGATTTGCAAGTTCTACTGTGTTTTCTTTTCCTCATCACTAAGAGTCTGTTTGACAACTGCTAAGCTTGTATTTGTGTCAAAATATACTCTTCTAAGATGGGCATATTACACTTCCTAGACACAAGGTTTTCACATTTTCCCAAACTTCATATTGTATAGTAATATATATTTGCAGATTTATTGTTTCTAAGATACATAAATAGTGCAATTATAAATGAACAGCAAAAAGTTCATTGCTGCTTGATTATATACAAATGCACACACCACCTGGAAAAGATTCAAGCATAAGGGTTGCTAATTGATGCTTGAAGCAGGTTACCCTGCAATGTTGTTAATCTAGAAAATATCACATCTTGACCTCCAGAAGCTTTGCAGGCCACAAAGAAAGAAAAATAATGTGGAATTGCTCAGGGATGACCCCTCTTCAGCCTAGCAAGTGATTTTTTATAAGATGTGTGTGAGATTGTCATGTGTTTTTGTTTTTTATTATATATATTTGTTTTTTTTATTTATTTTTTTATATATGTATATATTTATATGTGATCATGAAACTAAGTCCTGGGTTCCACAACCATCCACTGCCTCCTCTTCTGCCCAAGTAGACTGATGTTCTTATTTTCAATGTTCTTTTTCTTCATTGCCGCTACAGTTCACTCCGGGTATTTTTGTATTGGCACTTTCCTTTGTTTACTTGGGGCTGATTCATCAAATGTTTAGGAGTGTGTTTATGTAATGTTGGATTTCCTGCTGCTGCTCTTGTTGGTATTTGTCATAAATCTGTATAAGTGTGATCAAGGATGGAATTTTTCTGCTTGGTTTGTAGGGAGAGTTTTCATTCCTTGTGTGGTGTGTATTAGCTCTCTGAGGTAGCTACTGGTATGTGCATTATCTATGTATTTGATCATCAGATTGGCTATACTCTTATCTATGGGCATGGTTTTTGTGAGCTGGTGTAGTTGACTGGATCTGTAGTTGAGAAGCAGTTTAAATGTGGTGCGAAGGCATCTTCTTTCAAAGGCTTGTGTTTTTGCTATTGTTTCTGATGTAATGAGGGGCATTAGGGCTACTGCTGTGTAAGTAAGGCAAGGTCTTATCAGTGATGTACATTTGTCTTAGGATTCTTGTGTTCAAACCTTGGTTGTCCAGCCTGGCAAGCAACGTCAGTGTGGGGTACATTAATCTCATCTTTCTTAGTAGTTCTGTGTAGTGCAGTTTTACAGTTAATTTGGCTATCCCTAAGTATGTGACGGATTTTTGGCATTTTATCTGTGTTTTACTGAATCTGTAGCTGATCGTTCTGTGGTAGTTCATTTTTCTTTGAATAAGTATGGCATGTGTTTTCTGTATGTTTATGGCAATGCGACATTTGCGTGTCCGTTCTATGTATTTCTTTAGCTGTAGCTCAAGTTTATGTTTGGTTATCTCGATTCTCAGGCTGGTGCACCAGTACACCGTATCATCGGCATACAGGGTGAGTTGGATGCTAGGATGAGTGGGCTGTGGTGTGTCTGCTGTATAAATGATAGAGAAGAGGCCTGAGATAGCGCTCCCCTGGGGTGTGCCTGCCTTCAATTGAATGGGTCCAGATAGTGTGTTGTAGATTTTAATGTATGCCATTTTGTCCATAAGAAAACTGGCTATCCATCTAGTTATGGAGGGGTATCCTTTATAATCTATTAATTTGTATAGCAGTCCGTTCAGCTAAACATTTATTGAATGCTGACTGGACATCCAAGAAAGTGGTGATGGTGGTGTACCCTCTGCTGTAGCCCTCTTAAAGTTGTGACATTACTTGAACAAGCTGGTCTCTTATGGTAATCTCGCTCCTGTATCTGGCCTGGGTGTTTGGATGTATTTTCTTGTCATAGCTTGGGTTAGTCTCCTTACCAATATTCTCTCGAACACTTTGGATAGGGTAGACGTGAGGCAGATTGGTCTGTAATTTTGATGGTTGGTTTTGTCTTTGCTTGGTTTTTCTGGGAGGAGTATGTGAGGGTGGTAGCCGTGCTTTAACATTAAGTTGTAGATTCTGACTAGTTCTTCTATTGTTGCTATGGGTAAGTTCATTAGCATTTGGTAGAGGATGTCATCGGGGCCGGGAGCGGTGTTTTTTGTTTTTGCTACTATGGCTACTATTTCCTATACAGTTATGGGTTTTTCGGCTTCTTCGTTCTGGTGGAGATCATCTATTGGAAATTGTGCTGTGTATAGTTGCTGGTTCAGTTGTACGTGGTAGTTTATTTGGTTATAATACTGCTTATTGAAATCTGGGTTCTGAGGCGTCTGAAATGTCACTATAATGTTGACGGAATACTTCTAGTTTCTCGGTAGTATTGTAGATGTTTTCTTCCGTCCTTTTTTATGGGGTAGCTGGGCGCAGTCTTTTTCCTGGTGCTCTTTATGAGCCTCCAGAATTTAGCAGTCTCTTTTGTGAGTTTGGGTGGTTTGTGCCTGTTGTGGTTATGTATTTTGTCTTTCATGTCGTTTTATGGAGTTTGTTGAGGATTCGTTTATCTGCCGGATGATGCGTCTTCATATAATTTCTGAGGGCTTTTCTCTTTCTCTTTATTAGTTCTATTATGTTCTTTGGTAGTGGTCTGCTGTAGGGATTTATGCTAATTTTTTTGGGTATTGCAACTTAGTAGGGTTCTGTAATGATGGATGTTAATATTTGTGCTTGTAGGTCAATATCATGGTAGGTGGTCAGAATTAAGGGTGTGATGTTTGTAAGTCTAGGAGCTGTTTATTTATATAACTCCCAGTCCGTGTTTTCGATGTCATTGATTGTGATTGTTTTTTGTGCTTGTGTATGCCATGGAGCTGTTCTTAATATTATTATTGGTATATGGTCTGTGTTGGGTGGTGCATATGTACTTATATCCTGAACAAGTGGGTATGTATGATTTGAGGTCAGTATTTTGTCTGGAGAGCAGTTATGCTGGCTGCCGTGTCCTATCCTGGTAGAGCTCAGGGTGAAGAGTTTGAGGCCAGTGTTGTTTAATAGTTTCTTTAGTTCCTTGCCGCACCAGTTTGTGTTCATCAAGAAGTCCTGAGTTGTTGGCATTGTCTGCTGCTATTATTAGATTTCTGTTTGTGTCATGGAGATATTTCAGAAGTGTAGCAGGAAAAGTGGAATTTGGGAAAACATAGACTGTGGTGATGGGTATTTTCAACTGGTTTATTTGTACCTGCACTAATAGAAGTTTGAGTTTTTGAAAGGCCTGGGGCATGGCTACCTGCGTCAGGTTTCAAAGAATGCTTCAGATATACAGAACCCATTGTTATAAATCGTGAATACTTTATTCTGTACTTACACGATTTTCACTTTAAATATTGTTTAGTTTTAGTAGTATTTATACTATTATACAGGTGTTAATGAACTACACCAAAATAATTTCAGTAATTGTAGACGCTACTAATATAAGCAAGTTGAGATAGGCAATGCATGGTCTGTGGCTTAACATAACGCAGTTAATTGTGTTAAACCTAATTGGCATCAGATGCTGATAAGTTGGTGTTTAAACAAGGTGGGAGAGATTATTGGATTAGAATGTCTTTAAAACTGCTTCCTGAGTATAGAAATATCGAAACTTAATAGCTCATTATTGGCGCTCTCAAGATTTAATACCTCAAAGATATCTCAAATCTCGAACTAATCACCTGCCAGTGCGACACTGAACAATGATTAACTGCCTTTCAATAGCCTACTCTAGTAGTGTTTGTGTAAGTGTTCTGGTGGCCCAATCCGTAACACCGAAAACTGTTGTTCCAGAGATCATTGGTTCGGTTACTGTCATGTGGTTAATTTTTTTTTTCTTCGTCATAAATTACAATGGGAAGAAATGACGTGATTCGTAATTATGAACGTGAATCTGATTGGCCAGTACAATAACACTAGTATGATTTCCGTTCTTTGGTGCACTGCAGTTAATGTGCTGAGGTTTGCCTGCTGGACAACATGGAGAACGTGTACAGCATTTCTGAACTAGCAGATATGCACCTTATTTACGGTGAATCATGATGTAATGGGTTAGCTGCTGCAGTGCTGTACAGGGAAGGGTATCCCGATAGGTGCCAACCACATCACTCAACCTTCCAGTCCATCGATAGGCGTTTGGGAGAGAGAGGAACCTTCCAGGTCAACAGGGGCAATACAGGCATTGCACGAACTCAACGCATAGTGCAATTCGAGGAGAATGTTTGCAGAAGAGCCATCTACCAGCACACACACTATTGCATGTGCACTAGTCACTAACCACGTTAGCGTATGGCAAGTCATACATGAATTATTATTATTATTATTATTATTATTATTATTATTATTATTATTATTATTATTATTATTATTATTAACGTCCTCCAACATTGTGTCATATCGGACGAATGAATGAAATGAAATGGGTGAAATGATGCTCAAATGAGCCCGAGGTCCATGGAGCTTTAAGTTACCCGACATTCGTCTTCTCAGGGTAGGGAAAACCTCGGAAAAAAACCTTACCCGGATAACTTACCCTAAGCGAGATTCGAACTCGCGACCTCTTGAACGTGAGGCAGACACGCTAACCATCACACTATCGAGGCGGGCATCATACATGAAGACCAACTTCACCCATTTCACCCACAGAAGGTGCAAGCACTAAAGCTGGAAGACTATGGCCATCGGCTACAATTTTGCAACTGGGCTTTACTCCAGCAGCTTGGATTCTTTTCATCAGTATTGCTCACTGATGAGGCCTTGTTCACCAGGGATGGCCTAGTTCTTAATTCAAGAAAGAGCCATGTGTGGGACTATGCGAATCCACATGCTGTCGTGGAGAAGAGTCACCAGCAGACTTTTTCAGTAAACATATGGGTTGGAATAATTTCAGACCATGTCATTGGCCCATACCTGCTCCCCCCTCGGTTAAATGGACATGCTTATCTTCATGTGTTACAGAACATATTACCTGTATTTTTAGAAGATGTGCCCTTCATATTCGTCGTCGAATGTGGCCACAACATAATGGAGCTCCACACCATTTCACCCTTTCTGTACAAGAGCATTTAAACCATGTTTATGCTACCCGAAGGATCGGAAGGGGAAGTCCAACTGTAGCTTGGCCAGCATGCTCTCCCGACCTCAACCCAATTGATTTCTTTTTCTCGAGTCACCTCAAGTCTCTGGTGTATGAAACACCTAGAAGAGGACCTAACTTCCCAAATAATAGCAGCATGTGAAGTTACTCGACACACACAAGGAATTTTGGACAGAGTGCGACAGTCATTCCTTTGCTGCTGTTAACTTTGCATTGGAAACGCAGGTCGCCATTTTGAGCAGTTCCTTTAAACCTGACGTAAAGAGTTGCATTTGCTTTTCATTTTATGTTAAGTTCGTTCACCCTTTAAACCTCCTCCCATTTGTAATTAATTGCACTTACAAGGTGAAATTACTCTGTAAAATGCATTGTACAAGAATTAAAAGCTTAGACAAAATATTAAAACAAAACCAACCAAACAAACAAAACAAAAATGAAAAAAAAGACAAATAAGGTGAAGGAGACGCAAACTCGTTTACCTTTCACTTAAAAGCTAATGTCATAACCATTGCGCCAGAGGGAGTGCTCCGACTGTCTCTTCATTTTCGTGTGTTGTGCACTCAAGTGGTATCATTAGCAGTGGCGTACTGGCACTTTAGAAACTTATAGCCATAACTTCCACATTTGAACCAACAGGCCATAAGTCTCCTATCCCAAATTACTTGTTTCAGAGATCTCCACTTGCTCTGAAAATATTTCGGTGTAGTTCATTAACACCCTGTATACATTCACTCACAGGTCCATGTTGATATTATTATCTATATACAGAGTGTTAATGAACTACGCCAACTATTTTTGGGGAATGAGGATATGTCTTAAACAAGTAATTTGAGATAGGAGACTTATGACCTGTTTGTTCAAATTTGGAAGTTACGGCTATAATTTTCCTAAGTGTCAGTACAGTACACCACTGGCTAATATAAACCATTCGAGAGTTCAACACATAAAAGGTAAGGGACATTGTAGAGTGTATTTTTCTGCAGCAATAACTGACATTAGTGTTCGAGTTTAGGAGATCATCATCGTCTTTGAGTTCCAGTCTCATTCATTACCTTTTTCCCCCCTTCTTTTCTTTCATTTGAGCAGAGCATATTAATGCTGTTTTGGTCTAGATTTTAAATTATGTTTTAATGTATACATTTTTATTTCAACATTGCTTAAAATTCTTACTAACAAAAAGTCAAATCCTGCTTAATACATTTGCATGCTGCACTTCAAAATAGCAAGTAGTTTAAAGCTGAAAGAGTAAAAGCATAAAAACTTCTAAGTCTTTACTTCACTTTATAGGAGCTCTCGAGATGGTGATAGGACTTTCCACGATAAATTGACAGTGGCAAAGCATTTGTTGTACTGTATCCAAGATTTCCAGTGTAAGCCTACTCAAGAAAACGATAGTAGTGTTAATGCTCTTCTTTGAATAAAAAAGAAAGAAAAAATAGTAAACTACATGACAGGAAACGAACCCAAGACTTTTGGGACAATTGCCTTTGACCTAAATTAAGCCAAACATCTCTAGAGTAGGCTTCATAACACAAGAAGGCAACTAATTGAAAATGTGTCGTGCTGTCATGTGCTTAGTTTGAGATTTGAGATTTTTAACTTGAAAATGCTGATGAGTTGCACAAAATCAGTATTTCTATACTCCGGCAGCAGTTTTAAAGACATTCTAAGCCAATTTTTCACTCTGATTTAGCTTTAAAATGGAATTATTAGCATGTGATATCAATATGTTTAAGACCACATAACTGTGTTATGTTTAACCATGGACCATAAACTGCTATCTCAAATTACTTATATTGGTTACATCTCAATCTCTGAAGTTATTTTGGTGTAGTTCATTAACACCCTGTATATTATTTGTTATTTTGTTTGCTAAGGCTGGTTCAAAACCACCGGTAATGGCCACAATAACCAGTGGTCAGTTAGAAATAAATGAATTTTCAATGCACAATTTCTATTCATGAGCTGATATGCCTTCCTATTTTTGTTGCTGGGTTGTTGTGAACCAAAATGTTGTACGGTGCCTTGCTTTCCGTTCTGGTTACTGTTGCTGGGTGATAAACTTTATATCTTCTCATTTCTGGCAACCCACATAAGTTGGAAGTTTAAAAGCAAATATATAAATATGAAACATATGTTTAAGAGGTAGAACTGGAACTTAAAAATTCAATGCCACAACTGAGATTTGAACCACAGACCTTCCGCTTGCCGGGCGGACGCTCTAACCACTGAGCAAGCGGAAGGTCTGTGGTTCAAATCCCAGTTGTGGCATTGAATTTTTAAGTTCCAGTTCTACCTCTTAAACTTTGCCCACACACGGCTTGTGTGTTTAAAAACACCAACAGTAAGTTTGTTGGCATAAATAAATAATGAAACATATGTATTTAAAAGGATGGTTTTGTTACTAACCATTTTGTAAGAGCATAAAAAAATGCGAGTTACTGCTGCCAATCTTCTCATTATACAACCTTGAACTTCATGTAAGGTGGCATGTTTTATACTATGAGTGATTATTTATTATCTACTAAGGCTTTTATGACTGGTATCACTGTGGCTAATCTTAGCAGCTTCTTGGCTTGTAAACCAGATGTCAAGTGATTTATCTGCTACAGGTTTCTGATGTTGCAAAGTGCAGTTTTTGGCAAAAGTCAAATCTATTGAATCTGTCTAAGACAAATGTTTACAGAATACATTAAGATTAGCAAAAATAAATTGTGCTTTTTCAGATGACTATGTTGACGTATTTTCTCCTTATCAAAAGAGCCAAAATGCATGAAAATGTTCAGAGTACAGTAGAATCCTGATAACTTGATCTAATGTGGACTGAAAGTGTGTCAAATTACCAAAATGTCTTGTGTTATGGAATAAGGGGTCTGTTATTCACAATCCATAAAAAAATGCTACAAATTACATATATGCACAATACAGAAAATACTAAAGATTAACAAATCCTAAAATTTATTACGCTAATATGTATGTTGCATTTCTCTGGTCTCTTTAACACATCCAATTTAATTTCCATTGTCATGTTAACTTGTCTTTTCTTCTCGTTCACGTTTTTGCTGGCACAAAAACAATTCAACACAACACTAATAATTAGTCTGAACTTTGAAAAACGGTACTCTAACCAGAAATATGTAAATGAAAGTTTTGCTAACCATGTATATACTGGGTAAAGTAATAAACCTTCAACCTTCTTAACAAGTGTTATGTAACCACATTATTAATGGCAAGCTTTTGATTTCATAAAAATCGTCTGTCAGCTGCTTATGTTCCAAATAGATATCAAAGGTCAGACTCTTTGTTACTGTGAGGGAGAATGCTGCAAGTTGTAATTAAAATTTACCTATACTGTTTACACCGAGCAGCTGATTATAGAAATATTTAGTCAAGTTGAACAGTAAAAGATAAAAGAAATAAAAATAAAAAAATGTAGTTCAGTTATACAGAATGTCGAGTTATCAGGATTCTACTGTATTACCGACCTTTAAGATCCAGCATCTTAAGCTGAAATGTTTTAAATTTCCTACTTCATTGTAAAGATCTGGCAATGTTATGATGCCTGTTCAGAAGGCAGCTGTGTCTGCAAATGAGCGAGAAATTTAAAAAAGAAATCTTGTCCAATAACACCATTTTGCAATAAATGATATGCAGTACTTGGCTACAGATAAAAGTTTCTTTTTCTTTCTTCTGAATCAATGCAACATGCATAGGACAAGGTGGAAATTACATTATCTATGACCAGCAATTAAATTACAAATATTGTTAAACTAATAGTTCTTTCAAACACTATGTAAAATTCTTTCTCCAGTGTACGAAGTCATTCCTGCTCAGATTTCTTTTGCAGAACACTAACAGACCTTGCATACTTCAAAATTTTAATTCCAGTCGTTAATCTACAATGATGCACATATACACATCTATAATAGTACAGTACACATGGGCTTTGAATATTGATAGAATCTGTTTACATCTTTACAGCTGGCAAGTTCCAGGTTTTGATTGACGTCAACTCCATATTAAACAAATAAAATACCTATATTCTGTCACTTACTTCACTCATTTATTTGAGGAATGAAGTATGTTAGTTAATCTACAATATATAGATCCCATTATAACATAGAAATCCTTAGCCCAAAATACAATGCAGTATACATGCACTCTAGTCATGCTTGGTTAAAACTCCAAGGGGCTTTGCGGTAATTATATGGAAATATAGTTCCTCACTTGTATCTATTACTGAACTACAGCTGCACAAAATGCGCATATTTCTTACATTTTGATGCATTCCCTTTTGGCAAGTAAAAGGCTCTTAACTGAAAGGTAAACTTGAGGCTGAACTTATTTACACTGTCTTTACATTTTTTATCAAAAGATATCAGAACACTGGCAAAAAAAAAAAAAAAAAAAAAATATATATATATATATATTTGCAGGTCTCGAAAACTTCCAAGGCATTGGGAAGGGAAAGGAACAAATGGTAAAAATAATTTATAAAATGACAGCTCAACAATTCATTTGAAAAAAATATGTATATTTACCACCAATTTAAGAGGCTTTACCTTATGTTTTATGGAATAATTTGTTACGAAGTTCACAACTCCATATATTCATTGAAAAATCACCGAATTCACTTATTTTCAAATGTTTACTAATTTCTTGCTCCCTTCTTGTATAGCAGAATACTCCGACAAATGCTGAGAACTTGAGAAGTGAGAACACCACAAGAAAAGAGCGCCAAAACACTGTTTTCCGGAACACCAGATGTCACTGCATTAACTCATGTTGCAAACTTCTAATGAGAGAAGTCATTTTCTGTTGAGGTTTCATGTTCATTGTTGGAAGAAACTGCAATAAATCGTTGCAGTTCATTACCATTCATTCTCTCAAGCGCTGAGGATAGTAACTTCTTATTTAAATGGTCTGTTAAAGACAATTCTCTAGTTTTTCTCATTTCGTCTAGTGTGGTGTCTGCTGCGTTCCCTTCGTTTTGAACCTCTTCATTTGCTTGTATAGCTTCAGATTCTGCGTTCGGTTTAGAAGGCATCTCGGAATTCTGGCTCGTAAATAGTAGAATTAGAATACTTGCAATTTCGCTGAAGCTCAAATACAATTACAGTTACAGGTTGGTGCTCTGTGGTTACGCCTTACGCCTACGTATTTTTGCTGTCACTCAGTAGATATTCAGAACGCAAACTTCCAATATTGACAGTTTTATCTAGAAATAAAATTTCAAATAACTTGGGCATTGCAATAAATAAGTAGGCAGAAATACGAGAATGGTTATGCATTTTTCTTAAATGTGAAGTTTCTGCTGCCTTGTTTAATTACATTTCATTGCAAAAATATGCCTTAATTCTTTTTGTTTCTAAGATTGGCAAACATGTAATTGAAACATGAAATCGAACATGGAATATTTAAAAAACAAAACAAAATAGAAAAGCGCATGTTTTCTATTGAATTTGGAGAAAATAAACACCGGATTTATCTTGGTGCTCAAAACCAAATTAAACTAAAAACCTACCGCTGAATTATAAGTTTTTTATGAGTGCAGTTCTGCCTTCGGCATTGAATTCAGCCTTCGGTGGCAAATATTGGTAGCCGTAGCAGTAAGCGGAATAGAAATAGACTTGCGGCGTTGGATTTACTAGCTGTTTTAGGTAGGTTATGTTATTTTGTAAGAGTATAAATGGGATTTAGAATAAGTCTTCTCTATAATTACAGTAAATAACTTTCTCATGATACTTCGGTGCAAATGACTTGGCTGCCGAAGGGCCCTTAAACAACACTCGTCCATCATCCTCATGATACTTCAATGTGATTAAAGATTAGTACAGTAGGGGAAAAAAAACCTTATGCCGTTTTTCCACGGAAGTTAGATTAATTCCTTTTTCTTTCTTTTGTTGTTTTGTTTTGTTTCGTTTCTTAACGTCCTCCAACGTAGTGTCATATAGGACGGTGAATGAATGAAATTGGTGAAATGGTGCTCAAATGAGCCGGAGGTCCAAAGAACTTTAAGTTACCCAATATTCGTCTTCTCAGGATAAGAGAAAAGCGCGGAAAAAACCTTATCTGGGTAACTTATCCTAGACGAAATTCGAACTCGCGACCTCATGGATGTGAGGCAGACACACTACGACCACGCTCTATATAAGCAGTTTTAAGAAAACTGTAGTTTTATTTATTGCAGCCCACTGTTTTCTTTCATTGATTCATTTTTATAATATAAAACGTGTTATATGTTAGGTTAGGTTTGCTCTGTATAGGCAGTTTTAGAAAAACTGTATTGCATCTTGTTCTTTTGATCCTAGAATGAGCCAGACTCAAGGATATAGAACACGTCATACAACCATGCAATTTCTTCCCAACACGTAAACACAATCATTAGGTTAAAACTAGTGGTTTAATGAACTTATAGTATAGTATTCCCTCATGTTGTAAATAGAGTGTGCAAGCAAGAACTTTCTCAATTCCTTTTTAAATCTTAAACAGTCTTTTGGGTTACTCAGTAATTTTAAAGCTAAAGGAAGACCATTATATATTTGTGTGGCAGAGTAGCAGGGACCTTTCTGATAAATGTACAAGGAGTTACATGGCCTGTGCAGGTCATTTCTATGTCTAGTACTGTGACTATGTACAAGAGAATTGAATTTAAAGATATTGCATAGTTTTCAAACACATAAGTGAAAAAGTGTATTGACTTGTGAGTGTTAGAATACCCATCTTCTTAAATAAGGGTCTGCATGATTGATGGGTTCCAGCACCACTTAAAATTCGTTGTGCTCTCTTCTGGAAAATGAAAATTCTCCCACTTTGTACCGAATTACCCCAGAAAAATAATACTGTAGCTCATGACAGAATGGAAATAAGCAAAGTATAATGCTCTCAGAGCATTTTGATATAGCAAGTCATACATGGATCTCGAGGCAAAACAAGCTGAGCTGAGTTTAGGAAATAAGTTGAGTATATGTTTGTTCCAGCTCATTTGTTCATCAATTTCTAACCCTAGAAACTTTGTACAACCTACTTTATTTATGATGAAGCTGTGATAAGTAATATTCAACTCTGGAATAATTTTATTCTTGGTTCTAAATTGAATATATGATGTTTTGTCATAATTTAGAATTAATTTGTTGACTTTAAATAAAATGTTCAACTCCATAAATGCAGTTGTAGTTATGTTTAAGATTTCCTCTAATGACTTCTGAGATATGAATACACTAGTGTCATCTGCAACAAGTATTGTTTTGGAATGTTCATTGAGATTAAAAGGTAAATCATTTATGAAAAACAAGAAAGAGCAATGGCCCCAATATTGAGCCCTGCGGAACTCCAAGTTTTATTGACCTGGGTCTGATTCTTTATTGTTGTCAATAGTTTTTTGTGTTCTGTTTGTTAAATAGGACCTAAACCAAGTAATTGAGAGGTTATCCAAGCCATAAAAGTGTAATTTCTCCAGCATCAGCTCATGATCAATACTATCAAAGGCCTTAGCCAGATTACAGAAAATACCTATGATGATTGAGAGATAGAATTGGAACTTAAAAATTCAATGCCACAACTGGGATTTGAACCACAGACCTTCCGCTTACCAGGCGGGTGCTCTAACCACTAAGCTATTGTGACAAACTGCCAGAATGGCATTAAATTCTCAAACCAGTTCTATCTCTCAAACTTTGCCCACACACGGCTTGTGTGTTTAAAAACACCAACAGTAAGTTTGTTGGCATAAATAAATAAATAATACCTATGATGAATGCCAAACTGATATGATGTTAAAATGCTATTTTGATCAAGATGTTTCACAATACGATTATACATTGCTTTTTCAAGAATCTTTGACAATGAGGTAAGCAGTGAGATTGGTCTGTAATTAGAGGGAAGTTGTCTATCACCCTTTTTGAACAATGGCTTAACTATTGCTAATTTTAATTTCTCTGGAAATATTCCCGACAAGAAGGAACAATTATAGATGTGGCTTAGAGGCTTATTTAACTCATTTGAGCAGCATTTTAACAGCCTAGTACTTATTCCATCCCATCCATGTGAAGTTTTACTCTTTAGAGACTTAATTATTTTTTCAATTTCTGAGGGTGTTTTAGGCATTATTCTGAATGTATTTTGAATATTGATATTTGTGTTTTTTAGTAAATTTTGATCACTTTTAGTTTAGATAAGTTTGCTTCGACGGCATTCAGGAAGTATGTATTGAATGCATTTGCAATTTCATGTGGATTTATTAATTCTACATTGCCCATCAATGTTGAGGGGATATCATTAGACCTTTCGGCTCTACCTGTTTCAGTTTTAATAAGACTCCATGTAGTTACTAAGAATTGAGCAGATCGAGTTTTTGCTATGATATTCACAAAATGTTTTTGTTCTATACTAAACTGGTATCCTTAAAATATAATATTGAGATATATGTATGATTTATTTAAAGGCAAAAGCCCTATTATTATTATCCATTTACAATTTGGCAATGCCATCTTTCATTTTTTACTATTGTGTTGTCAAGTATTGTATTTGAGCTAGAAATGTAGGCATACTAAAGGAGTCTGAAAAAGCAATGCATAATAAATCCTAAGCACTGACTGCTTATGATTGTTGAGATTAACTTGTAAAATTGTTCGGTCATTGTACTTTTAGGTTAGCACAGAAACATGAGTAGAAAGGAAGCGCTGTCTCAGTTCATTCAGCAGATCCATGGGAGGCCTGTGGTGGTCAAGCTGAACAGTGGTGTGGATTATCGAGGTATACCTACAGATTTAGCACTAAAATGCTCACATATTGTTAATGTGGTATGCGAATCAGACATATAGTAGCATTTGAGTGGAGTGCTCATTCTTCAGTGAAGTTGATGGCAGTGGTGGTGATCATTTTTATTGCTGATTTTTAATGCTTTCAAGACCTGTTGATTTTTTATTTTAGAAGTGCAAAGAAACAGGATAAATGGTTAAGGTTCTATAT
Source organism: Tenodera sinensis (assembly GCA_030765045.1). NCBI lineage: Eukaryota > Metazoa > Arthropoda > Insecta > Mantodea > Mantidae > Tenodera > Tenodera sinensis. The sequence goes on along the minus strand of CM060965.1, from coordinate 63,148,823 downwards.
AAAGTATGCTCCCAGAATTGCTGTATAATGCACATATGCATTATTCCTTTGTTGCACAAGGTCTAGCTTAATTACGAGATAATCCATTTGCTGTTAGAATAAAGTAGTGTGTTCCTCCACGCTCCACACTGAGCTCCACCTCTAGTATGCTATTGGTTAACATAATTACTGCATGTGCACATGTAAACAACAATATTAGTGTTGTCACTGCCCAATTCACTTCATGAAGATTATCTGAATTTAACTGCTCTCTTTGTTGTTGCATAAACCATTGCATTATTGAACATAGTCATTACAGTAATCACATGTATCCATTGTAATAATTTTTAGATCTCAGCTAAGATAGCACTTCAGGTTTTTTTCCATGCATTGTTTTGAATGTGCTCTGCTTTTACTGGGTGGTAAGAGGCATTGTCCATTATCATGCTTTATCAGATGTAATATAGCCATGGTAGGATATTTCACCAAAAACTTATTGAATGTATTCAATAGAATAACCTTTTTACCATTCCTTAAAAGCTTTCCTCACTTATACCGATCTTGCTTCCATTTTGCACATGAAGATGGCGCTGAGGCAACAGGTGAACGTTATGGTTGACAACTGGTATTAAAAACTTGAGAACTGAATGTTCTGCGATTGGTTACAAGGTATATAGGTATTATTGCCGTATATTGCATTATGTTATATTCTGTATTACAACAACAATTTAAATGGTTTATTGAACGCAAGTAAGGCAAGAAGCTGAATAGGCCTTGGAACTATATTATAGAAGAATATGGGAGTATTAAAACGCACCAGCCAATGAGGTTCATTTCTGCCATGTGCTTCTGCTTACATCTACAGAGAGATCCAAATACATGGGAACCACTGAATGGTGTCTTTCCACTGTGCATGTGGAAACATGACAACAGCAGCTGATATACATAAGGTCACGAGCATGACTTGTTTTTCTCAGCTCTGCTCACAATCAGTATTGAGCTGACGTGATATCGTGCAGCTGCATTATTACCAGTGCACTTTATTATTTAGTCCTGTACTTAGTCACAAAGTGTATCATGGCTCAACATTTGTTTTCTACTGCACAGCGTGTATTTATTTATGATTTGTATGTGTTAAGTTGGTCAGCTCGCCAGGTGCAAATGCGATTTGCAGAAAGATTTCCAGGAGTTAAAGTTCCAGGCCATACAACAATCCATAAACTTTACAATAAATTTCAGGCCACAGGAAGTGTTCAGGCTCAGAAATCTAAAAGACGGTGTATGGTTCTTACTGAAGAAACATTAGATGACATTGGTCATCGTTTGGAGAATTACCCCCAAAAATCACGTAGACGTCTTTCACAACAGGCAGGCATTTCTTATGGCTCTTTGCAAAGAGCTACTAAATTGCTGAAGTTGAAACCATATAAAATAACTATGGCACATGCTCTTCAACCAGGTGATCCTGTAACTAGGTGAACATTTTGTGAGCGGACTCCCAATAGTGTATACAATGGCAAAATTGATCCACATTTAATATTTTTTCACGGAGGAGTCTTGGTTCATGGATATGTGAGTACACAAAATAATCGTTATTGGAGCCCTTTCCAATCATGTCCTACACATGGCTCTTGTATGAAAAACATTAATTGACCTCATAGTTGGTTAAACTAGAAGCCCGGGACTTAAGTACTTACATGTTGTAAGTCGCCATTAAGGTATGTTATCTCAGAGTAAATAATTTACTCAATTATTGAGATCTCCTTATGTGGTTTACCAGGAAGATTGTGAGTGAGTTGGAAAGTTTAATGTCATATCAGCACGTTGGCCATGATAGCTTAGCGGTTAGAGCAGCCAGATGGTAACCGTAGATCTGTGGTTCAAATTCCAGTTATGGCATTCAATTTTTCAGTCTCACTCTACCCTTTCCAAACAATATAAATGTTATAACACTTCATTTACTGTATGTTTTTGGGATTGATGTTTCGTCATATTTACTGATTTCCTTGCAATATGTAGAGTGGCAGTACACAGCTAATATATTGTGACAAATGACTAAGCTCAGTTACTTGAGAGGTAGATTGGAACTGAAAAATTCAATGCCACAGCTGTGATTATCATCCAGTTACTTACTATTGCAGCTGCAGTACAGAGTGGTGATATCACACGCTAAACCCATCTTCATTGGGAGCTAGTTCAATGGTGAGAGCTGACATCAGACCAGCACTACCTGTCCTCCTCTGCTTTAGGACCTGATAAAAATTCTTGGGCACCAAAGACATTTCAAACATTAGCCCCAGTTTATTTTCAACTTTATATCCTTCTATGCCACGTTTGACCAATTTGAATAAAACTCTGATAAAGTGCTACTTTAAAGCTTTCAGAAACTAGCACTATGTTTATTTTCAACTCCTTACACACAAATCTGTACCACACAATCTAAACAAAATGTTTTGGAAATATTTGTGCTTAAGGTCCAGGGAAAGATGTTACAAGGGCTTACATGTGATCGTCAAAAACTATCCTTAAGCCATCAGATAAAATCTGTATCTTTGAGCTATCTGAAAAGTTATGATCACTTATACTGTTAGCATTGAAAAAATTTAGGGCTGTTATTTTACACTATTTGCCTACATGCAAATTTTCAACCCCTTAATTGCAAATCTGCAGTGTTTGGCCTGAGTAGAGAAAAAATTTGTCACCTTGCTTTTGAACCAAACAAAAATTGCAAGCTGCCTTTATTACTATCTGTGGTACCCATTTGAGCATTATTTGTTTTTTTACTTTCTAGGAGTTCTTGCATGTTTGGATGGATACATGAACATAGCCTTGGAGCAAACAGAAGAGTACGTGAATGGACAACTGAAGAATAAGTATGGTGATGCATTCATACGTGGAAACAATGTGCTTTACATTAGCACTCAGAAACGAAGAGTGTAATCTCTGACTTTTTTGTTATGCTTTTTATAAGAGACAGTACTCCTGTATGTGCAAGTGCTTACATTTCTGTGCAAATGTGCTGTAAAGAAGTATATTATTTGTAAAACTTTTCAACTTAAGATTTTTCTAAGAAAATGTAACAAGAACTCCAGAAGTCATTTCCTTTGAAAAGACCCAATATGCAAATAAATTCTTTTGCTAATGCAATAGTTTTGCATAATAATTTTTTTTAGAATAATACTGTGACATAACTGAGAAAGAGCAAATTTATGTTATCCAATTTTATTTTGCATCAATGGACTTGTACAGGTAAGTGCATAAAATTGTGCCAATGTAATGCACATGATTTTTATTGGTAAGAAAATATTAAAGTATATCTGCCACACCCCAGCCCCACCTCCTTACCTGGTTATACCTCTTTAATGTTTGTTTTACTCCCCTCTTTCCCTTCAATCCTGAACCTGACACAAACCTTTGTTGGTAATGGTTTTAAGTGCCAGACTTTTGGCTTTAAACCAATATTAGATGGACCCATCTAGGGACTGGTTTGGACAGTCATAAAGCTTACCTTTCAATCACTCTGGTGAAATTTTACTCTACTTCTTTTTGCCACTCCCTAGATCTGACCTTTGTTCATGGCCTAGTGAATATTTTTGGACTTGAATTCAAACACAAGAGATTGGCTCACTCAGAGCTGACATGGAATACGAATGATAAGAGATTTTGCCAACATTAAATAAAGAAAAGCACTTTAACAAACCTGAAGTATCGACATGCTTCATCACACTTGATTGTTCACACAATTAGAGAGTTAAGCAGGGACCTTAACAGAAGTAGGCCTATCTATGTTGCAGGGGTATGAAAGTAAGTTTTATTTCCACTCTACCTCACATTCAAATTGTTTTGAGAAAAATTGCTCCCATCTTCAGTTATCAACTGACTGATGGATGTAAATATGTTGGTCAGTGTACTGAATTTCCATTGTGAATTGTATAAATCTGTCTTGAATATTAAGCAGCTTCAGTGCATTGTCCAATAATTTGCTTGGTACTATTGTAAATGACATCTACATACCTGTGCCATGTTTTGAAGATGAAAGTGAAGGTACTTGTGACATGCTTCTTTAAATAGCTCATGTATAAGTATGCCAGTGGGATACCCATAGTTAGTCCATTACTTTATTGGAAATATCTATTGTTGAAACTCAAGAAATTTTAATTTATACAGAGGTTTGCTAATTTAATGTAGTCATCTAGATGAGGAAGTGTGAAGTTGATAGAGATGATAGTTGTGAAAGTAGTGGTCAATTGCAATGCTAGGAAATTGGGCTGTTACTTCAGAAGAGACCAGGGCATCTTATGCTGAAACTTTTGTGCTTTTTATTTTATCTACGAGATCAAATGAACTCTTGATGCATAGATTTTAAAATTTTAAGAATGAGTTATGTTTATCTGGGAGCGTCAATGTTATTAACTATGAGACCAACAACATTAATGCTTCCACATAGCAGTATATAGTATATTGCATGACAAGACATCTACATCTGTCAATCAGTTGTCAGCTGAAGATGGTAATAGTTGTTCCCAAAACATACCCTAATTTTCGAAAGTAAGTGAGGTATTATGCAAATAAAACTTACTTTCAATTAATATGTTAACCTTACTTGTTCAAAAAACTTCCAATCATTATTGAACCATCACATGTGTTTACCGATACCTTAGTTTCTACTATCTTTGCAGAATTCACCGGATAACAAATATTCATCTTTACTGAAGTTATTGCAGTTGTTAGTTGTTGTTACCAATATTGGACAGAATTTGGCATTCATGTTAACCAGGTATTGCTAAAGAGGAATGTTAATCAGGCTTAAAGCGTAGATTACCGTAGCTTGGATTTGCAGAACACACTATTGGCTGTCTGTGGTGATGCTCTGAGTTGGAAAGTTGCCATAGTAGCTCAGTGGTGTTAGCATGGAAACCCGAGTCAGTGGTTAAATTATTCCACTTAATATATACAAAGTATGCTAATGGCTTCATTGCCAGATGCAAGGCACTAGAAAACAACATATATACAAAGTGATATAGACAGTGAAACTTTTGAAATATTTTTAGAAGTATATGAATCAATATAGACATTTATAGTTTCACTTAAACTTACTTTTATCCAGATACTTACTTGTCTTTGAAATACGTTCGGATAAAAGTAAGTTCAAATGAAGCTATAGGTGTCTATAGTTGACTCATATACTTCTAAAAATATCAATGATTAAAATTCCAGCCAAGACATTAAATTTTGCCAGTCTGATTGGCCTATCATCTAGGAGGGTTAATATAAATAAGAACAGTACTTGTAAATCTTAGGTAAAGCATTTTTAACGTTAGGCCAGAAGTCTGACAGTGGAGTACTTGATTGAGGACAGTTCAAATATAAACGGTAATTGAGTGAGAGAATTGAAAAGGGAAGTTCATGATAAGCAGTTGCACAAATTATATTTATACATAGCGCAGTTAATAGAGTAACAAAATGTACATACTCCATCATTTTAGCTGCTACGGACTAACAGCAGAGATCAGTTGTCAAAGTTATGATGAAAATATGGTAAGTATGAATGATTTATTAATCAAGTGGATTATTTGAGACAAATAGTCCATAATATGACAAAAACTCTGTAACAGAATTTATTTGATTGTACTATCAGAGGCAAACAATGTGCTAAATCATCAATAACAGCATGGCTCATGTATAGACAGTTTTTGCAATGTGCACATTTGATGAAAGCAGGTTGGTCACAGTTCTCACAGAAACACTCATCCGTTAACCCCTCTTCCCCCCAGGAGCGTTTGAAATCACCAGAAAATACACAAATGATTGAGTTGTAAGAAGTGGTTTCTATGCCATATGTTAATGTCATTGTTTGAAGATACTATAATTGTACCTGTGATAAATTTCATAAATATTTTGTATGTACGAAAAAAAGAAAACATTGGCAGTTGCACAGTGTCTACATATGTACTTTGCTTGAATCAGCTTCTTGATGACTTTAATGCCTTCAGGAACTGTATAATTGTGTAGCTTATCTCTACTGGTTGTCCAGGAGTCAACCAAAATAAGGGCTTTAGTTTTTCCCTGTATATCTGGCCATATTACTTGCTCTAGGAAGATCTTTAAATTCCTCTTCATTATATTAGCAGATTTGCTGGCACATTCATTGATGTTTGGCAAATTTATATTCATCTTTGCAGGAAAATGACCAGTGGGTTCTGATACAAGGACATACAAATGGGATAGCACACAATTCCAGGCATTATCATAGTCTGTAGTTGCTGCTGTGGATCCAACTGGACTAAAGGCATGTTTCCCTTCACTGCAAGAGTCCCTCCAGATCATAACTGTTTATCAAGTCTTGATTGGTTGCATTACTTATTTGATCAGGAGGCACACGGTTTTCCTCAATGAGAGACTCGCTTTCACCCAAGAATTGATGAGCTTTTTGTTGAATATCGGCTTCCCCATCAACCGACCGCTTACTAGCTCTGTGGATTATTTTGTGACAATCTTATTCTTACATTTAAATTTTTTGCTCATGAGTTGGAAGCTTTGAACTGTGAATTGTGAGAGATCTCTTCTTTATTTGCAGTGCCCAAAGTCTCAATGTGTGGTAATGTGTTATTGTGTTTTCCTGACATTGCTATAAAATGATCACATAATTCACCATTTATCACATCCTGCAGAAGTTTTGATTTGAAAAATGACATTTTAATATGTTACATTTGGGAATATAGACAATTGAAAATGACTCGTGTGAGATGTTTCCAACGGTATGATCCCTTGCTGAGGATAAGGTGCTGATGGAATTAATTAAAACAAATACTGTTGCAGCAGAAGTTCAAAAACTATTTTGGAGAGTGTTGACGTTTTCGACTGGGTTCGTGATCCATTCATAAATTCGAAATATTTATGAATAATTTAGACTTTCAAGTGGAACTGGCAGAATTGAAAGCAGACAGAACATTGAAATTGAATTTTTTTCAAGTGGCTTTGGAAACTTTTTGTTGTAAAATGCAGCAAATATCTGTCTTTCTTTCAGATGGTAGTTAATGTGTTATTACTAGGGCTTGAGAGTTCTTTCTTTCTTTTTTTAGATATTAATGTACTCCTAAGTAATGTCATATCGAGCCATGAATAATGATGAAATGGGTGAAATAATGCTCTAATGAGCCCGAGGTCCATAGAGCATAAAGTTACAACATTAATGTTCTCAGGATAAAGGAAAACCTCAGAAAGAAACCTTATCTGGATAACTTGCCCAAACCGAGATTCGAACTTGGGACCTCTTGGATGCGAGGCAAGACACCCTACACCACACTACTTCGAAGGTGGGCTGAGTCAGAAGTTGACCTGAAAGTCTGCAAAAAATGATCTATAAGAAAAATGACCTTAAATTTTTAAATTCTATCATTAAAATGTTTAAAAACGACTTATGTTTTAGTAGTAGTGGTAATAATAATAATAATAATAATAATAATAATAATAATAATAATAATAATAATAATAATAATAATAATAATAAACAATAATAATATTAAACAATAATAACAATGAAGTGATAAACAGTGTAACCTGAAACAATATAATCACCTTTGAAAATAGGTCTTCCTTCCAAGCCGAGTGTAAACATCAAGATGAGAAGTTCAACCCACCTATGGGAATCTCCACAAAGCTAAGTAATAAGAGCATCTGCACTCAGAACTGCAGATCAGTGGTTCAAGCCCCGGTATTGACACTGAATTTTTCAAATCAGATTTAACCTTCCAAAAAATCACCTGCTTACTGTTTTAAATTTAGAAATTTAATTCTCTTTTCGATGTGCATTTATGTACATTTCATTAAACGTTTTATTAAAGCTAAATTGAGAATGTATTTAGCCAACATTAAATTGGGCTATCCAAGTGGTCTCCACTATTTTGTTCACAAATAAAGAAAGACAGAAAAACAGAGAAGCTGATAATAGAGAATCTTCCTTTGCTCATTTTGATAATAGAGCAACTGTTATCAGCAGGTATAGGAATTTCTAAACGTTAAAGGCAAGTAAGAAATACAGTCCATCCGTATTCTTTTCGGCCAGGGCATGAAGGAGGGAGCAGAGGTTAGGCTACCCTCTTCTTCCCACTATGTCATGTAAGGCACATGGTGGTCGTGTGAGCGTATTCGGTTTCAGCCTAATATAAATCGAAGTGGAAAGGGATGGATAGATAGAATAGATTAGCAACAGAAGGAACACTTAGCCCCTCGACCCCTAAGGGATTTTTAGTGCATACACCTCCGGGAGGAACGGATGAGATGAATGAACTGCAGGAGACGTCGATTGAAGGACCGGCCAGTGTCGACGGCAGACTCATGCAGAGCTACTGGGGTGTTCTGTGATGCAGAGTTCGCTGTAGACTTGACCATCTCGCTAGAGAGTGGGGCCGCTCGGCGGCGACCACCCAAGCCACTGCAGATAGGCTCACAGACTCCCCTCCAGCGGAAACCGGGGAAAGCTCGACTCTGAATGGGAGGTTCGAACGGCCATCCTCTGACGGAGCCGAGAAGTTCCATATCGCAAGCATCTGCGCCATCTGCCCGTCGTCGACGGACACTGCGCCAGATTCAACCTGTAACGTGAAAGAGGGAACGGGAGAGAGAATAGGAGACACCACCCCAGATTCGTCTTGCCGAACAGGAAAAACCACGGAAAATCCCATGGTAAAAATGGCGGCAATTAGGAATCGAGTCCCGAATGCGGCTGCACGCGTTACCGCAGAGCCATCTGTTCAGTAACTGGAAAGGCATAAAGCTTTAGTTGTCGACAAAAACCATCGCTTGTCATCCACTACTTGGGATTCAGGCTATAATCGCAGTTACTTAAAGAGAGTTTTATCTTCCCTTTAGGCGCGTTGTAATTATACTTTTCTTTAAATGCAACGCTTTGGATCAACGTTTTATCACGAATCTCCTAGTTCATAAGAATGCACACCCATTTGCTTCTCAAATTAATCCACAAACTTCTCTTTTGTGCAATTTTAACATCTTTAAGTTAGTAAGGTCGCATCAGACAATGGGCTAATGGGTGAAATAAACGCGCAAATATTCATTATTACAGGGAAAGGAAGGCTTCAAACCGACACCTTAGTGCCGGTCAAACAAGCTGTCTGAGAAGCAGAACCTCACTTTTGTCCAGCCATTTTCCTTGTCTCCTCGTTGACAACCCCTCCCCCCCCCCCCCCCCACACACACACAATCTTTCTCTCTCTCTCTCTCCATGCCAAATATGGGGTATCTGACTTGTTGTGGGGAAGGTGGGAGAAGGTTCGGCTCCTTCTATCCAATTAGTGCTGGACTGAATGGACTTCCGGTATTTCTGCCCGCAAAAACATATTTTCTTGCCTCTGCCACTCACTTGCGTGATGGAAGCGACCTTCCACTTTTATAATGCTCGAGAAAGCTAAGCCACTGCAGCTATAATTCTCCTGCACAATTTATGTTGCCATTTCGGACAATAGCAGCCTTAGATTTAACACTGGGCTAGAATTACACTTTTATACTTCACTTTGAGTTTTGTAAAGTCCATCCTTTTATTTTAGTTTAAGCACGCTAAACATACACCTCGGAAGACATTCCTAGAATGATCTCTAAAACGAAAAGTTTTATGTGTGCACTCATATTACTTTTCCTACTTACTCTTCTGCGAACTATTCTTAAAAATGCTTATTCTTCTACCTCCTTCATGCTAATTATAATAAATGTTTATAAAAATGGATTTATTATAATGTACAGTGGGAATAAGGGAAGACAGTAAGCTTATGCAATAGCTAAATTTTTTACGAGGTGGTCACTATGTGATGATTTGACATTCCATTCTCTTTGAATTGTCAGAGCATAAAAAACGAAAGCGCTTTCTATTTGAGGAAAATGAAAGTATTTAGCAATTCAAACAATAACAAAGAATATCCCGAAAGTGGTTATCTCAAGAAAAATTATTTGAAATAAATAGTGTACTTTAACGAGATCCACATTTCTTGTGTAGTAGGATTTTGTCTATCTTTTACGATTTACCACTTATCAAAAGTCAGCCAGAATCAAGAATTCCGAGGCTATTCCTAGAAAATGCAAAATACACATTTTGTTTGTCATAAAGATACCTTAAACATATGGTACTTTAATAAAAATCGCTTGAGTCATTTTTGAGTATATATATATATATATATATATATATATATATATATATATATATATATATATATATATATATATATATATATTGTTTAACGTCGCTGTCAATTGCCAGGATTACATCAGCGTCACCGGTGTGCCGGAATTTTGTCCCGCAGGAGTTCTTTTACAGTAAATCTAGTGACATGGAGCTGTCATTTTTAAGCACACTTAAAAACGAGTCATTTTTGAGAAAGAAGTTTTGAAAATTATTCCATATAAAGTGCAGTTTGGGGTGTAGAATTTCCTTTTCTTATTTCTTTTCTTTACTTTTTTTAATCTTTGTGCTGCATCCTTGAAAAAATGCTGAACTAAAATACCAAGTTTGGTATTTATCATCCTTTTCGTTCTTGAATTACGCAGTTCACAAGTATACAGGAAAACGCACATACAGACACATGGTACTTTTTCTTAAAATGAATTTTATTCCTTTTTCTTGGATCCAGAGTGTCAAAAAATTATTTCTGGTGAAATCTCGAAATTCAATTTTTGGGTAGAATACTTCCTCTACTTACTGTAAGTACTTAGAAAAAAGTAAAAAGGTCGACAGGGATGAACAATCAGTCCCACTGTGTTGGTTGCCGTCCGACCACAGAACCTTCCTTTAGTCGAACACCGTATTTTCAGAGCGCAAGCAAGCTACCACCGTAGCGCAATCAGCCGGCGAATCTTTTGACTCTCACAACTTGGAAAGACTGGATAGAGAGAATGAAATGAAAGGAAGTGTAACGGGGTATGCAAGGTGAATATCCTTCCCAGCATTCGCCTGGGTGATTTGGGAAAACTCCCTAAAAACCCTAGATCTTGGAGGTCCGCCAGGTAATCGAACCCACACCTCCCGAATCCCGGCTACAGACGTTAACGTCTGAACCGCTCCGCTCGTTTTTATTATTATTCTTTATTTTTATTCAGTGGAACTCAAACCGTGTATTTACAATCAAATCTTGATATCGAATTTAGAGATGGAATGCAATATTTTCTCTACTTACTGTAGATTAGCAGTGGAGAAACTGAAAATGCCACAAAACTGGTCACCTACTTTCAGAAGGTCAAGTTACTCTCCTGGTTAGGGAATAAAACCTAGAATAATTTTGGGGAATTCGCTTTCGTCCTGCTGTTGGGAGTTCCAGTAGGTCTCGTTAAATTCAAGTCTGCGTGGTTTATGCTGCGACAAATTTTTATTTTTTGGGAGGAGCATGCACCAATAATAATAAAATTAATCTTTATAACCTATAATTACTCAGCTGCTGTTTTACTTTTCTATTGTTTATTGGCGATATTGTGTTAAATTTAGACCTTTTAAAATACATGTCATTTACTGTATGTATTTATCTACATTTAACTAACACTGGACAACAAAACTGACCTTCAAAAAATTTTTTTTTACACAAAACATAATTTCTTATGTATTTTAACGTGTTGAGTTCAAATATGGCTTTTTGTTTTTGTCTAGCACCCTCAGTTTTTTAGTAAATGTTTTCTTACACTTCTAGTCATTTATTAAATAAAACGTAAAGTCGTCGTAATATCAAAGACTAACTGGTAATACTAGGTAGTAATTAATTAATTAATTAATTAATTAATTAATTAATTAATTAATTAATTAATTAATTATGGAGTTTGGGCGTGCAAGCACGCCCGGGCTGCTTAGGGAGTGTCCCCTCTTCAGCCTAGCTTTGTTTTTTTCTTTTTTGGTGGGGCAGAGATCAATCAGTTTGGGTGGTACATTTTCTCTTTTTGTTGATGCTTCTTTTATTCCCAGGTCACACATCTTGCTGCCGTCGCTACCCAAGAAGGCTGATTTTGCTGTTTGCTTAGTGCTTTTTCTTTTTGTTGCTGCTTCAGGCTCTTGTTAGTTTTTTTATTTATTGTTTGTTGTCATTTGTTTGGTAAATTGATGGGTTTTTTTATTTCTTATATGTTTGATAAATATTGTAGGAGGTCTTGTAGTTGTTGTTGGTCTTCTTGTTGTTTGTCATAGATGTGGATAAGAGTGAGTAATGGCGGATTTTTTTCATTTTGATTTGGTCGAATGGTTTTCATTTTTTGGGCTGTATTGATCAATCGTCGTCTGTATGGTCTGGTATGGGCGTTGTCTATGTATCTGAGCATGAGTTTTGCTATGTGTTGATCAATAGGCATGGTTCTGGTATAATTATAGATGTTGCTGTTTTTAAAATTGGGTAGAAGTTTATATGCGGTGCGTAGACATTTCCTTTCAAAAGATTGTATTTTCTTCATTGAATCAGGTGTGATGAGAGGCATTGCAGAAGAATCCTTCGTAATAAAATTACATCTAATTTTGTAAAAGTAACCAATTAACATTCTTGGAAACATTACCAACTCGTTTTCAAGTCTATCCTCCACTGCTATCAGTTGAATTCTGCCATTTGCTGCTTCTTCTGTACTTTCCTGTGGTTTCTCTTACGAGGTTCCAGCAGTAATCTGCAAGCATATTGGGATTCTATCTTCCTTGGTACCTTTTCTCCATTTGGGAAATATCTTGGTGGAATCTTTCTCACTAGCTTGTCCTAGATTTGCAGGGAAAAAGTCCAAATGGGAATGCAGGAAGCGCATTTTGAGAGACATGTTGCAACCTAGATTTCTATAGGCTCCTAGTAATTTCTAAATTAATCGTTCGTAATTTTGTGCTCTAGTATTACTTAAGAACTGTTCGCAAATGGCCTTGAATTATATCCATGCTTCAAGTTCCACAGGATTCAATTTACGTTCAAACAGCTGATCTTTCATGAGTTCTCGAATCTGAGGCCCATCAAAAATGCCTTCCTTCAACTTAGAAGCACTGATTCTTGGACATTTTTCTTCTAGGTATTTTAAACCTGTTCCAGATTTGTCTACTGCCTTGACAAAATTCTTCATTAGGCCTAATTTTATATGAAGTGCAGGCAATAAAATTTTTTATCTATCAACCAATGGTTCAGCTGAGATATTCTTTTCTCCAGGGACAAAATTCTTCCGGGGAGGCCATATTTTAGTGTCGCAATGTTCGGATCTATCAGGGCTATCCCATTCGCACAAAAAGCAGCAATATTTCGTATATCCACTTTGCAATCCTAACAGTATTCCAATCATTTTGAAATCACCACAGATGGACCAGTTGTATTTGTCACATTGCACTTGTAATATTAGCTGCATATTTTTGTAACTTTCTTTCATTTGTACATGACCAATGGGTATCGATGGTTTGTATTACCATTATGCAAAAGCATAGCTTTTAAACTTAATTTTGAGGCATCTATGAAGAGCCTCCATTTATCTGGGATGTATATTTTACCAAGAGCATTCATCAAACTATCAATATCACAATAATATATTCGCTATTGGTAAATACAAAAACAGAAAATAAATTGTCAAAGAAAATTATCATAACACTACGGTCCTTACTAACCAAAGCAGTAAAATAATACAATATAAATGTTATTATCCCTATTAGATCTTGTTTACTATGTCAATCACTATAACAACAATTTAAGCATTTACAGCCAATGCTAATTCAGAAAACAGACTTCTTTTTTAAACTGTGAGTGCCAGAGAAAAACTGTTTGCATCATTGAATTCAGCGCTAAAATCACATAATAAGCACCCAATTTCATGCTGAAAAATGTTTGGCTGTTGTCCAGTGTAATTTGTCATTTGTCATTATTTAGTATTATAGTTTAAAGAGAAATGTATAAAATTAAAGGTAAATCTATATCTCGCATCCTCATGTTGTTCAATGAGGTCTAAACTGATGTTGAAGTGATTGGAGTTAAAACTTAGGTTATAAGCTCTTATTTTATATCTCCAATGATATATGAATAAATCTTCATTACTATAAGTGATCTTCGTTCCCTTTTGGAAATCGATGTTTATCTGGTGAGGGGCTTATCATTCCTCATTCTTCAGTCCCTAGTAACAGTCATTAGGATCTTGAAGATTTGAATATTTAATTAATGTTCATTTAATTTCCTACTTTGCATTTTAATGCCTCTTCTTTTGACTCGTTGATTGCATTTTGTTATTGCAAATGTGTTATTTCTTAGCCTGTTTTTTTACTTTTTCTACTAGGTATATAGTACATTAAACTAAACTAAACCCCGGCGCGATAGCCCACAAGGGGCCAAGGCCTACCGCCCAGCCGCTGCGTCCCCCACCTCTGCCCACTACAGGTGTCATTGGTGAGGTGCAGTATTGGAGGGTGGGACGTGGTCAGCGCCCCGAGCCCTCCCGGCCGGTTATGCGGTCTTCTAGACCTGGGGCCGCTACTTCTCTATCAAGTAGCTCCTCAACGGGACCTAACGAGGCTGAGTGCACCCCGTGCCAGACCTCCCAGAGGGGATAAAATCCCCATGCTGGTACCGGGGATCGAACCCGGGTCCTCCGTGCCAGAGGCAAGCGCGCTACCAACTGCGCTACGGAGGCGGTCCAGGTATATAGTACATGCGTACTCGTAAGTAGAGGAAGTATTGTATTCCGTCAAAAATATCAAGATTTAAAAGGAAATATATGTTTTGGAACCACCTGAATCTAATAAAAAGCACTCCACGCCCGCGCGCGTGTGTGAGTGTGTGTCCGACTTAACTTAAACACGAAAAGCCTGTTAAGTACCAAACTTGATATTTAACTTTAACATCTCACAAGAATTCCACACGAAGATTTTAAGAGCATCCCAGACTAATCTTTACATGGAACATTTTTCGAAAAATTTGATTTTCTCAAAAATAAGTACATCGACTTTGATTAAAATACCATATTTTTAAGAAATTTTTATGATAAACGTACATGTTAAACATTTTGGAAATGTCCTCAGATGCCCTCTGCAGTCTGGGCGACTTTTACCTTTCTGACAAACGGTCAGAGATAGACAAAATCTTACTGTTCAAAAATGTAGATCTTGTTAAAACACACAATTTGTGTCTGGTGCATTTTTTTTGTGGAGTGTACCATTTTGGGGTAGTCCTTGTTAATTATCTGAATTTTGCAATATCTGTACTTCTCTCAAATTGGTCATTATAATCCTTATTTTATCCTTGTTAATTATCTGAATTTTGCAATATCTGTACTTCTCTCAAATTGGTCATTATAATCCTTATTTTATCTGTTGGTCATTCAAAGAGAAAGGAATTTCGAAGCCAACTCATAGGAGACAAGCTCTAGAAATATTTGACTATAGCGTAAAGCCTATGTATTCCCGCACTTTCTTTGCACCTACAACAAAATTACTAAGGACGTTTCTGAAAATCTTAATCTCGATTAAGATGAAGTAAATAGATAAATAAGCGCTTGTAAGAATAGTTTGTACAAGAGTATGGAGGTCATGCGAGTGCAGTAATTCAGATTTTTTCTTAGCACTGAGCCAAACATTATTGTATGATTGTTACAATTACTCTTCAATTTTGTGCATAACAGTTTTAAATTTCAACCGTTATTCGCAAAAAAAATTATCACATTGCAATATCATCTACTCTGAATCTTAATTATTACCTACTCTGCTTTTCTTACGTCATAATAAGGTTAGAGAATCTAGCTGCACTGTGCTACAGATGCGCAACAGCTTACGTAATTTGATGCAACAGAGCTGCTAGGTTTAAATGTCAAAAATGGCTGATTCTCGCTTTGGTGAAGCATCTAATGCTGCAGTAGATGAAATAATTCGAAGAGGGAAATCTCAAAGCACAGAAAACAGCAGGGAATATGCTTGGAATCAGTTTGACAAATTTTGTATTGAACTTATCAGTGATATTTAATCTTAAGGGCCGTGCAATGGACGCTGATGTATATATGCCTGCTTCATTTTTCTTTTAAGAGGTTAGTAATTACAATACAGCATTTAAATAACATTTCGTAGACGATATCATCCTTTAATTCGTGAAGCAGTCTTAATAAATGCAACTCGTGAGTCAAATTCTCTAGATAAATCGACAATTGCTCGTTGCATTACTTATGATAAATGCCACACAGAATGGCTTTGAAGAATGTATTCGACTATCTGCTCGATAGTCCTGTTAACTTTTATCAAATAACCAGAACATACTCAAGCATGATTACATTTGCACCCCAGACTTTGAATATATCGAGGAACCTTCAAGTCCTCGTCTCAAGCAACTGATTTTAATAGAGAAATGAAACGTTAGTTAGTTAGTTAGTTTATTTTAAAAGTATTGGCCTGGTGCCGGTACATTGGGCCCGGCTTACAGGCTATATTTACATTGATTTACAGTTGACTTTGTTCATATTTACAGTTTTCGCTATATACAAAAACCCATACGGTGACCATCTGTAGGTCACCGAGAATAGTTTTCTTTTGTCTTTTGTCTGTTTCGTCTTTGGGTTATATATACATATGTACATATTTACAAATTATATACAGACACATACACGCACGCATTCACCCACACACACACACTCGTACACACATACACACACATCTTCACTGGGCACACCAGAAATATGCGTCCCATCTCGCGCACTACACTATTTACACTATGTACACTGTCCCGCGGTGGCAGCTCCTGAATATTTTCCGAGGCGAGGGCCTCTGCCGGAACATGTATGTGGCTTAGGGACGAGGTTGCGTGGACGCGCATTAGTCGGCGAGCCGAGCCGCTTCTAGAACATTTTTATCCTAGTATGCTTGCGGTGCTTCGGCTCGCCTTTGCCGATGTTAGCGATCACGTCATTTTCGTGGTTCCTAATGCGCGTCCATGCCGCCATTGCTCTTTTGTCTATTGCCTCCGGGATGAACGGGATATGAGTTTCGAGGTGAAGAGTTTGGGTGGTGGTGAGGAGTGGAGCAGAGAGGATTTTTCTGAGGGAGAGGTTTTGGAGGGTTTGGAGTTGTTTGAGGGCAGTTTTGGAGGCATTAGCCCAGGCCACACATGCATACAGGACCACCGAGAGAATAAATGACCTATATAGTATAAGTTTTGACTTTAGTCGCAACTGTTTACTACGGAAGATGGGGGCGCACAGCTTTAGCCGCTGTCTGCCTTTATTGGCGCTATTTTTTATGTGGGTGGACCAACACATTGTTCGGTCCAAGGTGACACCTAAGTATTTAACTTGCTGACGGCAGTGCAATATTTGACCATCGACCGTTAGGTCCGTTGCCAAAGTGTGACGCCGCTTAGAAACATGAATCAGCTGGCATTTGTCGGGATTAATTTTGATTTTCCAGTCATGTTGCCATGAGAGGAAATTGTTCACATAACGTTGCATTTCTGCAAGGCCGAAACGTGGATTTCTATGGTGGTTGTATATTGCAGTGTCGTCAGCATACATGGCGACCTTGCATCTGGCGTCCACTGGGAAATCATTGGTGAACAATATATACAGAAAAGGGGACATTATTGCCCCTTGTGGGACGCCAGCCCGCATCACTCGCTCCCGTGAGGAGGAGCGGCCCACTTGGACGTAAAACTGCCGATTTTCTAGAAAATTGTGCAGCAAGTATAGCTAATTTTGAAGAGCCGGGAAATTGTGGTGCAGTTTATAAATAAGGCCATTGTGCCAGCACCGGTCAAATGCAGCTTCTACGTCCAGAAATAGCGCCAACGTTGAAGCCCCATTGTTAAATTGCTCTGTTACGTCATCAGTTAGTCTGAGGAGCTGTAGTTCAGTGGAATGTCCTTTTCTAAAGCCAAACTGTGAATTTGAGAGTTCATGTGTTGCGGAGACTTGTTTTTGAAGCCGAGAAAGGATACATTTTTCGAGCAGTTTACCAATAGTAGACAAAAGACTAATGGGACGGTAGTTTTGCGGTTGTCTGGTGCTTTTCCCTTGCTTTGGGAGCATGATAACCTTAGCTCGTTTCCAAGTAGAGGGGAAATAGCCTTGCTGCAAACAGGCGTTAAATATCTTTGTTAGTTGCACCAGAGCTTTTCTCGGGAGATGCTTAAGTTCCTCATTAGTCACTTTGTCTGGACCGGCAGCTTTCCCATTAGGCAATTTCCTAATGAGCTTGTAAATTTCCTGCGGTGTTATGGTGGGTAGTTGTTGCTCTTGCTTCTGCGCCACCCAGGTTTGTACCCATGTCTGGACCTCCCGTTCTATTTCACAGTTGGTCACTGGGTTTTCGGTGAATCTGTCTTGGAGACAGTCAGCGAAGACCTCGGCTTTCTCCTCTGCGGAGAAGTGCAAGCCGCTTTGAGTGTGCAGCGCCTCAGTTGCGGAGTTGACGCTCGTGGAAACTTTGAAAGCCTTGAGTAATTTCCACAAAGAAGAGTCCGAATGTGTGGTACTCAGCATTTTGTTTTCCCATTGTTCAGTTTTATTGATTTTAATTTGTTGCCGAATGATGTTACGTAGCCATTTTGCTAGCACTTTATATTCAGGCTGACGGGTGTATCGCCACAGTTTTGTCAAGCGTCGTCTCCGCGCAATGAGTTGCTCTACCTCGGGGTACGTGCAAAAACCGGGTGGTCTTGTGGTGTATGTGGTAGCATTTCTCTTGGCTGTGTGTAGCGAGGCAGTAAAGTTTTCAATGGTGACATCTATGTCTGCCTCGCTATAGTATGACAGTCTGGGTTGCGCCATCCCGTGCATTTCAGTGGTGAACTTATTCCAGTCGGTCTCAGCTCTACTTTGAGGGCCAGAGGCACTGGCTGAAATGCCACCCTTACTAATTTCAGTGTGTTTAATACGTAATAGACGAAGTATTATATATTTATGAAAGCTTATATTTCACAGAAAAATATTTGCAGAAATAATTCCATTAAACATTTCGTTGTTGGTAAAAGTGGGATAGAGAAATTCAAATCGAAATTCAGATGTTTAAATACCGGATTGCTCTATGATAGCCTAGAAATTCCACTCTTTCCATGACATCACGGGGAATAACTGAATAGCGACATCTCTTTGAAAAAGACAGAGGTATTGGAAAATGCAAACCAATAACAGCGGCTAATGACACAAGAAAGGGAATTAAAGTATATTATATATTTTAAGGATTTCTATATTTTCTGAACAGTGGATTTTGCCTACCTCTTATGGTTTGCCAAGTATGTAACATTATACAAAATTCCTTGCGGATGAAGAGGACCTTTTGGGATGGTTAAAATGTTCAAAAAGTCTTCGATGGAAAGGGTAGCTTAAAGTGGTGAAATTTTCTTGTGGATTTTTATGTTGCATCTTGGAGAATGTTGAACTCAAATATCAAGTTTGATGTTTAGCGGACATTTCGTTTTGGGATTGTATTGCTCATAGAAACATAGAGGTACAACATGATCTCATTGCACTTCGCGCCTACGTCACATTAATTATCGTTATGCAAAGCCTTGCCCGTTTCATTGGTTGTTTTAGACCACGGTGCAAGGCTGTGCCACTACTTTTGCTAAATAACCTTAACCAATAACCAAAACAAAGAATACAACATGGCATACGAACGAAATACATGTTTACGCTTTCGACCGTTTGGCTAAAAGAGAAAGAGGTAGTGAGTGCATTCAGTCACATAGACCTCTTATCATGATAGGTAGTCATATCGTATCGGCTAGAGTAGGTGTTAAAATCTAAGGGTAAGACTTGATGAGTGCTCAGGTTAGCAAAATGTATAATGTGTATATGTGAGAAAATTTTCAGGAATGCAAATTAAAGCTAAATAGAACAGCATTCTCACAGTAGTGTCACTGTTTACTGCTACATATCAGAAAAATAGATAAATAAGTGAATGAGTAAATAATTAAATTAATAAATAAGTAAATAAATAAATAAATAAATAAATAAATAAATAAATAAATAAATAAATAAATAAATAAATAAATAAATATATATATATAAACAAATAGATGAAGTAGCGTATTTTGCCTCTAACTCAAACTATAATTGGTTGATTTACCTTTACTAACATTTTCTGATTATAGGAATACAACAGGAATATAGACAAAAGTATAACTATTTTATTGGCATAATATGTATTGTCATATTCATGCAAACCATATGCATAAATATAGTATATCTCTGTATACTAATATAATATGTAATGCATTACATTCCTCTAGTTCTACTTAATATTGCTGTTTCCATTTGGTTTCAATTATCAGCGGTTTTAAGCATCTAAATAACACAGGTTTTCCTCGGCAGCATACACATATGACGAGTAGAGAGAGTGTGTGTGTGAGTGTGTGTGAGTGTGTGTGTGTGTGTGTGTGTGTGTGTGAGAGAGAGAGAGAGAGAGAGAGAGAGAGAGAGAGAGAGCGAGACTGAATATGTATCGCTGAAACTTTTCAGAAAAAGCAAAGGCATCAACTCCCCCCCCCCCTTCCCCCCTTATTACTGTGTTATCAAGCCACCACGCTGTGTGATACGTACGGTGAAGAACATGCCTCAAAAGACCTCAGGAAACGATACAAAGTCCACCCGAGATTTTCTTTGGCGGTGTTTGTACAATCTTTATCTGATAATCTTATTTTTGATTTAGGGGCTTTAAAAGATACATTTCCGGTGAAATCTCGACATGGAACTTTTGGATCGAATACAATGTATAGGTAGGTGACAGAGAAAGATCTCTCTCTTAATCAACAATAATAGACCTGTTTTGCAAAATCAAGTCTGTAGAAATCTCTGAAGTTCATGTTTTGTTTGCTAGAGTCCAGTATGACAAATAAAAACAAATGTTTCATCGAGTAATAAAAAAGGGAACAAAACACCGTCGCGCTCGCAATCTGCCCTCTCCAAACTTCGCCGCAGCAGGGGCAACGCAACTAGCGAGACAGAGTTCACTGGTGAAATGGTTAAGGTTTTGGAGGAGGGGTAGGGGATTTATGCCGCCGCGGCCTTGTATTCTTTGACATCTACCACAGCAAAACCCTCCCTTCCCACGTAGGGAGAGCATAGCTAGCTTGAATGGGTTTCCCCGATCATCAGAGCAACAGAAACGCTAACAAAACAAGCGCTGTCGGTTATGCCTTCAAGCCAATTACCTAGCGACTCAGGGGGTCCGGCTGTTTCTGATTGGTCCGGGATCGGTAACGAGCTTGTTGATTATTGAATGTACTCAGCATGGGGAGAGACGTCGCGGAGGGAGGGGGGTGGGAGTATACCGCACAGTCTAATTGAAAAATGTTCCGGTAATCTGAGCTAAACGATATAACTAAGGCCATGACGGTTAATTACATGGTGGTTTTTGGAATAAGAAAATGCATTCACTGGCAAATCGCAACCCCCTCAAACGTCAAGCTAATAATGAATTAAACCCCGGTAGGGATGCCGTGCCTCTCTCAAACAATTTCCTCTGATTATTACCTCATTGCAGGTGGAAGTGACAGGTTCCCCTTCACTCAAAGGTTTCCATCAGCCACGGAGCCACAAGGCGCACCTTACGAAACACAAGTTGGGGAAATATCTACTGATGGGTAGCTATACCATCCTGAGTTCATTAATGACTCGGAACTTCTGCAGCCACGTCATCACCTTCTCGCCAATCTTACACTTTCAGAGTAAGACTTTGCATTTTCGCTTTCGAGTGCTGTAATTCTATATGTCCCGTCCGTTGCTCATAATTTGCTCCCTTTTACATATTTTGATCTTCACTACCCATTCATTTAGAAACTATTCTTACAAAAGTTTATTAATTTCTCCACTACGTAGTTACAATAAGTAAATAGAGTATTGTATTCCAAACAAAAATTTGCTACCGAAATTTTATCGCAGTTATCTACACATTTTGAGACCCTTTCTCCCTTCTCTTCCTTTATCTGATTACCCTCCCTTAATGTAGGACTTACAAGCCTCTACCTGGGTCAGGGAGCACATGAGCCTATGGACCGGACAGAGTGAAGTCCTGGAAGCAGGTGGTCAGCCCAGCATCAAATATCGTAGTGAGGAAGAGGATGATGAATGGAAAGGTGATGATGGAACAATTGGTGGAATGAATGGTTAGAGAAACCGATGAACCTGGTAATTTATTGTGTAGTTAACCATTTCTGAGATATTCCTTGTTATTTGTTTGGAATCTCCAATGTGTATAGTTTTCTCAAATGAGAAGTCGTAATTCGTTTTCTTCCTCTTGTTCATGCAAAGAGAGTGGAAGTTCAAAGCCATCACTTAGCGACCAGCTCTTAAAATATTTGACTATAGCCTAAGCCTGTGGATTTTCCTATTCCAGTTGTACCTACGAGGAACTATGTTATAAAACCATTTCTACAAATGCCTGTCTCGATTAACATGAAGTAGGCAGGAGAGTAGGTAAGCCATTGTGCACTCACCTCCGTTAATGCCGTCACAACAGTACACAGTGTCTGTACAACCTTGGCGTTGTGGGGCGTGTCTCGGTTACCTGTGCGGTCTTGCAGCTGTTTCTGCAGTGGCGTACTGTGAAATTTGACATCTGCGTTTTTGCAACTTGAGCTTGCAACAAGGCATATGTTTGAATACAGAATATTAATATCATGTTGAACATGTTTATTCCAGTGATACAATTATGAACTTTCAATTTTCTTACTCTTTTTTCCGTTGTCTTTAAAACAATGATTAAAATTTTATAAATGTGTTGCAGGTGGAACCACACATAACTGTGTTCTGTAACTGTAAACCTTAAAATAGATGTAATGTATTATACTTTAAACTTATTTGTATGATTCTGCACATTCACAACCAACAGTGTAACACATTAAGGAACCTTAGGACTGAAAAATGCTGATTTTTAGGTTGAGGCATGTAAAAGTTCCCTAAACCTTCAGTCATAGTTTGGTCGTGATTTTTTTTAAGATTCCGGCATTCTTAAAAGTATAGCACAGGCTTTACATGCCTTATACACTTAAACCCCCTTTTTGCTTAAATTTTCGGCAGTATTTGAACAAAATAAGAGCCAAAAAGGGCTGAAAAGCAACCAAATTCAGCGGAAAGAAGTGGTTAAGTGGCATCTAGCCGCAAGGAAAAAGCTATTAATCTGAGGAAAGAGACTACTAGACGAAAGAGGGAAGGTGTGACAAACAGGTAATCTGATTCATGATCATGATGTATGCACAACAATTGATTTTATTCGGCGTTAAGATTTTAAATACACTACGTGCCCATGTGCATTAAATTTTGTGCTGTGCTGCTAGAATTTTTCCAGCATGTCCTTCATTTGTGACTTCAACTTCATTCTTTGGTTTTAAAATCTGAAAATTGGTTTAGTTTTAAAAAATTAAATGCACAAAAAAGTTTAAAAAAATGTTTTCAATGCCCATCAAGGCAAAGAAATTAAAAGTGACTATTTTTTCTTCCTGCCAGAGATTGATGGCGTTTGTTCGGAAATTAGAGTGTATAAAATAATGAAACTGTTGTGATATTTAAGTTTTCAATGCGCATGAAATATTTTGAATATTGAGGTATTTTCGCATTGTGAATAAATTGAGTAATTAATTCTCTCAAAAGTATAAAACAGATTGTGCTGGAATTTTGTGTGGTAGTTTATAACATAAACAGCCTTATGTGTGCAAAGTGTTTATTTCATGCCCTTAAAAATACAGTCAATTCAAATTTCAGTACCAGGGTCCCTTAAGATTATTGTTGTTGTTAGCTAATGCTGGATTTCTGACAATGAAGTCATTAACCCTCTTGCTTTCCAATATTTTTTACTGATGATATTGAAGAGAGCAATAGCAGTAATAGTAACCGCTTTTTAGAGAGCACCATATTTTTATGTTTTGGCGGTCCCTTAAGATTACCTGAACATAAACAGGCCGTCACTGCGGTTGCAGATGATGCACACACAGAGCAGTGAAGTGGTGACTCCCAGTAGATCTTTAGCTATTTCTTTGTGGAGTAAATTACTACACGAAGCTCACAATTGAAACTAGAATTAAGTATTGATTAATCTATAATCCTTCGTATGACATAACTAATATTTTGCAATCTCTGTAAACGTTTTGTTTTAGTTGTTCTCTTTTTGTCTATTTGCCTTTTTCGACATCACCACTGTAAAAACTCAATAAACTAGAGCTTAGCTGTGCGATTGCATAAATGCCGACTGTATTACAAATCTTAGAGGACACCACTCCACGGACAGTGCTTGAGTTGTGACTGCATTAACGCGGCAGAACGTACAGCACTGAGTAGAGTAAATGCCTAAGTGCAACACATTTTTACCTTCTCTACTATATAGTTTAGTAAATTAAGGAAGTATTGTTTTTCACCCAAAAATTCGATGTCGAGATTTCACAGAAAATACGTTTTAAGGCCTCCTGAATAAAAAAAAAAAAAAAGCATTTTAAAAAAATGTGTGTGTATGTGCGTGTCTCTCTCTCTTTGTGTGTGTGTGTGGGTGGGTGTGTATGTGTATGCTTGTGTGTGTGTCTATTAGTCTGTGAACAGCATAACTCAAAAACGAAAAGTCAGTTAAAAACCAACGTTGGTAGTTTAACACCTTTCAAGGATGCGAGACAAAGAGTTTTAAGAAAATTCCCCCAACCTAAACTACCCTTTACATGGAAATTTTTTTAAAAAATTTGATTTTCTCGAACGATTAAAGTGCCATATGTTTAAGATGTTTTAATAGCAAATGGAATGTATATTTTTAATTTTCTGGCTTTAGTCCACGTAGTCCTGTTTACTCTTGTCGACTTTTGTATGACTGGCAAACGTAAGAGATAGAGCAAATCTTTTATACAAAAAATCTGATGTATTTCACTCACATGACTTTCTCTAATCTTGTACTAATCACTCTTAAAAACTTTTATTCTTATATCTTGTTAGTTGAGATAAACATTTGCAGAAATTATCTTATTGCTTGCTTCCTTTGCTTGTTTCCTTGTAGGAGCAAAGAGAATATGAGAATAGGCTTTGAGCGACAGTCAAATCTTTTAAAGCTTTGAGATCCCGTTCTCTTTGCACACTTAACCCGTATAAAAAATGAACGATGTTCCATTTCATGAAAGTTTTAAGTTTTCCGAAACTTCCACAAATAACAAGGAATATCTCCGAAATGGTTCATTCTATAAAAAATTTATTTAGACATAAATTGTGTGTTTTAGCAAGTCCTACATTTTTTGTGGAGTAAGATTGTGTCTATCTCTTACGGTTTACGAGTTAATTACAAGTCATCCAGAGTAAACAGGACTACATAGGTTATAGCCAGAAAACAGGCGCGGCTCCTCAGGGTAGGCAGGGTAGGCATTGCCTACCCTATCGTAATACATCAACAAATAATGTTTAACTATGATTCTGCATTTTATCATTTGAACCGTCATTTGCCCTAAACTGCAGTTCAAGAAAAGTTTTCTCGGTTATAATGACCAGCGCAAGGTCAAATCCTTTAATCTCAATTCCGATTCATCAAAACTGCGCTGCGTGTTTGAAACGCGCGGCAGAAATGATTGCGCATGGAACCTGGGTAGTGGAGAGCAGGCTAGCTTAACCTCTGCCTGCCCGGCCCCATTTCCTCAGTACGAGGCCCTTGAACAGGGATAAGGAAACATACGGTCTGTATATGCACTCCGAGCATGCGTAGACGCGGCTGCCAGGCAGTCCGAGCACTTGCCTGCCCAAATCCGAATTTATGCGACATTTTCCGAACAGCCATACTCCACGAACGAAGATCTCAGAGATCTGAATCTGTCGTTATCTCTGTGTAATACCAGTATGACCGACTTAATTAGTGAACTATTAGAAATTTCGCTTTCGAGGCGCACTGACAATGAAAAGAGGAGTGTTTTAGCTATTTAATACAAAGCTGCAGTCAGACAATTTTTCAATTTCTTAATCTATTTTAGTCATGGGCGTCGCGAAACGGGGGCAAAGGGGCCACAGCCCCCCCCCCCTCTTGGAAGTTGGTGAACTTAATGTGCAGTCAGTGACTGACTTTTAAACTATTATTTTAATTTTGATGTAAAGAACAATTTTTGTTTAGCACAAATTAATACGGTTATCTGCAACAAATACTATAAATTTTGACAGTACAATAATGATTTAATATTATATGATTGCAAATTTCCAACATGTGCCCCCCCCCCCTGGAAAAAAATCTGCCGACACTCGTGATTTTAGTTTTGGCGGTAATTCGTCCGTAAGTCACACTCATTCACTCTGCTCTTATTAAACAACCAAACAATATATTGTTTGCGTTATCCGCAATTACTTCGCCCCCTATATTTCGGATAAACGGGGTTTATTATTATTATTATTATTATTATTATTATTATTATTATTATTATTATTATTATTATTATTATTATTATTGTTGTTGTTGTTGTTACACTTTGCCTACCCTAAAATTTTGACTGCGAGCCGCCACTGCCAGAAAATTCAAAATATGCATTTCATGTGTCATACAGATATCTTAAAAATATGGCATTTGAATCAAAATCGTTAGAGCCATTTTCAAGAAAATCATAATTTACCATGTAAAGGGTAGTTTAGGCTGGGTCTATTCTCTTCAAAATTCCAACACACCGAAGAAAAGCTCAGATACTACTCGTAGAAGATTCAAGATGCACGTTGCTAGTCTTACAAATATCTTAAATATACAGGGTGTAAGGTACTACTTCAGCCATACGTTAATCAGGAATTCTACATTATGAGTGTAACAAATATGTTCAATACGACATAGCACTTGACTCTGACGGACAGCCCCGGGAAATGAATGAGGTGAATGGATCTCAAGGGCGGCCGTAACGTTGCCACAACAGAGCAGAGGCAGGGTCCCTACATTATCCGAGTTAGAAGTACCCCGGTGGAGACTGGCTCAGCTCGGTTCCTCTCCACCCCTTCGGGTTGGTACTTCCAAGGGGGGCGCGGGGCTCGGAAACAGGCTCCCTTCCCCCCTCGGGCTTATACCATCCCATGAAGGACTAGTAGGCTGGTTTTTCAATCCGTGGATCGAGATTTCCGAGCGCATTTGTTCCCACGCCGTGGTGGTGCCGCGACACCCACCGACGCTTCCAACCCTGAAAGAAACCTAACGGGATGAAGGGCGAAATGAAATAATGAATATAACGAAATGGAAGGACAGGAAATTCAGAGAATGTGGAAATCTTTCCCAGCATTTGCCTGGTGACCCGGGAGAGACCTCCGAAAAACCCCAAGGCCAGGAAGGTGGGTCACGGGGATCGAACCCGCGATTTACCGAATGCGGGTACAGACGTTACCGCCTGAGCCATCCCACTCAGTAACATAAGTAGTACTAACACCTCAATACGCGCCTAAATGAGTCCATAAGAAAGTATTTCTCTTATTAGTTCTGTAAGTATGGAGTATTTTTCTGGTATTGCATTTTTAAGTGGGTCTAATATTGTTCTTTTTGCAATATCCACTAAGAGAATAGGTGATGGGATGAGATGTGTAAAAATTCTTTTAAATTTATTTTATTTATTATTTTATTCAGAATGCCGTCTTATAAGTCATAACAATTACGAATATCGAGATTGCGGACTTAGAAGACCAAATGACTGGACTCCCAGGCTGAAAACAGCATAACTTTGGTACAAACGGAGGCATTTGAAGTCTTATTTGCGGCATGCTGCGTAGGCATCATACACAGGGAAAATTGGGTCTCATAAATCAACAGGAGGTCTGAAAACCCCTATTTGCGATCTACATCCCTTATGGTTAGGCAACTTTATTGCATTAGATGCCAGCGGGTCAATCTACTCTAAAGGCGAATCTGAGATTATAATAACACCCTGCTTGTCATCCATTTGCGCATCCAAAGCACAGGTGTATCGATGTTTAGAATGGAATCATCGGTTTTTATCTAAATTATTTAAGCAATAAATTACAATTAAACTAATACAAAATCTCATTTACGCTTTTGTAGGCACGTACGGTGACTCCGAAAAGCAGTTTGCCTCTACTTTGCCAAATTAATAGAGGGAAAATTCTCATTTTTACTTTCTTTACTAATAAAATATACTCACCTTTTACAATATTTCTCGTTTTGAAACTCCCTGAATACAAAATAAGGTACTTTAGACAAAGGTCACGTGTGTGTGTCTCTTTGTGAACATTATAGTTGAAAAACGAAAGATCGGATCAATAAAAACTCCACATTTAACTTAAGCGTATTCCAAGAATGTGATACAGGATTTAAAAAAAAATGTTCCTAGCCCAAACTACCCTTTACATTAAACATTTCTCGTTGTTATTTGTTTTCTTGAAACTGACTAACGATTTTGATTAAAAAACACGTGTTTAATATTTTTATAACATTTAATATGTGTAATATTTCTGCGAATAGCAAGTAAAGTGATAAGTCGCTATTCGTGGTTTCTCGTGGCCACATAAAGAGCATAGAAATGCAAAGGCATCATATAGTGTGCCACGTTTTCAAAATCTGACTATCACTTTATCCTACTGCACCCTTCTTATAGCTACAACAGAAGTGATATGAAAGTTTATCTTGATTAACTGAATTAGCTGGATTGCAAGACTTTAATTGTTCCATTGATATCCCACCCTTAACTGCAAATGTTATCTGCGGCCTCTCCTGTGAAACATTTTACCATCGTGAAGGTGTTACAGATATGTCAGGTGTAACGTATTTAACAAAGCTTGGTTAGAGAGAAATTCCCGCTCCCAGGCGGGAATCGAACCCAGTGCTCTACCGAATAAGCCACACTCTAAGCTTTTGTATTGTAGGGGAGTGAGTAAACTAAGTTATGTAAGTGCAACACAGGTTTTTTGTATTCAGAAAGAGTAAATTAGATTATAGTACACCTGTTCTGGCATTTTTCAAGATTTTTCAGATATTAGTTTTATAATTGTTTTAAATAACGAACAATTTATTTCAACTTTCATGTGTGATGTTTAAGGAATTATTTTGCATGCATTTAGAAGAATACATTTTTAAATTCGTAGTACCTTGCAATGGTAGGAAGAAGAATTGCATTTTATTAAAGAAATCCGATATTGAGATTTTTATCAAAGTGCATGTTTTGAAACCTCTGAATACAAAGTATCACTCTTAGAAAAAGGTCCACTCGTGCACGTGTGTCGGTGAATCTTTGAACGGTATCATTAAAAAAAGTTGAATGAATACTACTTTTCATATTTGTGAACGCTAGGAAGGATATTTTCCTTAGATACATCCCCGAATGACTCCCTTTCATGTTATTAATTTAATTCATTCTCTCTCCGGTCTTTCCAGGTTGTAAGAGTCAGTGGAGTCACCGGTAGGCTGCGCTGCGTTGGAGCTTATACTCTGGTAATACGGTGTTTGGCTGAGGGGAGGCGCTGTAGTCGGCTGGCTGCCTTCCAGGGGGACCGATTGATCAGCAGGATCTGGCTGGTGTTGCGCTCTCTGTGGCGACCTGGAACTGAAGAACTGCCTGCACCTGTTAGGGATCAACCGTAGTAGTTCTGCCTGTGATGCGTTCTGGCCGCCTGTAGGGTACTTTCATTTCATCCTTCTCCCACACAGTAAGTCATCGGCTGATGTGCTGGAATCTCTAGCGTGACAGACAAAACAAGGCCCTTTACACGAAAAAAATAATTTTTTATTTTTTAAAAATAGGTTTAGCTATTGCGACTGAAATGTCGTATATTAAGAGATTAACATGAATAATAAAATGAGATCTTTGAATTGTTTGGGAATAGCCTAGTCCATTCAGGATTAATGTTGCATAATTTTGTATAAGCTGTAAACCATAAAATGTATATGAAACCTTACTGCATAAGTAAGAGTAGTAGTAGGAGCGTGTCGGCCTTCGTAAACCTTTTGTACTTGTGCCCCTTGCCTCCGTTTTGTCAATCAAGCTGAACTTGAATATGGCCACGGAAACATGTTCACCTGAAGGATTTTGGCTGATAGATGACTGATTTCTGTATGAATTTCTTGAATATTTTGGGGGAATATTCTGTGAAGTCCTGTTCATTCGGAAGGGATTTTGTATAATTGTATAAAACTGGTGAACGTTAAGTAATAAACGAAATGTACCTCTCAAAAGATGTAGATTTCTTAAAAGCACACCGTTTATTTCAAGCACTTTTCATTGAGATGAGAGATTTCCGAGATATCCATTATCAATGGTTCGATCTGTTAAATGTTTTATTATTATTTTAAGTCCTGTCAAGTTTCAGTTGTTTTTCGCGATTGCACGGAAACAGTGTTCCCTTTGTATCTGTAACCAAATGTACAATATGGCTATTTTTGTGTATGGATGCTCGACTCGAAGAGAGTCGAGTCCATCCATGAATGTGCAAACTTTTCGGCGCATGTAAGGGGCATTGAGGAGTAGGAAGAATTTGAAGATAAGCGAAGCGAAAAATCCGGCTAGGGAAGCGTAGTGCTGACCACATCATCTCCCTCTATTGGCTGAGTAATCCTCCATCTCTGCCATGCGCATATGGGCGTGAAGTCGCCAGTCGGGTTGCTCGGTCCAGGAGATGTAAGGATTATAGTGCCTCAGATTGTTTTATTTGAAATTTTTTATTAATTTTAGGTATAGATTCTATAATAAACAAACCCCTTATTTTCTCTAGCACTTATAAAGACAAAGGGGGTATATGTATTTCATCCAAAACTTCGTGTGTTATCATCGACCCACAAAAAATAATTCTTAGAAAATAGCACATATGGCTATGTTTGTGTTTGTTTCAGTCAGCAAAAAGCTTAGTGAAAAAGCCAAATAGATTGCTTTTATTATTTTTTTCTTAGAATGAACCATTGCTAAATTATTCACCATCGTCCGTTTATATTCTTGTTGGTACGATGTAAACAGATTAACACCAGCTGTTCAAAATTACTGTCTCTACAGTACAGTTGAACTGTAAGCAGTTACAGTGTTACTACAATATTATAGAGTATGGTGTCTTGAGTACAGCACAGGAACTTATGGACCGGACAGAGTGAAGACCTGGAAGCGGGTGGTTAGTCAAGCATGAGAAGGAGGAAAAAGGTGGTATGAAATGCAGACGAAATCGATGATTGGAAAGGTGATGATGGAGCAATTGGTGGAATAAGTGGCGGAAAAAACCGGAGATAACCCGCCCAGACGCCGCTTCGTCCACCACGAATACCACATGCGGGTCCCTGGGATCGAACCCTGGCCGCCTAGATGGCAGGCGAATGGCCTAACCACTCTGTCAGCTGGAATTTGTCGAGTTGACGCTCCAAGTTCATTTAATATTTGCCAGTTGGTGCGTAGCCACTTCCAATTCAGCAGCTGTTTTCTTCAATGTTCCTCCTTTATCAAATCAATTAATAACATCCAAATTTTTATCTATTGAAACCACGACCGTGTTTCGTTTTGTTGTCATTTTAAACGTGTACACTGAATTACACTCCCAAATACTTGGATAAGAGAGGAAAAAAAAAAAAAAAAAAAAAAAAACCGGTTGAAACACACATGATAAACTTAATGACTCGTGCCGTTTGAAAACAGTAGTAAAACTGAGGAGATTGAGGGAGGTGTAGTGATTGGTAGGAACCAAGGTCAACGCTTTCTTCCGGCGCTATTTATAGCTGGTGAGATATACCGCGTCAGCACCGTGTGACCCACTACTGAATCTTTCTTAAATTCAACAGGTAGCATTTTTCAGTGCAGTACAGTGCGTATTGCCATAATTTATTGTACAATTTATGAAGGAGCCGTATATTGAGTCAAACTAAAAAACTAATGTTGTTATTGATTTACACTATGATGTAATGAATGTAGGCCAAGAAAGTTGTGACTGTTACTCAAGATTTTCATTAAGTGTTTATGGCGTTACTTTATAAATGAGATGTGTTCTTTTCTCGACGAGATACACCGCTGTTAAGACGACAACAAACATCCATTAAAAATAAGAAGTTTGTTTCTGTATTTGATAGATTGTAAAATATTTGTACACAGCGGAGAAAATTAGGTTTAACTATACATTACCGCCCCTCCAACCCCCGCCCCCTTCCTTCACCTCGTGAACATTGCGAGTCGCCTTTTGAAATCCGAACCCAAATGGTAGAGTGCGTTGCAGGAGCTAAGTTAAGGGGTTTGAAACGAGAAGCGGAGGGTGGGAGAGACACTTTCTTATAGCTCTCATTCTCTTTCCCCTCCCCCACCTCTCCTTCGCGAATTCTAAAAAAAAGAGCAATGAGTAAATGCACGCCGAATGGTTTCTCCATAGTCTCTATATAATAATGAAGGAAAGCTGGGTACAATTATCCATCTTTTGCTCTCTTTCTTCCTCCTCCCCTACGCCCTCTTCGCTGCTTTCTGCCTTTATGTGTCAATGGACAGACTTAATGCTCGCCCAATACGACCAATTTGCTCCAAAGTGTTGTCAATATATAGTGCATATAAAGGGACACTTTTTGGATCTGGCAAATTGTTCGGAACGAGAGCTAGAGTAGCTGGGCGTGCTGCCGGAAGGAATAGGGAAAATGGGGTCTTTGCAGCCAGAAGCCTTTTGCTACACTCTTGTCTGTCTCCCCGCCGCAGTGGCGTTGCAAGCGTACTGAAATGTGCAGTGGCACCGTGCTGGGCGCCATACTACGTCATACCGATGCATTTAATTTAATATGTCCTAAAAAGTGCTTAACTAATATAATGTAATCTATAGCACGACTAATGAAATGTTTATATCATTAATTAATACATCATTAGAAGCTAAACATCTTATGTTACATCTAAACATTGTTCTCTTTGCCCCGTTGTTTACTTTTAAACACTGTCTACTAACCGTTATAGAAAAATAATTTTCTATAAACATAATAGGTTATTTATTTTAAGTCACACTGACTAAGCGGTCGTGATGAAACTCTTAGGAGATACCTTGTAGATCGGTGTGCGGTGGATTTTTAGCCTTATCTTAGCTAGATTTTATTTTTGTATCATATTTTTGCTTCGTGTTCAGAGAGACCTAGTGTTAGGCAACTGTACCTCTACCTCTGTGACAACTTGGCAACTTTGACAAGTGTCTAAAGAGAACTTAGTGCTAAATAACTATCTCTGCTTCTATGATGGACAAATGACAACTTTGACACGTGCTAGGCAACTGCACCTCTGTTTCTGTGACGGACAGACGGTGGGGGTGGTTCCGACTTCTTCAACTGCTGTGGTGCGAGCGCTGTGGACCGTTAGCAATTGTGGTATTTCTGACGTTGTCTGGTCGAGCCTGTAAGGGAATTATTCGGATTGGGTTGGACTCGGTGGGGCAATAATTCTCAAAACCCATGGCAGATTGGGTGCTCTGGACAATACTCGGGCTGGGCTGTGAGACGCTTTAATTGTCTCCGGCAGTAACCTGGAGAGCTAACAGACGAAGCTAAACACCGTCGAACCCACCGAGGTTTCTGTAGTTTTCTCTTATGGGTTGATGAACGTAAACTGCATAACCTCTTTCGCCCTGATGTAAGCTGGCCCAGGCTGGTTGGTGAAGTAAATATAGGTACCATCCCCAATGAAAAAGGCTCACGGCTCCATGGGCCCCAGCGGGACAGTGAGTTTTGCCGCCTTTTGCCTCCGTATTTCTACTCATGTTGCCGCCCAGTCTACTTCCATAATACGTGGAAAGATTGCAGAGCATTCAGTGTTGACACTTTTACTTTCTCTACTACGTATAGTAATTAGAGGAAGTATTGAATTCCACCCAAAAATTCGTTGTCGAGATTTCACCTGTAATATATATTTTGAAGCCCCCGAATAATAATAATAATAATAATAATAATAATAATAATAATAATAATAATAATAATAATAATAATAATAATAATAATAATAATAATAATAATAATAATAATACTAATACTAATACTAATACTAATACTAATACTAATACTAATACTAATACTAATACTAATACTAATACTAATACTAATACTAATACTAATACTAATACTAATAATAATAATAATAATAATAATAATAATAATAATAATAATAATAATAATAATAATAATAATAATAATAATAATAATAATAATAATAATAATAATAATAATAATAATAATAATAATAATAATAATAATAATAATAATAATAATAATAATAATAATAATAATAATAATAATAATAAAAGAGGCATTTTTAGAAAACTGTCCGTGTGTGTCTGTCTGGCAGTCTGTGGACAGCGTAACTAAAAATCTGATCTGCTGCACTCACATGACTTTCTCTACTCTTGTAGTAACCATTCTTACAATCTCTTATTCCTATATCTTCTTCGTGTTAGCTGAGATAAATCTTCGTACAAATTATCTTATTGCTTATTTCCTTGTAGGTGCAAGGGGAATGTTAGAGTGTAAAGTGATAGATCTTTAAAAGAGCAAATCACTATATGGTGGCTATGAAATTATACGCTCTTTGTGCGAACACCAGAAAAACAATGAATAGCAACTTTTATCCAGAGGGAAGTTTAACTACTTGAAAAAAAACTAATAAGGAACATCTCGGAAATGGTTAACTCCACAAATAATTTTATCTAACATAAATTGTGTGTCTTAACAAGATCCATATCCATATTTTTGTGTAGTAAGATTTTATGTACCTGTTATGGTTATCAATTATACAAAGCTAACTTAGAGTGAAGAGCGTTTCAGAGGGTATTTCCAGAATATTCAGGATACACGTTTTATTTATCATACCAATACTCTTAAACATGTGGTATTTTAACAAAAAATTATTAGTCAGTTTAATAAAGCAAAAAATAACGAAACATAACTCATGTAATTTTGTTGACAATCTTCTTGTCACGTCCTTGGAAGTCACTGAACTTAATTAACAAGTTTTATATTTAACCAATTTTTCGTTTTTGAGCTATGCTGTTAACACACACACACACACACACACACACACACACACACACACACACACACACACACACACACCGTCGCACACAGACCCTTTTAAACATACTCTCTGGATTCAGGGGGCCTCGAAACATTTTTTTCTGTAAAATATCGATATCGAATTTTTTAAAGGATGCAGTACCTTCTGTAGATACCTTTACTATATGACGCATGATACATTTTGTAACCTAAACTCAGAAATTACGAATAATGAGCTTGTTAAACTTCAACACGTTTTGCAATTGATGCCTGTAATTTAATGAAGCAAATCATCTTTCTCATACGTAAATACACACATATACACACACATGCGCGCGCGCGCACACACACACACACACACACACACAGACACACACACACATACACACACACACCCAAAAACCACTAGTTAGGTTCTTACAAAGTCTTCTAAAGATTACTTTTAAGACCGTAAAAGAATAAACAACAAACCAAATGATTCATACGATTACATAGCTATTGTTCAAAATGTCCACCATTTGTGCACCTACAAGGTTTACACCTTCATAACCGATTGCGTCACACTCTAGCAAAACAAATCATTGTTGTGTGTGTACTTCCTCCGTAGCCAAATAAATACT
This sequence comes from Tenodera sinensis, assembly GCA_030765045.1. Taxonomy (NCBI): domain Eukaryota; kingdom Metazoa; phylum Arthropoda; class Insecta; order Mantodea; family Mantidae; genus Tenodera; species Tenodera sinensis. The sequence goes on along the minus strand of CM060965.1, from coordinate 63,113,375 downwards.
TATCTCAAAGATTCGACATCAGTAATCGATTTTTTGTAGACCCTACATTTTTCATATCTTCCCAGAAGAAAAAGGTCCAGAGGATTCAGGACCTAAGAGGAGATGTTGGCCGACCTCGCAGAAGATGGATTCCACTGATGACTTCGCTGGAACGGGCTGCATAGCCTAAACCATGAAGAAGAAGAAGAAGAAGAAGAAGAAGAAGAAGAAGAAAAAGAAGACGAAGAAGAATTCAGCTACTATTTGATTGGGCCGTAGCGTCCAGTTCATCTGTTAGGAAAGCTACGGTCCAGACGGTCATGAAAATAGTTGTTTGGTGGAGCACTATTATGCATGAACCACGTATTTCTCCTGGTTTCTGAAGAGGTATTTCCCAATAAGCCTGGAAGCGTCTCTTGTAGAAATGATCAGCCGGTCGGAGACAATATCAGAGCCGATGAGGCAATCACCAACTATTCTGACTCATCCGTTCTCAACAAATCGCTGTTGAAAATGGTGCTTCCTGGTGCTCTGAGGATTTTCTTCTGCCCATGTATGGATGTATGCAACTTGAAAATTTCATTTTTTTTGGAAAAGTTGCCATAATTAATTGTAGTATATCTGCACCTTATTCTAGGAATCAATTGACGATAATCAATCTAGACGCATAATTGACTACTGAAGGACACTGTACACGGTGGATATGATACAGTCGCAATAACTGTTCTTTCAGCGTCCTGAGAACAAACCAATGGAACACAAGACCATAAGAGATATTCTCCGACTACATCTGCTGGGTTATTCATCTACAAAATTTAAAATGCCTTCTCTGTGGTGACAGCATTTCTTGTTTGTCCTCCTTCGTGTGGTGGTTGCACGCTCAGGTGTCAGTAAGCTATGCGCGGACCGCATAAATGTTCTTGGTTACATCAGTGGATTCTGGAACAGAGTAAAATTAATTTATATTGTATATAGCCGAAGTTAATATTTTACTAAAATCCCAGACAATGGTTTTACCAGTGTACAACACCAACTCCAATGAAGAAGACCCTCAAAATGTTTCTTACACCAGCACCTTCGAAACAGAATGAAATTTGATCAAATTGAATAAAGATAAGTACATAGATAAGCCCAATACAATATCACAGTTACTTAGTTTGCAATGTTAACTAAAGAAATACTACACACAAACCTTTCATTATTACGCCAATGGTTTGCACCTGCCAGAGGAATAAGGTTTAAACTTGAAAACGAATATCAACATCACTGATGTGAGTTGATGCGGCGATTTGAGTTTTGAATCCCTTTATCACATTATACAGTATACTTGCTGCTATTACAATCAAGATAATACCTTCTGATTTCGCTGCAGTGGGCGAGAAGAAAATTCTCAAATATGATGACATAATTCGAAATGCATTTTCACTGGACCTGCGTGCTCTGTTGTATTTATAATTATAGATAGCACGTTTCTTGTCATGCAGTGGTAAATTCTTACTGCTTTCACCAAATTTTTGTGCACCACGTGGTCTCCATCACCAAGAATGGCATACCGTTGCACAAGGTTAGTTTCTGAAATCATTGCTGGCTCAGGAATACATTATTCAGACAAACATGTTTTTCCTAAACTTCTTCAAAAATATTCCAGGGTCACCTTCTCGACCACATGATCAACTGATATGAATTGATATTGAGCATCATATATGATTAGCATCAGTAGCTCCACGGCATAATGGATAATGCTAAGGCACCAACTAATCCTCAGCAATTATTTTGAACTGTGCGTCAGTTGGCTGTGCAAGAAATTATATTTAATGCTCTCCAGGTATTTATAGACACAATTTTTGAAACTTAAGAGTTGTGTATTCTAAATTGAAATCCTAAGAATGTAAAAGATTCACCTGTTGTCAGTTATCTAAAGTAAGCAAATAGAATATTCAGAGTACGTTACATTTTGTCTGAAATATACATGTTTTTAGTGCGACCAGTCTTAATCGTAGGTAATATTCTTTGTATTTGATTGTAACTATATATGCTTTTCAGGTGACGAAGTTTGTAAGAAATGGCAAAATATAAGAGATAATTATATCTATAATAAAAATAAGCACGGTTCTTTTTTCTTGTGTGTGTTGATGTCCTCCAACGTAATGCCATATCGGACGATGAATGATTGAAATGAGTGAGAAGATGCATAGTTACCCAATATACGTCTTCCCAGGATAAGGGAAAACCTCGGGAAAAAACCAAGCACTTTTCTGATGCACCAGGAGGGCATAAGAGTCAGAACGATCAGAGGCTAAGTCTCTTGAACAGAAAATCTCAGTCCAAAGATTGTAAGTAACATTTTAATATGTCAAACTATATTTAGAAGGAAATAATTTTCCCATGTGTTTAACGTAGCATTCTTCTATTTTTATAAATATACTAGCGGACCCGACAGATGTCCTATTCAACGTTGTAATCCAAAAATTGTAAAATGTAGATAAATTATAAATTGCTTCGACTGTTTTGATGTAAAGAATATGTAGAAAAATATTTTCAGAATACCTGACGCCACCACGCGTACAACTCGACCTATCAATTGCGTGTGAGTGTATCTGTAGATCTTGTTACAATACACAACATATGTCCAATTGAATGCTTTTGTGAAATGAATAATTTTGGATATATTTATTATTTGTGTGAGCTTTCTAATACTCATACTGTTGTCATATGGGAGGGCATAATCCATTTTGTTTATATTATTATAATTATTGTTGTTGTTTTCGTTTAACTTTTCCATAGCAAGCACTTGTTATCTTGATTGAAACACTTGAATGTAGTTTTCGCAAGATATAACGATGAAATATTTTATGACAACCAGCTACGAATGTGAAAAGTCTGGAAGCCATTCATCAGCGCATTGAACCTCAAGGAGTCACCATTCAGCCAAATACGTAAAACTTTTATTTTCACTTTAACTTTTATTTATTATTACTATAATAGTGCTTTCAGCTTTTCATACTATGCACTGTTATAAATGTTTCCATTAAGGCACACACCACAATTGAACATCGCATATTAACCTCAACCCTAAGTTCATAAGAATAGCAAAACTTTCAGGAGTTTGCGTGGTGACATTCACGTAAAGGGCGACAATTGCGTTCTCAGTATGCTCTTTGTACATATCAGGTTAGATTTCTGATTCACGGGAGGCAGGTTAGGTTTATTATATATTATATATTTAGGTTTATATATATAATGTATGTCAGCATTTTAGTTTATTTCATCAGCTCAGAAACAAATTGCTGCTCACATTCTGGAAAATGCCTTTCTCAATTCAAGAATGAACGCAAAGTGTGGAAGTCGATTGAATTGTTAATAAACGCTTGTGGTCACTACGTTCCCCGGATCCTACAACGTATGAGGATATTCAGAGAGTAAGGTGTATCAAACAAATTAACACCAATTACAACAGCCGTGAAGTTGCCCCCAAATCAGAATATGGTTAGACGGCAATTCGTCTGTAATTCATTTGTATTTACTCTAACTTAAAAGGGCCAATTGTATAAGCAGGAACCGTTATAGGCTATTCGTTGTTTCTGTGGTTTAATGCAGTATCAACATTCCACTGTAGAAGAAAACATCAAAACATTTAATTAATTAAAAAGAACGTGTTCTATTGGAAGACATTGTGAATCTAAACCATTCTCGAATCACGTTTATCACACACACACACACACACACACACACACACACACACACACACACACACACACACACACACACACACAAAAGTTCAGAAAAATCGGTCCAGATTTAGGAACAGTTCAGTCATATACACACAGACAGAAGAAATATAGATTATTTCACTTATTAAGTATATTTTTATTTTATAGCACAACTTCAAGCTCAAGTTCATTTGAGGAAAATGTAGTCAAACAAGGGGATAAAACTGAATTTGTTCAGTCTCTATTCTGAGGTCAATTCATTTTCTTCCCTCCAGATGGTCTCAATAGCTACTGCCTCTACAAAAGAAATTCACCTGTGTCTGTGTAGAATAAAGCGTCATTGTCCAAGAAAAGACGATCGTCCTCCCAATACAGCGGAAAAGCTGGCTTTGTTACGAAAGCATTGTTATCGGTACGAGCAGGCTCTTTCAAAGCTCGACATTTTTACCTCAATTTGTGTTACAGTAATGTCATTTGCTAAATTAGATTTGTAATTTTAAATGTCACAACTTATCGGGAAGGTAGAATGTCGGTTGGGCAAGGAAGAGGCTGAAAGCGAGGCAATCAAACTAGCAGCACCCAAGGCTTACGAGTTTTTGATTGTTGAAGATAACTGTAAGCATTGGCGTACGGTGAGGGGCTGTTTTGGGAGTTCAACCCCCTTACTCCACGATATTCTTTGAGTTTTTTCTATTAAGAAAATATAACCATTAACCAAGAGGCTTAACCTCTTTTTGCATGGCTTGATGACTTGATTACATTACTGGATTTCCGTTCGAGTATGTATTAAAACGTGACACATGTGAGAGCGAGGGAATGGTAAAGCGGGTGTGTGTTGCGGGTGGCATCGATGCGCGACCATTAAGGTTGGTCCATAATAAAATATTGCTCCCTAATAATTGCTCTCTCGCTTTATTTTCGTCTCGTCAGGAGTAAGGCCTACTGACTCCAGGAAAGAACGTTTATGAATTGTCTGTGGTGTCTTCATAGAGTAATGGGGGAATATAAATCACAATGAAACGATCGAAAACTCTTGAACACTATTTTAAGAAACATAGATGTGAAAGTGAATGTGATGCCAATGCAGAAAAGACAAACCGTTGGGCTGTGGACAACAATGCGATGCCGATCAAGTTAATTCCGAAAGAAAACAATGCTGTGATTCAGATTGTGAATGCCGAAACCGTAAACTGCCCTAATGATCTGGACGTTGAACTGTACGTAAACAAAAATGTATGTGACAAAGTCAAAGAAAATATAATAAAGACTCCATGGACACCATCTTATTCGTTACCGTATAAGTTTCCTAAAGTGGGTAAACGTAACCGATGTTTCCAACCAAGATGGTTGGTGGTTGGTGTACTTGGAACGTGCAGGTTCTCTGTAAAATGTGTGCGTTGTTCCATAAAGAACACATGAAGAAGTAGGATCTCTTGTTGACGAAGCCTTCGCGAAATGCAAAAATGTTATTGAAAATTTAACTCTCACGGAAAAAAAAAAATTGTCATAAAATGTCTATGATTTTGGCAGATAATTTTCTAAAAGTTTCAGAAGAAGTGCCTCAAGACACTGTTACACAGATCGATAGAAATCCATCTCTGCAAACATCTGAAAATTGAAAGTCAAATCCATTGTCAAAACTTTATTGTTCTGTGGTCGTCAAGAAATTGGGCTGAGGGGAAGAACAGATTTGGCGGATGTACTGCAATAAGACAAAACTGATGATGATGGGACTTTTCGTTCCCTTCTAAGGTTTTGTGTGGAAGCTTCCTCGGACTGCATATCAATTTCAAACATACAGAAAATTGCACTAATTGAGAAGGAGATGTGATTAAGTTCCATAAAAGAAAATCATGTAGAGAAAACCATGTGAACGTAATATGGCGCACATTTCTATTTTAGTCGTAGATAAGTGTATGAATTCTATATTAAAGGGCAAGTAGGGAAATAACTGTTATTGTGTTTAGTAAAACAAACGTGAGCAGAGAAAATCTTGTGAATGAAATTCGTTGCGTTTGTATTTTAATCATAGAAAAGTGGATGAGTATTATGTTGAAGGGAGAGTAGAGAAGGATGTGAATGTGTTAAGTTACAGAAAAAAACTATCAGAGAAAACCACGTGAATGTAATACGTTGCAAAGTAAAATGGAACGCATAAAAGCCTCCATGAAAAAACACTTAAATGTGCCAGTTTTAATGGTGATCTGTCAACCGTGTTAATACATACCAACATCCATTTACCTGTATGTTGAAGAGCGAGCAGAGAAAATCATGTGAATGTGCGTGAGTAGGGAAACCGTATGAATGTAATACGTTGCATTTATATTTAATCATAGAAAATTGTATGAATTCTATACTGAAGGGCGAGTAGAGAAAGAAATGTGATTGTGTTTCGTAAAAGTGAGTAGAGAAAACCGTGAAACTGTGAAACGTTGCATTCCTATTTCAATCATAGAATGGTGTATTAATTATATGTTGAAGGGAAAATAGAGAAGGATTTGTAAATGTGTTACGCATAAGAAAAGCGAGTAGAGAAAACTATGCGAGTGTATAGCATGAAAACCTTCTGTATGAAAAATGCTTAGATGTGCCAATTTTCATTGTGATCGGTCAATCGTGTTGGAATTTATCAACTTCATACATATGGGTTGCATGAATTGTTTGTTGAAGAGTGAGTAGAGTAGAAGATGTGAATGTGCTACGTAAAAGAAAAGAGTGCAGATAAAATCATGTGAATGTAACATGTTGCATTTCTACTACAACCATAGAAAATTGTATGAATTGTATGTTGAAGGGCGAGTATATAGGGAAGGATATGTGAATGTCTCACGTAAAAGAAAAGCGAGTAAAGAAAAACGTGTGAATGTTACATTGCATAGTAAGATGGATAGCATAAGAATCCTCCCTATTAAGAAATACATTTCGCAGTGATCGGTCAAGTAGTTTAGGAGATAGGCGGTTATATACGTACATACATACAACCGTTTATCTCGGTTTGAATGGGGAAAACAAAAATGTAGTTTTTCCGTTTTTCTGCGCAATTTTTCCACTTTTTCTCTTCATACCTTCATACCTTCCTCGCACTTAAATATTTAAAAAAGAAAAAAAGAATTAACCAAATTGATCCAGCCGTTTCGAAGTTTTGCGGTTACGAAAATTTACAAATTCATTTTTACTACGTATTACATTATTTGTAAAATGTAAAAAGGAGAATACAGTAGGCTTAGCGATAGTAAACTATTTAAGAGCTGTTGCTATGTGATGGCTTTTAAATTACATTTTCTTGCTATTACCAGAAGGAGTAAAAAAAAAAAAAAAAAAAAAAAAAAAAAAAAAAAAAAAAAAAAAAAAAAAAAGAATACTATCTCCCCCATTTGAGCAAAGTATTGGACAATTCGAAACAATAGCAAGGAAATGGCTAACCCAACAAGAAATATATTTTGCATAAGTTGTGTGTTTAAAGACAATTTTTCTTTAGTAAGATTTTGTGTATCTCTTATGGTTTAGAACTTATGCAGAAGTCTCTCAAAATGAAGAGGACTTTAGAACACATACCTAGAATATTGAAGAGTGAGTGAGTGAGTGAGTGAGTGAATAAGTGAGTGAGTGAGGTTTAAGAGTCCTTCGACAACTGGGTCATTTGGGCCCGAGGTCAGAACATGAAAACTGCGCAAGCTCACAAACTTAAATGTTCAAGGTTAAAAAGTGAAGGTTAAAATGTTACATTTCATTTGTCATGAACATATCTCAAACATATGGTAATTTAATGAAAGTCGCCCGAGCCATTTTTTAAAAAAAAGAATCAGCATTCATTTTCGAAAAATGAAAGCAGAGAGAAGTTTGTACGTTTAGAATCGTCTCTTCCCCCGGTAAACCTCGGCGCTGTATCACTAAGAGCTACTGATAGAACTCGCACTTATGTTTACGTTCCTGGGATTTATTATAGGCAGTAGTGTTTAGAAAATACCAAATGGTAGGTTTATAAATCCTGAGCCATTTTTTAGCTCAGTCGGCATGCTGGAATTTGCTCGTTTAAAAGCTATCTCCCAACGGGAAGCAAAATCAACTTGTAACAAGGGCGTCTTCAGTTTACAATATCATTTTCCATGTGTAGGGATTAATCACTCTTAAATTAGTTGCTAAAATTTTGGTGATTTAGTAAAATCTGTCGATTCGTAACATCTATACAGTAAGGTCACGAATAGAGATCAAACGTATCCTTCAATGGACGCGAGGTTGGCTACGCATAAACCATACATTGTAGCTGACTCTGAACTTTGCACCCGGTCAGAGTTCAACAAGAGCAGATTCCAGGTACACAAGACAATACAGAAAACCCCCTCCTAATGACATAATGTTTATATAGTGGCGTTGACGTTGCACTGATATCTTGGTTACAAAAGACGTGTTTCATTTTTAGTCACGAACAACAGGAGCTGCTATTCAGTACAGGTGGGTGATGAGTATAAGTTCCTCGTAGGTATTTCGTGTGCAAGACCATGTTAAAATCCCCATATAATATTATGCCGGGTATCCATGCCGGGAATAAACAAGTAACTCCTGAGCAATCATTTATTCACGACTGTACAAGATATTCGTTTCTCGTTACGTTACAAACACTAAGAACGCCTATGAACACACCTTACCCGCAGCAGAGCTACGACAAAGTTATTGCCAAACTTTGTGTTATTAGGAAGAAATTCCCAGCTCGAAATCGACTAAAGCAGTTTTGACATGCTCAATTCGTTACTGCATCTTACCCCTAGAGAGCACACATTTTGTGCCGGCATTACGAGGCGGTGTTGCCCTTACGGTAGTAAAATATCATAAGATTCCGGAAATGTCCCTTTTGGAGTTCCCTAGTTCATAAACACAAGTTTACATTGTTTCATCTAACGCCAGTCACACACAATGACTTATCCAATAGCGAGTATGTTTGTTGACCTTATAAGTCGTAGGGGTGGTTAGGCAACAGTGATAATTTGAGTGTACAGAGGGTTTAGGGATTTCAGGAGCTCGCGAGCGAAACGAACGAACTTATGAGCCCGCAAAGGCACGTAACACAGATCTATGTGCTATGACCTTGACATTGCTGTTTTAAGATAATACGGAACACAAAATGTGGATCCATTGGGAATTACTTACACTCAATGACTTAGTGGAAAGTACAGTAGACTCGCTTTAGTGAAGCCTCTTCACACGATTTGTGCCTTTGCTTCTTGTAAGGGTGCTTCCTGGCTTTATTACGTGTGCAATTGGCCGTCGGTTTGAAGGTCACCGGTTCACGGTTATCCACTTGTTCCGATAATGCCGACACTTGTGGTATATCCTTGTCTGCCTCTATTCTCTCCTCATCCCAAGCGCCAGTCAAAATGGTACGGTTTGCAGATGTGTGCATATTCTTCGCCTTCTCAGCTGTAGGTGTCGTCTGTTGCAATTGCCACGCCACAAGTTCTCTGTGAAATTGTTCGCTTCTCATTACCTACGTAAGATGTGAATGTCGTGAGTGCTTCCTCTGTGCTTCCACGTTATCGAGAGGGTGGTCGGGTGCAGCCTTTCTGAGTTGGGTAGTCTTTTGGCATTCGTTTTCCCCTTTCTGCACTATCCGGGGTCGGAGGTGGAGCACTAATATTTAGCACGCTGCTGTTACTATGCAAGGTCTTCCCCTATAAGTGGAGCAGGAACCTCGCCGATCAACACTCAAGTGCTCTAATTTCTGTCGCCGCCGCATTCTATTTGTTTTTATAGTCGTGATTTGGTAGGTGGGGAAGTAACTGGGTAAGTTGCATCCGTCTGTGTCACAACTTCACTAAGCAAACGAGTCCAATAGTGTGGTGGAAGCGGCAACGCAGTAGCAACGTCGTTACAATGGTGCTATTTGCGTGGATAACTGATGTGATGGGAGCTCTATGAATACCGATTGTTAAACTAACAGGTATGTGCCGTTTGATGTCCATTTTGATGGCTCGTACTCCGTTCTTCATGGGCAGTAACTGATGCGGATTTCAGTGTCCAATTCTTTTGTACAATGTGACGAAATCAATTTCAACTAGATTGCAGAATATGTGCTAAGTAACTGTAGTGTATCCACCTGTTCCTTCAGTAAGTATTACTGTATCAACGATCCACTTCTATATTTCACTGGCAGACGACTTGAGTGCATCGTGAGGAAATTGAATTTTCAGCGCACTCACCCGTGGCAGAGTTTCATTTGTGTGTTTGTGTGATATAAACTGAAGATTACACTTAGAAGTAACTAAGTAAGTTGAAATGTACTCAGTTTGTGACAATGAGGTGTCTACGGCAAAAGCACCAATTTAACGCTTGGACTGCATCTCAAAGCTGAGGTATACATACACGTCCACTCGCTACACTGCCTGCCGGCAGACTAAGTTTGGAGGACACTGATGGTAGAAGTTTGGTATTTAAGCCAAGTTTTGTTTTGGAGTTATGCTGTTCATAGACAGACAGATGCATATACAGACACATATGGATCTTTTTCAATTGACGAAGTCTCAAACCGAGCGAGATGGTTCAGGCGATAATGTCTGTGACCCGCATTCGGGAGGTTACGGGTTCGATTCCCGCGGCCGACTTCCTGATCTTGGTTTTTTTTTGGTGGTTTTTCCAGATTACTAAGGCGAATGCTGGAAAAGAATATTTACCTTCCATTCCCCGTTTCACTTCCTTTCATTTTATTCTCTCTATCCAGTCTTTCCAGGTTGTAATTCAGCGGGTCCGCCGGTGGGTTGCGCTACGGCGATGCTTTCGCTTTGAAAATACGGTACTCGGCTGAGGGGAGGCCTTGTGGTCAGCCGGTCGCCCTTACAGGGGGACTGATTGATCAGCCGAACCTGACTGGCTAGTGGCGGACTCTCTGTGACGACCTGGAACTCCGTCGGGCTGTTAGGAACCCACCATGGTTGTAGTTCTGCCTGTGATGCGTTCTGACCGCCTGTAGGGTACCTTTATCTCATCCTTCCTCCCGTGTCTGATGCACAATAACTCATCGGCTGACGTACCGGAATCTCTTCCATGACACACAGATTGGCAGACAGACAAAGTCTCAAAACATTTATATTCAGTCGACTGAGGAGCTACTCGAATGAGAAGACAGCCTAAGCGAACGGACGGCGTTGACCACGTCCCACCCTCTTACTGCACCCAAATCATGCCTGAGGTGGCAGAGGTGGGGGAGGCAGCGGCCGGACGGTAGGCCTTGGCCCGGAAAGGGCTCTTGCGCCGCGAGGTTAGTTAGCTAGTCATGTAAGTTCTAACATAAGGTGTTGTTACCATGCACCATATCTATTGTATGCAATGTCATACGTTTCTCGTTTCCTTTGGTAACAATTCCAACCTTATCGTTTCCACTGCTTGCAAAATTTCTTCTGGTTCTGCCAATCCATTTCTGAGTGATAATAATCCATTACATTAATTGATACAAGGCTTCCCATTAATATACCTGTACGTTCCATCGTAAGAAAGAATGGTGGTAAGATTTTTTTTTCCACTGAGGGCCAGTTTCATCAACCGGTGTTAAAAATACCCCAACTCAGGGTTTGTTTAATGTCCTATAAATTTCCAGTCGTATCTCAGGACTAGATGAAAAGAGTATTTATGGCCAGAATATAGCGTCCAGTTCTTAAACGTTGGACTATGGCTATTTCCTTTGTATCTGTAACGAAATAGATGTAGCTATTCCTCAAAGTTTATCTGAATTACTATGTCATGGGTATAAAAATAAACGTTCCTAAGAGTAATTTGTGTATGTAGTAATAAACCAAAGATAATAGAGGAAGTCACATGAGTGTAAAACATCAGACTTTTAATAATTAATTACGTGTAATATTAGGTCTTTCTCCTCTTCTTCTTCGTCAATAGGCTTAGGCCATTTAGCCTATTCGGTTCCAAAGTCTTGTTTCTTCCACCTTTTCCTCGGTCGTCCTATGTTCCTCTGTCCTTGTGGTTGATAGTTACTTGCTATTTTTTGAAATTCTATTTTCTTGCGCTCCATTTTCCAATTGGTTCTGTATTCTATTAATGTTTTGTTTAATTCTTCTACTTTTAATTGTCTCGTATTTGGTCTTTTTGTATTTTGCTTACTCTTGTACATGCAGCTTTGGCTGTAAAGAATTTCATTTCTGCTGTTTGTATATTTTGTTTATGTTATGCCATCATTATCCGTGTTTCTGAGCCGAATGCTAAAATTGGGACAATATTGTTTTATACAGTTTTATTATGGAATCGTTCCTTGCTTTATTCTTTAAGGTTCTTTTTATTGTACCTGTTGTGTTGGTGAAATTATTTAATTTATTCAATATCTTTCTCAGTTCTGTATTTTATTTCACATCTGAGAACATTACATTTTGAGACTTGTTCAGTTGTTATTTTCTAAACTATTTTAGACCGAACTGGATGGATGCCTTTAAATGCCACTTTTAGTTTTATTTATAGGTATTTCCCATTTATATGCTTTTGATATTTGATATAACTTATATGCCATTCTCTGAAGTACATTCTCGTTTTTTGCTATTAATATTTCATCATCTGTGTATGTCATTGTTTTTACTAATCTGTCCCTAAGCTAACTCCCTTAAACCTTATTTAATCCCTTTTTAAATCATCACTGGTTTTAAGTTACTTTATCTTCATTTTAATTTCTGCATGTAGTGTTTATTACTTTTATTAAATGTTTTGGGATTACCCTTTTTTGGCATTCACCATAATTTTAATCTAAATATTTTGTCAAAGACACTTTTACAGTCTATAAAAAGGACATGTGTTTCTAAATTAAATTCTTTTCTCTTTTCAATTATTTTCTTGACAGAGAAGACGCCATCTATACAACTTCGTGCTTTTCTATTATCCTGTCTGTTCTTGCATTAAAAGTGTTTGTACTATATTTTATCAAAGGCAGTTTTGTAATCTATAAAGAGGATACGTGTTTCTAAATTAAATTGTTTTTTCTTTTCAATTATTTGCTCGAGAGAGAAGATATTGTCTATACAAATTCATGTTTTCTAAACCTTGTCTGTTCTTCCATTAAAAGTTTTTCTGCTATTTTTAACAATCTATTATTTATAAACTTTCTATAGGTTTTGTATGCTGAGCAAAGTGTGGTAATTCCTCTATAATGTTATGTAAAATATGTCAATGTTATGGTACAGTAGCTTATAAGCTAATCCAAATACAGGACACACTGATACGCCACTGGTGTGTCTGTCGATGTGTCCCCCCCTACATCTCCTCTCGTAGCCCCTGATGGGGAACAATTACAGGCTTTGTGCAATAAAAGAGTCACTTGCTTTCTCTTCCGTCCCTATTCCACAGCTATGTTTCTCTCTTTTTCTCCACCGAGATTCGGTAGGTGCGTCTTGAATAGCTTCATTTCCTGCAACATTATGTCTCGTTGCTATGCACTCCCCATCGATTTCGCGTCATCATCAAAGTCAAAATCTTTTTTTTTTTCCGCACTTGTCCTGCCTTCTTGTGGCTTTTGTTTGAGGCGATGCCATTTCTAAGGAGCCATGCTGGCGACGGTAGTCATTTCCTTAACCTGAATCTTGTTCGATGACCCAGCACGGCGTTATAAACTCCTTTGTCTCGCCTCAAGAGCAAAGAGGGGGGTTTAAGAGATCAATGCACAACTTGTAAAGACTGCCTGCAATTTCCACGTGCATTTGTTTCTATTCTGTTAGGGTAATGCGTCTGCTTAACCCCATTCAACGTCGGCGCTCCTACAGCTTTTCATGTTACACCAGCTTAACTCCACAACTACGCCCTGATCTCGAAATAAAATGTTATAGTGGTATTTTGTCGGCTTCCCCCTCTCCCTTTTAACAACCCATCGTCGTCATAAAATAGCTCAGTTTTGTACTTTTATTTCTAAAAGTCGATATTTCATGCGTTTCACGTTAAATACGTTTAATAATCGCTCGGCCAGTGAAAGATCCGGAGTAGGAGATCAATGGTGCGTTGCCTTTATTCCTTTGTATACGGAAGAGTAGGTAGGCTTTTCACTTTTTGTAACAATGCTTTATTATCTTTTCAGTTGTGATTAAAACGCGAGAGCTAGCCCAATAAGAAGATACAAATATAAGTATCGAAATCTGACATTCAAGGGAAAATACCGGTAGCTTGGCAGTTAAACTGTTGCAGACACAAAGCTCGTGAAGCTATAGCTACTTCTCGCAAAATTTAGCGAAGCTACAAACGATATCTTTCTAAATATTTGACACCTCTAATGAACAGACAGCTTGACGAGGGTTGCAGCAATAACCTTCTGGTTTGGGGAGAGTCACTGGTCACATATAGCAGACGTATGTAACCTCAGGTACGGGAAGACTTCTTAGGGGGTACATAAAAATTAAAATCAATATAATGTTTCCTAAATAATCACAAATAACGAAAGATAATAAAATTTAATATAAACTTAGTCTGTATAATAGTCTCCTGAATGATAACAAATAACGGAAAATATTTCAGCCAAACAGATTTGAATTGACCTCCAAGAACCCATTTTGCTTACTCTATCTGGTAGTTGGTATTGCTGATGGGTCTACAAAAATCTCAAATTACAGTTTTTAAAATACCTTCCAGAAATTGAGAAAGACAATAACACACAAGAATGGCTTACAAATTCTTTTGCACCACTGCCGTCAGTTCCTCTGATCTTCCCATAAAATTAAAGAAAAAGTACTTTTGGAAATGAGTTCACTAAAAATAAAAATCGAAAACATGTCAATTTGTGATTTCTGGTATCATGCATGCTGATACCGAAATTATAGATACTTAAAAAAGATTAATCACTTAGAAAAATTAAGCATTTAAACATAACAACAATGATAACGATAATGATGATGATAATGATAATAATACTAAAAATAATACTAATAATAATACTAATAATAATACTAATAATAATACTAATAATAATAATAATAATAATAATAATAATAATAATAATAATAATAATAATAATAATAATAATAATAATAATAATAATAATAATAATAATAATAATAATAATAATAATAATAATAATAATAATAATAATAATAATAATAATAATAATAATAATAATAATAATAATAATAATAATAATAATAATAATAATAATAATAATAATAATAATAATAATAATAATAATAATAATAATAATAATAATAATAATAATAATAATAATAATAATAATAATAATAATAATAATAATAATAATAATAATAATAATAATAATAATAGAGTAATAATTTTAAATAAATAAAAAATATTGAAATAAAAACAACAAAAAGGGGGTAGCCTCACAGATGGGAACAGCGAAACAAACGGATTTCGTTGTCTAGCTGGCCTCCTCGGAGAGCAGCGAATGTTGTTGGACAGTCTGACGAATAAAATCACTTAAAAAATCACGGTCACTTTGTGAGCATCTTAAAGGTTATTTACGTATGCGATAGTGTTAATTGGTTGGTAAATTATACGAGAATACATGCATATTGGTTGGCAATATTTTCAGTGAAAAGAATAATAAAACTGATTCTTCGTTAAAATATGTTACCTACATTCAGAATTTGTGTCATCATTTCGAAACCACTCACGCAAACCCATTCTTCCATTCTCCTCCACGTATTCACGTGAGTATGATTTCTCTGCATTCGGAGTAATCAAAAGGAAACAAGAAATTGCTCTTAGAATCACCATTGGTATTCGCACTAACGAAGAGTGGGCCACGAATAGAGGAACTAATGTCCAGAAAACAAGCTCAGCCATATCATTAATAGCTTAGAAACTTATACAAATTCATATAATTTTTGTATCTGTGTTACCTATATCACAATTCGTGTATTTATTTTACACATGTATAGCGTAATCCTCCATTTTGTACTATGCAATACATTATAAAACTTTAAATCTATTTTAGATAAGGTTATATGTATTTTGAATTAAGAATAACTCTTGGGTTAGGTCTAGAGGTACAGGCTGGATTGGAACATTATATTTGGGGATAAGCAGAGAAAAAATGTTTAATACCACTGACATATAGCATCGCCTTTGCCTTAACATCCTTCCTCATCCCACTGCCTTTTAGAGTGCGAAAAGGTCACGTGGACGGTGTTATCACCTCTTTTACTTCGGTCGCTCTGAAGTATAACTCAACAAGCAAAATCTTTAACAACACTCCGAATGCACAACTGTAATGGACTTAGCAACAGCGGATTATTTCGCTAAGAGTACGTTGATAGGACCCTCTCTATTGTGCTCATGTCATTAGCACCGGGAGAAGGTTGAGGAACAGGTTTACAGCTTCTTGGAATGTGGTCGTTAAAGGTTGGGCACTGCTGTTCCGTCGGTGCTGATACTTCAGACGCACATGCATCACAAGTCTGTTGGTTACTGGACAATTGGCAACACAGTAGTGTTTATTACAAAAACGCAAGGAAGGGAGTGTAAAAGTAAAGATACCTACATAACACGGTGGGGCCCCGGAATCGGGAGAGAGCATTATACGTAAGCCAATGTGGTCCTTTGTGTTTTGAACGCGACTCTTGGGAGGGTGGGATGAGATAGAGGCCCGAAAGGTGACCAAATACAAGAGATGATGTGCGCAAGCTTAGATTCTTCCCAATATAATATACATATATTTGTGTCGTGCTGTACTGCTGCGACTATTGCTGCATTTTCCTTTTTTTCACAAGTACCCCATTTAATCATCGAAAACCCAGTTCATTCCACAGCAAACTTCATAGCGTTTTAGTTTATTATGATAATGTCGATGGATCACTCAGAATACTCATCTAGATGCTAAATATTGCCGCAGACGCCGTTCCAAAAGCGACGTGTGCCGAGAAGCACAATAGACGGCGAAGTCTTCTACGAATAAGCATGATGAAACCCCTGGAAGAACACATTTTCAGGTCGAATTAATTGCTATAGCAAACATGTAGCACTTAGCACCGATCCCTGAGGTATTCCACTCTACTACAGAATAAGTTAAAACAGAGCCGGAGTAAGATAAAGGGATCCTTTATAAACTTCTGCATGATCAATGGTGGCCGTTCATATTCTAAGTATATTCTAAGTGTTCTGAGAACGTAGCATCCCTCTTCGCCAACATGTGTTATATGCCTTCTCGAGGTCGAAAAATATCCCAACAGTTTGACAGTTGTTCATGAATCCGTCAATGGTCTGCGTTGATATAGGCACAACATGGTCCTCAGTTTAATGGTGTCGAAAACCACACTGGGTGTTTGTCAGTAGGTTTCGAGTTTCCAGCCACCAAATTAACCGTCCATTCATGTGTTCCATCACCTTGCAAACGAAACTGGTAAACAGATGAGTGTTTTTTTTATCTAAGCTAGACATTTGACTGAAAGCAAAGTGCTAGCCACATCAAATGAATCAACAAAAGCTCCTGCAGACACAAGGGTAATGCAGTTTGTTGAGGCAGTGCACACTTTAGCCTACTGTATCCTTGCAAAACCTACAACAAATGTGCAAATAGACAAAAGTATATGACGTAAGAATAATTTGTAGAAGAATAAGGGAATTCATGTAAATGGAATACATTACATTTTTGTATCCTAGCAACAACAGAAAAGGCGATAGCTGTACTAAGGACTAAAAAGATTGCACATACCTCTTATAGGTACACAGACATATTTGTGGATAATTCCCTTCTCTTGCGCTCTGAAACATCCTCTTTTATTTATTTTGTCTATATATTCACCGATATAGAAGATGAACTTTCGAACGAGCTCCTTCGGAGGCCCAGGGCAACACGAGTACTAGAGCCAGCAAGTAAGATGCTGGAAAAAAGAAAAGAAAGGAAATAAACCGGCTCAATAATCAAGAAACGAAGAGATATGTCACTCCAATCTTTCCTTTCCTTTTAACGGAGGAGAGTAAATAAAGAAAATTAAATTAGGAAATACCATTCCTGATTAATTTCTCGATGTTGCGGCAGTTTTCCAATTTATTGATCAATCACCAAAAACTTTCTTGAACAATGGACTTGCGACTCTTAATTTGTTTCAAATTAACCCTCTTAAAACAAGTTTCTGTATCTGAATTCTTTTTCTCCCGTTCGCTCAGCTGTAGTAAAGTTAACTTGACCAATGAAGAAGTTCCATCATGGAAGGAGAAAATCAGTTAACTCAATTAGAAAATTTTGTTATTTTATTATAAGAATATCACAAGAACTATGCATCTTCACATGCAGAACTATTATATGCATAAATTAAGTAGACAAAAGAAAGTTAAAAAAAAAGAAGAAGAAGAAAACAAGAAAAACAAGAAAAACACGAGAAAATACGTAGTTTCTTAGACATAACACCTACATTGTATGTCTGCCAGAATAAACTCTTCTTCTTTTCCTTAATATTTTATTGTTTAACTATACATGCCATATTAAATAAGAAACGATATTTAGAAGACAATTTAACTTTAGGAAGTTAAGTTACTGCAGTAGTTACTTCTATAAACATTACAAATCACGCCCTCAATTCTATTATAAATACTCTTTCTAAGTAAACCCGTTATATTTGACAATCGTATAAAATAAAACAAAATTACAATAACTAACTTCAGCACTTCCAGGATGATTATAACCAGAAGCTAACTTTGAAATATAAAATCTGTAAATATAAACTCTAAGTGATAACTTGGACAAACATTTCTAACTAAAACGTTATTCCACATGAATTTACTACAAGTTTCCGCTCACATTCAGTTACATAAAAATCTTTGTGAAAAACTAAGCTTAAATTCACAAATTCTTCCTACTCTAGGCATTAGTTTTTATCACCTTTTAAATTTATAAGTAGAGGGACATTATATTCCGCCCCAAAATTCGTTATTGATACTTTACCGGAAGTATGTACCTGTTTCATGTTTCGAGATAAACATTTGCAGATATTACTTCATTGCTACATAACGTCTGGAAGGTGCAAGGGGAAAATGAGAATATCCTGCACACACGCACGCACGCACACACACACCACAGGAACTTTTTCTAATTTTTTTTTTAATTCAGGGGACCTCAAACTGTGAATTTCCAATAAAATCTCACTATCGAATATTGGGTGGAATACAATACCTTCTCTACCTACTACATTCGTATATTCATAGGAACGTTTCCGGTGTGTGTATTGCATATGTATGTGTGTGTGTGCTGTGTGTTTATGCATGTGTGTGTTGTGTGTATGTATGTGTTTTGTGTGTGTGTGTGTGTGTGTGTGTGTGTGTGTGTGTGTGTGTGTTTGTGCGCGCGCGTGCGTGTGTGTATTTCCAGGGATTTCAGTGAATAGTAAGTTCTAGTCTTGGTGTCTGATTTCCATAAATCCTTCAAGAGTACGAGACCAAGTACCTTTTAAGAAAATCCTCTAGCACAAACTGCCATTTGTTCGGAATATGTCATTACTAAAAATAACTAACGATATTGATTAAAATACCACATACTTGACATATTTATATGACAAATAAGCTATATCTTGAACTCTGCGATTAGCCTGTGAAAACTTCATTCGAAACGAATTTTGTACAATTTTCAATAATTGATTAATCATAAGCCCTAGACAAAACTTAATTAAAGGAACCTATATATCCTTAAAGCTTTCGGTTTATGTCAGATTATATTTTTGAGGTATTAGCTGTTTCCGAGATATTCTTCATTACTGGTATGGATTTTCCAATGCTTGATATATCTTTTGACCTACTAATATACTATTCGTTTGTTTCTCTCAACTGGCAAGCGCAATAAGATAGCTAGGTTTAATGTGAGTGCCAGGACATGAGAACATCGAAGGCAATTAAATAGCAGATTGCCTTATCAAGGAAGGAGCTAAGTTACCCTTCATTGACCCTGGACACAGAGTAGAGAATATACAGAAAGGAAACTCGGCAGAAATCTGTGCGCCAAAATTTAGTGCGCATGCGCGAAGTCTGCCATGTTGAAAGCGAGTAAACTGAGTAAACAGCTGTGTTGTTGAAGCCAAATTGAATGGATACGTTGTGTTTATTTTACCTCGAGCATATTAGCTGCTGGGCATATCTATAGCTGAAGAATTGTTTTATATGCCTACTGCAAAGGTATAAATATGTGTTAATGTATTTTAAGCTTCGACGTGCTTATAATGAGCAGCAGTAAGACAAAAGGCGGCCGATGGTGTTCGGCACCAAACTGCAGAAATAATTCACATGCAAACAGGTATAAGCTTTTTCAGCTTTCCAAAAGATGAACAACGGTAAGTGAACATCGTAATAAATATTTATAACTTACTATAAGTTAGGTGTTATTTCAGAATCACAGCAATTTGTGCATAATTGTTAATGTATTTTACCCAGTAATACAAGGTAAACAGGGAGGATAATAATTTTAACTATACAAATCTGTATTCTCATTTCAAAGCACACGAGAACAAGAACATGGATACCTTTTGGAAATCTAAAATGTCCAAGTTCAACCTTTATAACCTGCATTGAGTATCTGGAGAGCACTTTCACTGATAATATTCCCAGATTAATGACAACAAATAATGTTGGAAACGCATTGATTAATTTATTGGAGAATGTGCAATTCAGCCAACCATGCAAGAATTTCCCCAAACGTTATTTAATAAGGCTGTTTGTCAGGATGAGAATTGTTTATTTCTTAAAGTTTGTGAATAGAGATTTCAAAAATAAAAATAAAAGTGAAAAAATTACAAATTAATAAAAGTGACACATTTATGAGTAATATGATTTGCTCTGTAGTTGCTTCATAAATGCAGATTTAACAAGCAAGACAAAAGTACAATGACACACCTGAACACTATTTTTCTTTAATGCTGCAATAGTGTTGGCAGAGAAGGTCATGTGAATGTACACAGACTTTGTTGTTTTATTGTAAAAAGGTGAAATAAAATAAATGCAATTGTATGTTGTATGTTTTATTGTAACTATTTTACACTGTGCAAATAGATATGATATGAAAAGACCATTCCTAGATCTTCTTAGTGCTTAATATAAAATAATCCTAACTTTTGCCATACTGTAAAGTTACTGCTGTGATTTATGTTATTGCACCATGCTCTACATTTTTGTTTTGTTTACTTCTTTTGCTATGTATGACAAGACTCTATGATTCATTTTATGCAAAATCTGATTCAAGATTTTGTGCATTTTTATTCCTGTGGTAAATAAAAGCAGCTAATGAACCACTTGCTTATTAATTACTTTCCACTTATTTCCACTTATTTCATATTACTAGGGCCTCCTTTGTTAAAATATATATAAGTAGAAAACAAGAAAACAAGTAGAAAACATTCTGCTTTCGTGCGTTTTTTTTATTTTTTATTTTATTTTTTAAATTTTAATTGCCCTGAAATTTTGTGTAAGAACAGGGCACCTTTAGTAAATGTATGAATGTCTTCAGTTCCCAATATGAATTATTATGTATTATTCCGGTTCATTTTAGTGAGTAAACTTCTTCATTGGAGGGAAAATAGATTGTATTAGTCTGAGTTAATAATATGTTCGGTTTCATTAGCGTTTCTTTTCGTAAAAGTTTTGATTTAGCCGGCTAGATTAAGAGTTCCATTTCGTAAAGCTGCTTGTTTCGAGCCCTGGTAGGAAGCAGCAATCGCTTCGTTAACTTGGTCTCAATATGGCGAAACGCGCAACGCAACGGGTACATGCAGATCAAAGGAGCCGACTCAAGCTTTCCTTTCTGTATACTGTCTATTCTGTGCCCTGGACCTTGCTATGGTGTCACGAATAGTTAGTTACCTTAATAATAAGGTTAAACATGGAAACAGAAAATGAAAACTAACTACTCGAATAACATTGTGAAGTTAATTCATGCGAAAAGGTTCATTGCCTATTCGGCCAAAGGGCAAGGAGCTGCTTAAATTTAATACATAGGAACTTAGGCTAATTGTTGGTCTTCTTTCTGGACACTGCTCTCTTAGAAATTATCTTTTTAAGATGGACTAAAACAGTATAAAAATTTGTTCATTTTGTGACTTCGGCAATGAAACAGAGATGCATGTACTTTTCAATTGTGAAGCTATTGCTCGCTATAGACTCTGGTATCTGAACTATCCCTTTCCTTCACCGGAAGAAGTTCAGAATACCACCCCTCAGAAAACTTCTGGATTCCTAAAGAGGATCAAGCTATTAGTATTAGAGTCAGTACAATAGATCTAGGTCGCAGTGCAGGGAGGTTGATTAGGCCTAAACGACTCCTTAAAAATCGAATCGAATCTAATTGTTTGTTTCTCGGGATATAATTTAAAGAGCATGAAATATCAAACTCACATAGCTAGCTGCTTTTTAAAGATTTGAGTATCGTTTCTGTCTTCTGTAACCCCCTTGTACCAACAACGAAATGTGCAATGAAACCATGTTTACAAAGTTTGTCAATTATTGAGACAACCTAAATAGAAATACAAGCTTTCGTATGAATAGTTTGCAGAAAATATAAAAATAAATAAAGGTGGATAGAGAAAGTCATGTGAAAATAATATAAGTTTTTCTTTCATTCTACTGCATTACCTGAATTCGCTTTTCTGGTTTCGTGGAAGTAAAGATATGACTATCCCAGCTGCAGGAGAGTAAATAAATGAATTTAGGGATTTCCAAAAATTATTAATAGTTCACTGTAGCATTTCATTTCAATTCTATCATTTGATTCATAGTATCAAACGCAATAAAAAGCAACAGCACCAGTCCCTCCCAAAATATTTAGACTTAAGATATTCCTTCAAAATTATGAAACATCAACATCTGAACGTAAAATAGCGTTTCAAGTTTTATACACAGATAAGAAAACATATATTTAACTGCAAGCTGTAAGAAACCTAAATTAACTTAAAAGTCACGTAGAGTAGTTTGCGGTGAGAGATGTTTTGAAAGTCTTCGTAATGCATACTTCTAGCCACTGAAGTGAAATAACTCTAAAATTCAAAGGAATTTTTGCTCTTGAGTTATACTGTTCACACATAGACATACAGACAGACCGACAGGTAGGCAGACAGACACAGTTTTCTTTACTTTTTTGCTTTTGAGGGCTTCTCCACTTGTTGGTAGTTACCTGTATTGCCAATTTTCATTTTTCTTGGTCAACCCAATTCCCATCTATCATCTGGCTGACATTGAATTTTCATCAAGCCCTAGATCATCCTCTTTTCCTTCTTCCATACAGTGGCCATTCCAGAAATGTCCTGGATCATCTCTCCTTGTCCATTCGGTAGACATGTCCCTACCATTGTATGATCCTGCGTTCAATCCATTCTAAAACTGAGTCCTTCATTTCCATCATCTGTCTTATTTCCAGATTTCTCTTTTTTTCAAGTTTCGATACTCTCACTCCTCTACGAATTCCATCAGTCTCTACTGCTTATCACTTATTACTCTCTCTACTGATAAGTAGAGGAAGTATTGTATTCCACCCAAAAATTCGATGTCGAGATTTCACCGGAAATATATGTTTTGAGACCCCCTGAATCCAAAAAAAAAGCATGTTTAGAAAAAGGTCCGTGTGTGTGTCAGTCAGTCTGTGGACAGCATAACTCAAAAACGAAAAGTCGGTTAAAAACCAAAGTGTGTATTTAAGTTTAATGTTTTTCAAGGATGCGACGCGAAGATTTTGAGGAAAATAGCCCCACCCTAAACTACCCTTTACATGAAAATTTTTTCGAAAATTTTGATTTTCTTGAAAATGGCTCTAACGATTTTGATTAAAATATCATATGTTTGAGATATTTTTATGTCAAATTAAATGTATATCTTGAATTTTCTGGCTATAGCCCCTGCAGTCGTATTTACTCTGGACGACTTTTGCACAATTGGTAAACCGTTAGAGATAGACCAAATCATACTATACAAAAAATGTAGATCTTGATAAAATACACAACTTATGCCTCAATAAATTTTCTTGTAGGGCTAACCATTTCGGAGATGTTCCTTGTTATGTGTGTGAGTTTCGGAAAACTTAACTTTCGTGAAATGGATCATCGTTGTTCATTTTTATATGGTAAGTGTGTAAAGTGAAGAGAATCTCAAAGCTTTAAAAGATGTGACTATCGCTCAAAGCCTTCTGTATTCTAACTTTCCCCTTGCACCAACAAGGAAATAAGCAATAAGATAATTTGTACAAATGTTTATCTCAACTAAGACGAAGAAGATATAGGAATAAGAATTTGTACAAATAGTTTGTACAAGAGTAGAGAAAGTCATTTAAGTGCAGCACATCAGATTTTTGTTGTTGTCTTTCTATTAAGAACCACCCTTCAGATCCATAAGTTAATAGGATCTCTACCACTGTTAGAAGCATTCCAATACCTTTATTTTACCCAGGAAGCCTGAAAACTGGTGTTTCCGGAGAAAATACACGAAATTTTGAATTTTTGAGTGGGACACAATAGGTATTTATTATAGGTAAGCAATGGAGAAAGTAATAAAATGTACTGATAAATGGGAACTGACTAACCTGAAAATATTACAGGGCAATAATCATCATGTAATCTACTGACATAATGACTTAAAGATTATTTTAAAGAATGGATTTTATATAAAATTAATCGGCAGGAGTTGCAGAATTTTTGACCTAAAAATGAAACAAACATATTTTGACGTTTTTACATTTCCTGGTTACCTTAAATATATTGGACTGTGTTATTGTCTTTAAATTTTAAATGCATCGTGGCAAACACAAATTAAAGTTCGTATAGCTGCACTTTATCAAAAATATTGCTTTTTAATGTAGCAGTATGGTTTTAATCTACCATTGTACTTTTCTTTTACTATATTCTCTTTACATTTATATATATTTTTTTTCCCCCTGGGAAGGATTTTTATTTCTGATATGTGAATACATAAGATATAAGGTACAGACTTCACTATAGATTAAGTCAGGATTCTGTATGGCGCACTGAGTAAAATATTACAGCAATTTTTGTATCTATGCACTAGATTCACCATAAAGAACTGAAGTGTAAAAAACATTTATTACTCTCTGTGACGTGTTTTATTAATAACGCACCAAACAAGGCGAATGAAATGAAAATGGAGTATAAAACTAATGTCCGCCATCTCTTTCCATGTAAGTCCAATGTACGATCGACAAGTGAGTTGGCATTCCTAATCGTAATTAGTAGGAGTAAGAGCAAGTTTAATGCCATGGGTCGGGGAAGACACAACGGCCACATTGTGACAGTTAAGTTAATATTACGGTTACAGAAGAAATGGAGACTTGCATAACCAGATTTCCGTTAACCGATACAAAGGTAACGAGTACTACTTACTCGATAATAGTTATCAAAACAACGAAGACAGTAACTAGTTATCCTGTTAGCGTTATAAAGTGACGGAGACGGTTACCGTGCCTGGATGCCTTTGTCGGTGGCTCACTCGCTGACTTACACGCGTGAGCACTCTGCGAGACTTAGTTTGCCAGATTCCACGAGACTTGTGAGGTGCTCGTTTATATCCGTAGGAACTTTCCAGGACGTTCCAGATGTCAAAACATCTAGCAGATTCTAGTTTTCTAGCGATAGCGCTTATCGTGTTTACAGTGGGTGTGTTTACGATTCCGAATGCCCGACGCCGACCTCCCGGTAACTTTGAATATATCCACTGCAATGCAATATTAAAGGAGGTCGGTGACGTTTAAACAAACAAATAGTTTTGAATTCTTTGGCAAGGAAAGGAAATACCAAAGATGAACACGTACAAATCACTAAGGAAATTAACGAAGTCTGAGGCACTTTCCCATTCAGGTATTCATTACTTTGTCGAGCATATAATATTATAAATGATACAAGCGATTATATCCGATGTTGGTTTTGTAATAAAAACTAAAACGAAAAAAGTTACAACTCGTAGAAAGTAATGTATCTAATTCATAGATCGGTGACTAAAATACGATTCTGGTTGCTCTACCGAAAAAGGGTTAAGGTTGGCAAAAGTGACTGCATCATTGTTATGCCGTAAGTCTTCTTTTTTGCTCCTTACCCTCCGGCACATTCAAGGTATATTTGTAAAAGGTGAACTACCAATTTGTAAAGGGTAAGGCAAGCGGATCGTATAAATACTTCCTAATGTTCAAGGTATCTGGTTTACAACTGTAGGAAGTGATGTGGGCAAATTATAAGTCTTAAAAACATTTAACCTTAATTTATTTTAAAATGGTATTTCTCGCTCTGATTACAATTATAAGTAATGTCTTGGTGCCGATCTCTCAATTCTGATTGTGAAAGGTAATCTTCAAAAATATAAACTCAAATAATAATAATAATAATAATAATAATAATAATAATAATAATAATAATAATAATAATAATAATAATAATAATAATAATAATAATAATAATAATAATAATAATAATAATAATAATAACAATAATAACAATAATAACAATAATAACAATAATAACAACAATAACAACAATAACAACAATAACAATAACAACAATAACAATAACAATAACAACAACACCAATAATAATAATAATAATAATAATAATAATAATAATAATAATAATAATAATAATAATAATAATAATAATAATAATAATGCCATTAACTTTCCGCTGGTTCTTGGTATACTTTTTTTATCCTTAGTAGCCGATATAATTAGGACTAAATTTGTTCTTTGTGGCAATTCCAGTTTAGGAAGAAATACGGAATTTTAACGAATCAAATTATTGAACTACATTGAAAAGTTTCTACATACCAAGAATATTTAGAAGGCAAAGTAGAACCTATGCAAACTGTAGATTAAAGTTCAATATAACCAGCCCCCATTCGATATGAGGTAGCTACCTCACCATCTGACACGGAGTTTGCTTCCCAACCAGCTGTCCATGTGAATTGCTCGGTACCTTCAGTAGGTCTCTCCTCCCTCAGGTCTCTCTCTGGTTCGATGTCTTGACCGTGCTACGTCACGAAAACGTCACTGTTGATTATCTATGACGTGACGTCAACGCTCGAGGCATGATCTGTCGGCTATCCGACCACATGAGCATGCCGCTGGTTGCGGGGAGGGTACAAAGCACCCTGATGTGTTGAGATTGTTGCTCAAATCGGTGCACTGCTACGGACAGTGTTGTGGCACGTGCTTTGGTTATCAAATATTGCATTACGGATGATATATTTTACGATTTGTTTTGTAGTGCTTAACGCCCGCATCCAGACTTTACCGAAAGGAGAAGGAAACCTAAGCAAGCAACTCACTAAAACGAGAAAGTTGTTAATGGAAACGTCTCTAATTGAATAAAAAATTGAACACAAAGTAACTGTTACTTCGCACGGTTTTCATTGTCTCCTATGGATCTACTTCAACATTCAGTGAGACTTCGCTAACACATTGTCAGCTCATTGATGTGAGTTCAATTTCCTCTTATCACTTCACTCTCCTCGCGATGCAATGAAACATGCTGCTCTTCCGGACTATTCACTCGCTGGGGAGTCAATCACAAGACATCTGATGTCTTGCAGTAACAGCACTTCAACACAGTCGTCACAAACTCACCCAGAGAACTACTCTTCGTCGCAACAGAGACGACCTCGGTCACTGAAGTACTCACGAGACTGACTTCTCCAAAGCGTTCGCTAATTTACAACCATAGCAACTTTCCACAAAGTATCAGAACGCTCGAGATGCCGAAACTTTTAGAAGCTGGTTATCTGGTTATAAGGCTTCCGATGTTTACGCTAGGCAAGCGCACTGCTTATCTGTTTACCGTTCCGACTGCACGGTGCTGACCTCCCGATAACCCTGGGCCATAGCCCCTACGTCACTATGTACATACATTGAAACCTAACTTCGGTGTACACAGGGTTAGACGTATTGATTAAATCCGCAGTTAATCTGTATGGATATTTACACCTGTAACTATTTTACAAGCTTGAATTATTTCATTCTTGTTAACAATCAGAAAAGACTGGTCTGGTTAAAATATTTCTGAATTTTGTAATGTATATTCTTGGATTACAATGACATGCGAGTCATAGAGTATAAACTTTATGGCGGACAGGGCAGTTTCTTCTATGGTGCATGAACTTTTTGGGAGCTTATTTGATTCGGTTTTATTAATTAATATGCGAAGTCACAAAATGCTGGATTGATAAATTTGAAGCACATCCTTCTCCTAATGATTTCTAATGAATGCTCATTTATCATTCCGTTATGTAATTTCCTTAAAATTTGCTTCAAATGGTTTACAATCCTTAGTGAAATAATAGACAGGACATTTTCTGTATGTGATATTGCGACCACTTAGATTTATACAATTTGATCACCTGACACATATTTTATATTAAATTAAGAGCATACAACATGCCCAAATATAAGTGCACTCTGTTTTCAAATGGGTTCCTTTATTGTTCATACATTTTTAAGACATATGTATCATCTTCATCATCATCATCACCATTAACTACAATCATCCCTATCATTAACGGTATTAACACCATTGAAGCAGATGCAATACCATCTGTTGCCGCAGACAAGAACGCAGGGATTCATTTTTCTCTGCATCGGTGTTCGATGGTAATCCTGTGGATTCTATTCAGGACATTTTGAAACATTTTAAACACATGATGCTGTAATGTTTCCATAATATCTTCCGCTTTAAGTCCAGATTATTCCTTCGAGTATCTCTCGTATCTACGATACGAAAGTGTATGTTGAACAACCATTGCTGTTGTTGAAATTGGAAGACAATGTTTGCCACATGAACAGCGCATCATCAGGATATGCAAATGTTATCATAGCTACAGGTCTTCAAGCACGCTCTTATGAGTCCAGTCACCCACGGCACGCAAACAAAACTGTGGGTATAGTGATGCCAATTCTCATTGGGAATTAGGGAAATGCTCTCGCTCTATTTCCAGAAGACCCTCACAAAATATCAGACAGACACAGTGGAGCTAGACGTCTCCAAATTTCATACTCCTGTTTTGTGAAGAAAGACATAAGTGACATGCATTTAAAGCAAATTACCATTAATTGTGTAGACTATTGTGTGCCACGTGAACATGTATTTGGAATTATTTTAGTGCTTACATAAGTGTTTCATACTAAAAATTGTTGTTGATACAAAAGGATTTCAGTTCAATGTAATACCATTTTCAAACTTGTTTGCGAAACATTTTGTCCATGTGCAGTTTCTGTGTTCCTGTCCTGTGTTCCTGTGTATGGCTAATTCACAGACACGTGAATGCTTACTATACACTTAGATTATATCACTTCCCGGTGCTAAATATCGCAAAATAACATTAATTGGTAGAATATGATTCGCTGGGCAGATCAGAGCCAACAATGGGTCCCTGAGGGTTATTTCCAGAGACAATGCGCCTCCTTATACTGTGTGGTATTTAAGGAGCCATTCAATTATCAAACCGTTCGTTCTTCGAGGAAGGAGACGCAACTACCAGTTATAGATGTTTTAGTGGATCTGGTAAATATTGTTTTCAATTACATCTAATTGCATGATTTGCCCGTTTTTGCAAATGCAACATATTCTAAATAAGTACCACAGTTCAAATATCACCTATACTTTCTCTAACGCTTACCTGTGGTAGTCCATCCAAACATACCGTATCTATATTTCACCTAAATACACGTTTTGAGGTGAATACCAAAGAACATATTTTTGGGAGAAAGGTCCTTGTGTATCTTTGTGCATGTGTGCGCGTGCCTGTGAGTAAATCAAAAACCAAAAGTCAGATAAAAAGTTGACATTTAATATAACCATATTTCAAGGATCGGACAGGAAATTTTCAAAGAAAATCTCCCTACCACAATATACTCTTTCTATTGAATATGCTTGGCACTTTCACGAAAACAGCTCTAGCAACTTTTATAAAACCGTTATTGCAGCACATTTTCATACTTAATAAGACGGATATCTTGAATTTCTTGCCAATAAGCCGTGAATTACTTTTCATTCTAAATGAATTATGTATAATTTGAATTTCTGATAAACTATAAGACCTATACAAAATTATCAAGCGAAAAATCCACATCTTATAAAAGCACAACCTTTAAGTCAATTAAATCGTAATCAATGGTAATCGTAACCGTAAAAAATCGTACTTTGTGGCATAAATGACCTTAGATATTAGTTGCTGGTTTACATTTTCCAATTATTTATGTCTTGAATGTTTAAGGTATTACTAGTCTGCTACTCGTAATATTATGAAAAGAGCGGAATTTCAAAGATAGGTTACAGCCACCTGGTTATTAAGCTTTTGATTATCATTTCAGCGTTCTTTATCAGTAACAAGTGCGTAACAATACCATTTTTATAAAGGTTAATCTGGATTAAGGTGAATCAAATAGAGAGTAAGAAATATTTTCTAGAAAAAGTATAAAATAAGTTACAGTTACAGCTAGCTCAATATAACACATCAAATTTTATAAAAGAAAGTGCTACACTCACATCACTTCACCTATTCTTATACTATAACTGTTCTTACATATACTTATTTCTCTATGTTCTTTATGTTAGTCGAGATTAACATTTGCAGTAAATTATGTTATTGTTTATTTCATTGTAGGTGCAAGGGAAATATGGGAATACAATAGACTTTGAGTGACAGTCAAATCGTTTAAAGCATTGAGATTCCGTTCTCTTTGCACAGTTAACATATAAAAAATGAATGACAATGCTCCATTTGACAGCAGTATAAGCTCTCCAAAGCTGACACAAATAAGGAATATCTCCGAAATGCTTTACCCCCCCCCCAAAAAAAAAATATATATATATAGACATAAACAGTGTGTTTTAGCAAGATCTACATTTTTGTATATTAAGATTTGGTCTATCTCTCACGGTTTACGAGTTACTCAAGTTACTCAAAAGTCATCCAGACTAAACAGCGTAGGCCACAGCAAGAAAATTCAAAATACACATTTCATCATAAAATATCTTAAACATATGGTATATTAATAAAAATTGTTTGAGCCATTTTCGAGAAAATAAAAATTTTCCATGTAAAAGGTAGTTTAAAGTGGAGGAATTTTCTTCAAAATCTTCGTGTTGCAGCCTTGAAAGACGTTAGACTTAAATACCAACTTTGGTTTTAATCGACTTTTCGTTTATGATTTATGCTGTCCAAATACTGACACAGACATACACACACGGACCTTTTTCTAAAAACGTTTTTTTTTTCTTTTTTTTTTTTTCCCAGGGGACCCCAAACATGTATTTCCGGTGAAATCTCGACATGGAATTTTTGGTTGGAATGCAATACTTCTACTTTACTAAACGTAGTAGAGAAAATAAAAATAAATGGATGCACAAAAGCAATTACAACTGTACAATATCATATGCACCTCCATTCATGATTCTTAACCTCGAACGCTCACTAGCACTATGTCTAGCTACACTACCTAACCAAAAAGCACATGTGTATTGGAAAAATCTGATGTTACATTTACGCGACTTTCTCTACTTGTTCTTCAACAAACTGTTTTTAGAAAACCTTATTCTTTTATCCAATACATTTCTATGAAAATATACGTTTGCAGAGAATGTTTTGTTGTCCTGTGCAGGATAAGGTTGGGAAGGGGTACAAACACACGGCTAGTGTGGAAGAACAGTTAGTTTCCATTGACTGACTTTATAATCGGTTAAACTAATAAGCCCGGGACATAAACACTTACAATATTGTAAGTCGCTGTTAACGTATGTTATCTCATATACATTTGAGAACTACTTGTTTGGTTTATCCGGAAAAATGCGAGTGAGTTTGAGAATTTAACGACATGATTTAGGTTTATTTTTATGTAGTTTCTACAAGGCTACTTACGAAAGCAGATTTGATAATAACAAATGGACAAATCCTTTGTTGCAAAGGAAGGAAAGAAGCTGTTATATTCACATGATTTTCGCTATCCATTCAGCAAACTATTGACAATCACAAACGCTTATTCTCTCTACTTGAGCTCACAGGGTTAATCTTTGCAGAATTTGTATTATTGCGTAATTTCTTTGTGTAATGGGATTAGGGAAACAGAGTAGGCTTATGCGATAGTCAAATCTTTTAAGAGTGGATTGCTATGTGATGACTTTGAAATTCCCAGCTCTTTGCGTAGCGAAGAGATAAATAAGTAGCGGTTTTCCTCTTGAGAAACGTAAGTACGAAAATTCAAACAAATAACAAAGAATATCTCGAAAGTTGTTAACGCCACAAGTTTCCTTATACACGAATTTTAAGCAGATCTCCGTTTTGTTTTTATTGATTTTTTGTAGTAAGATTTTATTTAGCTCTTACGGTTTACTAATTATGTGAAGGTCACTCAGAATAAAGAGGGCATTACAGGCTATTTCAAAATAAATACTTTATTTCTCATAAAATCTTGAACATCTGGTGTTTAAATAAAAATAGTTTCAGAAAAAAATAACGAAAAATATTGCATGTAAAGGATAATTTCGTGTAGGCATGTTTTCCTCAAAATCTTTGTATCCCATCCTTGGAAGATGCTGGCTGAATTTAAATGCCAAGTTTTAATATTTCTGGTACAGGTATAGTTTAAACAACGGAGGGGCATACTTCACACTCTGCGATCTACTATAGCTAGCACACACCAGATGGAAGCAGTGAAGTAAGTGAATCACAGGAGGTTACTGCCACAGGCAGACATGACGCGCGGAAATCTCTAGCAATTCTGGCTCGAAGACGCGTCCCCCGACTGGAGACGACGAGTGAGCAATGGTGTTTAAGGGCCCGTCGACAACTAGGTCATTAGGGCCCCTAGAAAGGACAATAAACGACAAGTCAACTAAGCTGCCTTCTACCGAGTGGGATGACTCAGTAACGTCTGGGGCCCGCATTCGGTAGATTGCGAGTTTGACTCCCGGAGCCGATCTTCCTGACTCATGCGTGATTTTCGCAGGTTTCTCCTGGTAAATGTTGGGAAGGGTTTTCTATATCCCTCAAATCTACCTATTCCTAGTTGCTAATGCCACATTGCAACATATTTTCTACCAATCTGAAGTTCTTTCGGTATCCACCTTGACTCTGTCTACAGAAATCCGCCTTGAGATTTGAAGACTCTCATGTCCAGCCAAGGTAGTTCATCTGGCTACCCTGTTTTTATGCGCTAATTACATTCGCCTGGCGACTCGAGAGAATTCTACAAATTTGCCTTAGGCATCTGGTCGCTTACTAATGACTAAAGGCCGGAGGGATGTGCGCCTGCATGCGATACAGGTTAGCTGAACGCAGAGTATGAATGACGTCAGAAGTACAGCACGGCCATCAAATGCTCAAAGAACTGCCACTACAAGCAAGATTCGAAAACAACCTAACGTAGCACTCTGCGAACTAGTGAAGCATGTCCTTGCAAGTGTATGCAGACGCACTAATGATTAAAGGCCGGAGGCGTGTGCCTTTTTTCATAGGTATACTGCACATGGACTTTATTGTTATCGCTGGTGCATGTAAACAACTGCAGGTAGATACAGTCTGACCATGAAAACCGCCTCACTGTAGCAAAACGTACAAGCATCATAAACTATGCAACCTGGAATTGCACTTAAAGGCTTATACATACTGCTATTTATTACTATAACATCGTCACAAAGTGCATTACAGTGGGTTAAAATGTACATTAGTAAATTATTAAATGTGAAGTTTCCACGCCTGTCACTGAAGCAGTTTCTAAACAATGAAAAACTTCTTTCTACGTCATACGATGTCAGAGGTGCAAATGTAAAGAATTCCACTCTGTCGTCTTCTTACTCATTTTCAAAATTTCACACATAACTTGATAACCAATATTTTTGTCTAAAACTTTCTGAAATTTAACTTACACCATTTCGATATCTGGCACATAAGATATTGTCACCGCGCCCGCCGCATCTAATTGCCGACAGCAGCAGTGTCACCCATCGCATTATTGTCGGCACTACCGCAAAGGAGCCGAAGGAAAGAGACAGAGAATGGCCGCATTGTTGGGGCGCTTGCCGAAAGAGAGAAAAGGAACTTCCTCTTTGTATTCCACCGAATAACTGAACTTTCCAGAATAGTGCCTGGGAGATATAAATAGCGGTAAAGTGCGACAGGGACAGTCAGACGTACGTGAGCGTTGAGTAGTGCCGACGGAGAACAGTCAGACGTACGTGAAGCGTTGAGTAGTGCCGACGGAGAACAGTCAGTCAGTATGTGAAGGTCGAGGAGTCGTGCCGACGGAGAACAGTTCTTTGTGTTACGAGTTCGGAGCCGTGCTGTTGGAGAATCGGAAAAGACTTTCTTGCTGTTGCAACGAGTGTACAAGTTACTGTTTACGGAAATAAAAGTGTGTCTTTATCTCGACTACATCTGTCTACTTTACTTCACACCCGCAACCAAAAAGTTACACTGGTGTCAGAAGTGGGATTCGTCGAATTGCTTCTAGTTTCGTTACATCGTCGTTAGAAGTTGCAACGTTAGAACCAAGATGGAGGGAGATTCGGAAACCAGGATGATGGCAATGATGAAAGAATTATTTGCCAAAATGGAAACGTCATACGACAACCTCGCTGCCAAAATGGAAACGAGAAACGACAACCTCGTTGCCGAGCTGAAAGAAGAAATGAAGACGAGAAACAACCTCGTTGCCGAGCTGAAAGAAGAAATGAGGACGAGAAACAACCTCGCTGCCGAGCTGAAAGAAGAAATGAAGACGAGAAACAACCTCGCTGCCGAGCTGAAAGAGATGAAGACGGAGCTATCGGCGAAAATTGACGGCGAACTGATTGGCGTGACGGAAGACGTGGAAGAACTCGGCGAAAAGGTGGAAGACCTCTGCCAGCACGTGGACGTCGTGGAGGACGACGGGGAACGTCTTGGCGCCCTGGTAGTAAGAGTTGACGAGAGCGTCAAAGTACTGGATGCCAGGGGCAGGCGGAATAGCGCGGAGCCGGGGAGGGAGCACCTAGTGGCCGAGGCGACAGTTGCGCCCGTTTCGGATGATATGAGGGAAGACGTGGAACAACTCGGCGAACTGATTGGCGTGAGGGAAGACGTGGAACAACTCGGCGAACTGATTGGCGTGACGGAAGACGTGAAACAACTCGGCGAACTGATTGGCGTGACGGAAGACGTGGAACAACTCTGCGAACTGATTGGAGTGACGGAAGACGTGGAACAACTCGGCGAACTGATTGGCGTGACGGAAGACGTGGAACCACTCGGCGAACTGATTGGCATGACGGAAGACGTGGAACAACTCGGCGAACTGATTGGCGTGACGGAAGGCGTGGAAGAACTCGGCGAAAAGGTGGAAGACCTCTGCCAGCATGTGGACGTCGTGGAGGACGACGGGGAACGTCTTGGCGCCCTGGTAGTAAGAGTTGACGAGAGCGTCAAAGTACTGGATGCCAGGGGCAGACGGAATAGCACAGACCCGGGGAGGGAGCACCTAGTGGCCGAGGCGACAGTTGCCCCCGTTTCAGATAACGAAAGTGTACGTCTCGGGGAAGACAAAGGGGCAGTTCAGGGACGTCGTCGGGGATCCTCTGGAGGAGTGTGTCGGGTACGTAACCAACCAGGATACGACGTGGAGGACGATCAGCAGGGAAGCGCACAAGCAAACGAGCATCACGTGAGAACCGACTTGGCGTGTGACATGGGGGGACCGTCGGAGCCATCCAATCACCTGACGCATAGTGCCGTGAACGGAAGAATGGTGGACATCATCGTGGACGGCAGGATACAGGAGAGGCCGTGCCGAGCACGAGTGAACACGAGTGCAGCGGTGGACGCGACTCGCACGGATGTGGTGGGGTTTGTTGCCGGACCCATCGGAAGCAAGGTGGCTGCGAAGGTGCGCCAGAGAGGTCGGCGGACATGGTACCCAGCGAGCCGTTTCCAAGTGCGCAGGATGGCCCGCCAACACACCAGGAAGAAGGGCAACTGGACGAGAGACCGTCAAGACCGGCGGTACTATTGCAGAATTTCGAAGCAGGATGGCATACATCGTCCTACCCGGACCAAGGGACACTATCCAACAGCGATACCTAGGATCGTGCCTCCTGGAGAAGAGGTTCGATGGGTTAGTCCACCAGGGCGCAAGGGAGTTGCCGCAGTGATAGTGCTGGTCGGGACGACCAGCTCTGAGGAGGGAGCAGTGTCACCGCGCCCGCCGCATCTAATTGCCGACAGCAGCAGTGTCACCCATCGCATTATTGTCGGCACTACCGCAAAGGAGCCGAAGGAAAGAGACAGAGAATGGCCGCATTGTTGGGGCGCTTGCCGAAAGAGAGAAAAGGAACTTCCTCTCTGTATTCCACCGAATAACTGAACTTTCCAGAATAGTGCCTGGGAGATATAAATAGCGGTAAAGTGCGACAGGGACAGTCAGACGTACGTGAGCGTTGAGTAGTGCCGACGGAGAACAGTCAGACGTACGTGAAGCGTTGAGTAGTGCCGACGGAGAACAGTCAGTCAGTATGTGAAGGTCGAGGAGTCGTGCCGACGGAGAACAGTTCTTTGTGTTACGAGTTCGGAGCCGTGCTGTTGGAGAATCGGAAAAGACTTTCTTGCTGTTGCAACGAGTGTACAAGTTACTGTTTACGGAAATAAAAGTGTGTCTTTATCTCGACTACATCTGTCTACTTTAGTTCACACCCGCAACCAAAAAGTTACAATATCCTATTAATTGAATTAGCTAAGTCTTCTATTACACTTATGCTCTTGGACATTTCCAAACCATGGGCGTCGCGAAGGGGGGGGGGGCAAGGCGGGCCGCAGCCCCCCTTGGGAATTAATGCGTTTAATGTGCAGTTAATTACTATTAGACTTGTTTTAATTTTAATGTAAAGGACGGTTTTTACTTAGCACAAGTTAATATACTTATCCGCAACAAATACTATAACTCATATCTTTTACAGTTTTTTGTAACAAAATAATTGATTAATATTGTTTGATTGCAAACTTCCAACATGCGGCCCTCCACTGAGTAAAAAAAGGTCTGCCGATGCTCACGTTCCAAATCCGATTATTCTAATTGTTTAATAGCTTTGGGCAACACTGCAAAATTGTTGGAAATGAACTGGAGATTTTCAGATAGTTCATACAATACACTATACCTTGACCTTGCGTCTACACACACTTGAAATGCAATGCTTCGCTAGTTTACAGAGCACTACGTTACGTTGTTTTCAACTCTTGCTTTTAGTGGAATTGTAGTATTGATGTCCGTGCTGTACTTCTGACGTTATTCATACCCTGCATCCAGCTAACCTGTATCGCATGCGAGGGCACATTCCTCCGACCTTTACTAATGACCTAACTATCTGGTAACCAAAAACTAATCTTCCCCTACTGACATACTTTATGCATTCTAACTTTATGCAACATATTCCTTTGATATTCATATTTAAAGTGAGTAACTACTATGCACATTTCTTGTTCAATTAGTTGTCAAAATACATCAACAGTACGTATCAGTGTTTCAAGTTTCAAGAATATTGTTCAATAAAGATAGGTACAGTTATGCATACATCGATGATCAGAGATAAAATCAGACTCCAAGAGACAGCTGCACCTCTCCTAACTTAAATAAAACTCAGGTAAAAATTATACAACCTAAAATAACTTCACTAATAACTAAATCAATACAGAAACATTTAAATCTAACCAGTCCCAAAATAATTGGAATATATGCTCAAGAAGCCCAAATGTCTCTGTTTTATCCTGATTAGATAAAAAATATGACGATAGGTTCGAACTATGTGGCTTAAGTCACTGTATTTGGGATCCGCCACTGGGCGCGGGGGAGGGAGGTTGGGAGCAGCAGACAAATTGGCTTCTTGTCGTTGAGGTATCGGCCAGAAATTAAATAACGAACATTGCCCAGTCCATCGGCGGTGCTTTTCGAGAGGGGGTGAAGTAGAGGGGATGTACAAAACGTTATTAGCTTCCCCAACCAGTTTTCGGAAAGAGAAAGTTTAAGTGGGAGTTGAATGAATCCACTTGTATAAGTAATGGTAAAGAACATTACAAGTTACAAATTGCGTCCATGGTCTGCAGTCTTACAGGCATTATTAAAAGTCTTGCGTACTCAAAGTTTTCAGATTAAAGGTTCCAAAGCTATATTTCATTCTTCTTGAAAAAGGGATTTTTCCCGTTTCATTTCATCCCCTGTTAATTATGTGCTGACTTTACCCAGACATAATTTGCTAAAAGTATTATTTATTTTATCGCTGGGCAGGGAATGGTTAGGTATGTTAACAAATCTGAGGCATTTCTGTATATTTTTACAGGTTGTTAATTAAAATGATGGTAAATTAAAGCTACCTTTTATCAGAAAATGTAATCATGGATAATAAATTTTTCTATCAGGGACTGTAGGTTCATTCCCATAAGCTGTTGAACGATAAATTGTGTATCTTTTGCTCTTATTCTCCTTCTTTGTTATTTTCGCTTATTTCAGTTCTACAGAGTGCTGCAACAACTACGTTTAGTATTGTAAACTTACTGAGGGGGATGGCTCAAGCGATAATGCCTGTGGCCCACATTCGGGAGGTCGAGGGTTCGATCCCCGTTGCCGAACTTCCTGACATGGGTTTTTCGAATGTTCCTCCAGGTTTCCAGTCCAATCCTGGTAAGGACATCCATATCCTCCGAAATTCCTCTATCTCTGTTTCGTTATATTAATAACTTAATTTCACTCTTTATTCCGTTAGGTTTGTTTTAGGGTTGGAAGCGTCGGTGAGTGTCGCGGCAGCAGCACAACAAGGAGAACAAACGCGCTCTGTAAATCCCGTCCCCCAGATTGGAAGGTGAGCCTACTGGTTTCCGCCCCCCCACCCCCATGGGATGGTAACCGTGCCCTCTGTTCCGTCGTGGCAACCTTCCGGCCATCCTTCGGATTCATTCGCCTCATCCATCCTCCCGGGGGGAGGGAAATTAAATTATTTTGTTGTTTAACGACGCTGTCAATTGCCAGGATCACATCAGCATCGCCGATGTGCTGGAATTTCGTCCCGCAGGAGTTCTTTTACATGCCAGTAAATCTACTGACATGGAGCTGTCGTTTTTAAGCATACTTAAAAACCATCGGCCTGGGCCGAGTTTGAACCCGTGACCTTGGGATCAGTAGGCCAGCGTCTAACCAACTGAGCCACCCAGATCAATCCCGGGGGAGGGGGTGCCCCGTCAGGGGCATAGGCACAAAAGATCGCCTTTCGGTCGAAGTGCTACGTCCCCCTCCGCAAGTTTTGGTTGAGTGATTGAGTCATTATAAACTTATTCAACCTCTAGTTACAAAGGAGTAAACTGGAAGACTACAGGGCAGCAGCAAATCCGTATACGTCACATTTACAGGGAATACACTCTTAAACTAAACAACTTATACAATATATGAAAATTGTAATCTACTTTTGGTTGCCAATGTTTCTGCAATAAGCACAGATAACCGCATAGCCATTTATTTACAGAGTTATTTATTTCCAGGATTATCCAATTTTTATTCCATAGGCTTATCTTACTTTTCCTCTGCAGTCTTCTATTTAGGTGACAGTTCCCAGGTATGATGCGATTTGTTTCTCCTTATTTCTTCTCCTGTCACTCTGGATGGCTCAGTGAGTTAGACGCTGTTATACTGATTTCAAGGTCACGGGTTCAAACTCAAACCAGATCTATGGTTTTCAAGTATGCTTAAAAGCGATAGCTCCATGCTAGTTGATCCTGGCAATCGACAGCGTCGTTAAACAACAAAATAGTGTTTTTAAATTTTTTTTTTCCTTCTCCTTCTGTGCTGTGTGCTTTTCAAATTAGGAAATGAACGTGAAATTGTCCTATAATTAATAACTAGGTACGGGAATTCCATACACTATAAAATTAAAAAATATGCATGTAATATCAAACTGTGAAGCAAAAAAAACACATTAAAGTATGTTTTTATTCATTTTAAATAATGTTAAAGCAACGTGTGCAGAAAATGGGACGTTATGGTTGACTTTAAACCATTTTGTACCTTCATTTGTATGTATCATTTGTATATATCAGGGTCCTCGTTGAATGTGCTGTCAGTTGCTCCAGTGGTGAACCACAGGGACTCTTTTCTCAGAGTATGCATAGGTGGGTGTGAAAATACAACCCAGTTCAGTAAGGTGATAAATTTAATGGAAGGATAATAATGAACTATTTGAAGTGAGTTGGTGACTATTAGAATTAAACCGTTTCTGAATCTGAGCACGAGAAATCGTAACTAATGAATTGTCATATTTGCTAACCTCTGACGTATGAGTACTTTAACGCATTAATTATTACTGTAGCCGTAATAACAATGAGAAGCGCAAGTTACCGCGAGTCACTGAAATGCTAAGTGGAAGGCCACTGCCTGTAAGAATAATAACCCGAGCGATGTCTTTAGACGCTACAACTGCCAATAATCGGTCACAAAGAATACTTCTGCAACAGCGCAAAACGCGAGGGAAAAGGAGCAAATTTTAGACATACACGCTCTGTTATCAACTTAAGACCCGCCTACATCATTACTCCCTACCAATGTTTCTACTTACGTTGCTAAGGTTGAAGCTTGTTGTTTGCCTATGAAACCCAGTTTTATATGTTTGCTCCCTTTTTAATTTTCAGAACTCTGTCTACATGCATTTTAACGTCCTAAACCTTGAGCTAATGGACTTCTTGTCGACTGAATTCACCAACTCTTAATTACCTTAGCTACACTGAGTTACAACTGTCTTTTCCTCAATACGGAAATTATTAATGTCCCCTTGTATTCTCTGACAAACTTTGACTCTCGCTTGTTACATTATGCATTGATTTTATCATATGGAAATTATTTATTGCAGATATATTTCTTTATACTATATTGAACTTTTCCATAAATAATTGCGGAATAAATCTCAAATTATAATAGATCTTGCGGTTACCTATATCTGATTAAAACGGACACAATTTAAGTAATTGCTTTAAATAAATTTTATAATATTTTACAAAGAACAACTGCCACAGAAAATATTCGAAGGCGAAATAGCATTGCTTACTGTTTATTACAACAATGAAGAAGGTATTCCAATGATGTAACAAAATTCATTCCTTTAATTTATTGCACAAAGGATTTAAGGGTAGGTTGTCTAGGAGTACGCGGTGCCTAAGATTACGAATGCTATTTCACTGTTGATGAAAATATCGATCTCA
The DNA here is from genome assembly GCA_030765045.1 of Tenodera sinensis. Lineage (NCBI taxonomy): Eukaryota > Metazoa > Arthropoda > Insecta > Mantodea > Mantidae > Tenodera > Tenodera sinensis. The sequence goes on along the minus strand of CM060965.1, from coordinate 63,072,552 downwards.
AAACGTTAAGATAGTTACTAGAAGGGAAAAGACGTATTACTTACGTTCTACTCCGATCATGCAGTTAATAAGGTAAGAAATGCACTTTTGTAGTGTTTGGTCTTTTCTTTTAATTATATATAAGTTAGCAAAGAGATAGTGACTGTAAATACCAATTATACCCTTTGTACAGCCATAGAAAAAATGTTTGAGCTCATTAGGAGAGCAGAATATTTCTAAGTTCCACGTCGTGTTGCAGCGTGGTTTACACAATTCGATACTTCCAACATGTAGTTGAGTGTATTGGTAATCTCTGTTCCATATATTGTTGTCTGTTGGATGCACAAACATGCTGTGTCTTGATCATAAGATTCATTTTATATAAATTGAGCATGATTAAGAGATAAATAAGAATTTTAAAAAGTTCTGTTTATATTCTTTATCACCGCAATTAGTTAAGCAAGTTTATGTTTTAACCGGGATAAAACAAAACTGATGTGTTATTTCATGTGTTTGGATAGGGATTTCCATTTTTGTTTGAAGTTTAACTTCCTTTAACCTAGTCATATTGAACCATGAATGTATAAAATCGGTGAAATGATCAGGCGAGCTCTGGGGTCAATGGAGCTTTAAATTACTCGACAGCGGCGGCGACGGCAGCAACAGTGGAGATAGCGGCAAATTACCTTTGTCATTACCTTAAATATATGGTATTTTAATAGTAATCGTCATGTCAATGATTGTCATGGATGTCAATCATATTGTCAATGTAAAGGGTATTTGAGATGGAGGAATTTTCCTGAAAATCTTCGTGTAGCATCTTGGGAAGGTTCTGACTTAAGTACAAGCTTGGTACTTGTTCGACATTTCGCATTTAAGTACACGCAAATAAAGCGTAATTAACGTAATAAATGTAAAATCCGTAAAATATTGTAAGTACCTTTTGTACTTCTAAGTTCATACTTCACATTCAGAAATTGAAGTCTATTGACTTGCAAATAGTGGTCTTGGAGTATTGTATAACTCGCGTCAAACCTGCTGCATACGACCTTCAGTCTCCATGGCTGTAGCGAATCACAAGTGAACAGCATTGCTTTGTCAGAACTAGCTTCGTATCTCGCTAAGTTGCTGGCCTATCGCTCGGATATTAATAGTTTATTACAACTTCAAACTTTTGTAAGATATCGAGCAAGCATGTACGAAAATACAGTGTAATTTCAGCTTCAGACATTCATAATTTATATGCAATTATACTTTACATGTATTATGTCAGAAATGAAATAATGAAATGTACAGCCCTACAGTGGTCAACAGAAATGTAATAACCTTAGTGAATTTGTGAACCGCTATGCTCCCCCGTTTTCACAAATACCCCCAGCGCAACAGCCCATGACTTTCCGCCCAACCGCTGCGTCGCCCACCTCTGCTCACTATAGGCGTCATTGATGGGGTGCCGTAGTGGAGGGTGGTACGTGGTCAGCGTTCTGAACCCTCCCGGCCAGTTATGCGCCCTTCTCGACCTGGGGTTGCTACTTCTCCATCAAGTAACATCTCAATTGGCCCCTCCGGGACCTAACGAGGCTGAGTGCACCCCGTACCAGACCTCCCAGCGGAAGAAAAATCCCCATGCTGGTACCGGGAATCGAACCTGGGTCCTCCGCGCCAGAGGCATTTCTACAAATATACCCATAATTACTCTGACCAGGGGACAGAACAGATATTTAATGTGCAGTTCTATGAATTTGTGGAAACTTCTAACATGATTGTGTTAGAAGTAGGAAGAAATAGTGTTTTACATGGTCAAGTAATCTATCCTTCAAAATGCTAAATTAAAGGTGCCTATTGTTTGTCATGTAGGTTCGGCAAAAACGGATTTTTACCGGAGTACAGTGGGTGTTTTGTCAAAACAAACATCAGATTATCACGATCAAATGACAGCTTATACATTTAAATATTGCTTTCGAACACATTTATTAATTACTTGGAAGAAGAAAATATAATTATTATGGATAATGCAAGCCACCATTCAGTAACTTAAACTTCCTAATACATCGAACACAAAAATTGAAATTAAAGAAGATTAAAACAAAAAGGAGTTTCGCCCACCGAAATAAAACGAGAGTTGGTGCAAACTCGATCAACTTGCTTGTGAAAGGGCGCATCATATAATATGATTACCTCCCTATCATTGCCAGTACAATGCGATTGGGCTCAAGTAAAGTGTTAAGTTGCCCTTAGAAACAAGAACTTTAAAACTGTGGACACTGAAGGACTTGTCAATGAAGAACTTGACAATGGAACAAAAGAACAATGCATCGCCTGTGTTAAAGACACAGAAAGTGATTTTATTACAGAAATAGGCAGAGAAGAAATTTTAGACCCAATTGTGATACATTTAAAAGACGAAAACAGTGCGGGGAGTGACGATGAACTCGTGGCTAGCGGAAGGGACAGGAGATTTAAGCCTTGTTTTGTTACTCGGTTTGCCTATCGTCCAAGGGACTTCTATACTCTCATCTTAAAGTGTGACCTCCCGCAGCACACGATGATGGAAGGGCAAAATAGGAGAATAATCCCGCGGGTTACAAATTGGCAGCCCCTTTCTACAACAATCAAACACGTTTAATTTTCTATTGCTGTTTAGTTAGTTTAACTGAATAACCAAATTTTAGTAGGTTTTAATCTACTGTTCCACTTAATAGCTCTCGGTAAAACTCTATTCTTACGCTGGGCACATGCTACTATAATTATCTCTCTCACGCACAACTGTCTTAACCCAATATACTCTGTGATTTAGTAGATCTTACCAAGTTTACTACATTTTTATTTGGCAAGATAATTTATAGTTATGGTATAGGAATTGACAATGTTCATGATAATTTAATTTCTTCCATGTGTAAGTTGCAAACAAAGCTGTGCTAAATGGTGCATGTCTTAAGCGATTCTTAAAAGCACAGCCGAAGAGCACCTGAAAAGTCTGTCGTAGAAACATGCTCCCGTTCCACGTCAGACATGTCAGTCACTGGAAGCCGTGGATCTAGAAACCAGCACAAGGTACGTGCTAACTTCGATTGCATTAAAACAACTTCTCAGCCCTTCATCTGGAACTGCACAGTAAGCAGTTATATTGACGAGTGCTTAAGAACAAAATTCTAACGTCTGCTCATTCTTATGTAAATTATTCTAAAAACTCTGATGTGTTGCACTCACATGACTTTCTCTACTCTTGTACTAACCATTCTAACAAACTCATTCCTATATCTCCATGTTAGTTAAGATAAACATTCGTACAAATTGTCTTATTGCTTATGTCCTTGTAGGTGCAAGGGAGATATTAGATTACAGAAGGCTTTGTGCGACAGTCAAATCTTTTTGACCTTTGAGATTCCGTTCTCTTTGCAATATTAACATATAAAAAAAATGAACTACGATGTTGCATTTCGCTAAGGTTCTAAGTTTTCCGCAACTCACACATATAACAAGGAATATCTCCGAAATGGTTCACCCTACAAGGAAATTTATTGAGGCATAAATTGTGTATTTTAGATCTACATTTTTTTTGTAGAGTATGATTTGGTCTATCTCTAACGGTTTACGAGTTATGCAAAAGTCGTCCAGAGTAAATAAGACTACAGGGGCTATAGCCAGAAAATTCAAGATATACATTTCATTTGTCATAAAAATATCTCAAACATGTGGCATTTTAATAAAAATCATTAGAGCCATTTTCAAGAAAATAAAAATTTTGGAAAAATTTTCCATGTAAAGGGTAGTTTAGGGTGGGGCTATTTTCTTCAAAATCTTCGTATCACATCCTTGAAAGACATTAAACTTAAATACCAAGTTTGGTTTTTAACCTAATTTTCGTTTTTGAGTTATGCTGTCCACAAACTGACAGACTGATAGACACAGACACAGACACACACGGACCTTTTTCTAAAAATGCTTTTTTTTGGATTCAGGGGGCCTCAAAACATATATTTCCGGTGAAATCTCGACATGGAATTTTTGGGTGGAATACAATACTTCCCCTACTTACCGGTAGAGAAAGTAAAAACGCTTATTCTTCTATATAATTCATATTAATCCAGACAAACGTTTGTAGAAGAGTCATTTTACACATTTTCTTGTAGGCACAAGCAGAATAGCATAATCTCGTACAGAATGCATAATTGCTGTGATGACTTTGACATTTCCTATGAAATGCCTATTTGTGAAAAGTATAAATATTTGAAAATTCAAAACAATAACGAGGGATATCAAGGAAACGGTTATGTGCACAAAATGTATTTCGTATTTTCTTAAAAAGATAATATATAGAATGACATTTGTCTACGCTTTTATTTTAAATATTTATTTAACTAATAATACTTCGTTTTAAAAATGAATGGCATTTTATTGTTAATTACTGGTTTATTTGTATTAAATAAATAAAAAAAGATTGATGTATTTTGTAAATATTTTAACAGTTCGATTTCTCAACTGCAATGTAGCTACAGGATACTACTTCTTAACTATTTTGTATCTGATAATTTTGCACTATTATCCAAACTGCTCATGCTAAAAGCAAGTCCGGTTCAGAAAACATCGGAACCATCAGCTGATAATATTGCGTTTGCAGTACAATGCTGCTCTATGATTACATTAAAGATAAACGATATACAGGAAAATGCATATCATAACCGTGGTTGGGCATTCTGAGGGCTTTGCAGTAAATGTGTGTACTCGAATTTATAATAAGAGCTACCTAGATTCGAATCTCCCTCATACTTTGATATTTACAAGCAAAATTGATATCCACTCTGTAATATAAGACAGTATTATACTCTTTTAGTGAGTTTTACACAAAACGTAAAACAAAATCATCGTTTTGAAAATAAATATCCCGAAGAATGAGGACAGTAATGAACATCTGATTAATTTATCATGTTTCATTCAAGAGTACGTATTGATTTTTGTTAGGAACTTCCACGCGTCTCTGTGGACTATTCAGCTGCAACCCTGCGTACCTTCGGTTCCCTCATTTCGTCCTGGCCTCCTGGGGGTTGGTTAGCCACAATAGATCCGTGTAGGTTGAAGTGAGCGAGGTGTCCCCGTCTGGTTTTGTACCCTTTACCCTTATCAATTTTATAATTATTTTTAAACAAAGAAGAGACTGAGGTTTTTGTGCGAGCATAATGTAATATAGGTTGAGAAGAAAGACGAAGAAGAAATAAGTGCCTCTTTTACGATCTCATTGTCAGACCCATGTGTGCCTCTTAATCTGCGCTGTCAAGCAAGTTCTAGTGGTTTTAATAAAATGTTCCACGTCTTTGAAGTTTGCCCCTCTTATACCTTCAGGTTGCAATAAAAGGGAGCAAAACCTTTGCATTCGCACAGTATATACTGCCATCTTTCATTTTCCCTTCCACATTTCCTAATAAAAGGTATTGTAAAAGTCCGATTATGTGCAAATATCTACGCAGGGTACTGTGGTGCATAAGATAGCCAACAACATCGTAGAGTTGACATGTATAGCAGACACAAAATTTAATGGCGGGTGGGAGGAGGAGCTGGTCAACACAACATCGAATCAGAGACTTGCCACGCCTTAGGTTTTTATAGCTAAACACGCTGTGAAATAGCACAGCAAAGCCGATGATAGAAATATAATTTGCGGACAAAACTTTATTTGCGCAACAGGAAACAGAATAATCTGATCATGAAGTGATTAGATTATTCTGTTTCATTCAAGCGTGTGCATTAATTTTTTTAGAAACTTCCACTCGTCTCTGTGGTCTCTCTAGCTGCGACCCTGTGTGGTAACTTCGGTTTCCTCATTTCATCCTTGCCTTCTGGGGGTTGGTAGCCACAATAGATCCGTGTAGGTCGAAGTGAGCCATTAAGTTTTGTGTCTGCCATAGATAGACTTATAAGAACCTTATTCTACTTACCGCCTGGAACCGAAATTAATTCATGGGCTTACCTGTCAGTATTTAATTCCAGAATTCTGAATATCATACTTGACACTCCTGGAAACACGCTACCAAAGGGTTCGGGTCCTAAGCCATTATGACTCGAGCCTCTATTTGCGAGCAAGTTCACTATCTCATTGCTCTAATACCTGTATGACCGGGGATCCAAATAAGGATGGCCATATCGCTACACAGGGTTTATCAACTTCCTTTCTGTGAGTATAAACACCTTAAAATAAAACAAGCCTTGAAAATTCAAAATTATACTGTCACGTCCCATTTATCTCAAAACAATAGTAGGTGATATTGAACCTCAATATTTCTTAATTTCCTGCTTATCAGTGCATTGTTGACACGAAGAACCCTATAGATCGATGATGACAAAATAAAGCTAAATATTCGCGCGCAGTATGAATCGACCGCCGAGCCAACAGGAATTCACACTTTGGGTGCGCTTTTTGAGTGATCTACATAAAGAACACTGTGACAAAGACCAACGGCAGTGGCAACACAGCAAAGACTAGGGGCCGGACTGCTTCATACCACAAGTGGTACATACATCCAAGACGCCTCGTGCAACTGTTTATGAACACGTGGCAGCAGTCAGAGCGGCAGAACCAAAAGCGATTTTCGAGACTATTCGAGAAATGTTTGGCGGCTGGTCTATTTGTAGAAGTTCCAGAAAGGTGAATTTTGGTCCGTGTTATGTCATTCTCACTACATAAGGAGGCAAGGCAACGTAAGTGGGAAGTCAGTTTTTAGTTTAGCATGTGTGTGTGTCAACCGCGTGAGAGTACGGTCGCGTCGAAGAGAGCGAAGCATTAATGAGTGTTTCCATCGTCAAAGTCAGCTGTTTGAGAGAGAAAGAGAGAGTGAAGAAAGACAGAAAGGCCTGAGGCAATGTTACGAGAACAAAACAGTTGTGAGTTGTAGTATCACGAAAGACTGTAGACTGTGTTAACGTCAGTAAAAGGGAAGTGTGTTGTGCAATCAGTAAGAAGAAAATAAAATAAGAAAAGAGTAATTGCTTTGGATTTTGTCACACTGACGCCGGAAGTGGGATTATTCATGGAATTGTCATTTTGTCACAATATGTTTATAATCCATAAACATTTCACGGTTTTTCCGCATATGCTTTATTAAAAATAGTACCAAGATAAAGCATTTCCTTCATTCCTTTATGAATTTCTTAAGAAATAACAGAGCTTAGAATCCGCCACTGGCTACGCTGTCGAGTGCACGCCAACGTGAGACTACTGGTGGCGCTCCGGGGGGTGGGGAATAGAAAGCTTCTCGCTCGCTGGCCCACCCGCCGCATTTCAACTGATATCGACTTCTTGTTGTATTTACTTTCTCCTTGGCTGGGTCCAATTTTCTACCGAATAAAAGATGAAGAAGTTAATAAACGTGGTAGATGAAAAATACACGCGGCTCGAGTAGAGCTTTGATTAAAGTAGTTACAAACACTGGAGAGGAGGAACTCGACGGCAAACACGAAGCCAGAGATTCAATAAGTGCAGCGTAGCGGGTTGCCTGCCAGCCAGGCGCCCACAGCCTTCCTACCTTTCGTTATCGCTCCTTCTCTCGCCACCAGAGATGTAATATAATGTAATTGCGGTTTACTGTAACCACTGCCTTTTGCTAGCCAAAACTGTGTCACACAAACTCATTGTGTGTTCTTTTCGCTTCTCGTCTCCCAAAGTTATTAACATTTCAGATATTTTAAGATAATTTCACGAAATGCACGGAACCTAATGGTACTCTATCTGTACCATTTTAATAGCTACATATAAAACTACTTGATAAAAAGATACATTTCCTTGCGAATGACATGTTTACGGTCCAGCCGTAGGCAACGACAGTTTGTATGGTTGTCTTATGTACATAGTTTGCGCACACTATTTGTATTATACCATTTCGATCAAATGGACTTTTGAAAGGTAAATAGGTGTCAATAAAAATAGAATTTATATAAGGTTGTCTCCTAAGTTCGTTTCTCGTTATGTTTCATTCACTAAGAAGGCCTCACCCGTAGCACAGCTACGACAGAGTAGTTGCCAAACTTTCTGTTTTAGAGAGAAATTCCCAGCTGCAAATCGACTAAACCACTTTTTACGTGCTCGATTTGTTGCTACGTCTTCCCCATACACAGCACAAATTTTGTGCCACCATTGTGAGACAGTTTTGCTCTTAGGATAGAAAACAGCAAATAGGCTGGAAATGTTCCTTTTTATTTTCCATAGTTTTTAAACACAAGTTCACGCTGTTCCATCCAACATCAATCACAAACACACACTGACGTATTCATTAGCGGGTCTCTAAGTCGTAGGGTTGGCTAAGCAACTATGATAATTGAGTGTACAGAGTTCAGACGTTATAGATGGAATTTGCGAGCAAAACGAACGAATTTTTTGAGACAACTTTATACTTATGATATACAGGTTGTAAGGGATACAGATGCCATCCCTTACATTACAGATAAATCCTGATGTGTACATTGAAAAGTTCACGCAAATTTTCACTCTCTCTTTCATAGGTTTATAGTAAAACCATGAAACACAAGGACATTGACTACAGTGCACTTTACGTTGCACATGTGTGGGAAAATAATACTCGACTGGTAAAATCAGTCTTACCCCAGTATAGAATCTGCACTCTTTTTCTAAAGCCCCTGAGAAGCTGTTATTGCATTAAGGGGACATTATTAGTGTTTTATTCGTAATAGAATTTTTAATTACTTTAGTGACATATATTTGATGCTAAATCAAAGGAACCAAGAGCAAAATATACTTTTTTATGTTTTTGTAGTGTTTAACGCCCGATTTTACTACATACGGCACCGCAGGCGGTGACACTGATGATACATGGAATGAACATGGAGCACCGATGGAATGAGATGGCGGGGAAACCCGGAGAACCCGGAGGAAACCAGTAACCATTCGGTTACATTTTTTTGTTTGAATGAAACTAGAAATAAAAATGAATATTACCTTAAATATTTGGTTGTTATGCACATAATGTAAAAAGTGGAAATGTAATTTTTAGCTGTTAATGTTCAGGTGCTTATCGTACCATTTAGGGATAATAAATAATTTAAAATAGGCGTTTTTATTTAACAGCTTAAAGAAATGCTGTAAAGAAAGAATTCTCTAATTAAAGCATTCAATAAATGGGAATACCGATAAACTAAATTAGGTTAGGCTTATTTTTTTTATTCGATTAAAGGAAACTAAAACGACGTCAATGTAGCTAATTAGTGAATGAGTAGGGTTTAAGGGCCCGTCGACAGAACCCTGTAGCTAACGATATTTACACCGAACTTACTGAGAGTGCGGATGGAAGGTATCAACGAGTGATCTGTGTTCAATGCTGTTTGGAGTTTATCTTGGGTGTTACAGGGGTAATTACTGGATGTGTGCAAACTAGCTGAACGAATGCAGTCGTTTGTTCGATCTATCAAAATTACTTTATCACTGCTCGGTATTACACTCGCCACCAGGTGAAGGTGTTGAAGTCCGACTGCCTTACTTCGCATATGTCTACTTGGGGTCCCCAAGTGAACGTCTTTTTTTTTTTTTTTTCTTTTTCCTTCTTTATTTGTCGCAAATCTAACTTACCCTGTGTCGCATAGAATTTAATTTATACAATGTTTCTAGTCGAGGATATGACACAATATCTCTTCCCGTGAAGATGTTTTTGCAGAGTGGTGTTTCTGACACAAACATATTGTTGTCATGAAACACCAGTTTACCAACTTTCTTAACCGCGTGACATTTTCTGTCAATATTATTTGGTCTTCAAAATTATTACTGCGTTTGTATATTGTATATTATATCTATATAACGTATAAAGAATATGAACACCTAATGGCGAGATAACTGTAGCAATGGTAGGCGTGTGTATGTGTTGCTGCGTATTTAGCCACTGTTGAGACTCCCTTTCCAACTTGAGCCCTTAGCGCTGAGGCGCGCTGGTGGGCTCTCACGGGCTCCGGTGCCTTCCCCACGTAGCGGCTAACATTGTCTCTCTAGGATTCTCTCTTCTCAACGCAGAGTAGTTAAATAAGGTATAGCAGATAGCGCAGCAGTTATTATAGTTGCTCTTTCATTACAAAATATCTTTTAGTTCTTCATGGGAAGATTTGCATTTTGTTGCCAATACTGGAGGGAAAGTCTTGAAAAAACACCATCAAATTTCCAAACAGCTGATAAAACTCTAGTGCGACGTAATCCTAAAAGACAGGTACTGCTGCTACAGCGTTGATTTAATTAATATTCACAAAGGTATTAATAGGAATATTCCAAAATTCGTGCACTTACCTTAAAATTTGTGTCATTGCTCGGTACAACTTATCCATGGGAACAGTATTTTTCAATTATTAATTTAAATTACAGGGAATGCAGGATGTCTCTTCTGATGCTGCGTTAGAAGTGTCTTAAGCCAAAATCTCGTTTCAATTCCAGTTAACTAACAAGGATAGTACAGTATTATTATATTATTGGGAAAAATAAGTAAATGTGACTACTGCCAGTAGCAGAAACTGTAGTCGACATAAAACGCTATAATGATATTAGAACTACGGTAAAAAAACAACTGTCCATGAAAGAGTCGTTTTTTCCTTGAACAGTGATGTTATACAGAAGGTATTAAATAGTAAATGAAATGAAAAGGTGTAAAGAAAGAAGTCAGCTGTAGCTTGCAATTTAAAACATGCTTTTCTCTTGTCATCTTCTTGTGATATTTGCCTGCTTTGAATTTTCACTACTGGATAACCAGCCAGGAATTTCAATTAAATCTTTTGAGAGTTACACAGTTCCTGTAGATTTTTTTCACGAGGAAAAAAAGAAGGTAATGAGAAAAATCACATTGTGAGCTGCGAGGATGAAATGGGGACTGGGGTGTATCGTTATTGTGCTGAAGATTGTCGTTCAGTGAAACTTGTCAGCATAAAAGGAAGTTGTTTTGAATTTTTATGTGTAAGTTAGCTTCTACTAGCTTTATGCTATTATCATACATGCCGTTCTGGACATTAGAGAAGCATTCTGATCATACCGTCTAGTTAAAATCCTGTTTTATTTCAGGATAACAGACGTGTCTAAATTCATAGTACTTCTAAAGCAAACCGTTTAATTGCGTTGCAACAACATGGCTCAGGGGTAGCCCACTATAGGCTCGCGGACTAGGACCACCGATAGCTCAAAATCCAGTTAAATTCTATGATCTACAATTTGGTTAGTGTAGTTCAGCTTACTCAGCACTGCCAACCGAGGAAAACGAAACCCAAGAATTACATGTATTTCGATCTTCTCTTGTTAGTATAGCGGAAAATCGGTTGATAATGTCAAATATATCACGCTTCATTTTTAACATTAACAAATAACTTTTCTTCTGAAAAGTACATTAAGTATTAAAAGAACAATTGTTAAAACATTGTTGTCAAATTTAATATGTAGTGCTATTTTGATTGCTAATCGATTGTAATGTGTAATATATTGTTTTTCAAGATTTATGCAATACCAACACTGACTAAACAAAAGACTGATCTAGTGATAATTTGTGCAAAACAAAAGAATAACCAGGCGATAATTCGCGTATAATTTAACGCCTCTATGTAACGAAATAGTCATTACACACTCTTCCTCTTTCAATGGGATCGTAAATCCATTTTGTATTTCAGAGTTGGAGATTAATAAATTTGAAATTAAAAAATTATTTTGTTGTTTATCTTCGCTGTCAATTGCCAGGACCACATCAGCGTCGCCGGTGTGCCGGGATTTTGTCCCGTAGGAGTTCTTTTACATGCCAGCAAATCTACTGACATGGAGGTGCCGTTTTTAAGCACACTTAAGAACCATCGATCTGGGCCGGATTTGAACCCACGACCTTGAGATCAGTAGGCCAGCGTCTAACCAACTGAGCCACCTAGACCGGTTCTCCATAACGCTTTAAACACATCTAGTACGTTTTTTTTTTTTTTTGTTTTTTTAAAGCTATGGCACATTGTATATACATAATGGTGGCAAGAGTAATGTTTTAAAAAAAATGTCTAAGTTGTTTATCGTAAACTCGAAATTTTCATATTCAAAATTGATTACATCAGCAAGTTTTTCGAAATACAAAAGAAGCCAGTAGAAGCCAGTTCTTCTGTTGAAATTTTTCTAAAACTGCACGCTGTACTAGAAGCAAATCTCCGATAATAAGATATATCGACTTTTGCACTTCAGTTACATCAGTGTCGGTTGTTGGTAATATTACAACATGTAGATTTAACTCTGTTTGCATTTTTTCAGCTGTTTAATGAGGTTTGACATTTAACCTAGCATAAGAGTGTGACGCCGGTCACCGGTCGCCCGTCAGAGAATTCAAGTCAAGCTATCTCAGATCTTTACGTTGCTAGAGAACGCGTGGTCGATAAATAAGGGCGACAATAGGCGCGGGGCAACAAAGACCGATTCTAGACTGTTCGACAAACATTAGTTTGTTTGCGAGCTTGTTTACAAAGAATTTTAAGAAAAAGTATATTTTCCAGAGAATTCGCTGATAATTCACCAGGCGAGTCGGGACAGCGAGAGAAGACAGACTTTTGACGCGAGTCTTTTAGTATTGAGCAAGCAGTTGTTGAGAGTTTTAAGTCAGGTAGTTTTAGTGAGTGTGACCCTCTAGACAAGCTCTTTTTGAGACAGGGAGAGTAGACAGACAGTAAAGTGTGTGTAAAGGTTACGAGAGGATAGAACAGCTGTAAGTTACAAGTCACGGCGAATTTTACATTATGTCAACAATAAAATGGAGGACGTTTTTTAGTGATTCAGTTTTAGATGAGAAATAGTGTCATTAAAAGTAGCTGGAATTATCATCTGTAACTATACAATTCACCTCTGGGCAGAAACCAATGATTTCCAAAAGTAAAAGTATAAGACTTACTTTTCGGGTGCAGCATTTGTTCATCTCTTTCAAAATTAAATTTATGAATCTGTCGTCATCAGGAACATTCACTGACATTTTACAGGGTTTGTAGCTAATAAACTATAATAGCGCGATTTTATTTAATTCTAAACCCCACCCTTAAGAGTTGTATTCCCTTTATTTCTTCTTATACAAGGAGTAATTTCTGTTTTCATGTTTTTAAATCACTATTGATAGGGACTTAAGCGTATCCTAAATGCTACCGGTGATCTAGGACCAGTACCCTGTAACTGAAAAAGACGAAATGGGAAGAAAAAAAAACCCCACACACTAAACAGAAGACGACAATATTGGACATCTACAAACAGCATTGAGGCGGTGCCAGAGGAGAATGAAAAACAAACAGTTGTATCATAGGATTTATTAGGGAGACAAGGAATGCCTAAGTTATTCAAGAGAGGTCTGGCCACCAAAAGAGAGTAGCAAATGGAACGGTAGTTGAAAGAGAAGTTGCCATTGCATTTTATCTAACCTTATAAAGTTCTGTACATATTTTAGCTGCTACATGTTTAAGTAAATACGAGATGCGATATTTTTATATGATTTATAGACTGAACTTTATTGCTACTTTGCTTATTTAAATATTGCATTTGGAGTATTAATCTCAGGTAGTTGTAAGTGAGCCAAATTTTGGAATGTAGCTGGTTAATCGAAAGCTAGTTTAGCATAATTAACAGTTGATAAGTTTACAATTGACAGTTGATGTCGATTTGCAATTGGACATATAAAAGAAACAAATTTAAAATGGTAGTACGACTGTCCTGTTTTAAGCTCTAGGAGAGAGAATATGACAAATTAAGGAAAATAAACAAATAAATACATGAATAAATAAAAATAAAAAATCAGCTATGCTTCCATCGTTTTAGAAGTTCTTTGGGTCGTTTTGAGGTGTTTGCTTTTTATTCCTGATGATCTTCAGTGGACGATCATCACCCATTCTTAAAATATGATTTCTCTGTGACTTTTTTGTTTCTTTTGTCTGATTTACTACATTTAATTCTAAATTCTAAATTATTCATTTGTTTATATATTGTACAAGCTGAAATTGTGAAAGTAGTATTTGCCTTTCTGTTGGCATTTACTGTTGAGTTGTTTTACGCACGTGCGCGCGCGTGTACTTAATTCACCAAAGAAAGAATTTATTGCTAACCATAGTACAGTTGTAAAGCAAAATCTCAGGAATATAAATATTACGCGTATAAATTATAAGCAGTTGATTGGTGGAAATACGGAGGGAAACCAACACTTTACCAGACATTTGAGTAAACGTATACGTAACAGTGTGTATGCGCCAGCGCAGAAGTTGCAAGACGTTGAACAGTGTCAAGATATATGTCTATATATGTATATATTAAAGAAGATTAAAACCCACAAAACTGGGTCTAATTTGGAGAGCCAGGCTCTGTCTGTCACAAGGCAGAACCTCTTAAAACATCTGGATTCAGTTGGCTCCTACTGATAGCACCCAGTGAGGGCCCCTTGCCAGGTTACGGTAGAGACTGCAACGGTCATTATAACCAGGTGTTTAATAATGGCTTAAAGAGCAGAAGCAGCAACCCTCTCTTTGGGGTTTATATACAGAGGCCTTTCCAACTAAGGTGCTGCCGGAACCCCGGCCGGCACTGACAATAGTATCGGTGCTGAGCTGGGCACCGGAGAGTTGGGGGAAGGTGAAGTGACAAAGCCAGCACCAAGAAGGTACTGTGGTAGCAGTAAAAAGAACTATGTGATGGGTCTCTTCTTTGATATAGCTGGAGCTTTCGATAACCTCTGGTGGCCTGCACTTTTTGAACGCATGCGCCAACAAGAATACCCAAAAAGCCTTTATAGAATTCTGAAGAACTATTGCGTAGACCGCCGAGTCAACATCACAGGGGCAAATAGTACCGTTACACGTGATATTACGAAAGGATGCCCGCAAGGTTCTATATTGGGTCCAATATTCTGGGATATAAGTTTGGAGCCTCTGCTTAATGAGTTAGTATTGAAGAAACACTCGCCACAATCTCCGCCGCAGCAAGTGGCACAATCTCCAGGAACGTCGCCGTGGCTCTCGAGCCAATTAAGCAGACGCTTGGTCGGCTCGAGATCCCAACTGCCAACCCGACCACCACCATGGAGGTTGCCACTCAGACTCGCCGTACGAAGGAATCACCACCAGCTCGACAACAACCACCGCAGTTCCTACCGTCCAGAGCCAACTCAGCGGGCTTCCATATCCATCATGGCCGCCCCTGCTCCGAGCTGTGTCGTTCCATGAAGTGTACGGCATATCCAGAATAGTGATAAGCTTCAAATCCTACATATCCAGAATAATCCACGTTACTCCAGGATTCAGTCATCTTCATTCATTCACCAATCATGACCATCTCATTTCACCACAGAATCGAGCACACCACTCACCATTATCACCAATGACTGCTACCAGGGGGCTCTCAGGGCTTAGGTCATGAGTGTCTCCTGGCCTTCAGCATCACCACGCTGTTACTGCCTCTGGCAAGCAGCTTCCATCATTACCACTGAATGCGCAGGTGCATTATTGCGGTACTGCAACACCGAGGTTTCGACCTCTGCACTCTTCCGGTGGGGTTTTTTAGTGAGTAGGCTGCCCGGGTTCGAAGCCCGGGTAGGAGTCTTACACTCGCATGCGTGCATGCGGTTAGGGCGTAAGTAGCCTTTTTCCCCACCACAAAAAAAAAAAAAAAAAAAAAATGAGTTAGTAGTTGACACACAAATATATACCACTATAGCATATGCGGATGATCTGCTTTTATTAATAGAAGGAAACACCCGCCTGGAACTGGAAACAAAATCTTCTGATGTGACCCAGAAGGTATATAAATGGTGCAACTCTGTTAAACTACAAATTGCAGCTAACAAATCTGCGTATTTGCTATTTAAAGGTAAATTATTAAGAAACCCAGTTATACGAATACATGAAGAACGTATTCAACGCCACAAGTATATTAAATACCTTGGAATAACGCTTGATGAGAAAGGCAACTTCAAGACACATGTCACTCAGGTCTGCAACAAAGCCAGTAAAATTATGATGAAGATTGCCAGTATTGCCCAACGTCAATATAAACTACCTCTCACTACCATTAGAACATATCATAATTGTAGCTTTACTGCCATCATTACATATGGTGCAGGAGCGTGGGCACAGTGTATGCAAAAATTAAACCTCGTCGCAGATCTCAGAAAATGCCAGAGGAAAATTCTTCTCCGTTTTACTGGAGCAGCAAGAACGACCTCTACTATGGCTCTTCTTGTGGCCACTGGTACCTGGTCAATAGATCTACAGGTTCGCCTATATGGTGCTTACTATTGGCTAAAGAAAAGCAATCAACAAAAGATAGAAGATAGGGTAAAGGCGGGGTAAATGGACAGAGGGGCAAACGGACAGCTTCTAAGTAATTTTAGCGCATTTTGACTTCTGAGGTTAGTAACAGTGTATGCTCACACGCACAGTGTTCATCTGGCTTGTGTTGGTCAGCTGTATAAATATTTTCTGTGTAGACCTTCCAGAATTGTTGGAATCCAGCTTCAAAGCTCTGCAGGTAAAAATATACGTCTATAAATTTCTGAAACTGTAAGAAAATGCTCTGAGTTTGCAAGGATTATGCGGATTGTGAGGGCTTCTAGAAACTTCTGCTACGTGTTACAGTCATCATAGGGAGTACCTTGGTATGTTGTTATGCTTACTGGAACCAAGGAGCTGCTGCCCACTCTCAGGGAAGCTGTATATTAAGAGCGTGTAGAAGGGGGCAAATGGACAGCTTGCTGTGGGGGCATACGGACACGCTCTTATCGAAGCTTTCTGAGATACAGATATAATTGTGATCCACATAAAAATGTTTTCCAAAGTATTCGCTAACTAAAATAGGTTGTTTATGATTTGTAGTTATTGTTCGGAACCGGCAAAGAACTTTAAATCGCTGTACATGGAGCAAAGAATGCATGTCAGGTGCTGTGAAAACTGTAAGAGAGAATGGAATGCCTTTGTGGAATAAAGTTGGTAACATTTTTAACTGTGGTTAAACAGGGCTGTAGCTGATTTATAACAAAAAAAAAGTGATATCACAGCACAGTAAGAAAGATGTAGTGAGCCAGGCAAGCTGTGAAAAGGGTGAAACCATTAGTGTGATGGCATGTGTCTCAGCAAGGGGGCAATATGTGCCCCCCTTTATAGTAATGAAAGGTCAGCGATACAATGAGAATTTTGAGATTGGCATGCCTCCAGGATCTAAAATTGTTCTATCAGAAAGTGGCTACATGAAGTGGGAACAATTTGCAGACTTTCTTTACCACTTTATTTCCGTGAAACCTAGTAGAACTGTGTCAGTGGATTCAGGAGCTGCAGAATTTATCCCTTCAATCCCAACAGTCTTACAGACCATGTATTTTGTTCAGGACAAGTTCATTTACAGAATGAACAACATGAAAATGCAGAACGTGATATTGAAAATGAGATCCTTGAAGCTAAGAATCAGGCACCGTTGGACATTCTTCAAGATGCAATCCCAGAGAATGGGAACGATTGTGAAGTTCGCAGTTCACCAGCACAAGCAGGCCTGACTCAAGTTTCTACACCCTCGACAAGCTCGACTCGATAAGTCCTCGTCCAATAACTACTCTGGAAATTAAAAGCAAACCAGGAAATAAAAGGAACTCGAGAAAGTCTGAAGTTATTACAAGCCCAGAATTTATAAATGATCTGAAAAAGATGAAGACTGTCTGTGCTAAAAAGGAAAAGGCGGTAGCAGCGAAAGCCCGAAACACTGGAGCTAAGAAGAATCTTGTCTATGAAGCAGAAGATATCTGGAAGAAATGCCGTAATTGCTTCAAGGAAGGTGAGAATTGGGTTCAGTGCCTCAACTGGTGCAAACTGGTACCACGTTAAGTGTGTAGAGGCTGGAAATGATCCATATTTCATGTGCCACAATTGTATAAGTGATGACAGTGACTAAAATTTTTGGTGTCCATTTGCCCCCAACAGAGTGTCCTTACCCCTGTGGTTGGGGCAAACGGACATTGTAACATCCTTAAACTAATTAATATTTTTCTGTTCATGTATCTTATTCCAGACTATATAATTTTCAGTTTTGTCAAATGAAGGTTCAGTGCTTCTGTTAAAATAATATTTTTGACTCTACAGTAAATAGTATGACCTTCATTATGGAAAATGTGCTTAGCCTGTCCATTTGCCCCGCCTTTACCCTATAATAGGAAAACGATGCTATATGAAAAGACAAATAAGGGCTGAGTTAATATCCTTATGTCCTTATGGCAGTCAGAATGGAATAACCTGCAAACTGGGAGACGCACCTATATGTTTTACCCTAATATACGAGAAAGGTTACGACTAAAGCACCTAAATCCCTTACAAGCTGCATTACACTATATTACGGGCCATGGGCCATATGACACTTATTTAAAACGTTTTAGTATCATAAACTTTGAAATGTGCACCAGATGCAATACAGAAGATACTCCTGAGCATGTAATGTTTAACTGTCAGAAATACAGTGAAATAGGACAATCTAACAGGGAAAAGCTCATGTACCTCACTTTATCGGAAATGGTCAGGAATAAGGAAAATCTAAATACTTTAAATGAGTTAGCGACTCAAATCAGTATAGCAGAAAGATCTTTAAGACAAACTGAACAAGAAAGAAATCTAAGAAATTTTTATACACCTCCAGCGACTGTTGTAGCACCATCCCGTCGATCGTTAAGATTGTCAAACCAACTGTAAGCAGAAAGAAGAACGAGGCCAAAACGACAGCCTGATGAGACTTGGACAGCCTACCAGAGACGAATAGCAGCGACTAGGGAACAATAAACTGCATGAATACTATGAGAACACATATAAATTTACAATATCACCAATTTTCCTTATTGTTATTTAGTTTAATTTAGGTTAGTAACTTCTACACATTCTATTGTGAACAAATTGTAATAAATAAGTTTAAATAAATCAAAATGTCCGCACACTACGTCCAGATATAAGAAATTAGGTATCTGGACATAGCTGGCAGATATTATTATTATTATTATTATTATTATTATTATTATTATTATTATTATTATTATTATTATTATTATTATTATTATTATTATTATTATTATTATTATTATTATTATTATTATTTTTTTTTTTTTTTTTTTTTTTGTGGTAGCAGTATGGCGAATGTTGCGTCGTCAGTTGATTGGGACAGATCGTCAAGTCAGCGTGCAGCTTATCAAAACAATTATTATTAGTGATAATTTAGTGAACTGACAAACAAACCATTTATTTTCTACGTATATTTTGGTTATTCTTGTGTACATTTACCATTCAGGTAGATTTTTGACATCATTTTGCGGCAACCAATTTATGAATATTCGATCAAATATATTTGGCAGTAGAAATTCGTAATAACACCTCTAAGGCATCATCCTGCTTTTACTTTTATTTAATTTCTAAATTGAAAACATGCATAAGTTATACCGAACATTGACACAAATTTTAAGGCAATACATGAATGTTGGGAAATTCTGTTGATTAAGACCTGTGTAAAGTTTAATTAAATCACCGCTGTATTGGTAGCACATGTCTTTTAGGATTGTGTTGCACTGTAGTTTTATCGGCTCTGTTTGGGAATTTTACGGTGCCTTTTCATTTTAGGTGCCACATCGTTAATTTGTATGAGAAATTAAGCATTGGACTTCCAGTTCGATATTGGCAAGAAAATATAGATCTTCCCATGAAGAAGCGCTCTTTTGTAACGAAGGACAAGCTACTATAAGTACTCCGCTAGAGCACTAGTGTGGAAAAACATTAATTAAATTAATTGAAATTATAGTTGGTTATACTAGAGGCCCGGGACGTAAGTACTTATAGCATTGTAAGTCGCCAGTAAGGTATGTTATCTCAAAGTAAATTGGGATCTCCTTGTGTGGTTTGCCGGGAATAATGCGAGAGAGTTGGAGAATTTAATGTCATATCGGCACGTTGCTTAATGGTTAGAGCAGCCGGACCGTAACCGGTAGATCCGTGGTTCAAATCCCGGTCATGTCATTCAAGTTTTCAGCCAATTACGTCCTACACGCGGCTAGTGCGGAAAAACATTGTTATTGTTTTCATTATACGATCGTGATTAAACAGATGGATATTTAGATGGCAGCACTGCTGAACTAAACGTATCTCTTATTGCTGGGTGTCCGTAGGTAAGAAAGTGGGCAGGGTATTTTAGTTCAAATTTGGTGATTAACTTAATATTTATATACTTCAATGTGTGTCCTGTGCAGCAATCAAGCAGAGCTGAATGAAGATCACTTTAAGGTCTGTGAAGCCTAGGTGAAGAAACAACTGTAGTGCAAAAGTATTGAAGAGCACGAATGCCAATCACTTTATTGCCAGATGCAAGACATGAATCAAGAAAACAATATTTTCACGTTCCTACTTTATTCATTAACTTTGCTTTGAAAATTCCAGTGAAGTAAAGAGCCTTGTACTAGCCAGGACTAAAGCAGCACTTATATAAACAGCGCAATAGGTTTTTTGAGATCTTTAAAGTTGGAATTGTAACAGCTTCTGAATTCAGTTCTTGGATCACCCATCTCGAACTGCTGAGTCAAAATATGAAAATATAGGTTCTGGTGCTCCACCGTAAATGGTTTTTTACATAAGTGAATGTTACAGCTATAATGATGGTCACGTAGCAATGGACAGGCTTGATAGTACCTTGTTAGCTTTTCCTGGAAGATAGTTAAGATATGCTTGAAGAGAGAGCTTACTGTCCAAAACTATTACGAGATACAGCAGTCATTGTCTATTTTAATAAGATTTTTTGTTCGTGTGTAAAGTACGAGATGTCGTGTATTCACCACCAACAACCGGCCCAGCAAACTACTAGAGGTGCAATTATGTGCACTCATAGAACCATGCAGAAACGTCTCGGAGAAAAGGATCTTTATATACGAACCAGGCAAAGAATTAGGGCAAAATATAAATATCAGTATCAGTGCATCCAAATGAAAACGGTTTATAGCCATACATCTGAACAAGGTGTACGTGCATAGACACTTTCATACGTATTCCAGTTAATGTGCTCCCTTTTCTTAGCATATCCCTCTCTTTATACATTACAGCTACAAAGTTTCTAAAGTCTCTAAGCTATGGGTTAGTAAAATAGGTCTCGTCACAATTAAAATCAAAGACGAAATTACAGTTGGTTAGTCACAGTAAGCTGCTGCATTGGTGAATTCTATTGTAGAAGTTTGTAAATTCGAGGTTATATTTCAGCTTTGCTACCAGAAAAATAAATTTCTTTTGTTATACATACAACAGTACCTATAACCTTACAATGGCTTGAATATAATACAAAATTATCCATATGTGTGTATTTCCAAACAGAAACACAAGTGTAGCTGAGTTCTAAAATAAGACAATTTCTTTTCGTTCTTACAATTTTGCCTGCCGTACAACATGTGCGTTCCGATGATACTGAGATGCCGGTATACACAAGTATCTGGGAGTCAATGCAGCCACTGAGGGTATTTGTACTTTCTAGTTTTTCACCATTCACAGAAGCTTAAATTGAATTGCAACTGTGGTTCTGCCAAATATAAATGACATTCTTATTTTGTACCAACTACTGATACTAATACGCCAGAGTCATGTTGGTAACAACCTTCACCCCTTGCAGATTATTATCATCCGCTTTTTCTTTGCCAGTGATGGCTAGCCTGGTTCGGATATACCCTCAAATGATTTGTCTTCATAAAAGGTGCTTATGGCGTGGATGCAGAAAAGAAACGGTATGTCGCTTCTGATTGTTCATCTCTGTCAAGATCGGAGCGTCTACTTTCAAACTTTTAACTTCACTGTCATCTGTAAATAATCCAACTGGGACTTCAGAAGATTTTAAATAAACTTGAACATTATTGAACATATCATGCACACCAGGGAATTGTGTTTTCACGGAAAACTGTTGCAATCTGGAGAGATTTAAGCAAGTTATACTAAGTCCTGGATTTCGGTCTACTCCTTTGTATAATTCGAGTTTTTGGACCACATATGCTATTTTATTGTGCGATATGATAGAATTTTAGTAATGGGCTCTGGTTCCCAAGAACGTTCTGCAACATTTCTTAATATGTAGTTCCATCGGGTTGCTCTCTCTGGATAAACATTTGTTTGGATAGCTCAACATGTCTTGCTTTCTGACCAAAGCTGCGGTGGCCACATTTGAATGGTGGAAGTACCCGACCAGGGTAAATCCAATAATGGATTACCGAGTTTCTTGATTGCTACGAGCTACAAAATATGGGTGCTGCAAGTCAACCTAGTCGCTCCTCGAAGCGTTCATGGATCTCAGAACATTTACAGTGTTTGCAACATTATCGTTCACAATGTCTGTCTTCTTCTCTGTATATTCCACTCCACTAAAACGTTTGCCTCTGGTTCAGTAAGGTTGGTCACTGCGGTGTCCATTAAAAAAGCGCTTTTTTAATGTGTAGGATCTCCGTTTCCAATCAGAGTTGATTTTATGAGCCGTGAAATGTTAGAGAAAGCTCCGGAAGTCTGTAGTGCAAAAAACGTAAGAAGCTCAGCGGGGCCCTTCTGCAACTTGTGCTTTCACCTTCAAATGTAGCCTCTTCTGGTCGTCCTCCGTGGTTTAGGAGTAACGTGCTAGCCTCTGTTTTCCAAGGTCGCAGGTTCAAATCCGGCAGAGGGCGAGCGGGTTCAAATCCGGCCCAGACCGATGGTTTTTAAGTGTGCTTAAAAACGACAGCTCCATGTCAGTAGATTTACTGGCATGTTAAAGAACTCCTGCGGGACAAAATTCCGGCACACCGGCGACGCTGATGTGATCCTGGCAATTGACAGCGTCGTTAAACAACAAAATAATTGTTTTTAGGCAGAGGGCGATGAATTTATTACGGGCGTGAAAATCCTTAGCATAGCCCAAAGTATAATGAGAACCACAGTAGTTAAAGAGCGTCTATAAATAACATGAAATTTCAATTTTTCGGCCTCTTCTTAGTGCATTTTCCTTACTCGGCTTGCAGTTTGCTTCAATAACAGTCCTGAGAAAAACAAAACCTGGCAGGAGAGCGACAGCTAATCATTCTTGCTAGGACCTAGTGGATGATATCTGTTCGTTAATGGCTTCAGGGACGAATTTGGAATGACACGCCTTTTCCTCTATGTCGCAATCCAGTGACATCAAAGTTGATGGGTGACGGGTGGTGATTCGCGTACTGCGCTGCTCGTTATCCCCATTGCAGTGTTTTTCATTTCACCAGGTTTTGCATTTTTTTCATTTTCATTATGATACCTTAGACATTGAGTACTCTCCCTGTAGGACATAAGTTACTTTACATGAGCTCCAGCAGAACCTCTGGCAGCACTGAAATTGTTACATTTATCATCACACACTGTCACTTGGACGTTCAGCAGGCATACTGCCACACCAAACTTTTCACGATGTATTCCCATTGCTCCGATCATTCTTATTCAAAGTTACACAAACGCGCCTAGTTTTACTTTTACGCACATCTTGTACTACACATATCTATATTCATTTGCAGTAAATTTTTAAATTAAAATTGGTAGGACGGCTGAGGTTATAAGTAATAGATTGAAAATAATTAAGGCGATTTTCTCTTTTACCAAAACGTCTTATATTCAAAGTACGAAGCTAGAAAATAAGTGTAACGGTGCAAATAAACACTTTTAACAATTAATATTTTGGAACAATTGAGAACAATCGAGAGCATGCGCCTTTTTATAGTATAAAAATCCCTTGCTGTTAGTGGAACTAAAACGCGTATCGTCTGATTGAGATATATTTCGTCTATACTTCTATGAACAGTTCCGCGTAGGAAGGTTTGCAACCGTTTCTGCACGAGTTCCAAACGTATAGCCGTATGTTATACTTATTTATTGAAATACTGTTTATCCGTGCACACGTTTTTGAGAAACGTTTAACCCGAAACAAGTTTGCGTTTACATGGGAACCCTAAATAAGGAGGCTACTTTAGAGCGCCTTTGGCAGTGATCTATTTTTTGTTTTAAATCCAGCTCCAAATGAGCTAAAAAGGACAGTCAAGAAATATAAAGTAAAAATAAAGCATGAATTTGAGAATTCCCTTACTTGAGGAAGAGCTCAAATTTAAATAATTCAATTTTATCTGAAACATCCACTTTCTCTGAAGACAAAACATTTTAACTTTAGTGGTGTGCAGAGTGTTCTGGATGCTTTAATGCTTTTAATTACGTGCCTAATAGCCTATAATATGTAGAAACAATGGACTACCATGAAATGAACAGTTGAGCTGTTAAAATGGACTTTGGATAAAATCAAAGGTATTTTGTCAGCACTGGAGGTCAGTTTAACAA
The DNA here is from genome assembly GCA_030765045.1 of Tenodera sinensis. Lineage (NCBI taxonomy): Eukaryota > Metazoa > Arthropoda > Insecta > Mantodea > Mantidae > Tenodera > Tenodera sinensis. The sequence goes on along the minus strand of CM060965.1, from coordinate 63,048,261 downwards.
TCTGGAACATTAATTAGCAAAATCAAAATTGTTTTCATGTTTTAGTACATTTTAGAGGGAATGTTCAGCTTAATGTTATTTCAATAAACTGACCAAGGAATTGGAGAAATGAGCATTTAATAAGCATTGAGTAGCAAAGTTAGAAATAATATAGCTGGAATGTGTGCATATAAATGTGAAAAATTGGAAAGCCGCAAATTTTTCTCTACTCATTAAATTGGTATATCAACATTCGTATATACGTTGCGTTCACGGTAAATATTTACTAGAAAATATTTTAAGATAAGAAAGTTAAATGCAATATGGAAATAATGTTGAAATGTTTATTGGAAGCTCTGAGGAATAAATACAGAAGTCATAGAAGGAATAAATTACTCCTGTATAGTTGTTTTAACAAATTGCTCCGAAGGAAAAGATAAAAGAAAACAATAGAATGCTTTCAAGAATCTTCTATCAGATTTCAGAAAACTTAATCTTATAACATGGAATATTTCACAGACGGTATGCTACGGAAAAAAATAAATAAAATAAAAGAAAGATTGAATGATAGAATTGTATAGATATATTAATGAACTCTACATTTTCCCCCAAGTAAGCCATACTCTGCTTATGGTTTCCTAGATACCCAAACTTTAATCACAAGAATTTCACAACCTCTTCATAGGAAATTTAAATTTTATCTTTTATTTCTCGTGTCGGTATGTCAAACATGCATTCCTTATTGACTCATTTTTATTACGTTTGTAACATAAGGACAATGGATATAAAAAATATGTCATTGATAGAGGAAGTTGTGTGAGTGTTTATATCGTGTTTTTACTTTATTTCGTATTGTTACTACGGCCATGACTACGATTGAATTTATTCCTCGGTATTTCCTATAAGTATTTGAACGTTGTTTCCGCCACTTTTTGTATACGTGTAACTTTCAGTTTAAATATTGATCCATATAAACCCCAAGATGTTTTTAGTGTTAAACTAAATGGGATATGAAAATTATTTAATACAAGGCGTACTTACTATAGTAAGTTCAGAGTTCACAACGATCACTCGTGTTCCATAGTGGATGTTTGGGACTCTCCTACCTACCTACCTACGTAATGAGATTTTCTTGGACGTACCTTAATGTTATTTGTAACTTGCTGTTTTCAAAAAGTGCTCGTTATGTAATGACTTTGAAACTCCATGTCCTTTGCATGGTCACTAGAAAATGTGAATAGCTAATAACCACTTGAGAAAATTATGAGTATTTGTAAACTAAAACCAACAATAAATACACTTATATTTGATGCAAATTGTTAGCTTTAACTGGATCTACATTTTTTGCAGCAAGATTTTGTTTATCTCTTACGGTTTATCAGTTAAACAAACTATTCAGAATAAGCAGTATTTCATGAGCTTTTTGCAAAAAAGAATGCATTCAATACACATTCAATTTAGTATCCAACTATCTTAAACTTGTGATATTGTAATGAAAATACTCAGTCATTACTGATTAAATAAAAAGTAATGTACCATTTTCCATGTACAGTATTTGAGGTGAAGGATTTTCTGTAAAATCTTCATGCTGCAGGGTTAGAAGACGCTAAAACTAACACCAAGTTTTGTATTTCACTAAATTTTCGTTTTAATTTATGCTCATACACAAACACACCCACAAACATAAGCGTATCTTTTATAAAAATATTTTTGGGAGGCAAATTTAACTATTGATTTTCTTTTTAATTGGAACGATTGGAATTTATTATTCTTGCACCTCAAGGATATGCATGCTATATTTTCGAATGTGTGCAAATGAGTGAGTTAAGTGTTCATCCAACGTGTACATTCAAATAATTTGAGTCTTTCCTGTTTTCCCTTAATGTTTTATGTTACCAAGGGAACAGGGTTGTTCTAGTAAATTTTCTTAAACACGCGTCGACGGTTAACAGATCAGTGTTTTGCAATATCAATAAGGGGAAAGAAAAGCAATGCTCACTAGTTCCCAAAACAGACATGACAGGATTGGGGGCTTGAGAGTAGTTCCCTCGTAAAGACAATATAAATGCAGCTTGTATTTGCCTTCACCTTTTCTGAGCGAGACGTCACATCAAGCAAGTAAATTTGCCTGCTACAGCTGCTGTGCGCAGGCACAGTGGGACAGAGATAGATTCTGCCATGAAAAGGCAGCCACGGCATCATATCCGGTACCTCTCTACTTAGCGCTAATGCACATTTAATTTGACAGAAATTGGCTAATTCCTATTCATTTTGTGCAATCTGGAAGAGATGAGGAGCGGGAAAGGGAGGAGAAGAAGAAGAAGCAGGAGGAGGAGTGAATTCCCTCGCGTAATATTCGCGTCGTCGTCGTCGTCGTAGACCTCCACCCTCCGTCCTCATCGTCAATGTGTAATAATGTTCATGAATGTCGGACTTATATAATGGAGGTTCGGTCCCGGAATTGCTGACTGTAAAGAGGCCTTTAGAGAGAGAGAGAGAAACAGGGGGAGGGTGTGTATAGGGGGCGCCAGAGGTGGGGCACCGGGGAAAGGATTTTAAATGCCTTGCCTCTCTTACCAAATACAATAGATAAGCCTTCAAATTAAAGCCAGAATTTTAGTTGAATCTGCCCGAAATTGGAATCGAGGAGGGGGCCGGGGAAAGAGCTTGTTTGGGTCGAGAGTGGTGAATAGGAGCGAGGGGTGGTGGTGGAGGAAGTAGGGCGCGGTGTGGATGGGGTCGAAAATTCATTTCATTTCATGTCGACTGACTCTCAGGGTAGTGTGTGTGTATGTGTGTGTGGCAACTAGAGTGGCGTTATCCAAATCTGTAATATTAGTCTCCGCTAGGGAACGCTACCCATCAAAAGCTCTTTCTCGTGAATAGCTGAAATTGAAATCCAACGGGCTTTGAAGGGGTAATTTTGAACTAACCCGATTCTTAGCGGGTGCTTGAGCGAAAGTTCTTTTTCTGCGTAAGCGTCAGCCATATTATAATCTGTCCCTTATGTGTAGCGCGGGGGAGAGGAAATGTTGAACCAATCTGTTGAGGATTGGAACCCTACCCAAGGATCTGCTCGGCTTCCTCCGAGCTGTAGCAAAAGACACCAGCTGCCTATGCACTGAATAGGACTCTTCTCCATCTTTCTCGTAGTGGGTGTGTGTTTTGGATGGGATGGGGAGCAATAAGGGCTCAATCTCAAGGGAAGTTTTTGGGGCGGAGAGGAAGAGAGGGCTGCAAAAGGCAAACTGTGGCCAGAGGAGAAATCGTCCTTGGCAACTTTGTGTGTGTGTGCGTGTGCGTGTGTGTGTGTGTGTGTGTGTGTGTGTGTGTGTGTGTGTGTGTGTGTGTGTGTGTGTGTGTGTAGCAGTGCGCAGTAGTACAAAAAAAAAAAGGGAAACATATTATGCTCTGCCCTGCCTCAAGCATATGGACTGACATCTATATAACAAAATGTCACTGAATAAAGGAACAGGGATATGTTGACTCTGGCACAGAAAGACCTCTATCTAATAAAAGAGTATTTTGCTAGCAGTTTTCTGGTTTATATTCAAATTCCAGACGCTGTGTATGACGTTACTGAGAAAGGATTTTATTAAAAGTTCTACAGTTGCATATCTTACAGCACACAATGAGGATTCAGCGAAGCTCACGTTCAATATTTTGTCTCGTTGCATCTTTTAAATGACAGACTGAGAAGAAAAGTTACGTATATTCATATGAAAACATCTCTCTTCTTTGCCTCTATCTCTCAATCTGAATGAATAACTATAAGTGATAAAAGTAAAACCTCAAATTAAATGTGATGGAAATATACGTAAAAAAAGAAAGAAATCCAATTTATTCAGTTAAAATGCAAGAAAAAATTATTGTGCTACAACAATATGACTTTCTCCACTCACTCTAACTATTCCTACAAATTATATCGTTTCTAATTATTTTAAAGAGTGTGTTGCTATGTGATGGTTTGGAAACTCGATGCCCTTCGCGTGACTTCAAGAAAAAAGCATGTTACATTCACATGAATTTTTCTAACAATTTTTTCTGCAAACTATGCTTACATAAGTTATTCTTTTGAGTACTTCTTGATACAAAATAAATATGTTTTACATATATACACATTTCGTTGGAAATACAAAAAGAATACGAGTACAATAAACTAAAGCGATTATACAATATCTTCAAAACTGGTTACCATGTTATGGCAGTTATTTAAAAACTCAAATCAATAAGAAAAAATCTCCCAAATCTTTAACACCATAAAACATATTTTGACATACATAAATCGTGTGCTGTAACAAGATCTAAATTTTTTTAGTAAGAGTTTGTCTCAGTATCTCGTACAGTTTAACAATTTTACAAAAGTAATTAAGAATGAAGATTATTTTACAGGCTAATCCAAGAAAATACAAGTTATACTTATTTTTTATGCAAATATCTGATATATATTGTATCTATAAAAATCATTAGAGTCCTTTTTGGGAGCATAAAAGATAACGAACCTTTTTCCATGTAAAGGGTAGTTTGGAGTAGGACCAAAATGTTCGTGTCGAATCTTTGAAAAGCGCTGAACTGACATACCAAGTTTCGTATCTGATGAGTTCTTGTTACTGAGTTATCTTCGCACGCACACACACACATATTACTATGAAAATATTAGTTCTATTTTAGATTTAGGGAGTCTCAAAACATGTATTTACGGTGAAATCTTATTATCGAATTTTTGGGTGAAATCCACTACGCTATACTTTCTATAGGTAAACAGTAAAGAAATTGAAATGGATCTGCTTACTTTAGTGAATTCCACATGGTAAGCTTACCATATCAATACATTATATAATGTATCACTTCATTTTATAAAAATGTGTTTCATAAATTTCATATAAGAAAGGAAAAGCACACCGAATAGATAATTAAGTACTCTTGATATAATAGCTATGTCTTATAAATGCGATTATGAATAACGGCCCCGAATCACTAATTATATCGGTCGTTGAAGGTAACCTAGTTTATGTAAAAAGTTAAATAAATCCCTGTAAATGGTTTTCTATGTGCACCAAATATGAGACCTAGAACATGGAAATTACGTGACCGAATTGAGATTTGCATTTTTCTTCAATGGAAGCAAAACAGCTTTCATGAATGACTTTATTTATCCTTCTTTAGTTTTGACGCAATCATTATTTTGAAACGGTTTCTTTCTAAGCTCTCATAACAAAATGTGAAATATAGAGGCTTTGAAAACTAATCGTCTTCATTTTTGGTGAAATAAGTAGAAACGTTTCGTAAAAGTAGAAAAGGAATGTAGTATATTTAAGAGAGAAGTAAATTGCAATTTATCCAGTGCATCTATATTTCAACGGCTTTATAATGCCTTGGAATTCAAAACAAGGAAGATAAAAAGGTCAATGGTATACAAGGATTAAGTCCTACCATTGTATAATATACTGGTTATAATCAGTAACAAGAAGCAATAAATACGTAGTTTTAAAACTGTGCTTCAATGAACATACAAAACAAGCATACAGAATAGTCTTTGATAACTAATTGTTACGAGATCCAAGTTGCAAGCTCCATGTGATCGCTTGTTGAAAGCTACAATATTTATTAAACCGTTAAATCCATCACCGTTTTATAATGTACTTATTTTTTTTTAAATGATTTATTGATCGATCAGCGCATGTGTGCTCTACAGACCATTGTTGAAATACACATAACAATAAATAAAATATAATAAGTAACATTGAAATGAGGTAAACCTCATTGGGCCCCTCACTGACAGTATTAGTTGAAATTAAATCAGATCTTGCTGTGATAACTGGTCCAGTGGTAGACGACTCTTGATGCGTGTTGGAAAGCTGGATTTTCTGCCAAGAGAGTAGTGAATAGATCCAGGAACGTTCTTTAGATTGCTGTAAAACTGTTCGGCTTGTGAAGAAATTGACTGTTGAATGGTACTGATTCCAGTTTCTCTGTGTAGTTGATTGTTTCTGACAAACCATGGCGCATTAGTTGAGATACGTAAGATTTTGTTTTGAAACGTTTGGATGCGTTTAATTTCTGTGGCACTGGCTCCTCCCCAAAATGTACTTATTTAAAACACTCACATTTTTAATTCGCAACACATGCTGGAAAATAAGCGTTATTTTGTGATGCCTTCGGTTAATGAGGCGGGAAATCTCGGCGGAAATTGAACAAAAGAAGCTGAAGTTGGCAAAGCCTTTCCTCGAAACCTACAACAGCAGAATCCGTGATGAGTTTCAAAACTTTTACTTCACTACCAGAGAATTACAATCAATTTGTCATCACTTTTAACATTGGTTCGCTATGTACTATTAAATAAGGAGGTAGTTGAAGGCACATTTTCGGAAATCGTAACTTATAAACGCACAATTTATAGGTGGAAAAATTCTTCTGAAAGTTAAATAAGAAGCAAGAAGTAAGGTTAGGCAATAATTTTAATGTTAAGTATATTTAGAATTCCACTTATTTGATTTACAAATTAAAATGTCGCGTATTAGAACTTAACATTATAGAATGATATAGAACGTAATAATACAAATAATCCATTTGTTTTCAAAACGCTATATTTTCCTAAGTATTACTGTTAAAACAATGGTTGATATGTCAAAGTGACGGAAAACTCGCCAAGTTTACTCCCTCACTCTACAAACGTTCTATATGAGCCCCTTGGGTGACACGACATACCTCCAGGTGGTAACCCAGTTTGTTCCTAACATTCTGGAGCATCATTTGGTCAATGGTCATTACTGCAGTGGTGATACGTTCCTTCAATTGTACGAGTGTTCTTGGTAGTGTAGGTACATAGACGCGGTCCTTAAAGTACCCCTAGAAGTAGAACTCAGGTGTCCAGGCCAAGGAATAAGAGCCTGGTCATCTGCACCAACACGCCCAATCCAACGACGGGGAAGTTCATGGTTCAGGTACTGACGAACATCAAGCTTCCAATGAGAAGGTGCCCTGCATTGTTGGGAAACAAAATTGTCAGAATCATACAGTTGCTGAAACAACCACAAATTCAACATATCTAGGCAAGATGCACCTACCAGTAAGTGTTTTCACCAAAACAAGATGGTCCGTACACCTCCCCATGTGGCATTCCACAGAAAAAATGCCTTTCAACTGTTACAAATGCACGAGGGTTTTGAGCCTCCCAAATCCTCACATTATGACGATTTGCATTCGTCACTAAATATCAACTTGACAATGAAATCTTCATCCATCATTGCTTCTTGCATTTAGAGCAAATTGCAGACTCTGGCCGTAATCTTCCGCCTTCAAATGTTCCTGGAACTGTATGCTTTTGGGTTTGCAACATTGCAAAATTTGTTGTGGTATACCAAGTTCACGGCTTCTACGAGCTGTTGATTTCTGTGGACTACGGACGAGTGTTTCCCTAACTCTCTCCAGTGTTTCATCTAGCACCTTTGGCCGAGCGGTAGATTTCTCTTTACACCGGCAACCACTGTCCTTAAATTGCCACTACCACGGCAAAATGCCTTGTTTACATGGCGGTTCTTGTTGATAGCTGCTTCTGAATACACGTTGCACTACTATAACAGGCGTACATCTGGCATATTCCAATGCGGAAAAACTGTTTTGTTGTTTTGTCACCATTTTGTGCTGTCATCTGCTGTAACGAACGCAAACTTGGTGAGTTTCCGGTTATTTTAATGTATGAATCACTGTTTTAAGTGCATACTTAGGAAAACATAGCGTTTTGAAAACGCATGAATCATTTGTAGTTACCCTATACTTTATAAGAAAATAAAGTGTACCCTTTTACATGTATTAAATATGCGGGACTACAAAACCATCTTTTTTGTCAAAACTGGCCTTCAACTAGCTTCAGGAGAAGATACGATTAAATAATAACCGTTTGAAATCAAATTGTTTCAACATTCTGCCCAAAAGTTTCTAAGAGATTTGCGATACACATAGCAAAAGCAATTTCACTTTTCATTTTGGTTTGTATTTTAGATTTCATATTCAAATGATCTTGGAGTATTTCATTTGCGTCATACTTAACAACGTATTACTTAAACATTCGTTAACAAAGAACCAATTCATTGGTATAAATATAACACCAGCAGTAAACTGTAATAGTAAGACTATTCTTATGTTAATCATTTTTACAAACTCTTATTCCTATATCTTCTTCGTGTTAGTTTAGGTAAACATTTGCAAAAATTATCTTATTGCTTATTTCCTTGTAGGTACAAAGGGAATATGAGAATACAGTAGGCTTTGAGCGATAGTCAAATCTTTTAAAGCCTTGAGATTCCGTTCTCTTTGCACGGCTAAGGTATAAAAAATGAATAATAAGCTTCCATTTCTCAAAAGTTTAAGTATTCCAAAACTCACACGAACATAGCATTTCTCCGAAATGGTTCACTCTATAAAAATATTTATTTGGACATTAATTTTGTGTTTTAGTAAGATCTACATTTTTTGTACAGTAAAATTTGGTCTATCTCTTACGGTTTACGAGATATTCAAAAGTCATCCAGAATAAACGGGACCGCGTAGGCTATAGCCAGGAAAGTCAAAACGTCATTTCATTTGTCAAAAAATATCTTAAACATATGGCATTTTAATGAAAATCGTTAGAGCCATTTTCGAGAAAATAAAAATTTTTGAAAAATGTTCTATCTGGGTAGTTCAAGGTGGAGGAATGTTCTTCAAAATCCTTGAGTCACATTCTTGATAGATATTAAACTTGAATACCAACTTTGGTTTTTACCCAACTTTTCGTTTTTGAGTTATACTGTTCATAAATTGACACATGCACACATAGGGACATTTTTCTAAAAATGTCTTTTTTTGGATTCAGCGGGCCTCAAAATATATATTTGCTGTGAAATCTCAACATGGAATTCTAGGGTGGGATACAATACTTCTGCTTACTATACTTAGTAGAGAAAGTAATAAAAAGGTAACAAGAATAATGATGGTTGTAGAACAATCAACTCATTGTAAAACATAGTTCAGAATCTATTAATATTACCATTAGTCTGTGAATATGTTCTAGCTCTATGTTTAGCTGTAGGCGAGGTCCCAGAAGAGTTCATAAAAGATTCAGATAGGTATTTACAGCAAAGTTTTACATGTATATTGTTGCTACGCACTAGTGAAATGAAGGAATCGACGCAGTAAAACTTCCACTCACACACATTTATATATACAACGTCCATTTACGGAACTTTTTGTTTCCTGGGTGACCAAAACAAGTATTTAAAACGGCCTTGTATATCCGCTGCAGAGGGCAGCACAATCTACAGTCTTAGCACAACACCAACAGATGGTGTAAGAATCTTTATTCCCCGACATATATAAAGAAACTAAACTAAGTAATTAATAAAGAAAAACTGAAACTGAATAATGAATTCAAGTTAGCATTATAAAGATACCCCAACATCTGCAGACGAGGATTTCATTAATTCAAAACAATATTTGTACCTACTACTAGTTCTACCACAAAAATTAATGCAGTTGTGTAATGTCAAATATAAACATTTTAGTTATCATTATAAGTATTTTAGAAGTATTTATCCCACCGCCAGTGACAACACGGGAAGCCAACGTGCACCATCAGAGACATAACACTAAAGCTTGTAAAACCAAACCTATACCACCTCACGGGTAAATCCGTAATCACCTCACGGGTAAATCCGTAATTAAACGGATAGGTACCGTGGCCACCTTACCATCCGCCTGGGTTAACCCAGGCGACTCGTACTCACTCCTGGACTCCTAAAGGTAATTAACATTGATTTGTAATTTCTAGGTCCGATTTATCCTACTTAAGGGCTACAATTTATTTTAACTCAAATGAACAAGGTATGTGGTTTTGACGTCATCTACATCTTAGCACCCTTTTGACTTTCCGTCACGTGCTGCTAGTGTTCCTCTCTAGCGCACCCTCGAGATTCTCTGCAACTGCCTGCCAGACTTGCAGCGGTCTTAGCGGATGACAAAACAGTGGTTGATAGAGTTTTAAAGTTTTTAGGGAGTGTAGCATCAATTTGAGGATTTAAAATTTTAGATATCTCTTTTTATGCTTTTTGACATATTTATCACCTTGTTTCATATCTGGCTATTGCCACTGTGTTTTACTTCTTTGTGTATATTTCCCTTGTTGGTAGTATTTTTATTTTTGAGTGAAATTTATATCTGGCTATTGCCATGAATCTTTTAAGAGCGCTAATGACCTCAAAGTTGAGCGCCCTTAAACCAAACCAACCAACCAACCTACATCTTAGCACAGAGGAAGACAGCTTCAAGAAGTGAATGAAGAGCAAATATATCATTTACTGCGACATCAGGAGAGAGCATAGATCAGACCTGGGAAGGAAGGCACTCAAGGTGTGAATTTAGCATCCCTCTCGTCCCCACTACAGTCTTTCAACAGCTACGTATAGCCAGCTGAACCGGTTGTTTCTGGCCATAGTCGCGTGGCAGTGTAAACAGAACAATGGTGGCTGCATATGCGGCAGAAATGAACGACGAAGATTTAATTGGGACTGGGAGAACAAGTACTTATTAGTTCATTTTCCTTTGCCATTAGCGAAACCACTGCTATTAAAGATCCACTTACATATAAACTTTTGGAGGCCGAAGATGAACTGCAATTGGAATTAATTAACCTTCAAAGCAACAGATAATTGCACAGTTTAGCAAAACTTGGTTTGGATTTGTGCACATCACTGCTGAAAACATTTCCCAAGATGCGCTTTTTTACAAGCAAATTACTGGCCATATTTGGTACTACTTATTAATGTGAACAACTGTTTAGCATATTGGCATTGAACAAGAGCCTGCTACGGATGAACATTTCCTAAGTGCTCTATCTTTAAGTTCATCTAGTTTGCAGCAGGACATTGAAAGGCTAACATTTAAAAAGAAACCAGCTAGGGTACCAACCGTGTAAACTAGGAGAGTATCATTATGACTACGCCACTATATAACAAAATGTATATTATAAACAATGTCAATACACTTTTCATATTAATTATAACGTTCATTTTTAGAATACAGTATAGGTCGGCATATCTCCACTTATGTCATTGAGTTGTTTCTAGTATTAAAACCCATGAAAATATCTGTTCCTGTGTCATTTTTCAACCAACCCATGCAACCCCTGAGGATAAAGCTCGTTAGTTCTACTGCAGCAGCCGTGGTAAGGATGCAGAGAGAACTTCAATAGTCGACCAGTGCTGGAAATAGCAGAATTCCCAGGCTCGACGGGGTAGAGAAAATCTGCACCAGTGTGCACCTGTTCAGCGGTGTGACGTCACAGCCGGCACCACCTGACATCCGGTGCTGGCCTAACTCACTACAGGACCCAAATATATGTCAGTATTGACTCTATGACAACATGTGGAGGGGAACTTAGTACCTCGACCGAGAGGTCATCCTTTGTGAATATGCCCCTGACGTGACCCCCCCCCCCCCAGGAGTATGGATGAGGCGAATGGATCCTAAGGGTGGCCAGAACGTTGCCAAGACAGGGCAGTTAGCGGGGTCCCTACATTTCCTCAGTTAGAATTACCCAGGCGGAAGTTGGCTCAACCCGGTTCATCTACCACTCCCAAGGAGGGAGGGGGGGGTGCAGCATTCAGAAACCAACTTCTCTCCCCCCTCGGGCTTATATCATCACATAGGGGCCCCGAAAACCACCAGTCTCGCCTTCGAATTTGGAGGATGGGATTTCTGACCGCATTCCATCCCTCAGTCGTGCTGCTGCCGCGACGCTCGACATTTCCAACCCTGAAAGAAACCTGACGGAATGAAGGTTGAAATGAAAAGTTTAACCCCAGTAACACCAAGCCTTAGATTACCAAGGGATGGGGGTACCTTGTGACCACCACTGCTAACAAAATGTCTGAGCAATTTTTAAAACAAATTTATTTCAAAATTGGGTATTATATCTTGTCATTTTTATAAAGGTAATATTTCATATTATTTAACTATTCCTTTTTTACTTGTTACCACCTGAGGAATCCCGCTCGGTATGCTTAAGTATTATATGACGTATGAGCATCATGTGAAATGATGTGAAATTAAGAGAGTGAACAATATAGTAGTATATGAGGAAACTTTACTTGCAAATTTTGAGGTTTAATCATCCCCTTACAAACTTTACTTCTGTGGTCATATGATTTTACTCAGGTAAGTATATTAATTCATTACCATGATGATATGGCGATTGTTGAGTTACCATTATTTATTGCAGATAAAAATAGATTATATAAGCTTTAAACTATTTATTCACTTAAATTGTATTTTGTTCTAAAGGGTATCAGAGACTAACAACATACTTTATAGCTAATATAACTTTCAGTCAAGTAGTTATAATGCTATTTCATTCAGTGTAACACGTGGAATCAAATAGCAATATGTGCAACCCTTCTATCCTGTAAGACGGGGAAACAGCTGAAAATCGTGTTCCATTTCAGGACTTTCAATACTCATTTTTACATTGTCTACTACGTATAAGTAGAGGAAATACTGTAGTCCATCCAAAAATTCGATGTCGAGATTTCACCAAAAACATATGGGGGGATTTCAGGCCCCCTGAATAAATAAAAAGAACTTTCAGAAAAAGTTCCGTGCGCGCGCGCGTGTATGTGTGTGTGTGTGTGTGTGTGTGTGTGTGTGTGTGTGTGTGTGTGTGTGTGTGTGTGTGTGTCAGTCTGTGGAAAGCACAACTCAAACACGAAAAGTCGGTTGAAAAGCAAAGTTGGTATTTAAGTTTAATATCTGTCAAGGATGCGACACGAAGATTTTGAAGAAGATTGCTCCACCTAAGCTACCCTTTACAACGGAAATTTTCGAAAATTTTGATTTTGATTAAAATGCCATATGTTTGGGTTACTTTTATTTTTTCAAAATGTATATGTCCAAATAAATTTTTCGGTAGTGTGAACCATTTCGGAGACATTTGTTATTTGTATGAGTTTTGGAATATTTAAACTTTCGTCAAATAGAAAATCGTTATTATTTTTTTATATTTTAGCCGTGCAAAGAGAACGAAATCTCAAGGCTTTAAAAGATTTGGCTATCGCTCAAAGCCTATTGTATTTTCATATCCCCCTTGTACCTACTTTTAGGTTTAATGCAACACTTCTGCTTACTATAGCTAAATAGGGGAAAAATAAGGTTACTCCAAAACTCATCACAACACTTTAAAAACATTACCCCAAAGACAGCATCCAAATCTAACCATTTGTTGTAATATGAGAACTTCTGCTGCAGTCGAACCTGAGTAGATTCGAATCTTAGTATGTATACCTGGAAAATGCAACAAGCGTATATCAATTTCAAATCTCCAGTTTCCAGGTACAAATGTGTGCAATTCTGCAAGAAGCATCTAAAACCGGTCGTCAAAAAATATAGTGAAAATTTATTTCTACAATAGCGGAGAAATGGATGTGGAGGTAGAAGTTGATGCATCATTTTTACTGCTACTAAAGAGAAAGAGAGCGTAAGAAACATGCTAATGGGTATAAATGATATGACGAGGGCAAGGGTAACAGGGAGATAGGGGGGGAGAGTAAGGAGAAAGAGACGCTTTGATTGTTGGTTGAAAAGCAAAGAAGATACACTTGTGAATTCGCTAACCACTCGAGTGCAGAGGCAATCAGCATTGCATTGTAAACATGAACTCTATAATAAAACAAAAAGATCACAAAAAATTGAAAAACTGTTGAGTTACAAGGGACCTTGCTGTATGTCTGCATGGTGTACAGCCCTTTAACAGTGAAATTAGATACTTTATTGTAAAATAATTCTAAATGACAGAAGTATTCCAGATATAAAAAGTTTCACTGGTATGGCCTGAGCGAAAAATATATAAAATTCGTAAATCTATGTAACGCGCCTGCCTCTGGCACGGAGGACCCGGATTCCATCCCCGGTACCGGCGTGGTGATTTTTTCCCCCGCTGGGGGGCCTGGCATGGGATGCACTCAGCCTTGTTAGGTCCTTGAGGGTCCAATTGAGGAACTACTTCATAAAGTAGTTGCGACCCCAGGTCGCGAAGACCGTATAATCGGCCGTGAAGTCTCTGGGGATGGCCAAGTGCCACCCCCTGCACCCCACCTATGACGCCTGTAGTGGCCAGAGGTAGGGGACGCAGCGGCCTGCCGTAAGCCTTGGTCCGCGAAGGGCTGTTGCGCTAGTTATTTTATATACACTTTAAATATGCAAATACAATGCGTAAAATTCCTATTGGACTTAGAATTCATACTAAAACATACGTGCGCTGATTAAAACTTCCTGGACGTTCATTACAATTGACAATTTCATTATAGCTTTTATGGCAAGAAACGCAACAGTACTTTAGGTTAAAATATTTTAGCACCTACTGAAGTTTTATTAATTTATGAAGAACAACTCTAAAGTAAGCCAGATAGATAAATAAACCTGCCAATTAATGGAGGTTATGGGGCTCGTCAAAAAAGAATTCCTTCCCTGCGAGGGAAGAATTCTTTTTCTTTTACTATATTTACTATTATTGCTCTTTGAAAATACAAGAAGACCCGGAACACTGTACACGGTACGAGCTGTGAGTAAGCAAAAGTATCATACCGCAAGTAAGCTAAACAAAAAACAATTTCCATTAGTTGGGTTGGCATCAGGGTCACGATTCAGCAACTCTGCGCCAGCAATGTGGATTGCACCTTGCAGTATTCAGTTCAGTTTCTTGCAACTCACTGTTCTAATGCTCGTCAGCATGGATAAATTTGTAATAAGAGAGCGAAAAGTTACAGAAAATGATGACAGTGATGTATTCCAGTTCGAATCTCAGGATTCAATTTCGAGTAATACTAATATTACAGCTTCTCAGTAAAACTGCAGCATTGGAACTGACATGTGTTAGTGAAGACAGTCAAAGTGCATTGCACTAATAGGTGATTGGGTAGACAAAACTAGATTTGAAAAATGGAAAATAAGTTGCCCCTGAATTTCATCAAACAGTTTTGGGAGATTATGTTCATGTAGTGCTCTGAAATACAAAGTCACGGTGTCCTTAAAGACAATAAAACGAATATTGCTGCCGCTGCGTTTTATGTATATAACACACCAATGCTACTACCATTATTGCCATAAATATAACACAAACTTAAATCCCCCACTTCCTCGTCGGAAAGTCAGAACACTGAAAGTCTGATTCGAGCACTGTGCCAATGAATTCAATTCTAGTCATGTCCTCGCTGAGAATGCGTATAAGAAATGCTTTATTTCTCTAAGATCACTTTCATGATATTAACTGCTCTATACGTTTGAATATATTTTATCTTAAATTTCAGTCCTGTTTCTGACTAAAATATTTTACAACTAGTTGAGTAGAACTTATACTAAGGAATGCCTAAAACACTTCACTGCAATTTCTAATCCACAGGAACCTGAGCTCCAGTTCAGCTGCATTTTTTATAGTGAAGTTGGTAGCTTGGCAAGTTCGACTCAATGTGGTAAATACTTCGTTGTATACAAAACTATTTTAGGCACATCTTTTTCAAGCTCAAAGAGAATTACGTTCTATGCCGTCCAGTTTTTCTTTCCAGTTTGCTGGTCTTTGCTTATCTGCTGAGGCTTCCATAAAGGTGCTTTGTACCACAGCTCGATCGTTCTGTTACTTGGAACCTAATCGATGTCTTACCCATCAGCAATCTCTATGTAGGTCATCCTGGTGAGATTCAATCAATCAAGTCCAAAAGAAATAAATGTAGTCCATTCTCCCTTTCATAGACTGTGGCAAAATATATTTAGAATTCTAGAAAGAATATTTAGAAAGAAGAACAGAATCACAGAAAGCAAATGGACTATACTTAAATGCTATTCTGGGTGCTATATACGGTCTAGCACAAGTGTAATGAAACAGGAAGGAAATAAACATTGAAATGTTGAAAAGTTTGACAAATAAGTTGCTTTTTTTTGGAGGGGGGAGGGGACTGACTTTATAATTTATAAACGTGCTTAAACTTTTCAATATGCCTGTACAGTGCCAGTGTTAATGAATATTTTTAATCTGTCAGAGCCTTCTGTCCATGGGCAAATCATTCTTCCATTCTTCACTTCCCTTCATTTTCGTTTGTACACACAAACAGGGTCATTACAAATTAGTACAAAAAGGAGCTTAAATTGTGGAGAAGGTATAAACCCAATTTCAATGAATAATGAAACAACCACGTCAATACAAATGAAGTATTTCATATACAAGTGTTATAAATGTTCATATAGACATAATTTTCCATAACTAATTTGTAACGACCTGCATAAACAGTCTATCACTTGAGTGTCCTCTGTACCGAATCTTCGTTCCATTTATAAAACTTTCCAGTGCACCTGCTAACATCCTACTTGGTGTGTCGAACAGTTTATTTTTCTGATCAGTTTTAAGATACATAGGTCATTCAATAACAAATAACAAGAATGTTTCTATGTCACGGTATCCGCTATAAATGATGCTAGCTGATAACAACGAAAAAGAAGAGGATGTGATGAGTGTTATCTGTGAGTTTGAAGACTATCTCATTTATAAGATTTTGAGTTTAATTTATCGACTGTCATCTGTAGAGCTCTAAAATATTGACTAAATACAAACAAAGATACTTCATTAAAATTCAGATTGGACTAACCCCATAGCTCATCGGCAGAGCACCTTCATGTTCTGCAAAGGGTCTGGGGTTCGATTCCCGGCTCAAAAGTAGGAATATTTCTCTTGTCAAGATTATTCCCTATCCTCTCCAGAGTCTGGAAGTATGAATGAGAGTGTTCAAGCGTGTGTGTATGTGTGTGTGCGCGCGCGTCTATGTGTTTGTGAATTCCAGAACCCACTGTAAAACGAGTTAACACTATTGTCGATAGGCAATATGTGCCAAGGGATAGGCCACCGATATGGCTATTGGAATTAAAGACGGGGTGTAAATAGGAGAGAAAAGGATTCCAAGAGGATGAGAATGCTCAACAATACCACACAGCACTATTGAGAGCTTTTGGTGGAGATATTTCACCATATCATACCGTTGCTAGGTAGGCAAATGCATTTTTAAGAGGTAGGGAAGAATTTCATCAAAAGCGTGGCGTTGGCAGAGCACGTCTGCAAGTGAGCGCTGTTAGAGTGGACGCTAGAACACAGCGGTTGGACTTTTGGACTATCAAAAGCAGTTGAACTTGCTCCGGTACGGTTCTTCATATATTTAAGAAGAAGCTAAAGACGGGGAAGATTTGCGCTGCATTGATTCTACACAATCTTGAAGAGATAAACATGTAGTAGAGAATGGAAACAGCGAGATTGTTCTTAGACCGAGGTGGATAAATGGTGATGTGCATGTAACATTCTTTTCTTGGCGCGCTTACAAGCTTCAACAAATACATGGAAGTGAGAAACCCTGGAGCATCCTCCATACCACTCAGATATGAGCCCATGTGTTTTCGACCTTTTATCTCAAATGAAATTAACACTTACACAAGTTCGTTTTAGGACCATACAGGCAATTATAACTGTAGTAGAGCAGTCTATTTGAAGATTAGTACAAGATGCTCTAGATGGCGTCCGTGAAGTGCATTGGAGATCACTTCTGAGCACAGCAACAATGTGACTGTTCCAAAAATGTTTTGTTTACTGTTAATTCAAATATTTCCACTAATGATTAATTTTTTCCTGTACAGTAGCACTCATATAATTCTTATTAATGTACAAAGTATTAGTTACAATTACATAAAGATAAGTGTATAATAATTGAAAACAATGACAGTGGATCTTTGAAAGGTACTCTATGCAATTATGATCAATTTAGTACACAAACTTAGTTTAAACAAACGTACCTTACATACAAAAATAAGTAACAATTATTCTGTCTCAAAAATAATTTGTAGATCGCATGTCAGAATACAACAAACATATTTTGGAATCTGAAGAACAAATTAGTATTTCGTTACATATCCATGAACTTTGATCACATCTGCAGATTTATTTCGCATTGAATCGACAAGAGCTTGTAATAGATCAAGTGGGATTTTTATCTTTCGTCCAATAAGGCAGCCGCAAATTGAGCCTTGTTTGAGTAGCTTCTACGACTGACGAACACTTCGATCCAAATGTAATCCACAGATGTTTAAGTGGATTTAGATCCGGACTCTGGCTTGACCACGCCAAAAGTTTGAGTTTGAGTTTGAGTTTTTTTTTTTTTTGATCTGAAAAGAATATTTTTATGTGGCCGTGGGTGTGTTTTGAATAATCGTCGTGCTGAGAAATCCAATTACGTAGCATATCTTTCTCCCGTGCGGAATCATATTTTTTTTTTAAATGCCGCTTTACAGATAACGATACATTTTGTTTTTTATTTGAACTTGAGGACCAACCCTACTTCTGGGAAAATATTCCCACACATTAACGGTGCCACCATCTTGCTTATTGATCGCTACCTGATACTTTTTTTTTGTCGACGTTTGTTCTGCACACCATCAGAAAAAATGAATTAAATTACTTTCAGCACTCCATAAAACCTCAGACCAATCTGTAGAATTCCAAATTTGATGTTTCTTTGCAAACTCTATCCTGGTCCCTCTTGGCCCTCCTGTCTCCACCCCCTCCCCATTTCTTGAATTTATGAATGGTTTACGTGATGGTCCTCACCATTTAAATCACTTGCTACTAGGGGACGTTTTTCAGTGGAGACACGTGCGTTCAGTCGATTATGCTGATTTAGATCATTCTAAATTTGCGAGCCGATTTTCTTGGATCAGCAACCGACTGCTTACAATTCATTCTGTCCTCCTTCCTTGTAGTGTTTCCATGGATGACCTGACCTTGGTTTTTTGGCTACTGTACCGTCCCATTTTATCAATCGACTCCACACTCTTATTAGTTATGACAAGTAAGTTTCTAGGAGAGACTGTGACTTTCCCTTCTTCAAAGCATGCAAAACAGCTTGTCTCACATTAACTAAGTACACTTTTTGTATTAGCACACTTCTGGTTGTTTCTGCAAATAACAAGCACTGCCTGAATGCCTAAGTAACAATATGCAGTGTATACCATAGCACCAACTGAAATCACAAAATAATTTTGAGTCCGACGAATTATATTTTATTTTTCTACCTATGCACTACCTATATGCATTTTTGTACTAAGTTCATCATAACTACATACTTTTGAATTACACACTTATCTTTATGTAACTGATACTTTCGACAAAATACTTTTGAGTGCTACCGTACATATTTCATTTGCCATAAAAATACAGGATGAGCAGAAAGTCTTCCCCTAACTTTGATTAATTATATCTCAGCATCTATGCTAGATACAGATATGCAGTTTCTGGAAAATGGTATCCCAACACATCAGTTTCTATGCATACATTTCGACATGTGCTCCATTTGTTGACCGAAGAACGACTAAACGCTACTCGGTTTTCCTCCATGTGTTTGCCAACATCTCTTCTGTCATCCGCTCCACAGTATATCCTATTCATAACTCAATGGTGTCAATATCAGCAAATAGTAAACTAAAAGTCAAGAGGGGTTATGTCGGTGAACGTGGAGGCCATGGTGTTGGACCGTTTCTAATAATATCTGTCGGGAATGGTGTCATTCAAGAACGTGCGAACATTCAACCCCAATGTAGTGGTGTACCATCTTGCTGAAAAACTATGCTTGGATCAAATTCCTGTAATTGAGGTGCAACGTGCCCTGATAAATCGCTGCCGCAAATCCATTGGTAAATCACTTAAATCACATCTGGCGGTTCTCGGCCATATTCCCTTCGCAACTATCGCTGAACTGTAATTGGCAACCGTGATTCATGAAACCACAAAACATACTGCGCCTTCTCCTGTATAGACGACGTTGTGACAGCAGCACTTCTAGATGAACACACAAACTTAGTGGTAAATTTAGTGTCACAGCATTTACTTTTTTAGACGCTGAGATATAATTAATGATAACCATAGAAAGAGTTTATGCTCACCTTAATAGATAAGCACATGACATTCTAATCAGAATCGTTACAGCCATGTTGAGAAAACATTTTTCAATAACATTTCCATGTAAAGGGTATAGACAAAACAGTTTATCGGCAGTTCCCAGGAATTCAATATGGCTAAACTGTAGTGGTCATTACACCAACAAAAATAACTGCCAACCTGCAAAATAAAAGCATTAATTCTAACCACAAATACCACAAGTTTAAAGTAACATGCTTGCAAACGATAATGCCTGAAGATCGTTACCACACAACGCAACCTTCGGCAAATCTTGTTCTGCAATAACACTTTGGATAAAATCACGTCCGAACGTTATGTTGTAATATATTTAAAGGACTAAAGTGATTAGAGAAAACCGGGTGAATGTAATGCGTTGCATTTATAATTCAAACACATAGAACATTGTATGAATTGGTTGTAGAAGAGGAAACATAAAAATGTCATTGTGTTTCGTAAAAGAAAAGTGAGAAGAGAAAACCGTGTAAATGTAATACGTTGTATAATGAAACGGATAGCAGAAAAACCTACTTGAAAAAAGACTTCGATATGCGAATTTTCTTGGTGATCGGTGAATCGGTGTTGCGAGTTTATCAATTTCGTACATACCAACGTGCATTTATATCCTGTCCATATAACATAGATACATTAATTGGTTGAAGCTAATGGCGTTCTACTTATTGCAAAATGATTTATCCAACACAGAAACTCACGAGAATGTACCCAGAGATGTAGTCACGTAACAACGGATTTTAAAGAAGTATTTGAGGTGATTTGTCTTCTTTCTGGTTCTCTGAAATATATTACGCTTCAATTGTGCCTTCTTTATAAACGTGTCATAATTTTGCGTTATGGTGCGTGCTGTGCCAATTTCACATTATGGATGATGACTAAGAATAACGATCGCCTTCGTTTCCACCGGGACGGTTCACAACTTCATTGGATTGGAAACGTGGGGCACCGGCTTAAATGCCTACTTGAAGGTTTTGCTTTGAAGAATGATCAGTAATTTTGTGATCATGCTTGTCAGTAAGTAGGCGTCGCGTCGCACAAATGGGGCACAATAGCTTTATAATAGCGGCGCTTAGCTGGTTCCAAATGGGCTTCTAATCTGCTAGCAAGCAAAGTGAATGTAATTATGTTGTGTAAAATTACAATTAAATGACTCACAGAACCGGCACTTGAACGCTATCTGGCCGGCGTTCGCTTTACAATACATCGAAGAGGGAGGAAAAGTTCATTGGAGGGCAGTGACGTGGAATGGAGTTCTTGCTAAATAACCCTTCATCTTTTTCAAGGGCTCACGTTCAATAAAGAACACTTCTGATGTCTCCCTCCAAGCGGCGGATTCCTTTTAATTGTCCTCTATTCATTGGAAGAATTAAACGGAAATTGACAAGTTGAACAATCCGGGCGGCAATGAAACGTGCAATTAACACAGCCATCAAAAGTGAATGCCCAGCTAATACCAGAGAGCTACAGATGGGGAAAATGGGGAGAAGATTCGTTTTGTAACCTGTAACATGCACCTCCATAAAATACAGCTGTAGCAAACTTTAGCTAGAGAAGTTTTGGACATGGTGGTTAGTGACGAATTCTCCAGTATGGATAGCTTAGAGACACTTTGCTACTGTTTTCTTTTAAGGATTCTGTTCTGAAAATCACATATTTGCTGCAACATTCTCCTCTACATAAAATATCTTGCTTGGAAATTTCGGTTATATTCTGTACGAAAGCTGTGTCTAACTCGGCGGTAATGCTAACGATACCTCTCGGCACAAGGAGTAACGAAAGCATCTGATCCTGAGCCGGTTGGGTTTCCTGCGGGTTCTTTGTCTTTTTAATAGTGTTTACTTTCCGTTCTTACTGCATTTCATACAGCCCCACAGGAAGTGGACAGCAATAATAATTAGAAATAAATTTTGGGAAGGAAACATTTCAAAGAGACTGTAAATCGCATACTAACGTAGATACATCAAATGCACGAATAAATGACTATTAAACATACCAATACCAAGGGTATACGAAAGATCACCGGATACAATAGTAAAGTGTACGTTACAGTTAGGCAACTAGAAGTTTTGAAGAAAGCTTCGGTGTGTAGAGGGTGGAAAAACTTGGTCATGTGAAAATGAATATGAATTTATTGAATACCAAGCTAACGCATATACATTATGGGCTGTCCATGAACTTGGGGCCTAGCCCTCTGCAATTCTCTACATATGATTTTTGACATGTACTGTTTATTCTTTGACTACAGTTAATTAAACGTGCTCAAAGCTGCCTTTTCAACTGTCTTTTGATTCACTTATTTTCAGTAAATCCTCTTATACTTTCCTCTTCCCTAAGTTCATTACTATTTTGGTTTATCCATTCCATTCTAAATTTTATTTTCCCCTCGTATTTCTTATTTTTTATGATTATTTGTTAATTTCCGACACCTCATTGATTCACTTTATTCTTAATTCTATATCACTTCCATTTCTTTTCCTCACTTAACTTTCGCTTTTTTATAATGCCTATTTGACTTTATCCCTAAACTTTCATTTCCATCTCTCCTACCAATCCTGAACACAGTTCTCTTGATCACTTATTCTTCCTTGTCACACGGCATGGAGCACCATTTTCCTCCCTTTTTTCATCAGCTTCCCATATATTGACACGTGTTCATTATCTGATATCCACTTTTTTGAGTTAATATATTCCCAAGTACGAGCTATTTTTTCCTGCTCGCCCTTCTCCCGTTTCAATCTACCCACATACGTAATGCCTGTCTCTCTGTCTGGCCACTCCACTTGGTCATACCCCACCTCTTCTTGTTTACTCGGTTTATTTCTACTCAACTTAGGAATTGCCCCGTTGTTTTCTAGCATCTTCGCCTACGCGGCCACTCACTGTTTCTTGGTCGTCTTCTCGTAACATTTTCCCCCGCCGCCGTCTTCTTTCTCCGTCGAATTGTATTATTGTCACCAATCATGACTTCTTACTTCTCGTTCTCTGTCACTTTGTTACTCGCTAATTTCCCTCTTTTTTCTCTCTTCGCATCTGTACTTGAGGTAATTTGCCTTTCCCATCTCAGCTATTCTTCGAAACGCGATACGGCTGACATTAATTTTCTGTTTCCCGACTCTTGAGTTCTCCTGACGTCTTAAGTTTCCGTTACTATGTCTGTTAATAATTTCCTCTGCAATTTGCCCACCTGTCCATAATTTTCAACCTCGCATGTATGCCTCTTTCCCTTCATCTTTTGCTCGTCTTCTCTACTCTAATAATTTCATTTGCTGCCTTTGGTTATATCGTAGGTCTTTGTTGAATAAGACGTTTGTTCCTTTCAGTTTTTTGTCTGTTTCAGTATGTTGTGACGCAAACGCTCCTCTCCGCCGAAGACGTCTACTTTAAGACCTATAAGATCTCGTGTTTGGTGTCCAAACTAGCTCTAGCAAGAGGTCCTAATCTGCAGGGTGTGCGTGAGTTATGGTAGGAATGGAACCAAACGAAGAATCAACCAACAGACCACTGTATTTGTAAATTTCCAGATTTGTAGAGAACTGCCGACGATATTTAAATAGAATGTAACTTTGTAACTTCAACTACAACGTTATAACACTTTAACTTTGTCACCCTTTAGCGACCGCTGAATTATGTATACGCGCTAGCTTACGTACAACTCCCAAGTTGCACGTGTACGCTCGGCTCGATTCAAGACGAGTGTGTCTTGCGTTGCATTTGTTTTTGCGCGGGCAACAAGAAGGAAGCGATTTCCATTGGCTAACTTTAGAGCACGTCATGGTAAGATAGGAATCAGCCCGCTAAATCGTTAGTTTTGTGCATACAACAATTGTAACCTTATTACTCTTTTAAATCTGCCTAGGCTTTCATTCTTGAGACTAACATATTCAGCTTTATTACGTCTTCCCCTTAACTATTGACTACAATCTCCTTTTGTCTCTTTCCATTATAAAATATATATATATGGACATTATAATTTCGGTTTCAGTTGTAAGTCGTATATGTAGCTATAAATTTTCTTAGAATGTTTCTTCTTCAGAATATAAATGCTTCACGTATTTAATAGTTACTAGTGGTCACCTGTAACTTCTTCTCCAAAACTCCCTTTAGCTCTTGCCTTGGATCGAAGCGCGTCCTTCGTTCTATTCCGACAAACGTTTTTCTCAACTAACTCGAAGAAGATATAGGAATAAGAGTTTGTAGGAATGATACAGGAGCAGAGAAAATCATGTGAGTGCAACACGTGAGTTTTATTTAAAGGCCCTTGTGTATGTGTCCATCAGAGTATCTCTGAACAGCATAACTAAAAAACTTAAAGTTGCTGAAATACCAAAATGTTTAATAAGTGTAGAATCTTCCGAAGAGCGATACAAAGATTTTCGAGTTAATCACTCCTCCCTAAACTGTCATTTTCATGAAGAAATGTTCTTTATTTTTTATTTTACAATAACAAGGATTTTGATTTAAAAGAAATATAATGCATTTTCTGGTAATAGCCTGTAAAGCCCTTTATTCCGTTTAATTTTGTTCAATGCTGTCTTAAACAAAAACTTACTGTATGAAAAACAGAGTTCGTTAAAATGCACAGTTTGTGTTTTAGGTGTAAATTTTGTCGTAGCTTTAGCCTCTTTCAAAATGTCCCATGCTATGCATTATCTAACGGACAGGCTTTTTATTTTTATTCCATTTAAAGAGCTTGTTATCACAACTAAATATTTAAAAAAATTAAGCATTGAAATAATTCCTAAGCAAAACATATTACTTTTTATATGAATACTATAGCATATAATATACATGAAACTGTCGCCAGTCTATGTTTGATTCCTTTTGCGAAATTTCTCTCTAAACAATGGCGGATTTCGTCGTAGATAAGGAATGGCTAAGCATAGCTAACGATCGTATAACATCTGTTTCTCTGGGTTTAATCCACGGCAAATAATTGAATTAAATTAACATCACTTGCAAAACAGTTTCATTTATAAGTATCACATATAAATCACAATTTCTTTCACAACACAATGGACATTTAACATCTTCCGTAATTTAACTATCAATCAGTGTCCATTCTTTCCCTTGATCGTTGAATCTTAAGCAAATGAAGTCAGCCTATGTTGCTTCTATTCTCCCAGAATCATTTATGCTACCTCTATTTTGTACAATTGGAATAATTTCAGAGGGCTTACACAAAATACTGCCTCAAACGCATCTGAATTTTACTCCCTCCTCTAATTATCACTTTTAAACCCCGAGTATATAAATTTCTAGTTATTTAACTTCGGTTTTACAATGCATGCTTTCTTCGGATATTAATCATTAGGGCTAGGAAGTTCATGCATTTGCATGTTTTTTTCACAGGGGTTAAAATGTTTTACATTATGTGCACGAATTGTGGAATTTTCAGTTATTTGGACGTGATTTTATGGTGCATATAACTGCATATTTTCTTGATTTTTGATAAATGCATAATATTTCAATATTATAGCTCCTATACTGTATATTTTAATGTTTTTTTTGTTTTTTTTATTATTTTTTTCCATCTGGATAATATTTTTCATATTGGTAGTATTGCACATAATGCAACTCACAAGTATTTCAATATTATAGCCCCCATCTTGCATATTTTAATGATTTTTATGGTTTTTTATTATTTTTTCCATCTGTATAATATTTTTCATATTGGAGGTATTGCACATGATGATACAGCTCGCAAGGTGGCGAGAACTAATGTTGAGTCATGTTGTCATGAAGTGAATCCCCTGTTTACATCCTTTCATTATATCTATGTGCGTAGAGAATAATCAGTGCTTTATCTGAGAGGTTTATATTAACAAAGATAAAGTGCAGGTCAACGTTTTGAGCAGCACGATTATAGCAACACTTGCCTGCCTACCGCGTCGTGGTTTTCAAAGGTAACAGTGCTGTGAACTGGTTCCCACCAAATTAAATTAGGCGCATAAAATGTTAAAAAGCTCTTCAAATGCCGAAAATAAAACCAACTTCGAGTGCTAGATTAATTAATTTACAGAAAGAGTTTTCGAGTGATTTAATATCTACAGATAATGAGGTACTGCTTTATGGAGCGTGTGAGTAAAATGTAGGAAGTGAGAAAAGATTTCAAATAGTTCAGCACATAAACCAGCAAAGCATAAGGAGAATTTAATGAGAAAATTTGCAAAGAACCTGTTCAAAAACAGCTAATAGAGTGTTTAGGAAGTAGGGTTACTGAATTTTCCTATGACTTGTGCCATGCATTTTTAGCTGCTGATATTCCCTTCTTCAAAATTAATAGTCCGACATTTAAAAACCTATATCAACCTTCTTGTCAAGTACACTTTACAGCATGTACCTGAAGAAAGTACACTGTGTAAGACTTATATAGGACATTGTTACAATAACGTATTGTCAAATATACAAAATGACTTAGCGGTTCAGTTTTTATGGTTATCTGTTGATGAAATCCCTGATTTTGAGCGCCATTCTATTGCGAATATAACGGTGGGTGCTTTAAATAATGAACAAAAGAGTACACCTTATATTCTTAATGGGTGCGAATTGTCGCCACTGACAATGTAACTGTGACCCAGTTTGTGATGGACTCTTTGAAATTACTATGGGCGTGTGGAATCAAATACGACCGGTTACTTTTATTTTTTACTGATACAGGTCCTTATATGGTAAAATCAGGACAAACTCCGAAAGGTATTTTTCCTAACTAAATTCACATAACTTGTTTGGCACACGCTCTTTATCGCATTTCTGAGACAATACGCGATTCTTTCCTATAGGTAGAGTTGTGTCCAGTACAAAGAGAATTTGGGTTAAATCTAAAAGAGTTAAGTTGTTTAGATCAACAATACCTAATATCCGACTTCCTCCTGCACCAGTGTTAACTCGATGGGGAACATGGATCGATGTAGTTTTGTATTTTGCTGAGCACATAGAAATAGCCGAAGAGGTTGTTAATTCATTGGAATCGAATGATACTTCAATAGAACCTCTGGAAAATATTCTGTCAGGCACTGGATTAAAAGAGGATCTTAATTTCATATCTGCCCATTTTTCTTTCTTACCAACAGTCATAACGGCATTGGAAGCTGTAGGATCTCCTTTGCATGAATCACTTACTGTCTTTGAAAAAGATCGGTTCCTGGTAGCATAGGACAAAAAGTGAAAGAGATAGTGAATTATGTAATTTCAAAAAATTCTGGTTATAAACAGATGTGCTATATTCGAGACATCCTCAAAAGGACACCATCTGTCATATCAAGAGACTTCACTCTCTCTGTGAAGCAGTTAACATCATTTAAATATGCCCCAATAACATCTTGTGACGTGGAGTTTTTCACGTTACAAAAGTGTTTTGAGAGACAGACTATGTTTTACAGTTGAAAAGTTGTGCAAAATGTTGGTTGTGAACTGTAATTTAGCAGTTAATACTAGCAGCGGGGCCACTTCTGCTTCAACCTCTAAGGAATAAAGTAACTTTATTTATTATTTATACTAACTCGTCTTGTTTACTGCAAAGGGACATTACTTGTTTTAGTTAAATAGTGCATATTTCTTGGCATATTTTCAAGTTTTTAAGAGCATATTAGCATGCATATTTCAGTGTTTTTTAGGGCATGAACTTCCGAGCCCTATTAATCATACTAATTCCTAAATTGTATACTTCAAAACAGAAAGTACACAATATTGGTTTTTATTTAATTTCTTCCTGTAAAAATATATTGCGATATAATGATGGTAAGTGTTTATTACTGGACTGGAGGAAAAGTTTGAAAAGACGAGACGCAGTCGAAGCATTTCAGTTTCCATGGATTAGTAAAAACACCCAACACACGTGTATTGCATACAATTTTGTGGAAAAATTGGTAATTTATTATGTTGTATGAATGAAATGATAAATACTAATCTTGAAGCATAACATTCATCTTTCAAATTAGCATACATTAATTATAGTATCTTTCGTATCCCTTGAATTTGAATTTGATTTGGTTTAAGGGCGCTCAACTTCTAGGTCATCAACGCCCTTAAAAGATTCATGGCAATAGCCAGATATAAATTTCACTCAAAAAATAAAAATACTAGCAACAAGAAAAATATACAAAGGTAAAAAGCAGTGGCAATAGCCAGATATGAAACAAGGTGATAAATATGCCCAAAAGCAGAAACAGATAATTAAAAAATTTTAAATCCTCAAATTGATATTGCACTCCGCTAAAAGGCAGCTGCAGAGAATCTCGAAGGTGCGCTAGAGAGCAACACTCTAGCAGCACGTGGCGAACTGACAAAAGGTTGTCACACAGCGG
Source organism: Tenodera sinensis (assembly GCA_030765045.1). NCBI lineage: Eukaryota > Metazoa > Arthropoda > Insecta > Mantodea > Mantidae > Tenodera > Tenodera sinensis. Next base: position 63,019,956 of record CM060965.1, on the reverse strand, counting down.
ACATAGAGGCGTAGGGTCCCTTTTAAATAGGTAACCATGCGAAAAATTGCAGTGCCCTATTCTTAATCGAGCCAAACTAACCTCCTCGCGACGAGATGTGCGATAGGAAGTTACCCAGTTTGTCGGAAGTTCTTTCACTTCTCTAAGCTTATTACCGCGGAGAGCTGACCACTCGTCGTGCCAGGACGACAGCACCGCTCTCCGCACTTCAAGCCTAAAGTCTTCCGAAGTAACACGTGAGATGGTAATACTGGGTTCTGTAGTTGCCGTCTTTGCTGCTAAATCTGCCATTTCATTCCCCGGCAAACCTACGTGACTAGGAATCCATGCACACACCACGTCAACGCCAGAAGCGTGTAAAACATGGAGGGCGTCCTGGATACGTTGTACAATAGGGTGGGGGTTGTACAACTGACAAAGGCTCTGCAGTGCACTAAGGGAATCGCTCAAAATCAGGCAGTCACCTAATTTACGACTGCGAACATACAAAACGGCTCGATAAATTGCATAAAGCTCTGCAGTAAAAATGTAGGTGCTATTTGGAAAACCGAATGTATATGGTTCGGTTCCATAAACATAAGCACATCCAACACCGTTGGAGTCCTTTGACCCATCGGTGTAAATATATCGACGGTCAGTGTAGCCTGACAAAAATTCTAAGAAACACGTGCGGATACTTGAAATAGGCATCGTGGACTTCTGGTGTACGGTCATCCCAAGATCTACATGGGGCGTGCCAGATAGCCAAGGGGGGTAAAGCCTCTCGCCCTTGGCGAACATCCCAGGCAGTTCCACTCCAAGCTTCACTAGAAGGTCTTGGAAACGGAACCCCGCATGCTTAGGACTAAGGGTGCTATTCCTATATCGTTCTCTTAGCGTGGTGGTGAAAAAAGAAGCGAACGTTGGGTGCTTAGGCATACATCTAAGCGCACAACCATAATTTGCCAAGAGAATCTCACGCCGATATTCCAGAGGAGGTTCTGCGGACTCGCGTAAAGGCCCACCACTGGGCTTGTTGGAAAAGCTCCTGTTGCAATGCGGATGCCCCTATTATGGACCACGTCTTATCTTCTCAGCACAGATGGTCGTGCTGACGAATAAACAATACACCCATAGTCTAGCTTGGATCGGACCAATGCGCGATATATTCGCAACAAAATTGTCCGATCCGCTCCCCACGATTTGCCATTCAGTACTCGCATGATATTTAGGAACGGTCACATCGTGCTCTTAGCTGTGCAATATGCGACGACCAACTAAGCTTCCTGTCCAGGATCAAACCCAGGAAGCGCGTCTCTTCTGCGAAGGAAAGTAAATCTGGACCGAAGCGGAGAGGTGGTAATCGTCTTCTACGACGCCAGAAATTAACGCAGATTGACTTCTCAGTTGAGAAAAGGAAGCCGTTTTTCACGCTCCATTCTCTAAGGTTGTCCAAACATTGCTGCAGGCGCCGTTGTAAGAACGCCGTGCGCTGAGAAGTGCAATAGACAGCGAAGTCGTCTACAAATAGGCATGACGAAATTCCAGGTGGAACACATTTCCAGATGGAGTTAATTGCTATAGCAAAGAGCGTGCCACTTAGCACCGAACCCTGAGGTACTCCCTCCTCCTGAACAAAAGAATTAGAAAAAACCGAGCCGACCCTTACTCGGAAAAGGTGGTCCTTCATGAACTCCTGAATGAAAAGTGGTAGGCGTCCACGTATGTTCCAGGCATACAGGGAACGTAGAATCCCTGCTCGCCAGCACGTATCATAAGCCTTCTCAAGATCGAAAAATATGCCAACGGTTTGACAGTTCTTTATAAAGCCGTCCATTAACTGTGTCGATATTGACACAAGATGGTTAACAGTTGAACGGCGTCGTCGAAAACTTTCGTATCCCTCTTTACATTTTTCAGGTATAAGAGAAGTGCAGCCTATTTTATAATTTTCTTCGATTTCAAAATCAGCACACTGGTTCAAGTTAGCCGACATAATTGCTGTGGGTAATAATTGATTTGAGCACGGCCCACTCTGTTTATCTCGCGGAACGTGAATTAAAATTCAGTGACCCTCTGCGTATCTTCGATCGTCATTACAACGAAAGTTGGACTGATTCCAGTGCTTTATTCATTTAAATTATAACGTGTTCAATATAAATAAGAGTACAATTATTGAGGTGATCAAAATCAATAAGCAGTTTTGATTTTGTTTTATATCTCTATTAATCAAAATGTTGGGTTTAAGGGTGTGCTAATGCTAGCAGCCTAGACCTTGAAAGTACGAAATATAGGAGGGTGGGTTAAGCTGGTAGATGTTCATAAGGGATAAGTCGTTTACTCGCAATGCCAACATAACCGGAAAGTCCATGAAATCGTGCTATTTTCCAACAATGTTTTATATAAGGCAGTATTTACAATATGCTAAGTTACACAGTCCATTTTGTTTAAAGCAAATGCCTGGGTTTAGCATTAGTATCATAATGATAAGGAGCAGAAGCTTTTGCGTCACAATGTGATGTCGATACATCCGGTTATAAAGTACATATGTGTTAATTCAATTTCTATAAGAGTATATTGCATATTAAATGTACTTTTTCCCCTTGCATTGTGGATCCTCAATGTTCATAAAAACGCAACAGTTCTGTAGATGTACTGAAACTCACACCTTCCTTTCTATCCAGTTAGATCTTTATAAATGTTACAAGAATAATGCAGACTTTCTTATATGTTTATTACTGTGCCTCTGTTTCATTACATTAATTTCTTATACAGGCACAGATAACAATGTAGCCTTTGTTGTCTGTAGCAGTTATCAGTTGTAACTGGCATCCTGCATAGCGTACTTGATGTAATTTCTCCGGCTTATTGTGTATTAGAATTGCTAGCTCTTCAAAGAACATCTCTGTCTTAAAAATGTAGGTCATATATCTTTGATACTTGTGCCTCCATTCTTCTTTGAGAGGCTTTGTGCTCGCAGACGTACAACCATATCAGTGGCACATGTCTTATTGTATGAATTGCTTTTCTGGACGGTAAAGCCTGTCAACTTTACGTCATGGTGGGCATATTTCGGTAGGTTTCAAATACTCTTTTCATGTACGAACAGATGTTGCAGTAAAAGAAACACTTACAGAAATCTCCCTCGTTATAACCGTTAGATTACATCTTTTGATGTAGCAAATCTTCAGCGAACGCATTTTAAATTTCTTCTGTTTCTAATTACAAAATAACAAAACTAATAACAGTTTGTTTATATGGCGTGTTTTGTTTCTTTGATTTCCTCCTCCTTCTTCTACTCCGCCTCCTCCTTCTTCTGTTTAACACTCACAGTTCACTCACAGACCTCGACTACTGTAATTTCCATTGACATTTTTTCCCTTCCTTATTGCGCAGTCTGGAGTAGTTTTCTTCTTGGAATTCCGAGTGCGGCGGAGTACATAGAGCTTCTTGGATATTCCAATCTGCAAAATGCAGCATGTGTTACCCATTTACCACCAATTTTCAGATGCAACAGGATGACATCATATTAAGTCAAATGATTGTCTTATCCATTTCAAATGTTGCCATGAATTAAAAGCTTTCGACTATCATGCAGTATGTACATAATATTCTAACCTCTACATTCAATTTATTTCATACTATTCAATATGATAAAACTGCTATTCAAATTATATTAAATTCAGGCATGCATCTCTGCTTGACACCTTGTCACCGGTATCCAAAGTAACAAATGAGTCGTACTATAACACAAAATGAATTTTGGAGAAACAGATGATTTGTATAAAATCAATGTAGCAATGTTTGTTAGTAAGTATTAAGTTCATATATGATTCTATTGCGCATATCGGGTGTCTCAAAATAACACCGACAACGCTCAGTATGTTGTGCGGGACGGCAAACTGACCGGTTTTCAAATAGAAACCCCTGTCCGGAAGTGCACAATTTGGACGCTGTAGCGCATCGAAGTGTGAGATGGGTGTACTTTCACATTTTGTCAATAAACCCAACATCGAGATGTCTATATAGCTAACGGGCTTCGAAGTGTGTACCTCCTATGTCATTGCAGAGCCTATATCGGCGGTGATGAGCCTCACGCACATGACCCAATACGTATGGTTGTCTTTGTTTTCTATGTTTATCTAAAAATGAAAATAAAGGGAACACCAAGCTTAATTTTCATTAAAATATTCCTGATGACAAGGAGCAAGTTTACTTTTCTCGAGTGTGTTACCAAACATACATACCATTTATTGTTTCTGCAATAACTTCGGGTATAGCCTCACAGCTTCCAATAAATTATCATCCATTGTATTATATTAAGCTACTTAACCTATAAACAGACATGTGCTCTTGTTTACGAGTTGCATCTGCTGTGTTTAGCGCGTGAAATAAAAGAAAGAGTGTTGATCCAAATACTTGGATAGAGAAACACGATAGTACTTAACGTGAAGAATAAAGTTTGATATTGCCAAACTTGTAAGTACATCACGTTAAGTTATCACGTTAAGTCCACCATAAATAGCTCCATTTAATATGTGTTAGACTTTTCCGTAACGTCCTGTTACGTTACGCTAAGTTCATCGTAATTCCGGCATAAAAGGCAGCTTTGTTTACGTCCTCACTGCCCGGTATTTCGTGGGCTATGGTCCGTGTGCACTAAATTTGAAGAGGCAGGTGCCGAAATGACCCGCCCTGCTAATCAGGAAATAGTAGGGAAATTTTACCGTTCCTATTGTAATTTGGGTTGCCTATTCAAAGAAATTGGACGGTGATTCGGAAACACCGTATATGAAGACTTTTACCAGTAACGGTGGAAAAACATAATTTTATTGCCACTCTTCAAAGTTCAACATTAAAAGATACATTGCAAACAAAAAGAGAGAGAGAAATAGGGGGAGGAAAGGAGAATGAAGAGAGTGAGAGAGAGAGAGAGAGAGAGAGAGAGAGAGAGAGAGAGAGAGAGAGAGAGAGAAACATCACTTCGGCTGTTCCAATAATTTGCACTCAAAGAAATATATATTCACGAGTGGATTTCTTATTTATTTATTTTTCTGAAAAAGGGCTAATTGGGAGAGCATTTCTTAATAAGTTATGAATATATTTGGGAAATGAAGAGAAGAATTTGGCAAATGGGAATTGAAAGCAAACCTTGAAAATACAGTTTATATGGTATGTGGAGATACAGCTAGAGTTTTAATAACAACTAGAGATAGGATAAATAAAGGAAGAACAGCTATCAAAATGTTAAATGAAACATTATTGACCATAAGCATATTCAATGAAACAGCAATTCAAACTTACAACACTATAATTGGAAGTATGACATATGGAGCTAATAAATGGAAATTAAATGAAGCCTTACGATCAAAGTTGCTGGCAACCGAAATGGATTTTCTAGGGCGTTCTGCGAAACATTCCAAATTAGAAAAATTAGAAACAGAAATTCGATGAAAAATGAAAGAGAAACAATCAGTGTTGAATTTTATAGACTATAGACTAGTAGATGGTATGGACATTGGAGGAGGTTGGGAAATGAAAGGATACTGAATAGAATAATAAGATGGACTCTGTCGGGAAGAAGATATCGAGGTCGACCTGGACACACCTGGATGCGGGAGATCCAGCAGATTATGAAAAGAAGAGGGCTAGATGAAGAGATTGGGAAGACCATGAATTTTGGGGGGGAAAACTGATGTGTTGTGCTCACATATCTTTCTCTCTCTGTATTAACCATTCTTACAGACTCTTATTCCTCTGTCTTCTTCATGTTAGTTGAGAAAAACATTTGCAAAAATTACCTTATTGCTCATTTTCTTGGAGGCACAAGGTACATGTGGGAATACAGTCCACTTTGAGCGATAGTCAAATTTTTAAAGCTTTGAAATTCCGTTCTCTTTGCACGGCTAAGAGATAAACAAGTGAATAACGACCTTCCATTTGAGAAAATATAAGTATTGCAAAACTCACACAACAGGGAATATCTCCGAAATGGTTCACTCCAGAAGAAATGCATTTGGACATAGCGTGTGTTTTAACGAGATCTATATTTCTTGTGTAGTAAGATTTGGTGCATCTCTTTCGGTTTACCAGTTATGCAAAAGTCATCGAGGGTAAACGGACTACGTGAGTTTTAGCCAGAAAATTCAAAGCACCCATTTCATTTGCCATAAAATATCTAACATATGGCATTGTAATCAACATCGTTAGAGCCTTTTCTAGAAAATCAAAATTTTCATAAAATGTAAGGGTAGTTTAGGTTGGAGAAATTTTCTTCAAAATCTGCTTGTGGCATCCTTGAAGGATATTAAACTGAAATACCAACTTTGGTTTTTAACCGACATTTTGTTTTTGAGTTATGCTGTTCACAGAAACACACACAAGGGTCTTTTTCTAAAAAATGCTTTTCTTTTAATCAGGGAGCCTCAAAATCTCAACCTCAAATTTTTGGGTGGAATACAATACTTCCTCTACGTAGTAGAGAAAGCAAAAATATCCAAGTGTAATTATGGGAACTGAAAGATGAATAATACATTGTAAAGTTGTGTAAGTAAATAATGGTATATTATGATGCAGTGATTATTATGGGACTAATACTTTGTCATCGTTTGTTACTGCAATGGGTATATGGTATTATCTCCATGTAATGCAGAGAGTTTCCTTGGAGTCTGATTTAGCATTCCCGTAATCGGAGTCGGAGTGGAGGTATTCGACAAAGAGAGAGGATATGGGCCCCGCAACTTTATATATACGAACCATAATGGACTTTAAACAAATAGAGGTTTTCCTGCACCCCACCGCACACTCTAATCTGAAGGTAACGTTATTGGTTTTTGGTTTCTGTCCCTATACCAAACATCAGCCGGCGCCCGAAATGAAACTGGCTGTTTCTCTTTCCCCGCGGGGCACGCGCCGCACTGCTCTGATCATCAAACCAAACCTCCGCACTCAAAAGACTTCACGTTACAAGAAATCTCTCTTGTTCTTCTCTCCTGCTCTCTTTCTCTCAAGCAAAAGCCTTCATTTTCTCTTTATTACTATATAAACTCGTAAGAGGCAAGCAGAGACACGGGCTAGCACACAAATTTTCGTTTATGATCAGCTTTATTCACTAAGTTTGTAAATACGTGGCGCTTGCAGTGACGGCTGGTGAAGTACTTAGAGCTATGGAATATCTTTTAAAGACGAGTCCTCTACAGTGTTGAGAAACAAACTTAATAAGCAATGATAGCAAACAAAAATGAGAAGTATATTAACTTTGCTAACAAAATCACAAATGTTACAGTGTGGATTTCAGAAAGATATGCCCAATGAGGTTGTATATACGGAATAGAAAATAAATCATTGAACACAGGAATTAACACGCAAAATCACTTTTCTCAGTTACTCACTCCCCTGTTGATTTTAGAGACTGTACCACTCATGCCGAATTATCATCTCTTGGTCGTGATATTTATTATCCCTTTGGTTATATACCTCCTCCTTGCGGTTCCGCCAACCTAAAAATTTTCTTACGTTTTTGAAACATCTGAAGTATGCATGCGCAGCCAAATAAATAAATTAAGAAATATAACCTACACATCCACAGCAAACACAGCAGCTGTCTTTATTTACTTTTAACAACTTTAATTTACTTTTAACAACTTTAATTTTAAATAGAGTAGGCTTACCTTTAATGACTAGCCTACTAATGCAAACTCATTGCTGTATTTGCATAATGCTTCTCATTGGAACCCGCACGGAAGGAGGAAGAGAGGAAGTCCCCGACAAACGACGACGACGCTATCTGGCAGGCTGAGAACAGCCCGAGGTGTGTCATGCGTGTACCTGCCCTTTTAGGGCTTAACCACTTTATGACGGGATGTAGGGTTTTGCAGGGTCCAGGAGTCCAGGAGTGAGTACTAGTCGTCTGGGTTAACCCAGGCGGATGGTAAGGTGGCCACGGTACCTATCCGTTTAATACGGATTTACCCGTGTGGTGGTATAGGTTGGTATATGTAACAGGCTTTTTTTTGTCTTTGTAATGTCTGATGGTGCAGGGTGGGTTCCTGTGTTGTCACTGGCGGCGGGATCTGTCGGATCTTGGATGTCTAGCCATCCAAGCGACCATTTCCCTACTGATTACTTCGTCAGCCTTGGCCGGCGAGCAATGCAGTGCCAGTGACAGGAAACCGAGGGGGTTTGCAGGGTCATGGCGAAGATCTGTTCATATGGAAGCAACGGAAGAAGACAAGACATGGAGTGAGGTGAAGAGGACCGTTAGCAGGACCAGATGGCGATGCTTTGTTGATGCCCTATGTTCCACGAGGGACAACAGGAATTAACACATAATACATAATGCACCTAATTTTTGATTTCCCTGCATAAACGCTAAAATTATTGTTGTCGTTCTCACAGCCTACTGGATTACTTGTAGTGCCATCTGTAAAAATAAATCTTAATTAAATGTTATTGTAAGTTGATTACCTTTAAATCGCTAGTAATATTAAATAGTATTAAGTAAATGAGTTAATAATTATTTCGCGGAATGCTCTAAATAAATATCACTCGGGATTTTTATATTTGGGATATATGATATTACTACAGATACTATTGTGGTGTCTGAGATAAAAAAGAATCGACATTTTTCTGTTCAGTATTGAAATCCCCATTCCTTCGCATCCATTTGTATGTAATTTATGGGTTGTTGTACCTCTTTATAGTTGAAAATATCTCGTTTAAATAACAAGTCTCTGATTCTTTGTTTGCATCTTCCAGCAACTTTTAATTTTCTACATGTAGATACCATTTTCTTCAGAACTATTACATCTAGGAGCTAAAAAATCGCATGGACTTTAAAACAAGTGAAACAATTTTGCCACATTTTAAGTACAATTTAGAAGTTATATGTATTACAAAACTAAAATAAATTTTTAAAAATTGTGTATATATACAAACAACAAATTTCACTATAAAATTGTAATTTTGAAAAACAATTCAGCAATATTATTTTCTGTATTCACTATAAGTTTAAACTCATTAGAACAAAGGGTTCTTCAAATAAGTGAACCTAAGTGAAGTTTAGAATACCAAAATTATTTCTTCTGTGTATTCATTTGCAGAGATGACACATGCCTTGCTTTGAATCCACAAACTCGATTTTCACATATATTGTACCCCAAGTACTGTACAATGTGTGGTGCAAAGATTATGATTATAGCTGTAATTCTTTAGGTGATGTTACATTATAATATGACATTTTTCATGTGTATATCAGTGTGCTTAATTACAATGTGCCCTCAAGTATTTTAAAGATCATTAAAAAGAAATAGGTTACAAAACCAGCAATTTTTTTTTTTGTTCTTTGCTTTACAGAAAAATTGTGTTTTATATTTCTTACACCACTAATTTTGTTTCATCACTCACAAATTTGTAACAAATGAGAATTATGGTACAAAAATTTATTATGCTAGTTTATATTACCCCTTCAGAGAAAGTAACTAAACCTGATGACATTGTAATTAATCTATCCTGACAAAGTATTAGTAAGCAAAGAAATCTGACGTCCTACATTCACACGATTTCTCGGCCCCTCTATTCCGGTTAATGTGTATGCAGACTATTCTAAAGAAAGCTTATTCTTCTGCCTACTTAATTTTAATTGAAATAAATCTTTACAGAAATAGTTAAATCTTACATACAGAGGGAACAATGATAGTCAAATGTTTAAGAACTGGTCGCTAAATTCTAGCCTTAAAATTGTATGCTCTTTTTATGGAATCGGGTAAAAAACTGAATATTGACAGGACTTTTTAGAGAATGACGAAGTGTTGAACAATTTGAATCATTAATAACCCAAAAAGCTTATGCCACAAAATATTATTTCGAATAAATTCTGCGTTTTAAAGAGATATACTTTTTCTGTATTATATAGGTTTTTGTCTATCGCTCAATGCTTCCATGTTATACAAAATTATACAAACTTAGAACGAAGATAACTTCGCAGGTATTCAAGAAAACTCAAGGTGTACATTTTGTTTTAAATATAAAACTTCTTTAATGTACGATATTTTAATCAAATTCCATAGAGCCAGTTTTGAAAAATTAAAAAATCTATAATGGTTAGCTTGAGGTGGAGTGATTTTCTTAAGAGCCTTTGTGTCGTATCCTTTGAAAGTAATGAACTTGATAATAATGTTTACTATTTATCCGACTTTCAGTTTTTGAGTTATGCTGTTCGCAGACACACACACACGCGCACACATACATACATAGACACGAACATACAGACATACACATATATTTTTCTAAAAATGTTTTCTTTGGATTTAGAGAGGCTCAAAACATGCATTTCCTGTGAAATCTCAGTATGGAATTTTTTAGTGGAATGCTATACTGAGATTTCACAGGAGATACATATTTTTGTATGTTTTGAATGTAAAGAAAAACTTTTAGAAAAAGTGTGTATGTCTGTAACTGTATGGGTGGGGTGCCTGTGTGTTTGCGTGCCAGCGTGTATGTTTCTGTGAAAAGCATAACTCAAAAACGAAAGTTGCTTAAATATCAACCTTGGTGTTAAATTCAATATCTTCCAAGGGTTAGATACCAATGTTTCCAAGAAAATTCCGCCACCTCAAACCATCCTTTATATGAAAAATAAAAAAAATTGAGAAAATGTTGATTTTCTCAAGAATGGTCACGAGTTTCATTAAAGTACCATATGTTTATGATATTTGCATGAAAAATGAAATTTATATCACCTTTTTAGAAATCTACGGAAATCCTCTTAATTCTGGATGAGTTTTGCATAACTGGTGTTCACGTTGTGATCACACGCTCTGCTACCACTGCACTGGTACGGCGCATATGAATGTGAAATGAGGCTTAGGATACTTACAATGTTACTCAGCAGTATCAGAGTTTGGAGCAACATCTACATCTTGCACACACTCTTGATATTTGTTTACTAAACTATAATATAAACCGCACTCTATATAGCAATAATTCAATTGTCGAATCCAAACTTTGCCTAGAGCTTAGAGTATTTCAAATTTTTAAGAAAATTGGGTAGTAGTTGTGGGCACAAAAATGATACAAATATGAATAACGTTGAATATATGCTTAAAATGAGATCAAAATAAAATAATTTGCAATGAATGACCCACAAAATGAAAATATTGTGATAGCACAAAAATAAAGAATAAAAAAGTAATCATTCAGGCAAAAATACGTTTTGTATAAGATTGTATGTATGTTATTCAAGTAAATGTTATTTACTCTGTTAAAATGTGTGAATGTAATATTTTACGATTGCTAGTTACCAGAAGAGTGAGACAAAAATATTTAGTTTTTGGTATTGTTAATAAAACTTACCAAAACAAGGACGCGCTTAGATAAGAAGCATAGGAACATTCACAAATTCGCTACGTTAAATCATTGTAATAGTTAACCAAAAGAAGCAAATAATTACGTATAATTTTGAAAGCAATCACATACAGAATATAAGAGGAGATGTTTGCAATTATACATGTAATTATAGAGGATTGTAATTAAATCTTCACATTTTAATCCTCGACGTTAAAAGTGCCTAGTTAAATTCACGAATAAGGCAAACAATTCTGGAAGTATACGAATTGTACTTATTTGTAAAGTAATTCGTTTGCTTCAAACCTGGCAAACCTCTAAGATGATCTCATACTTCTATAGCTAGCAGGGTTCAAAGAAGATCTTTGAAAGAATCGGAAAACTTTGAAACGATTTTGCTATGCATTGCCCTTAAATACTAGGAGCATTAAACACATTATTAGTTCACATAACCACGAAGAACACAGTAATACCAATTACATTCATCTCACAAATAGCGACAAAGACGCGGCAAACACAAACTGAAGGCTTTCGAGATACATAGCAAATCCGCTAAGCATCTACGAGTAGCATCGAATCCACCATCCAGCCTAACCTATCCTACAACTTCTCACCCAGCGTTGTGCTCTATATCCAGCCTATTCTTTTACAGAATGTTATGTCGATTTATACTATGTGGATTTGTCTGATTGATACTAAAACAGTATGACTTTCGGCTATATATCTGAACGTGTATAGTTTTGGACTGTAGTCATACGCATAATGTCTACATACTCTTAAATAATTCTGGAAGCTTTGAGATAGTTCAATGCTTGGCGCTGCTGTGTTTAATTCCAACGTCTACTCTGATGGAAATGATTTGAAAAAATTATTGCTCGAATTCTGTCCACAGTTCTAACAGTTTTAACCCTATAAGATATGTTGTTAGGTATGTTTTAATATCTTTCCAGTGAGAAAGATGAACGATGAACGATGATCTGCATTTAAGGAGCGTTGGATTGTGAATCTCCAGATCGGATACAATTCTCAACAGTGAAAGCATGTGGGTTCATGGATCTATTTAAATGATGCTGGAAGGTAATGATTAGGAATGAGCAACCTTTCAGTCCATTATAATCGCAGGCAAGCGCCTGTCTTGAAGCACCCTGCATATTGCATACTTGAAGATTTCGTTGTTTCAGAGCCAGGTAGGTGTACCGCCACTGGATGCCTGTAAAGCAACGAGGTAGTTATTTCGTTTTGGCGAAAGGAAGAAGTCGGAGGAAACACAAACAAGCCTGGAGTGAAAAGAAGTGCTGGGAAACTCATTTAGGAATTTAAAAAGATTCCGCCGCACTGCTGCCGTGTTTACGTACTTGATGACGTCACTGATTTACGGTTACATGCACATGGTATCGGGGTATCTCGCCCTTAGCTTGTTTGTTCTTCTGTGTTCTTCGTTCTTGATAAAGGCAAAGGCAATGAAGAGGCCCCAAAAATTGAATTCAAAATTAATCGGAAACTTAGAGAGCAAAGTGTTTACTTCTGTCTTTGATGTCAGAAGTGAAGAGAGACAGAAAAGTGCTAAGCAAGACTATTACTAATCTTGAATGACCAGGAGTCTATAGTGTGTCTTCAACTGTATACATAGAGCCCTAAACTAGCACTGTTCCTCATTTATATAACCATTAACAGCCTAAACCACTATTAAAATATTTTTATCAATGAGTCTGAAATGTGTATCCAATATGACTTCTACTTTTGCATAATTTCTTCAAACACATCCGCATTTTATCACTTTGAAGGAAACACAAAACTCAGGATCATTTGAAACTATTAGAGCAATTTTATGAGTTTAGTATGAATGTATTATTTGATAGGAGACTTCAAGAACTAAGCTACACATATTATGACAAGTCAAGTAACTTTTATTCATTGCTGCACTACACTGTAAAGTAGCACAAATACACAACACTATTTTTCAATATAGTCACCAAGTCTTTCTAAATAACGAACTGAACGTTTTACCAGTCGTTCAATTCCTCAACAATAGAAATCCGCTCTTTGGTCACGGATTCATTGGAGGATCGTTGTGCCAACTTCATCTTTAGCAAACCTATGTTCTTTCAGGTTGCTCAAGAGATGAAATTCCACTGTGCAAGATGCCAGATGCTTCCATATCTCCCATCGTAAATATTGTGTTATGCGCACCATGTGGGGTGTTGCATTGTCGTGCAAGAGAACAATGCCTTTGCGTAATTTCACTATAGCTAGATCTGACATTGCATTTGGTCTTTATAGTGCAGGTGCGATTTCAACGTCTTATCCAAAGAATCGCACCGTTCCGCGTACCTCAATTTTGGAGTACGTTTCGAGCTTATCGCCATTTTGCTCGCTCTGCGAAGATTTTGCGGCACGGAATATTTTACATCATAATGGTCAATTCGGATGCTCTGGTGACGAAAATAATAATAGTTTTTGCGTATCGCGTACAAATTTTGAACAGTTCTGATTCAAAATTGAAACTTCGGTGCACTAGTATCAAAATCACTGCGTATTCGACTTACAGCATGGTTGATTAAAACACTCGAACATGCTAAATCATATGGCATTAGTACTAAAGTCTACCTCTGCAATACAGGTAACGTTGAACTTACCTCATAAACATTAACTGCGTAATACATAAATAGGAACCTATCTTGGAATCCACAGTCCAGTTTTAAACTTCTCAGCTGGTCTCTTTTGAAATCATGTGTTGTGAAAAAAATGGCAAGCTCGAGTGGTACATCTAGGAGGGGCTGTGTGAACCATCCTAACAATTTCTCTTATGTCTGTAGATGTTATGTGATAAAGCAATAGAAAAGAAACGTTGCCGCATTTATCAAGTAAATGTGTAATTATGTAATTATCATATCACAGTCGGTGCTGAGATCTCCACTAGGAAACTTCGACCTCGCCGCCACTGAAGATGTCTGCCGTAGTCGCAGACGAAACGTTTGGGAAGAAGAAGGAACCCAATAGACCACGGCCCACAAGCCCGGTTAATATTATTGCATCTAATTATCATATTGTGTGTAAAAGTTGTGTAGAAAATCTAAGACAATGGTACAAAGGAGTTCGTTCATGAGTACCCTTGGTGTTCCCATGGCGCGAACAACAAAAACAGATTAATGAATTTTTTTTTTTTTAATTTTTTTTTTTTTTTTTTTTTTTTTTTTGGTCTGTGTAATATATCTGGATTCAACAGGAAAAACAAAGCAGATATTATTATATATCCAAACTTGCCATCAGCAATTAGGCCTGTACCTAATGGACCTGATGGACCTGTTCCTTCACCAACTACCGCATTGCCCGAAAGTAGTACTGATACTTGGAGTGAAGGAGATGAAATAAATTGGTCCCCAGAGTTAGAAGATAACAATCCAAATCTATTGAGGCAAAATTAAATGATTTGGGTCTTACCAAAGAAAAAAGTGAACTTTTAGGTTCAAGACTGAAAAAAGACAATCTCTAAAGCATGTGAAACAACTTATTATTGGTGCAGACAGAGAGTCGGTCTGGGTGGCTCAGTTGGTTAGACGCTGGCCTACTGATCCCAAGGTCGCGGGTTCAAACCCGGCCCAGACCGATGGTTTTTAAGTGTGCTTAAAAACGACAGTTCCATGTCAGTAGATTTACTGCCATGTAAAAGAACTCCTGCGGGATAAAATTCCGGCACACCGGCGACGCTGATGTGATCCCGGCAATTGACAGCGTCGTTAAAGAACAAAATGTATTTTTTTTTTTTTTTTGCAGACAGAGTTCAACAAATATTTAGAAGGAGAACTAGTTTATTGTTGTGATATCCCTAACTTGATAAGTCGTCTTGAAACAGCTTACTAAGCAAAAGATTGGCGTCTGTTTGAAGACTAGTATGAAAGATGTTCTGCTGCACAACAGAAATCACAAATATGCACAACTCTTGTGACTGGATAGTAAAGCGTCCCCCTGCCCCCCCCCCCCCCCCCACACACACACACACACACACACACAGTGTGTAGTGTTAAACGTTTCCCCTGCTGTACACGTACATTTTTCTTTTGATTTTCGCTTGAAATAAATACCTCCTTTTGATAAAAGCTGACATCTATCTCATTCTGCTGTGCTTCACCAAATTTATTTTAAGGACAACTACAAAAACTCCTGGTAGGGGTCACATTCTAGCAAACAGCTCACCCTCAATCGTTTAGAAAAGGGGAGGGGGTGGAGGTGCCGATGTTGAATTAACAATCAATTAAACATAGTTTTCTGACCAAAGATAATCTGATACGTTTTTAAGTAGCAAAGCTTGATTTGAAAGAGAGTATACTTAATTACTTTCTTGAATAGAGTGGCGAATAATCTAAGTAATTCTTGCTTGGTTATATCTTAAATATATAAAATGTATGTACATACATATAATTTAAATTAGTACAATTAATCAAAAATTTGTTTAAACAATAAAAATGACTATAAAATTATAAAATATGTCACCTAATATTAAACATAGTAATAAACCGAAAGAATTAAAAAAATCTCGATTTTATTTGTTGCATCTTGTGTATATTAAAATGGATTATAATTTTTTTCTTCTCGAATCTGAAAACCCTTATTTTTATTTTATTTTCCCTTCCAGTGTTATCATAAATAACTGGGGAAGATGGTAAAGGTCATCATGTGTGTTGAAAAAGTTACACAAATAAAATTAAAATAAATAAAATAAAATGAGTATTAGTTTTTGCAAATGTGGTTTAGTTGACAACGTTATACGTATAGGTTGCGCGCTCTTTCTTGACGAATGACCTTGAGCAGAAATCCAATGAGTGAGCCTACCCTTAATAAACAGGTCAGCAAATGTTTATGCTACGATAACAGACACCTCTGTTTTCCTCTGTCACGTGTGTGTATACAGTCGACTGCAGAAGTTTTGTGCGGTGCGGATGTATGTATGCATGCAACGAAAATAGCAATTCAGACGAGGGAGAGATGTCGGGAATAGAATAAATGCAAGAAAGTTAAGTGGAAACAGTTATAGAGGTATAGTGTATAATACGTGTGGCTGATATTACTGCAAGTGTCATAAATTGATTTGTAGTGTTGTACTACTTCAGCTCAGAAGCATGCGCGTCATCTCACTGCAGACTGTACCTCCTCTCTCTCGTTCCCGCAAAAGCTGAGTAGAGACTCGCATTCAACCTTTCATATAAAATTTTCATTCGTCAAGAAGTAACGCACGACCTATAAGTGGAAGTCGAAGTGAGCACCACAGTAATTTGTATCAGAGATACCTTTTTTTTTTTCGTTATTTGTTCACTTCGGATACTTAGAACTGAATAATGTAAAATTGAAATGACTATTTAAATTGTTCTCAAGTATTACCACAGTTGCATTATTGTTACTACATTAATATCTACTAACTTTCAATAAAGGATATGTGTGTTTATGACGCTAATTTATTGTCATTACCATGTGTGTGTGTGTGTGTGTGTGTGTGTGTGTGTGTGTGTGTGTGTGTGTGTGTGTATGTGTGTGTGCGCGTGTGCGTGTGTGTAATTAAATTATTTTGTTGTTTAACGACGCTGTCAATTGCCAGGATCACATCAGCGTCGCCAGTGTGTCGGAATTTCGTCCCGCAGGAGTTCTTTTACATGTCAGTAAATCTACTGACATGGAGCTGTCGTTCTTAAGCACACTTAAAAACCATCGGCCTGGGCCGGGTTTGAACCAGCGACCTTGGGATCAGTAGGCCAGCGTCTAACCAACTGAGCAACCCAGACCGACATGTGTGAGTGTATTGTTCTAGGGTGAAACTAAGAACAAAGGAATCGGGAAAGAAGAATCTTAACTTATTTTATCCGAAAATTGCACTGATATTTAGATTCTGCTCATAACATTATTTTTAGTCGAGTTAAGAAAATTTACAAGGAAATTAATACCTTAAAGGGGTCTATAAAGAAAGAGAAATCTGTAAGTTTTAGAAATAAAAGTGTAAATTGTGACCACATTGCAGGAGGAAACACTGATATTCCCTAAGAAACTTTCTGAACAAAGTTATTAATTAAAACAGCCTAACCTGGCAAGACTGCTATAGATTTTATAGTGGCTATCCACCTTTCTATCTGCGATTACCTTTGCCCTAAACCCTGATTCCATTGGTCAATGACACTTTGTCTCTTCTGACATTTAGAAACCTCGGCACTACTTTATATGCACTTCTTTTAAAAATGGAACTGATGCTAGGAGTCTGAAGATGGGATTAACCAGCTTTTTGTAGTACTAATTATTTTATAGGTTTAACACAAAGATTCTTCAACATAAAGTGAGTCTTCTTTTTCTGTTCTCCTATTACGATCTCTTAGCAAAAAATCTACTTAAATTTCGTTTAAGTTTTGATTTTGTCTAGATAAATTTACGAGCTACTAAGTTGCTAATAGCTTTAACAAGAACCAAATGTGTTTGATTTTGATGTGTATGTTTATTTGTTTGCGTGTGTATATGTGTTGGTTACCTTAATTGCATCTGTACCTACAAATTCCTTGATAACCATTACTCTGTAGGTACTAAATAGATGGGCTTAGTTGCATAGTCACCTTTCTGTGTCATCTCTTTGTGCAATTGTTTTAATCGAAAGACAATGACGAAACTTTTTGGTACAAGCCGGACAAAATATGGCCTTTACGTGTAGTCAGCTTTTCATTTATTTTAATCCAGAAGTGTAACCTTGGAGACATCCCAAGTGAGAATCACAAACGCCACCATCTCCTTCACTATTTAATGAGAAAAAATTAATAGAAGAGCGACAGAATGAATTTAGCGCCAAGAGCTTCAAGTAGTACACTCATATCAGCCATATCTCGTATCTATATCACACACAATTGTTGCACACACAAAATAATTACACACTAAAGATAATCATTAGAGGAAAATATCTAATAAAGATTAATAAACCACAAGTTGATAAATCGTGTAGAAACACAAACAAGCTTATCGCCCACCCATACAAATACTAAATTATAATGCTGTCAATAATAGCTTGAGATATTGTTAGTACGAAGTTTAAAAAGGCAAGAAAAATTATGTATTTATTGGAGAAACATAAAGGAATTGATAATAGAGAGAAAGGAATTCTAATTATTATTTCAAAATAACCTGAAACAAAGAATATCATATAATATACATATACCATATTGTAAACAAATTGAGTTAATTTTTAAAAAGCATTAATTATTAATCAATTTAAGCTTATTTGAGAAAATAAACATGATTCTTTTTATTTAAGTAGAAAGCACCCTGTCTTTGTCAGTTGCAATGAAAGCTAAAGCAAATAAACACTCACATGCTCAAAGACTAGCTAAAAGCCGGTAACAACACATGCTCAGACTACATATTTCAACCGTCCGAAAGAAGAGGCTGCGTCGTGCGTATTTCGTTATGACGCCAAGACAGTTAAGTTGAAGGAAAAATTGAACTAGTTCACATTCGTGAAGTGACAAGAGTAAGTTAAGCGAAGTCTCAGCGAAAACTGGACGCGTTATTAAGTGATGTGACAGCTTGAAAGACTAAAGTACTCATACTATTCTAGTCCAGAGCCAACAAAGCGATTTGTAGTAACAAATTGGGCCCCTGCATTGGAGCTGTTTTAAATCTTCTTTGTGGCATCAGTCATTTCTGAGATATCCGTTATTATTAGTTTGAAGCTTTTCATATTTTTAAAGAGCTATCGCTATTCAGCTGTCAATGTAGGTCATTCCGAAATGCATTATAACTATGGCAGATACAAAATTTAATGCCGGCTGATAGCTGACCACAGCTGTGCAAATACATTTTGTGGCTAGAAATGATATCACCAGCTTTACAGAGCGATTTCAGAGCGTGTTTAACTATACAACAGTGCAAGGCCTTTGCGTAGATTTTGTGTTGACCAGCTCCTCCTGCCACTCACCATTAAATTTTGTGTCAGCCATAGCATACACGTCAGTGAGTTTCTTAGGAACGTTGCACCAAAACTGAGTTCAATTAGTTTCTGCAAGGTCAATGACCTCACGCAGGTCACGCATTGATGTGTGAAACAAAGCGGATGATCTATACGACGACGTTGTTCTTTTCGCGACGCATTTACGTCTGTTCAAAACACATCAGGTAGTAGACTATGTGATTAGTTTTTGGGAAAACTGTCAGGTGAAGATAAAAAGCAACTAACACGCCAAAATGGATACATATTAAAGTACCAATTATCGAAATATCTGCACTTATACCCTTAAAAATCTATATAGTACTAATTTTCGAAAAATTGTAATGCGACACTATGAATAAACAATGCAAGGATTAAATTAGACATTACTGACAAAATCGTAAGGGACGTAGATTCGGGAAAATGCATTTAGAGAAGTTCAAAAGACTATTCCGCAGGTGAAATATAACAACTTATTTAAATAAGATGTATCATTTTCAAACAAAGTAAATTTTAAATAGCAGTGTGATTGTTTCAGACAAACCATGTGCTATAGAGTTAATGCCAACAGAAGGAAATGAGAATGCTTTATAGGAATACCCTCTAAAGTCCTCTGAAGTTCTCTTCATTCTGTATGATTTGTAACTTGCGTAACTGGTAAACCTAAGACATAGACCAAAAAGGTAGATCTGTTATAGAATATAGTTTATGTAAAATACATTTTTTGTGAATTTAACCAGTTCCAAGATGGTCATATACCCATATACTCATCAGAATTAGCCTATAGCCGCATACCGTTACTACCGAATCACAATCACACTCCAGCTTCCAGGCCATAGTGTTCATGTGCTAGTTTTTGAGGTAGTGTGTTTATGATTTTCGAGGCAGAGATTCATTTTTCTTTTAAAACCGATTTAGAGTGTTTCTTGTCTGCCACCAAACCCAAGCTACAAAAGTATTAACACTTCACTATGACCTGAAGTGTGGTGTGTTAAGTGCTAGGAGAATTTGTAGGATACCGGGCGCGATGGCTCAGGCGGGTGATGTCTGTCGCCCGCATTCAGAGGTCACGAGTTCGATCCTCCTGACCTACCTTCCTGACCTATGAGTTGCGAATGCTGGGAGGGATTTCTATAGATATCCTCCGAATTTCCTGTCCCTCCATTTCGTTGTATTAATCACTTCATTTCACCTTTCACCCCGTTAGATATCTTTCAGTATTGATAACGACGGAGAGCGTCGCGGCAGCAGCACGCCAGGATCTCGCCCTCCGGAACGGAAGGCAAGCCTACTGGTTTTCGGATCCTTATAGGATGATATAAGCCCGGTGAGGGAGGGGAGTCGTTTTCATGGTCTCGCACACCCCTTGGGATGCACTGGAAATTTACACAGATGGCAGTAAAACAGAAGAAGGAGTTGGTTCTGGAGTAGCAATTTATCATCAGAACAAACTGAATTATCAGCTACAATATAAGTTAGACAAACAGTGCTCCAATAACCAAGCTGAACAATTTGCAGTGTTGAAAGCATTAGAAACCGTTAAAAATATTCACTTAACTGAAGAAGATAACAAAACTGCAGCGATATACACGGACAGTAGAGTCACATTACAATCATTGCATAACTACAAAATTCACAGTTACCTAACAGAAGCAATTAGAACAGTGTTAAAAATTTTAGAAAAACAAAACTGGAATATAGAAATTGGGTGGGTCAAATGTGACGTCATGGAAGGTCGTCACTTCGAGATATCGACTGGCCTTACCTTAGAGAGGTGTACAGCCGTCAGGTTGGTAAGCGCAACCCCTCTCGCCCCCGCTACGCCCCGCACTCAGTATATAATCCGGCTGCCAGACCAGTCGTTAGTTCACTTCAGCGCGAAGTGCGCTGCCTTCAGTCTTTGATCTTCACTTCAGCGCGAAGCGCGTTGCCTTCAGTCTTCGATGTTTACTTCAGCGCTGCCTTCAGTCTTCGTAGTTACTTCAGCGCTGCCTTCAGTCTTCGTCGAGTAGTCGAGCTCCGTTAGGCGCTGCCATCAGTTTTCTTCGTCAGCCAAAGTATAGTCAGCTTCGACCAAGCGTAATGTATGAGCCTTACACACTAGGGTTTGGTCTTCATCGAGCCGAGGTGCTCAGCATTAGTATCTTACATACTTTCCTACATGTTCGTCTGTAATGAGCCGATAGGCTTAGCAATTTTCAATTCTACTAACATTACTTGGCAAGCTCCTCTTCATCGAGCCAAGCAGTTCACCAACAGTGACGTCAGCACGCATCGAAGTCAACAGGGTCATGCTTCATGGTCTTGCTTGTCAAAGGGGGCAAGCAAGTGAGCAACTTTTCTCCGTAGAGAAGCAACGTCGGCATTCACCACCATTTCTTCGAGATGTATGCTAATTCAGGCATACACTGGGTATACGCGGAATTAAGCAGGAACGACGCGTTTATTCTTCATGGCTGATATGCAGGAATGTGCTACAGTCCATGTGCATGTTCATTTCAGCATAATTGGATAAGGACCTGTTCCAAAAACACACCAGACATTTGGGTGAGACAAACAGTTCTGTATTTCATTTAGATGTATGTGTTCAGTGTTTCAGGGCTTTTATGCTAAAGTAGGGTAGGTGATCTTTTGTATCACGGTTAATGTAGCCTAAACGGCAATAGTTATAATTCCGACTAACACAATGAACTGAGTGTGGTTAAAAGGGATGACTTTTGTGCGCCAAGTTATATTGGTGAGTCAGGCCCATTCTACCAGTGTTGCTCAGGAAGTCAAATAGTCAGGAAGGAATTATTACTTAGTGCAAAGAATAGTTTACATTCATGTCTATTTTATGTAACTGTTTATTTTTACTACATTTTCGTAATATATGTATATTATCATTCACCATACTTCAATGTTCTTATGTATATTCTTGTTACTTAACACTGTCAGTGTTAAGTCTTGTATTTATTTATGTTTTCAAAATATATTCAAGGAAAAGGCATTTGGTATTATACGTAACCACAATATACCCCACCGATCCATTCCCAACACGATTCCGCAAATAGATGTCCACTCACTCTCGCTAAGCCAAGTCAAGTGGGGTAGCTGAAAAAGCATGGGGCTAGGCTTAGCAAATGTCAAGTCAAGTAATAGTAGCAGATAGTTAAAGAAGGAGAGAGTGGCGTGCGACACAAAGCACACATAGGGATACAGGGTAATGAAATTGCAGACCAACTAACAAAGAGAGCAATTACAAACGAAGAGGAATGCACCTATAATAGACTTCCAAAGAGTTTTTTTAGAAGAACGCTAAAACATTCGGAAAGTCAATGGCAAGAAATAGCTAAAGGTCAGGAAACAAAGCAATGCTTTCCTACGGGAGCAGACAGAATGAAATTAAGGATAAATCTAACGGCAAACCTTACAACACTACTGACAGGACACGGAAGACTTAAAGCATATTACTATAGGTTCCACATCACAGATGACCCAAGTTGTTCCTGCAATGGAGGAGAGCAAACAACAGACCATATATTATATGACTGCAGAAATCTAGAGGAAAAAAGAAGAAGATTCAGAAGAAAAATAATTCAAAGAAGAGGAAAATAGCCACCAACTAAAGCCGAAATTGCTAAAAGTTATCTTAAAGTATATGTTCAGTATGCAAATGCAATTGATCTAACGAAAAATAATTGAATTGTACAAATCTATACATTTATTCATCTTAATTAATATATGATTATTAGTTTACTTTGTAAGCAAACCCAAAATGTAGTATTAGATATTGTAATGGAACATATAGAACAATAAAGAATCTTAATAAAAAAAAAAAATAAAAAAAAAAAACACCCCTTGGGAGTACGAACCCGAAGGGTGAGAGAGAAACGGGTTTGAGTCAGCTTCTAACTGGGAATATGTAGAGACCCAGCCCTGTACTATATCATTGCAACGTTCCAGTCGCCCTTCGGATACATTTGCCTCATCCATGCTCCCGTGGGCTGCCCCGTGAGGGCACAGGCACATAAAATCGCCTTTTGTTCGAGGTGCTAAGTCCCCCTCCGAAAGTTGTAGAGCCGTGAGGTGAAAAATTCGAGTGGTGTGTGTGTGTGTGTGTGTGTGTGTGTGTGTGTGTGTATGCGTGTGTGTTCGTGTGTGTGTTCTGGTAGTGTTTAACTTCCGCTTTTAATATATGCGGTAACACTGATGATACGTGGAATGAAGATAGAGCACCGGTGGAATGAGATGGCGGGGGAAACCGGAGAACCCGGAGGAAACCCGCCCCTGCGCCACCTGGTCCACTACAAATCCTAAATGTAGTTACCTGGGATCGAAGGCGGGCCACTTTGGTAAGAGACGAATGGTCTAACTACTCGGCCACGGCGCGGCAATGTGTTAGGTGCTATGGAACAAAATGCTACCTGTCTCTTAGGTAAGGATTTTAGTGCACTTCTGGATGCAACATTTCGCCGGCGTCTCTAGGTTCCCTTGCTTAGTGGTTTCCGTATACTTTAAGCCCTACATTTGGGAAATAAATATTGACAAGTAAACGTTCCAGGCCTAAGTTCACTGTACCTCCTTAGATTTGCCAGTTGTGAAGGCTGAGCAAACCTTGGAATAAACCTCACTGCTGGGGGAATTTGAACCGCGAACCTCGTGTTCACTACTGCGTGACTTGATGACCTCGGCTATCCTTCTCGATATATGACCTACACCTAGAAGGTACTTGGGGAATCCGGTGAACAGTGCTTGTAGAATATTACGCATTAAATGAAACGACTTGTTCTTCTTGTTATGATTTTGTTCATTGTTTTCACCTTGGCAACACGGTTCTATAGTATTCATTTGATTCCATTCTCGTAACCTTTCCTCGGTACAGTTAAATTTACAGGCATTTAGATAACAAAACAAGATTTCACGGAATTCACATCTCCAAATGCCGTAGGCCGTAATGAGGACATTGTTGGTGGAAATATATTTCCATTGTTGATACGTAGAAGATGGAATCAGGTGCCATTATTGGATTACCCGCACGTCTCACGAAGGGAGGTGGTTTTGTCAGTGTGTACGTTGGTTGGCTGATTTCCCCGGGAAAGGAGCTAATAAACTCTGGTATAGCCTGTCCTCTTCCCACTTCCCACATGAGCGCGCCGGGGAACCAGTTTACACAAGCAGTTTCAATCTGGCACAATGGGCTTACGGATCCTGGTTTATCTTCGTCTCGCTGGCTATACCACGCGCAGCGCAAGAGTCCTCCCATTACACATTTTATATCATACAGCATGCACATCGCTCATATTCCTTGTATAGAAGTAGACAACTGCCTGGAAACTAAAATAAGAACAAATTAGAAGCTAAAAGCTTCATTTATCTTAGTAATATTGCAAGACCTTTCACAGCTAATTAGCTGCAAGTTGTATCCAACTTATTTTCAAAGCTATCCAAACAAGTTACCATGCTCAACTTAAAAAATTTTCTGTCGCCAACCTCTGAAAACAAAAACTTATAAATAAAATATATTGGTGGCATTTCAAAATTCATAACGCGGTTCTTATTTTTTAAAATGAATATCTTTTCCCAAACCATTAAATTTATAGGTTCATTTGTTTTAATTATTTAGCCTCTGGATTAATTTCATGATTGAGTGACCAAAAATGAAATATTTCTAAAATGCTCTTTTATTCTGGTTTCTAAAAGACGTTTGGTTTTACCAATTCTACCCTATCACAATCCAAATAGCTAAATTGATAAACGCCAGATTTTTTATAATTTGGAATTTCTTTCTTTTTAGAAAAATTTAATAAGCTTTGTATATTAAATTTATTTTGCGGGACCAAATTTATTCCATGTTATTTAAAAATTTTTGTACATTTTTTATTCGCCCACGGATGGTAACTAAGCTTTTTAAAAATTCAATTATTATTATTATTATTATTATTATTATTATTATTATTATTATTATTATTATTATTATTATTATTATTATTATTATTATTATTATTATTATTATTATTATTATTATTATTATTATTATTATTATTATTATTATTAATAATAATTAATTTATTTATTTATTTACTTATATTTGTTTTTTTTAAGGGTAGAAACCTCTTTAACAGGCTGTTAAGTTGAGCATCGGTAACTATGGTAACTTGTTTGGATAGCTTTGAAAGTAAGTTGGAGACAACTTGAAACTAGTCAGCTGTGAAGGATCTTACAATATTACTAAGATAAGTGAAGCTTTTAGTTTCTAACTTGTTCTTATTTTAGATTCTGTTGCTTTACTGTTAATAGCTTCAATTTTCCTTAACTACCCGGAAAGTTTATACGTATATATACTTTGTTCAGAGTCTTTTGAGATGGTGGAAGGGCATCGTGTGTACGAACCAAAACAATCCAAGGCAGAGTTGCAAGGTTTATGCAGTGCCGCACAATAGAGATTGCACAAAACCTGTATAAAAATGGGGCGGCCGTAACAGGTAATGCACCTGCTGCTTATAAAGCATATTCCGCGCCGTTTTATTGCAATAAATTGTGGGTCTTTAATTTAATCTACACAAAAACCGTTGAATCTATTGAAATACACCAAAGGAAAAAGTTATTGTTTATTCAATTTTCTATGAATACAGCCATAAATCAAGAACCTTCAATGAATAATTTTTCAGCCAGGTGGTGATAAATTCTTTTGATAAAAATATTTTTTTTTCTAAAAAACTATGAACTTTTCAACATTCTGGTATTAAACTTTCTTGTTATTCACAACATAAGAAACTCGCTGTTAAAGTCTCGCGGATCATTTCACTTCCATCCTGTATATATACAGGCTGTCCCAAAAGCATCGAAAACGCTTAGTATGTTGTACTGGATGGCAAACTGGTCGCTTTTCAAATAGAAATATATATACGTATAATCAGATAATTGTCTTACAGAGGCTTTTTACACATTTTATCCAGTACTTCTCGAGTTTTAATTTCCAAATTTGTATGTATATACATTAACGCTAGTCCATTCATTCTGCCTGCTACCACACTGCTCCTTAAATGGGTCTTCAGATACCGTAATGTTGAGAACGAACGTTCTGGTGTTGCTGCAGTTACCGGTAAAGTGCACAAAACCTTTAGTGTCTTGTGTGTGAAGGGGAAAATCATTTCATTACACTTATTCAAAGATGATATAAGTCCCTTCATTGCTACTACCGAAGCAATCTAGGAGTTTCCTGAAACTACAGAGCGATTTGTGTTATCGTAATGCCGTAGATGTTCATACGATTTAGTATGTCACATACGCCCATTCCCGAGGCGGGACTCGAAACGCAATCCCTTGCGCCACGAAACACCATAGTTAGGCACGTGATCGAGCTCGGGCATGAGGACCAGCTATATAACTGATTTATAGATATGAATGGTGCATATGAACATAAAATAGAAGCATTTCTTTACATGAGCGTTGTCCTTTCCGATGTAATCAACTCTAGCTTTTTCATACTTCGAGCTATTATTTTGCAACTTTCAGTTTTATCTTTCTCGTAATTTTTTTTCGGGAATTGCACAAATAATATTTACATACGCTTAAACAAAATCGCACCAGGTTGGTCATGCAAGAGGTCCCGGATTCGATTCCCGGCTGGAGGGTTGAAGCTTTTCTGTAACTAAGATTATTTCCTCCCTAGAGTTTGGAAATGTGAATGGGAGTGTAAATATGTGAGTGGATTTAATTTAACAAGTTAATATAAAGTGATAGAAACATAAAGTTAAAAAAAAAAAAAAAAAAGCACCGTCAATCGAGTGAACACCATTGCTGTTGAGTAATTGTTCCAAGAGGTTACAGTCGCCAAAATGACCTTCGATGTTAGGGGTGGCACATAAATGGAACATAAAGAATCGCATCAATACCTGAGAAGCCTTCTCGACGCTGGGATGTAGTCTCGACACCAGTAAATTTAACAAATGACTACTTCTTTACCTGATTACCCTCCCCTTACGTAGGACTTACAAGCCAGTGTCTAGGGTGAGACGCCTGTCGGGGAACAGAGGAACCTATGGACTGGACGGAGTTAATACCTGGAAGTGGGTGGTCAGTCAAGCATCGGTATGATAGTGAGGAAGAGGATGATTTGAAATGCAGGGGAAATCGGTGATTGGAAAGGTGATAATGGAGCAATTGGTGGAATGATTGGCGGGGGAAACCAAAGAACCCGGAGAAAACCCGCCCTGATGCCACTTCGTCCACCTGGGATCGAACCCGGGCCGCCTGGCGAACACTAACCGCTCGAACACGGTGCCGCCGCAACAAATGACTATTGGTACGATTTTAATTTCATTCCTTGTTAACCACGTTCTCAACTGCTAGGATCTTATCAGCGACGTCTGTGTGATGGATTTTCGTCCCGCAGGAGTGGGTGCACAGAACACCTAGTTGTCTATGTCTCTGTGTGCCTCTCTCTGTGTGTGGGTGTTTGTGTGTCTGTGTATGTTTCTCTTTGTGTGTTTGTGTGTGTAGGGAAACGGAGTCCCCGACATGGATCTTTTGCGGCTACCACCCCCCCCCCCCCCCGCCCCTCTCCAGGATGAGGCGAAGTGAGACCGCAGGCTTGTCAGGGAGTGGAGCCAGAGGAGCCCAGAGACGCACAGTTACAGATATTGACATCTGGCGCACAACCGTAGTGTTTCCCCTACCAAGGGAGAGGGCGACAAGGCGACCCTTGCGGCTCGGGCAGCAACTTCAAGGAGGACCTGGGAAGGGGTTCCAGCACGCAAGAATCCGTGCTATCTGTCCGCATTCGCGCCTCGCAGTTCTTTTACATATCAGTAAGTCTACCAACTGTAGCTTTAATAAGCACACTTAAAAACCAGCTATCTGGGCTGAGTTTGAATCCACAAATTCTAGATATATAAAACTCTCTATGTTGTGCCTTATTATAATTATTGTATTGTAAAAAATGAATCCCTTTCGGAATTAAAAACAAAAAATATTCAAATAAATGATTTAATAATTTACATTCTCCGAATTAAATTCGTTTGACCTTGGGACCAGTGGCTAGTGCCTGATCAACTGAGCTACTCTACTATTGTAGAACACATATTTATGAAACGACTAATAAATAGTTAACTGTATATACTACTTGCTGTTTCGTAACAGGACCCAAAACTGTCACTATACAAGGAGGATTTTCGTAGCAATAACGAATGATGGGATCAACGAAGAACTGTTGATCGCAGAACAAAGATCATTAATAAAAAAATCCGAAGTGTTGACTCACGTGATTTTTACCACTCATTCTTGTGCAAACTATTATTGAAAACGCTAATTCCTCTATGTACTTCATGTTAATGGAGTTAAACATTTTCAAGAATTGTTTTATAGTATATAGGTATTCTTGTACCTAGGTACAATGATAGTAAAAAAAAAAAAAAAAAAAAAAAAAAAAAAAAAAAAAAAATAATAATAAATAAAAAAAAAAAATAATATCTGCCAGCTATGTCCAGATCCCTAATTTCTTATATCTGGACGTAGTGTGCGGATATTTTCATTTATTTAAACTTATTTATTACAATTTGTTCACAACAGAATTTGCAGAAGTTACTAACCTAAATTAAACTAATGATAGTGAAAGAATACAGCAGGCTTAAGATATTCATATCTTCTAAAACTGGTCGCTATGTGATGACTTTGACATTCCATTCTTATTACTTGGCCAGGATATAAAAAACTGAATAACGACTTCCCATTTATGAAAATCAGATATAAATATTTGAACATTCAAAGTAATAATAAAAAGAATGTCTACTTACCTCGAAAATGTGTATCTCCACAAAATATTTATTTGAGATAAGTTTTAAGCTTTAAGGGTTTCTGAATTTCTTGTAAAGTGAAATTTTGCCTCTCTCTTACGGTTTACTAGTTATGCAAAAGTCATCAAAATCAAAAGGACTTCAGAGGCTATTCCTAGAAAATTCAAGTTATACATTTTTCTTGTCATGAAAATATTTTAAATTTGTACGAGAGGCGTTCAAAAATGATGTACAATAGTCTTGTTTAAAAATACCGTTTCATCTACGAGCGTGTCGTCTCGTAGGACGATGAACTGATGCTAGTACACCACGGAGACACTAGATGGCAGTTGTGAAGAGAATGTACAGTGAAAGAACTGGGCTTGTTTACTGTCGAGCAGAGAAAGCTATGGACAAGATGGAAGGCGACAGTCATGGGCAAAAATGGACTGTAAGGTTTATGTGGAAGGAAAGAGTCAAGCAAGGTGTGTGTGCATTGCATTCCAAGGGACTTGACACTGACCTAGAAGGGGAGTGGAGTTGAAGTCCGTTGTCGACTGCTGGAAATGAAGAATGAAGATCCAGATTTGTATGAGAAACTGACGACGAATCACCACCATACACCTCAGAAGGAAGTATTTGTGTTGAATAACACGAGGGACACGCTGCAAGATAACATTTCGGCGGCAATAAGGAATTCAAGCATCTGTCCACACGTGGGTGCGCAGCTCCCCTAAACAATAGTATCGTGACACAATAATGACGTTCCCAGGAAGGTGGCATCAGTGTACTGGCTTGGTGGGGAGTATATTGAGATATGCGAGGTACATTAAAGTTTCCTTAATCAATAACATATAAAATACTGCTATTGTAAGTCATTTCCGAACGCCCTCGTAGTTTTAAATCAAAATAGTGTCATTTAGTAGAAAAAAGGCTTCGAAAAATGCTTCATGTAAAGGTTAGTTTGGGGCAGGGCTTTTTTTTTTTTGAGAATCTATGAATCTTGGAAGACCTTGTAAGTTTGGTATTTAACGCAGTTTGGGGTTTTGAGTTATGCTATTCATAGACAGACTCACCGACCTTTATCTATAATTTTTTTTTATTCAGGAGTCTCAAAACATGTATCTTAGCTGAAATCTCGGTATTGAAGTTTTGAGTGAAATACAATAGGCACTTCCGCTATTTGCTGTAAATATAGTCCAGGAAGAAAAATTTAAATTACTATGCAAGTTTTACTGAGATAATTACAAGAAGAAAATATACTTTTTTGCCTTATGGTTTCAGTCACTTAAGTACTAAATCTTTCATAGAAAAACAAATGCAGTTCTATTTGTTCTTATTCTAATCAGAAAAAGATATAACTGTGAAATTAAATTATATTAACAGTAATTGAATATATGCGCCTATTATAATTTATTAGCAGTTAAATCAACTCCAAAATTCTCCTTCACTTCGAGGTAGATATAGAATGGGGTTAAAGCAAATGAACGAGGTGAAAAAGGAAATGCATAAATAAAAGGTAGCGTTTTAGGCAACATGCTACTGGTTGTCATTTAATTCTGTTGTTATTAGTAGTGTATTTGATGACTGACCAAAGGACATTCTCATGTAATTAGCTGCTTTATGAATAGTGTTTTATGTGAGCAAACATTTGTCAATATCTTAGAGTGAGAAGTACAGCCAAGATCTCGCCTGCTGTGACGTCATAGACAGTCCGTGTTGCCATGCTGTAAGGTGGACTCTTTCAGTGGGAAGAGTATAGCTCTCCAGTGCAGACAATTGTTGGGTAGAAAAAGCCGATCAGGTCCCTCTTCTTTCTTTGCTTCACAATATTATTTAATTTAGGTCCGTGATTGGGGAACGGGGAACGTAGCAAAACGAGGAGAGAGGATATTGACTGCGTTGTTGTAGCGTTAAAATGGTTACTGGCTTGCTATATTGCAAGGACCAGGGCAGCCAATTGTTGCCTTGTGTACACAAGGGTCAGACCTTCCCCCCAAGAAGCTCCCCCGGGCTCGATTAGCGCGTTTTATTACGACGGGAACCCGCAACCCCAGCTTGGGGGCAATTATTGCGGATTAATAATGCAATGATATGTGGCTGGTTCTACTTGTACGGTTCCTTCTCCAACTGGGAGGGGGTGCCACTCAGCTTTTGATACCCAAAATTGTAAACTGTACCGATATATGTACTGTATTTGTAACATTTTATTATTTACGAAGATAAAACACAAAACTGAAAAAAGCAGTACAAATTAAACACCTCTAAACTTTGTTATTTTTATCACTTCTTACATTTAAATTCGTTGCCGCACGTTTTGAATAGACATTTTAAAAGCTCTTATTCACGATATTTTTATGAAACTTATGTGATTTCCTTCTATACAAACATTATAGACCTTCTTTACTGATGGCGTTAATAATTTGCTCCATTATGACATTAGTTTAGCAAAATTACCATAGCCACACCATAGATGCAGTGATAACATAAAACAAAAAAAAAAAAAAAAAAAAAAAAAAAAAAAAAAGGTTGCCTCACAGCAACCGAGCGGGATGCCTCAGGCGGCAACGTTTGTGGGGAGGTCACGGGTTCGATCCCCGTGGCTGTGCACTCTGATATGGGGTTTTTCGTTGATTCCCCATGTCATATTACTTCATACCACGGTTTCCTTTCCATAATTTCCTTTCATTCCATTTCTTTATCATCTTCCAGGTGGTGCAGTTCCAGCAGGACCCTCTAGATTAACGGACCTGACCCTGGCATCCCAGTTGTACAAAAATGGCGTCGGCTGGTGGGAGTGATTTCTGAGGTGTTTCCACACGCTGTTTTTCGTATTATTTTCTATGTCTTCGAGTTATTGTTTGTTATAATAATTCCTATGTAAGTTTGTTTTCATATTAGCAAAGCGAGTGTTTCAAAAGTTTTATTTGGGCAATATAGGGAACGGGAATAAATCTAATAACGTGTTGACTGCGCCGTGTGTTTAACCACGTGTTCATGTTTATTGTGTTTCATCTAAGGCTATGGCTACGTTAGCCGTATAGTGTGGTTAATTTATATGTTTGCAAATACAATTTGTGTCACGGTTACAGTGGTGAGTGGTTGTTGAAGAAAAACTGTTCCAGTAGTGTACGTTAATGTAGTCTTACCTTAACCTAACCTCAAACATCACAATGCCCCGTAACTGTTGCATTCCCGGATGCAAATTAAAAATCAGAAACTTTCAGTTAAAACAAAAGGTAAATTACAACGTAAAGCTTCTAAATTCAGTATTTAATTACTATAAATTGCAGCGTTATGTGTGTTAGTTGCCGGTATATATAACATGGTGAATAGTGTGAATAGTGAAAGACAATAATTTCGAGTGAACTCAATTAGTGTCATCTGCAACACCAACAGTTTGTTTCATGTAAGTAGTATGCTGCTTGTATTTATACATTATCTTTTGTCTTTGTAATTTAAATGTGTAGCTGTAGTTTAGAAGAAATGTGTTATGTTGCTGCATGTAAAACTGTAGACTATAGGAAAGTTTGGTAAATATTTACAAAATCGGCCGCTCGAGAAAACGAATGAAACATTGTGCAATGGATGTAGCTTTTTATTGCTGATTACGATCTTGTAAGTTTTATTGTGCGCTCAAGCTTCGTGTTTTATTTATGAGAAAATTTCGTACGTGCGATGAAGTGGTTTTATTTCGCTTATGCGGCGGATATTTAGCTAATAAATGTATATAAACGAGTAATATATGCTACAATGATTGATTAATATATTTACGTTGAAATGATTGCATAAACACTGCCCAAATTGTAAATATTTCGATAACACAGGACCCTGTCACCCCACTCATATACACTAACCTAACCTAACCTAACCTAACCTAACCTAACCTAACCTAACCTAACCTAACAATGTTGCTTTACAATGCTGATTTAAGATTACGTATTTCATATATTTAGTTTACAGTGCTGTTTTACGGTTATTATTTTTAATATTTCATCTGCTTTTGTGGATTCCCCCTGTAAAATAGTGTCATGAAGTGCTGAGTAATATGTTGTGGCAAACTGAGTAACCAAAAGTTTTCAGTAATAGTAAAAGCAAATTTCCACCCTAAAGCTTTTGAATTTAGTAGGTAGTTAATTATTCTAAATGGCAGCATTTGTATATCAGCCATCCAGTATAGTATGTTTTGTGTAGGTATATAACATTATGTACATTGTAAAAATGTGAAAAACAGTGTAAACAATGATTAATAATTGAGTCAACTCAATGTCAACAGTTCTGTTTTATTTAAGTAGCATGCTACTTGCAGTTTTGTCTATCTTCTTTGTAATTTGAGTGTGTAATGCAGTTACATAATGGCATGTAGACCTGTAGATTGCATGAATGATATTTAAGGTTATATATTTCATTGCCCATGGGTTATCGTTTAATATTAAATGCCATCCTTTTTTGTTTACTTGAGGTTATGTTTAAGACAGTGTTTTTCTGTGTAACACAGCCCATATTCACAAAACAGGCGTGTTATTACACAACATTTTTATTTTACTACGTTGAAATCTTAGCCAAGGTTATATATTTCATTGCCCATGGGTTATCGTTTAATATTAAATGCCATCCTTTTTTGTTTACTTGAGGTTATGTTTAAGATAGTGTTTTTGTGTGTAACACAGCCCATATTCACAAAACAGGCGTGTTATTACACAACATTTTTATTTTACTACGTTGAAATCTTTGCCTGTAGACGAGTTGTTTATAAGTAGTTCCCACCACATAGGCCGCCATCTTGAATCACAGTGTCAGGTCCGGTATTTAGAAGGTCCTGGTTCTAGGCATGTAGTCTGGGCAGTGTCGGGCAGATGGCGTGGATGATTGCGCATGGTAACTGCTGTTCTTGGTGCTGGGTGGCGTCTGAGGGCCTTTGTCCTCCGTCGAGAGGGGGACGGGACGCTTCGTACGATACCGCCCCGGATTTGCGGTGTGGTGGAGCCTAGTGGCGGGATGAAGACATCTCAGCACTGGTTCGGGACTTCCACGCGTCTCTGGTGGGCCTGTCTAGCTGTGAGTCTAATAGCACCCCTTCGGTTCCCTCATTCATCCCGGCCTCCTGGGAGGTGGTAGCCACAATAGACCTGTGTAAGTCGACGTGAGCGAGGTGTCCTCCTTCGTACTCACAGCAATTCCTTAAGATACTATTAATTTTATTTTTGTTGTTTTTCTTATCATTTTGTTTTACAAAAAAGAGCACATGAAATGCATTTATAGTGTTATGAAACTTACTAAGTTTGTTTCATGTTCAGATCTTGTGTCTATATGTAAAACCAATCTCCAAATAATCATTGTTGTATTTCCTAATTTTCACTATAGGCCTACAAGCACTGTTCTTAGACATAGAAGGGTTTGGTGCAACAGACAATGACTAATCCACTCACACATTCATTTTTTGTCCGTCTCGGTAGCGTGATGGTTAGCGTGTCTGCCTCACGTTCAAGAGGTCGCGAGTTCGAATCTCGCTTAGGGTAAGTTATTCGGGTAAAGTTTTTTCCCGAG
This sequence comes from Tenodera sinensis, assembly GCA_030765045.1. NCBI lineage: Eukaryota > Metazoa > Arthropoda > Insecta > Mantodea > Mantidae > Tenodera > Tenodera sinensis. The sequence continues at coordinate 62,985,384 of CM060965.1, read as the reverse complement.
GTTTTCCCTACCCTGAGAAGACGAATGTCGGGTAACTTAAAACTCCATGGACTTCGGGCTCATTTGAGCATCATTTCACCCAATTCATTTCATTCATTCGTCCGATATGACGCAATGTTGGAGGACGTTAATTTAAAAAAAAAAAAAAAAAAAAAAAAAAAAACTCACGTTCACATCAAATGACTTCTGAACCTCTTTCTCACGTTTTAACGATCCAGTTTTCAACCAACGATCCATTTTCAGTTGTATCTTGCCGAGTATAATAAATCTTGATAAATAATTGTGTTATAAACACACGTAGGTAAACAACATGACCTTTGACAGAAGTGCTACTGCAATGAATAGACAAACATAAAAATGGGCAGCCATCGATAGACATGTTAAACATACAGCACCAACTAACGGAAATTGGGAGAACTACTAATAGTGCCTAATATTGGCGCTAGATTGAAATAGTGCCAGTTGAGTGTAAAAGCAGATATAAATTACTTAATGTAACTGAAACTATTACTATGTTTTTAATATTCTAATCTACAATTAAGCATTTAAGGGGTCCTTGTCAGTAAAGTAACCGATGAGGGAGTCCTTGAAAAAATGTTGTGAACCAATGCATTAGAAACCTGTTTAATAACCTTTGAGAGTTATTTGCATTCTACATGTAAAAATAAGGAAAGGAAACCCAAAGAGATCCAAAATATTTATTTATTTATCTTCCGCCATTAAGAGCAGTATTACCAACACCAACACCAACACCAGCAATGACCTGGTACATACATTTCGGTTTTAGTGTTCCTAAAATATTCCTGACCAATGCTGTTTTGGACGCCCATGATTTTTCCCCATGTGAGGGTGAATTTATATGATTCAGTTCAATATTCTTTACACTGGTTATTACATTCTTCTAGAATTTAAATATAGTATAATTCCGACTAAAGTTCGTTTTTACTTTCTCTACTAGGGGAAGGAGGGGTAAAGTGACCATTGCAAGTTTTTTGCCCTGAAGAGTGCTGCTACCTGACGGAAACCGGTCAATCTTGTTCTAATAGAAGTCATTAGTGTTATCTGTGAGTTTAACAAAGAAAGCTTGTGCCGTTATTTTACAGTGGAGGCTTTTGTGATTTTCGGTTGTCTGATGTAAGGGAAATCATCTATTTCATTCTGTTTGTTTCACTTACTGCATAAGTAATAGCTTTTTTGCAATCTCACAGTTTAAACAATGTCTTTGGACCTACAATAGGTATATGCTCTTGTTTCTTTTGGTTTGATAGTCCTGACTGTTAACCATTTATCCTGAAATGGCGTCCGATAGGGTGAAGTGGCCACTTTAAGTGCAACTACTTTCCATGCTGGAGGGTTTCACATAAGACCAATATATATTAAACCTTTGCCTAACACACATTAAAAAAAAAAAAAAAAAAAAAAAAAAAAGGGGGGGGGGAACCAACCGTAAAAAATCTGATGTGTTGCACTCACATGACTTTCTCTGCTCTTGTACTAACCATTCCTACGAACTCTTATTCCTCTATCTTCTTCGTGTTAGTTGAGATAAACATTTGCATAAATTATCTTATTCCTTACTTCCTTTGCTTATTTTCTTGTAGGAGCAAGGGGAATGTGAAGCTTTGAGTGATAGCCAAATATTATAAAGCTTTGAGATTCCGCTCTCTTTGCACGATTAACTTATAAAAATGAATGACGAATATATTTGACAGAAATATTTTTACTAAAACTCACACCAGTAACAAGGTATAACTCCGAAATGGTTTACTCCACAAAAAATTTATTTAGATATAAATTGTGCATTTTAGCAAGATATACCTAGATACATTTTTCTATAGTAAGACTTGGTCTATCTCTTACGGTTTACCAGTTATGCAAAAGTCATCCAGAGTAAATAGGACTACAGGGGTATAGCCAGAAAACTCAAGATATACATTTAATTTGTCATAAAAATATCTCAAACATAGCCATTTTAATCAAAATCGTTATTGCCATTTTCAAGAAAAAATTTTCGAAAAATTTTCCATGTAAAGGGTAGTTTAGGGTGAAGCAATTTTCTTAAAAATGTTCGTAACGCATCCTTGAAAGACAATCTTAAATACCAACTTTGGTTTTTAACCAACTTCTCGTTTTTGAGTTATGCTGTCCACATACTGACATAGACAGGTACACAGATCGACACACACAGACTGACACACACACACACACACACACACACACACACACACACACACACACACACACACACACACACACACGCACGCACACGGACCTTTTTTGGAAAATGCTTTTTTTTTGGATTCAGGGGGCCTCAAAACATATATTTCCGGTGAAATCTCAACATCGAATGTTTGGGTGGAATACAATACTTCCTCTACTTACCAATAGAGAAAGTAAAAATGAGTAAGAGGAAACTATGTGAATGTAATATGTTACACTTGCATTTCAATCACATAAGAATTTCTATGAATGTTTTGTAGGAGAGTGAGTGGAGAAAGAGATATGAATGTATTTGTAAAAGAAAAGTGAGCATAAGGTTTTTACTATGCAGCGTAAAATATGTGCAATTTTCATACGGATCGGTTAAATGGTGCTGGAGTTGTTCAACTTTATACAACCAACATCCATTTTTACTTTCTCTACGGGTAAGCAGGGGAAGTATTGTATTCCACCCAAAAATTCGATGTCGAGATTTCACCGGAAATAAATGTTTTGAGACCCCCTGAATCCAAAGAAAGCATTTTTAGAAAAGGGTCCGAGTGTGTGTGTGTCTGTGGACAGCATAACTCAAAAACGAAAAGTCCGTTAAAAACAAAGTTTGGAATTTAAGTTTAATGTCTTTCAAGGATGCGACACAAAGATTTTGAAGAAAATAGCCCCACCCTAAACTACCCTTTACATGGAAAATTTTTCAAGAGTTTTGATTTTCTTGAAAATGGCTCTAACGATGTTGATTAAAATATAACATGTTTGAGATATTTTTATGGCAAATGAAATGTATATCTTGAATTTTCTCTGTTTTCTCTGTTTTAGGCAACGACCCAGTAGCTGTGAGTGCAGTACTGCGGTTTGTTGCCAAGATTGGTTTTGGCAAGCAAGTGTAAGGTGTTTTTATCCTGGCGGAATTAGGATTTTAGGGTGGTTTTAGTTTTTTAAGTCTTACAAGGTTAAGTTTTCTCCAGTTTTAACTTTTAGCCGTTTTAACTCACGTTTTAGTACTTTTAACTTTCCGTTTTAGTTATTTTAACTTTAACGTTTTAACTTTTTAGGGGTGAGCTTTTACGAATTTGGTTGTTTTATTTTCGGACTTCGGGCCCTGATGACCTAGTTGTCGACGGGCCCTTAAACCCAACTCACTCACTCACTCTTGAATTTTGCTGTAGCCCCTGTAGTCGTATTTACTTTAGAGGACTTTTGCATAACTGGTAAACCGTTAGAGATAGACAAAATCATACTACACAAAAATATAGATCTTGATAAAATACACAATTTATGTCTGAATAAGTTTTCTCGTAGGGTGAACCATTTCGGAGATATTCCTTGTTCTGTGTGTGTTTCGGAAAACTTAAAACTTTAGTGAAATGGAACATCATTTTTTTATATGTTAAGTGTTCAAAGAGAACGTAATCTCAAGGCTTTAAAATATTTGACTATCGCACAAAGCCTAGTGTATTCTAATATTTTCCCTGCACCTACAAGGAAATAAGCAATACGATACTTTGTACAAATGTTTATCTTAACTAACAGGAAGAAGATCTAGGAATAAGAGTTTGTAAGAATGGCTAGTACAAGAGTAGAGACAGTCATGTGAGTGCAACACATCCGATTTTTATTTATATGGATAAAAATGGTAGGGAATAAATAACTGCAATAAGTTACTATGCTAACGACCTAGTTGTCGGTGGGCCCTTGAACATTACACTCTCACTCACTTTGCATTTGCATTTTGTCACCGGGTCATTAGCGAATACCTTAGTGTAGCTCAAATAAATAATTAGGTTCTAATGAATTCAGTCAGCAGAAGACCATTAGCTCAAAATCTACCTGGAAATCACATGTCCGTACGTGGAACCCCGTAGATAGGTTTCTCAAAATTATGGGACAAGGTAGTTCTCAGTATATTAGCATGGTACAGTCGCGTTTCAGGTATAAATTAGCAGCTTTATGTAGGCAACATTGTGTAGAAACATTGATGGGGGTAGCCATGTGGGCGGGACTTAAGTTAATAAAACAGCGTATATTGCTAAAATATGCATCTTTCCCGTCAGGAGTTACATATTATGTGATATACTGTCAGCATCTACCCCTTCTTCCCCCAAGTAATTAAGGGCTGTTCAGCTTAACATTTCTGCAACTGAAGGTAACATACACTTTGCATTCTCATTATTATGGATAAAGTCATTTTTAAACCCTAAAGTCTGGATGCATTAGAAGTTAGCAGATGTAATTCAATACTTGTTATTTCGGGTGATAAGATTGAGAAACAGTTCGATACTTCAGCCTCAACAGTCGGCAGCTCACTTCAAATGTATAATTATTAACCTCCTTTAAATTTGTAGCCAACATAATTCTGTTGAACTCACACCTGTCCACGCATACCCGGAGGTGAAGATCTCGTAGGTTTTCACTGGAGCAGCTGGCACCAGATACAATGGAGAATGAGATTGGAGATGCTGACATAAGGGTAACGTATTAAGCACTGCTGAGTCAAATACATCTGGAAGATGTTAAGAACCTGGAATGTACACATGTAAATTATCAAAAAATCTGATGTGTTACACTCAAATAACTTTCTCTACTCTTGTAATAGCTATCCCTACAAACACTTATTCCTCTATCTTTTTCATGTCAGTTGAGATAAATATTTGCAGAAATTATTGCTAGTGTTCTTGTAGGTGCAAGGGGAATATGGAAGAAAGTCCAGTAGTTGAATAGCTGTCATATTTATTTGTAATAAAGATACGCCTGTTAATAGTCTTGTTGAACAAATAATTTTAACTATGAATGTTAAAGGATAAAAAATCGTACAATGTAAAAATACTTGATAGACAAAGCGTAATAATATACAAAATTGCTATAAAATCTGGAAAATAGGACAGCTAACCATTTTGGATTTATTTATTTACTTACCTAATTTAGTGAAGTATATAGATGATTGTGTAAAATGTACAAATAATCACGGATAATTTGTAAAACAATTTCTAAAATACGTAATTGCAATTCAAAACTCGGAACAAATTAATAGCAAATTTAATTATTACTCCACGAGCACCAAAAGGTAGACCAATCACTTTCCAATTTAAATAAGGAATGTGAGGCTCGTAATGTAGATCTTTTCCCTTATATCTAAACCTCCTTAATTTGGTCGACATGTTTTTCAAATCGGATTGTAGTGTCAAGAATTCATCTCCTATTTTGTTGCTTGTCAATGACAATTGCGTCTATTCTTTCAGAAAAGTAAAGTGAGGAAATGTATTCTCAACGTAAATATCGCCATTTGAAACGAGCACAATCTACATGTTTGAATAAAATCATAATTAATTATTCCTGTGCATAAAAATCTTCTAATATTTGCATAAACTAGCACGTATATTATAAACTTAAAAGAACAACATAGCAAATATTATATATTATAATAATATTATAAACTTAAACAAACAACAGATACGTATATAAGAATGTCACCAAGTAAGAAGTATAATTACCAATTTCTGATAACAGATCAAATCCCTTACCATGGCCTACAGTAGGCCTTGAACTATAGGCAAATCTTTTAAAGCTGGTCGCCATACGAACGCTTTGAAATTCCATTCTCTTTGCACAGCTAAGATATAATCTCGTGAATACCGACCTTCCATTTGAGAAAAGTTCAACTATTTTTAAACTCACAAACAACAAAGAATATCTCCGAAATGGTTCCATTCATTTGGACATAAGTTGTTTCTCTTTACGAGATCTACATTGTTTGTACAGCAAGACTTGGTCTATCTCTTACGGCTTATCAGTTATACAGAAGCCATCAAGAGTAAACAGGGCTACGTGGGCTATAGCCATAAAATTCAAAATATACATTTCATTTGTCATAAAAATATCTTAAACATATGGCATTTTAATCAAAATCATTAGAGCCATTTTTGAGAAAATCAGAATTCTCGAAAAATTTTCCATGTAAAGGATAGTTTAGGGTGGAGAAAATTCTTCTTCAAAATCCTCGTGTCTCATCCTTGAAGCATATTAAACTTAAATGCCAACTTTAGTTGCTAACTGACTTTCGTTTTTCACACTGCTGTTCATACACACACGCACTCACGCCCAAACACGCACGGACCTTTTTCTAAAAATTTTTTTTTTTTTTGTATTCAGGGGTCTCAAAACACATTTCCGATGAAATCTTGACATTGAATTTTTGGGTGAAATGCAATGCTTCCTCTACTTACTATACATAGTAGAGAAAGTGAAAACAGGTAAGAGGATCTTTCGATTTAAACGTGCAGATCAAGGCGATAAAAGTTCATACAGCTCTGAAAGAATGTGTTCATCATCATCATCATCATCATCATCAACTTCTTCGTCATCTTCGTCGTCTTCGGTATCATCATCATCATCATCATCATTATCATCTTCTTCCTCCTCCAAAACATGTCCATCTATTTCGGAGTCGTCCAAGTGATCCATAAAGCAATGCTTGCCTAGTAAATCTTAAGTATTCTTAGTACACATTCTTTCCATTTTTTCTGAACTTCTATTCCCTCGACTGTATGATCTTCTAACAGCTGTTCTCTGTTATACATATTTCTATCTGCCTTTGTCACTCATAGTACAGATATTAAAAATGTCATATGTGCCGCTTCCAACATTGATTTTTCTCTCGTTTTTAATAACCTTGTACCACTTTAACACTAAGCTTCGTAGACAACTTGACACCTATTCTCATGTTTTTACCGAAATGTGTTTTAATGTATGCATTTATTATATTAAATATTTTTTAATGATAGAAAGTTTTATTACTTTATCATATGACCATGGATTGCACAATACCTGTCTGCCATTCATACATCGCCAATAAAAGGCATATATTAGCCAATCAGGAGAAAGGGAGGAAGGGAGCGCGGACATGTTATCGGGCGGGGTGTTAACAATCAGTGTTTAAACATGATACTTGTATTTGATTTGATAATTTCTCCTTCACATAAGCAATTGTCGTGTGTAGGCAGTAAATTGAAGATCAATTAGACCTGAAAAAGTCAATGGCACAACCGGGACGGGAATACGAATCTTCGTCTCTCCTTGTCGATGCTCTTACCGCTCGAGCTACCGTGATGAACTAACCCCCTCATCCAATGAAGGTATTCCGATAAACCTTCGCGGTAATGTCAAGTATTGGAGACATCCAATCTCAAAGGTGTAGTAGTAGTACTAATAGTAAATGTAGTAACCTTCGTGATGAGGAGATAGGTATAGGGTTTGAATCCGGGTCGAAGAATTAAAGGTGTAACATTGTGTATCCACTGCTTGATAGTAACATGGCAAAAATAAAATAAAAATATAATAAAATACGTTTTAGAAAATAAATTAATACACTTTACCATGGATTTAAACCACTGAAATCGCGTACCCATAGTCCTTGTCCTGTTTTATAACGTTGTAACATTATTCATTCAATTCCTAAGCGTGTTCTTGTTTAATGACGTCATTAAAAGAAAGTTGAGTGCCATAATTTCTATCAGTGTTAAGCTTTCTCTCTGTAAGAGCGCCTAGTGCAGCATTATTGGATGTTTAAACCAGGCACGCTACCCTGTGAAAAGGTAAACTGCAATTACCGGCTATAAACGCAGTTACATACAAGCTCTGTTGGGAGTAGATTAGCTATTAAGGGTCGACAGTGTACTACAATACTTGGACTGCTCGTGTAATTATTAAGGCAGCATATACGTGGTTTTTGTTGTTTCCAAACAAATTACTGCCCACGCAAGTCATTCTCTACCATAATAACAGCTTTTACGTTATTTCACAAGTATTAGCAGCAGAACTTTAATTAAAAAATACTCATTAATAACACTGGGGCATTTTTATCTCAAAGGAAACAGCAATTATTGTTTCACGTGTAAGTTCAGCATGTCACGCTCAGAAAGGTCTATTGGATTCTAAGATAAGCATATTCAATTTCTAGCTCAGAGAAGTGTTCTAATTAACCTAGTTATAAATAAGTCTAAAAAACCTAACGAGCTTGCTTGCATTTTTAACCAGAAATACAATAGCCTGCATTAGAGCAGCTTTCTTCCCTTGGTCAATTGTATACTTTGGAAGTACGATTATGCATTGTATCGAAACACATAAGTAGACACCAATCCTTTTGAATGATGTAGATTGTACAAGGAAGGGAGACACTTCACACATTGCGAGTTATATAGATATAATGTGACTACCACCACCAGGAGAAAAAGACTAGTGAGGGAACCATGGAGCCCACCGGCCACAGCAGACGCGGTACAGAGACGCGCGGAAGTCTCGAAGATCCGTCTTATAGCTGGACCTGCATAGAGGGCGATCGACGACGCAGCAACCAGGGGACTACATTTTACTTTCAGTAACTCCGCGCCATCTGTCTGACACCAGCATACGCCACGCACACCTGCAAGATGACAAGGAAAAAGCGGAATGAAGTGGGAGCAATGGAAAGAAAATCGTCGTGGATTAGAAACGAACCCAGTATTCGCTTACCAATCAGGGAAACCCAAGAAAACCCCAAGGTCAGAGCGAACAGTTGATGGGAATTGAACTTAGATCCTCCTAATTGCGAGCCTCACATGTTACCATGGAGCCATTTCTATCAGTTCACAGTTCGATAGATAAAGAAACTGTTGTCCACCCAGAAATTCAATATTGAGATTGCGTCTTAAACCGTTCCGAGGTAGCCACAATTCAAAAGCATTTAAGGCCCCATCTGTGGCAATTAAGACTCAGGTGGAACCTCAAGGTTTTGCATTTCGTTCTAGAAACCTAGAGCAATACACTAACCTTTTCACCAGACGTAGTTAGATCAGGCTCTTTCAGCTCCACGACTATCAACACCAGGACCATACGGCATTCATGTACAACTGTTACAATTGTATTTGGGTGGACAGCAGTGTTCAAGTAAATGGCGGGAGGCCACCATTGTAATCATTTTGAAAGCTGGAAATCACCGTCATGTTTCCTCCAGTTTACCGTCCTATTTTCCTCACTAGTTGCGTTTGCAAGTTGATGGAACAACGATCAATGCATGGTGAACGTGAACTAGAAACTCGCAACCTACTGACAAGCACCCAGTGTCGCTTTCGACGACGCTCAACTGGGGACTATCTTATGTCGATAACAATGCAAATCCTGAACAGATTAATGAACAACTGTCAAACCGTTGGCATATTTTTCAACCTCGAGAAGGCTTATCGTACGCATTGACGAGCAGAGATACCACATTGCCTGCACCCCTGGAATATGGTGGAGGCCTACCACTATTTATTTAGGAGTTTACAAAGGACCACGTTTTCCGAGTGAGGGTCGACTCGGTGTTTTCGAACCTTTTTATTCAAGAGAACGGCGTACCTCTGGTGCAATGTTTGCTATAGCAATTAGTTCCATCTAGAAATGTGCTCCTGCAAGGGTTTTGTCATACTATGTGACCATTCTGTGAATACCATGTGGGTACTATGTGGCTACTAACTGGCTGTGACAGTATTCGCACTGTTCCGATTCCAACTAGTTTATAGGTGCATCGTCTTTTCTTCAGCACGACCATCTGTGCTGAGAAGATTAGACATAGTCCATAATCGAGGCATTCGTATGGCAATAGGGAGCTTTTCCAACCAGAACCAGTTGCGAAGCTTTACGTCGAATCGGCAGATCCCCCTGTGCAATATCGGGGTGAAGTACTGTTAAGTAATTATGACTGTGGTCTTAAATATAATTAAACCTACTCACCCAACGTTCGTCTCTTTTTCAACAACTTGCTGGTTGAACGGTAACAAAACTAAACAAACAAAATTAAGTTATCACTGTAATATCCCTAAAAGACAGCAGTGTAACACTCACTCTTTACTTTACACGTTACATTGTTCATATTTAAGTAGCCCCCTACCCAGTTTTTCTTAACGAGCAAAATACATTCAACTATTTAAGTTATGTGGGTTTTTGTTTGTTGAACTCAGTAAATAGGTAATCACTCAGGATGACGATCAAGGTTGATAATCCGAGAGGGATTAGGTTAATGGTACTTATATGTTAATGGTCTCTACATTTACATTTTCTCTATTACCAGTAGAAGTAGTTTATTCTACCGAAAATACGATCTACAGTGTTCACTGTAAATATCCGTTTTGGTCCTCTATCTTTAAAAAAAAAAAAAAAAAAAAAAAAAAAAAAAAAATTATATGGAAAATTTATCCTTTGTTTTTTTTTATTCTCACAAAAATAGCTCTATTTTGAATAAAATGGCCTTAGTATGTGTAACATGTTTACTGCTTGACATAGAATGCTATGCTGGATTTTATGCAAATAGTTTCTGGAGTCCATTTTATTTTGAATTAATTTTGTATTATTGGTAAGCCGTAGGACATAAAATCTCACTTTATAAATAATATACATCCCCTTAAAGATCACAGTTTATGTCAGATAAAACCATTTCCGATAAATTGTTATTAGCTTGAATTTACATACAGACTGGAAGGGAAATAATCCGTCATAATGTCATTTATTCCATTTTCTATGAATATAGCCATATATCAAAAACCCTTACTCATCAACAATTCAGCCAGGTGACGATTTGTTTTTTTTTTTTTTTTTTTTTTTTGATAAAGATGGCTTCTTTTCTCAGAAAACTGTAAACGTTTCAGCCTTTTGATAATATACTTTGTTGTTATTCATAATAAGAGAAATTCGTTGTTAAGGCTGAGGGAATATTTCAGTTCCATCCTGTGTACCTGCACTTTTCAAACTGGCAAGTAGCTGTTTCTTATCTCTCGTGGTCATGCAAGACATGATGTTTCTAACACATCACATTACGACCCGCTTTTTAAACTATCGCTTTAATCCTTTTTATGCTTCTTATACGTAACATGAAATGTGTGAATCTGTAATGAAGGTTTATCCAATTTATTAAGAAATAGAAAAGTTAGCTTTCGTAAGAATAACTTGAGAAGGGTGAGTAGAGAGTGAAACACAGCTGATATTTGCTTATGGTTTCCAAATTAACATTTATCAAAAATGTGAGCCCGGTGAACTGGTCTTCACAGGCTATTTACAGAAAATCCAAGAAGTATATTTTATTTAACTGTTTCTCAGATAATAGATATTTAAATTAAAAAATCCCTAGAAACATTTGGAGTCAGTAAAAGATAACGTAAAATTTTTCAGTTAAAGGATTCTTCAGGGTGATGAGAATTTTATGAAAATCTAGAATACCTGACATGAATAAGGCCGCTAAAGTATATGCTCTCTTGAATTTCCATTTTAGAGTTATGTTGCTCACACACACACACACACACACACACACACACACACACACACACACACACACACACACACACACACCCACACACCCACACACCCACACACCCACACACCCACACACCCACACACCCACACACCCACACACCCACACACCCACACACCCACACACCCACACACCCACACACCCACACACCCACACACCCACACACCCACACACCCACACACCCACACACACACACACACACACACACACACACACACACACACACACACACACACACACACACACACACACTTATTTTCCATAAGCGCCACATTGGATTCAGGAGCCTCTAAACGCACATTTCTGGGAAAATCTCAACACCAACTTGTTTAAATGAAGGCAATGTTATAGGCAATGGTGGATAAGGTCCAAGTTCATCCCTTATGCTGATTAAAACGGCCGTGTAGTATTATATAAAACCTAATTCCAAACATGTTCTGTAGATTTTGCATTAATGAAGCAAGGGCACTCCCTTTTGCAAAATGGCTATGCATGTTTTTATTATCCTATTGCAATTATTTACATTTATGCCCACGGTGTCTTAATAACTAAAAACTTCTATACTCATGTATTTTTAACGCACTTACTGAGCTAAAATTAAACCCCATAAATAGATATTTGTTGATATATCGTACTAGACATAGTTCTGTTTGTAAAGTATGATATAAATAGCAAAAGTTGGAATTTGTTTTCGTGGTATCTGGAATTCGATCCCGTATGTATCTCGGCAGCCATCGAGGTCATCAAGGTAATTAATGTGCTAACGACTTACTTTTAACAACAGCAAACTTAGTTAGCAGTGAAAATTAGTTGCTTTAAAATTTCACTTGTCATAGCTCTTACAAAAATGCCGTTTATTGGTAAGTTAAATTGTAAGATGATATCCGTAGAATGCATAAAGGGTACATAAGAAAAAGGTTAAGCTGAAAATAGCAAATGCAAGTAATATAAGACAGTATCAACTTATATCTTTCCTGTATAAATTGCCCAGAAAAGTTAAACCATTGTTAGTATCTCTAAGTAGAGGAAGTATTGTATTCGATTAAAAAATTCGGGACCCATGTTTCACAGGAAAGACGTTTTTACTTTCTCTACTGGTAAGTAGGGGAAGTATTGTATTCCACCCAAAAATTCGATGTCGAGATTTCACCGGAAATACATGTTTTGAGGCCCCCTGAATCCAAAAAAAGCATTTTTAGAAAAAGGTTCGTGTGTGTGTGTGTGTGTGTGTGTGTGTGTGTGTGTGTGTGTGTGTGTGTGTGTGTGTGTGTGTGTGTGTGTGTGTGTGTGTGTGTGTGTATGTGTGTCAGTCTGTCAGTCTGTGGACAGTATAACTCAAAAACGGAAAGTCGGTTAAAAACCAAAGTTGGTATTTGAGTTTAATATCTTTCAAGGATGTGACACGAAGATTTTGAAGAAAATAGCCCCACCCTAAACTACCCTTTACATGGAAAAATTTTCGAAAATTTTTATTTTCTTGAAAATGACTAACGATTTTGATTAAAATGTCATATGTTTGAGATATTTTGATGACAAATGAAATGTATATCTTGAATTTTCTGGCTATAGCCCCTGTAGTCGTATTTACTCTGGACGACTTTTGCATAACTGGTAAACCGTTAGAGATAGACCAAATCATACTATACAAAAAATGTAGATCTTGCTAAAATACACAATTTATGTCTCAATAAATGTTATTGTAGGGTGAACCATTTCGGAGATATTCCTTGTTATGTGTGTGAGTTTCGGAAAACTTAGAACTTTCGTGAAATGGATCATCGCTGTTCGTTCTTTTTTTTTGTGTCAAGTGTGCAAAGACAACAGAATCTCAAACATTTGACTATCGCACAAAGCCTACTATATTCTAACATTCCCTTTGTACCTACAACGAAATAAGCAATAAGATAATTTGTACAAATGTTTGTCTCAACTAACAAGAAAGAAGATATAGGAATAAGAGTTTGTAAGAATGGTTAGTACAAGAGTAGAGAAAGTCATGTGAGTGCAACACATCAGATTTTTAGACTTAAGAACAGGATCTGCGTATGGGTGTGCGCGTGTCGGTCAGTGGAAAGCATAATTTAAAGATGAAAATTGGGTTAAATACCAAACTTGGTGCTTAAGTTTAGAGACCTCCAAGAATACAACACGAAGATATTCAAGAAAATTCATCCGTTCCAAGTGATCCTTTACATGGAAACTTATCAAAAATTTTGATTTTCAAAAAATCGCTCTAATGATTGTGATTAACCTGCCATACGTTTAAGATATATTCATGAAGACCGAAATTCATATCTTAAATTTTCTGAGAATAGTCTGTGCACTCCTGTTCGTTCTAAATAGCTTTTGCATAACGTAGACCGTAAGAGTTAGGCAAATATCTTATTGCATAAGAAATATAGATCTCGTTAAAGCATATAGGGTAAAGGCGGGGCAAATGGACAGAGGGGCAAACGGACAGCTTCTAAGTAATTTTAGCGCATTTTGACTTCCGAGGTTGGTAACAGTATATGGTGTGATGCAGAGTGTTCATCTGGCTTCTGTTGATCAGCTGTGTAAATATTTCCTGTGTAGGCCTTCCAGAATTGTTGGAATCCAGCTTCAAAGCACTGCAGGTAAAAATATACGTCTATAAATTTCTGAAACTGTAAGAAAATGCACTGAGTTTGCAAGGATTAGGCGGATTATGAGGGCTTCTAGAAACTTCTGCTACGTGTTACAGTCATCATAGGGAGTACCTTGGTATGTTGTTATGCTTACTGGAACCAAGGAGCTGCTGCTCTCTCTCAGGGAAGCTGTATATTAAGGGCGTGTAGAAGGGGGCAAACGGACAGCTTGCTGTGGGGGCATACGGACACGCTCTTATCGAAGCTTTCTGGGAGACAGATATAATTGTGATCCACATAAAAATGTTTTCCAAAGTATTCGCTAACTAAAATAGGTTGTTTATGATTTGTAGTTATTGTTCGGAACCGGCAAAGAACTTTAAATCGCTGTACATGGAGCAAAGAATGCATGTCAGGTGCTGTGAAAACTGTAAGAGAGAATGGAATGCCTTTGTGGAATAAACTTGGTAACATTTTTAACTGTGATGAAACAGGGCTGCAGCTGATTTAAAAAAAAAAAAAAAAAAAAAAAAAAAAAGTGATATCACAGCGCAGTAAGAAAGATGTAGTGAGCCAGGCAAGCTGTGAAAAGGGTGAAACCATTAGTGTGATGGCATGTGTCACAGCAAGGGGGCAATATGTGCCCCCCTTTATAGTAATGAAAGGTCAGCGATACAATGAGAATTTTGAGATTGGCATGCCTCCAGGATCTAAAATTTTTCTATCAGAAAGTGGCTACATGAAGTGGGAACAATTTGCACAATTTCTTTACCACTTTATTTCCGTGAAACCTAGTAGAACTGTGCCAGTGGATTCAGGAGCTGCAGAACTTATCCTTTCAGTCCCAACAGTCTTACAGACCATGTATTTTGTCCAAGACAAGTTCATTTACAGAATGAACAACATGAAAATGCAGAACCTGATATTGAAAATGAGATCCTTGAAGCTAAGAATCAGGCACCGTTGGACATTCTTCAAGATGCAATCCCAGAGAATGGGAACAATTGCGAAGTTCGCAGATCATCAACACAAGCAGGCCTGACTCAAGTTTCTACACCCTCGACAAGCTCGACTCGGTAAGTCCTCATCCAATAACTACTCTGGAAATTAAAAGCAAACCAGGAACTAAAAGAAACTCGAGAAAGTCTGAAGTTATTACAAGCCCATAATTTATAAATGATCTGAAAAAGATGAAGACTGTCTGTGCTAAAAAGGAAAAGGCGGTAGCAGCGAAAGCCCGGAACACTGGAGCTAAGAAGAATCTTGTCTATGAAGCAGAAGATATCTGGAAGAAATGCCGAAATTGCTACAAGGAAGGTGAGAATTGGGTTCAGTGCCTCAACTGGTGCAAACTGGTACCACGTTAAGTGTGTAGAGGCTGGAAATTATCCATATTTCATGTGCCACAATTGTATAAGTGATGACAGTGACTAAAATTGTTGGTGTCCGTTTGCCCCCTACAGAGTGTCCTTTTGCCCCTGTGGTTGGGGCAAACGGACATTGTAACATCCTTAAACTAATTAATATTTTTCTGTTCATGTATCTTATTCCAGACTATATAATTTTCAATTTTGTCAAATGAAGGTTCAGTGCTTCTGTTAAAATAATATTTTTGACTCTACAGTAAATAGTATGACCTTCATTATGAAAAATGTGCTTAGCCTGTCCATTTGCCCCGCCTTTACCCTAATTTATGATTTTGAAGTAAAAAAAAAATTGTGGCGTTAACCATTTTCGAAATATTCTTTCCTACTGGTCTGAGTTCTCAAATAGATTTTCTTATACCTTTTTGTTATGAGGAACATCCGTATTTTTGTTTCTCTCTCCTCTCTCTCGTTCATATAATACCTCGTATAATGGAATTCCAAAAGTGGTACATTGAGACTCCTCTTAAAAGATTTGACTGTCACTTAAAACTTATTGTGTTCTCCGAATCCTTGTATATTTTCCAGAGAATAAGATAATGTCTGCGAATCTTTAATGAAGTAGATAAAAAAAATAAGCTTTTGTTGTACTAGTTTCTTGCACAATGGGTAGAGAAAGTCATACGTATAAATATAAGACGTCAGATAGGTGTATCTATGTTTTTGTCGCTTTCTCTACCACGCAGTACACAATAGGTGAAGAAGGTACAGAATCCTACCCAAAGTTCGGTCCTAAGATTTCACCGGAAATACATGGCACTAAGAATAAAATGGCATGTTTAGAAAAGCATGTGTGTGTGTCTGTGGGTGAGAGGGATAGAGAGAGACAGAGAGAGAGAGAGAGAGAGAGAGAAATATGAATTTTTAAACATTTTTGCTGTTGTCAAGAAGGCTCTAATGATTTTGATTAAAAACCACGCATTAAATACTTTTCCCTGAAAAATAAAATATGTGCGAATGGTCTCTGAAGTTCTCTCCATTCATAAGGAGTTTTGTATAATCTTGCATACTTGTACTTCAAGAGATAGACGAAAAGGAACAACATAAAAATGTACATCTCTTTAAAATCCACAATTTATTTCAAATAACTTTCTTGTGTCATGGGCCATTTCCGAAATATCCGTTATTAATGGTTCGAATTCTTAGTACTGATGTCATTCTTTTAAAGTCCTGTCGATTTTCAATTGTTTTTTGGATTGGAAAGAATATGGAATTTTAAGGCAACCATGCATTCATGTTTAAAGATTTTAACTATCGCTGTTCCCTTTGTATGCATAACGAAATGTGTAATTTAGCTATTTCTACAAATGTTTATCTCGATTAAAATATAATATATCAAGTTTTCATTGTTCTTAAATAAGTACGGACTATCTCTAAGGCTAAGGATTAGAATGTTAACTAATAAATCCAAAGGTCCTGGGTCCTATTCCTAATTGCAGAGAGGAATTTTCTGTATTTGTGATTGTTCCTTATGATACAGTGTGACTGAGAAAGGTGGACCAGTTTTATGGCCAGCACGATTGACATATCTGATACTTCTCGACTATTTTATGTGAGTTGTATGAAGAGTATCATCATCACATCATCAGCGGAGGACCTTATGGTTGGAGTCCACGGAGCGACTGAAAATATTCAGACAACTGCACGTATTGGTTCATGTGCATGAGGCTCACCACCGCCGATATGGGCTCTGAAATGACTTAGGAGGTACACAGTTCGAAGCATGTTTGTAATGTAGACAGCTCGATGTTGGGTTTATTGACGAAATGTTAACACACATCTATCCCAAACGTCGACGCTTTCCAGCGCCAAAACCTTGCATTTCCGGGCAGGAGTTCCTATTTGAAGATCAATCAGTATGCCATCACAAATAAGCGTTTTCAATGTTTTTTGGGACACCTGTATGTAGGAAACATGTAGTAATATCATTTCTACAGTGGTTATTTCAATTAACTTGAAGCAGATAGATAAAAACGCATTTTAAGAATATTTTGTACAAGTGTGAGTAGAGAAAGTCATGTGAGTGCACACATTTTTGTACTATTATTTTGGCCAACAATGTTCAAAGCAAAAGAAGCCCCTAGGCCCGCTGTTTAGATATACAATTACACTTTTTAAGGCAAAATTACGGATTCATGCAATGTTTCAATCTAAATATCACAGACCTTCGTACACCTGAACTGCTTAGTTTATTTTGATAACAAGAGCGCCCTACAAAGGTCATGCTGCATACCGAAGTTGATATCTATCAACATAGGGAATGCACAGACGCAACCATAATACCAGAAGTCATTTCACTTCCATTAGCTACAAATTACTTGCGTGACAAACAGGTGACTGTTGTCTTAATTGCCTACACACTACTAATTAGATACCTAAATTTATTATTTTCAAATTAGGTTGTTAAGACAAAGCTACTGGTTTCCCTTCCTTTGCTCACTTCTATCGTCCTTAGAAGTCTAGGACGGTTTCTTCATGCATACTTAGTATTTCATAATTTCAACTTAACACTGAAATAATGCCTGACATGTTTGTTTAGCTGAAATGGGTCAATTCGACACAAGTCAACAAGATGTTTATTCTTTGTTAGTCATATAAACGTTTGCAGAAATGGTTTCATTACAACTTTCTTATAGGTACAGGAGGCTTAAAAGAGAGTCAAATATTTGAAATGTGGGTTGCTATTTCTGGCCCTGAAATTCTATAGTCATTCCATGATATCACGAAAATAACTGAGTGGTAACAGCACTTCAAAAAGACACAAAGGAATTGAAAAGTTCAAACCAATTCCACATTTATTTCTTTAATTATTATGCTCGAAACCCAATGCCACATTTTTAGGGCCAAATTAACCAGAAAGTTCTGGAGTTTCGATTGCCTGTCGCTAAATACGCAGATGCTCATGTTTTATTCGTAATTGTTAGTTATATTGTCGGTAACTGCTTTTGAGATTATGTTTTATCACAGTAACACAATACTGGGACTGGTAAACAAATTGTAAAAATGAACCTCTGGTAAGTGAAAAAGGTAAACATCATTCATCTAGGCTTCCTACACTTGTTGACGTAAGAGCACGACTGGAGCAATCACCTAAAAATTACTAAGATGTTTCTTGCAGGAGACACGGTACAGCTACTCAATGTGTTAAAGAGCAGCGAAATGTGCTGACTTAAAGCCGTGTAGGATTGCGCGTGTCCATCAGCTACAGGGACCAGATAAGGATAGATGTATGAATTATTGTCGTTGGTTTCAGGTATTTATTGTGCAAGATCTTGCCATATTGTCCATCACATGGTTCACAGATGAAGTATGGTTCCACGTACACGGACTCAACTATTTCGGATATTGGGCCAACGAAAACCCACGTGTTATTCACGAAGCACCTCTACACACGGTTAAAATCGGAACTTGGTATGCGATTTCTGCACGGAGAATTGTGGGACCAAATTTTTACTTTCTCTACTACGTATAGTAAAGCAGAGGAAGTGTTGTATTCCACCCAAAAATTCTATGTCGAGATTTCACCGGAAATACCTATGTGTTTTTAGGCCCCCTGAACAAAAAAAATTGTTTTACTTTCTCTACTACATAAAGTAGAGGAAGTACTGTATTGCATCCAATAATTCGATGTCGAAATTGCACATGAAATATATGTTTTGAGGCCCCCTGAATGAAAAAAAAAGCATTTTTAGAAAAAGGTCCGTGTGTGTATGTGTGTCTGTGTCTGTCAGTCTGTGGACAGCATAAATCAAAAACGAAAAATGTTGAATTATGCTGTTCACAAACTGACAGACTGACAAAGTGACAGACACACAACTACCTGTTTCTAAAAATGCTTTCTTTGGATTCAGAGGGCCTCAAAACATATTTCATGTGAAATCTCGACATCGAATTTTTGGGTGGAATACAATACTTCCTCTACTATACGTGGTGGTGAAAGTAAAGATATATGCAAAGTTTAAGCTTCAATGATGCTCCTTTTAAGCACGCAAGACTTATGACTTTCAACCAATTCCAAGAACTTAATAAAAAATTAAAAAAAAACAAAAAAAAAAAACAAAAAAAACTGCGGAACTACAGGCCATACATGGCCAAGGACTACCGCCCGATCGCTGTATCCTCCACCTCTGCCCACAACGGGCATCGTGAGTGAGTTGCAGTAGTGGAGGATGGTACGTGGTTAGCGCCTGGATTTCTCCCGGCCAGTGAGTAACGGAGGGAGGGGGCGGAGTCCACCCTTAGCCTGGCGTGAGAGTGACGAAGATGTGACAAATAAAATAATGTATTACGTTACCATTTGCCATGTTTCCGTCGTATTACCTGTTTTAGTCTTCCATATTGATATCCGATTCATTTATACAAATTATTGGAAAATAAGTACCTACTCTCTTCTTCTTTTACTTTTCACGCTTCGAAAATAGTTCAAACGAAATAGTTCAGTGGTAGAATACATGGCTAGCATCCTGGGAGTCGTGGGTTTAAATGCCGTGTACCAGTTAATATGGCTGAATTTTATAGTGGTTCCCCTCAGTTCTAGGTAAATACTGGATTAGGTATACATATATTCAACAGCACTAACCAAAGTTCCCTCTACAAAACGAATGAAATGGAAATAAAAATGCGTGGTACAGAAAGGGGAGTGCCCAATTAAGGTCATCTGTCCAACATCACAATGACCACGCTCACACTAAGAACTGCCAGATACACATTCTACCAAAACACAATAGCATCAAAATAGATAGTACGGAAGGTGACTACACAACTAAGGACATCAGTTCAGGATCACCATGACTATGTTCCTTAAAAATCATTCAGCAAATATAAAGTTCATGTTCCATTAAAAACTCAGTAGAAAAAATTATATTATACAGGAAAGTAACTGCACAGCTATAGTCCTGTATACTTCCTTAAGCAGGTGATACAAAAGATATTACTGTGCTACTCTAATGGTTAATATGTGCTTTACCTTCGATTCTGTTTGTTCCTACCGCTACATTGTCGTTAGGCCACGTATTCACAAGCAGCGATCTGAGGTAGCTTGACCTAGAGCGTCTAAGACGCGCGGCAACTCGGCGTCACACTATTAAAAAAATCTGATGTGTTGCACTGACATGACTTTCTCCACTCTTGTACTAACAATTCTTACATACTCTTATTCTTCCATCTTCTTCGTGATAGTTGAGATAAACATTTGCAAAAATTATCTTATTGCTCGTTTTTTGTAAGTGCAACGGGAATATGGGAACAGAGTAGGCTTTGGACGATAGTCAAATCTTTTAAAGCTTTGAGATCCCGTTCCCTTTGCACGCTTATCATATAAAAAATAACAACGATGTTCCATTTCACGAAAGTTTCAAGTTTTCCGAATCCGACACAAATAACGAGGAATATCTCCAAAATGGTTCAGTCTGCAAAATTATTTAGACATAAGTTGTATGTTTTAGTGAGATCTACATAGTTTGTATATCAAGAATTTGTCTATCTCTTACGGTTTAGGAGTTATTCAAGTCGTCCAGAATAAACAGGAATATATAGGCTGTAGCCAGAAAATTCAAAATATTTCATTTGTCATACAAAATATTCTTAAACATATGACATTTTAATCAAAATCTTTAGAGCCATTTTCAAGAAAATCAAAACTTTCGAAAAATGTTCCATGTAAAGGGTAGTTTAGGGTAGGGGTATTTTCTTCAAAGTATTCGTGTCGCATCCTTGAAAGACATTAAACTTAAATATCAACTTTGGTTTTTAACCGACTTTTCGTTTTTGAGTTATGCTGTCCACAGGCTGACACACGCACACGCGCGCGCGCGCGCGCACACGCACACACAAATACATACACACACAAACACACACGTACCTTTTGCTAAAAATGCTTTTTTCGGATTCAGGTGTCGACATGGAATTTTTGGGTGGAATACAATACTTCCTTCTACGTATCAGCAGAGAAAGTAATAAGGGGAAAACATTGAAAATGACGGGCCAAAAAGGATTCGAACTCGATCTCTTAGGAGTATGAGGCAGACGCACTCCAAAGCTGAGGGAAATGCATATTTGCCGTCGTTGACAACGACCATCCTAACTTTATAATTCAAGAGAGTTCATTTTACTTGTAGGTACGTTGCATATTTGCACACAGAACTTCCTTAAATACAGCATGATTTTACTGTTCTAGGTGTTTAGTCTTTGTACACCGTATCTTTTGAAACAGCTTACCTGTGTTAAAAGGATGTTCCCTTAATTGATTTTCAAAGCAAATTAGACCCACTGGGAGGCAGGTAACAACCTGTTTTAACATCTATTATGACCACTTTAACCTTGTCATTTAGTGCTGGAAAAACCTGAAACTTTAATTATCCCGACATTTCTGGCATTGGATTAAAGGAAGTCACAATGGTGTGCTTTTCCTGTCCAATATCTCACCAAACCATCAGTTAACTTCCTTTAATATTATTCATGGTGTGTGGTTGTACTGAAAGGTACACTATATGAAACTGTACACTTTTGAAGAGTTATAATTCCTTTCTGGAATGTAGCAAAAATTAGCTTTGAGTTTATCCTAGTGACTATGGAAGAATTGATCTGTTTACATTCTTTACTGTATAGGTCATACCCAGCGAAGAATGAATGAAATATGAAATAATGAAAAAATGAGTTCCAGGTCCAAAGAAATTTAAGTTACCCAATATTTGTGTTAACACAAGGAAATACCTAAAAAATTATCGCGATAACTCACTCCCCAAGATTTGAAATCGGAATTTCTTGAATGTGTGGCAAACGCTATTCCAATTCTACAGAGCCCAGCAATATTGATGTTGGTACCCCTACCATTTTTACTTTCTTTACTACGTATAGTAAAGTAGAGGAAGTACTGTATTCCATCCAAAAATTTGATGTCGAGATTTCATCGGAAGTATATTATGTTTTGAGGCCCCCTGAATCTAAATAAGCGTTTTTAGAAAAAGGTCGGTATGTGTGTATGTCTGTGTATGTCTGTGTGTGTGTGTATGTGTGTGTGTGTGTGTGTGTGTGTGTGTGTGTGTGTGTCAGTCTATGAACAGCGTAACTCAAAAACGAAAAGTCGGTATTTAAGTTTATGTCTTTCAAGGATGCGACACAAAGATTTTGAATATTGCTCCACCCTAAACTACCCTTTACATCGAAAATTTTTCAAAAAATGTTATTTTCTTGGAAATGGCTCTAACAATTTTGATTAAAATGCCATATGTTTGAGATATTTTTATGGCAAATGAAATGTATATAATGAATTTTCTGGCTATAGCCCATGTAGTCCTATTTACTCTGGATGATTTTTGCATAACTGGTAAACCATAGATAAGAGATAGACCAAATCTTTCTGCACAAAAAATGTAGCTCCTTCTAAAACACACAATTTATGTGTAAATATTTTTTGCAGAGTGAACCATTTTGAAGATATTCCTGGTTATTTGTGTAAGTTTTGGAGAAATTATAGGTAGATAGGTATTTCTACTAAATGGAATGTCGTTATTTATTTTCTTATATGTTAACCGTGCAAAGAGAAAGGAATTTGAAAGCTTTAAAAGATTTTGCTATCGCTCCAAGCCTACTGTATTCCCATATTCCCCTTGTATCTACAAGGAAGTAGGGCCCTAATGACCTAGTTGTCGACGGGCCCGTAAACCCCACTACCTACCTACAAGGAAATAAACAAGAAGACAATTTCTGCAAATGTTTATCTGAACTAACACTAAGAAGATAGAAGAACAAGAGTTTGTAAGAGTGGTTGGTACAAGAGTAGAGAAAGTCATATGAATGCAACAGATCAGATTCTTTATTTGCTTATGACTATTATTGTAGTCAGTTATCAGTCTCTAGTTTTGCACACTGCAAACAACGCTCAAGGTCAGTGGTTCAAATCTGGCCCAGACCAATGATTTTTAAGTGTGCTTAAAAGATTTACTGGCATGTAAAAGAATTCCTACGAAACCACCGGCACAACTGGCAAACTGACAGTGTTAAACGTTAAGAAACATAATATTTAAATACATTTTTTTTTTCATGTCTCTATTCCAAAGCGTCTTTCTTTTCCTGTGAAGGTGAATGTCGGTTTGACCTACACAACCAGTTGAAGGATGTTAAATAAATGATTAAAAATAATAATTGAACTAAATATAAATGTTGTGTCTTATTGTTTGATAAGTCAGCAAGAACGAAGATGTTATCAAAAACTCTTTAAATAAAATTGAAAATATGTTATATCGACATTTAAGAATTTCAAACCTGCCGTATTTTACCTAAATAAACGAACTTTTGGGCATTTTACTTTGCGCAATTTTTGATTGTTTGAAGAAACTTTTATTTCATTGAAGTTTGTTAAAATAAAATTAACTAAAATATTTGAACACAATGTGTTGTTTGGGGCTGACGTTTCAGAAAAATCTTTGTCTGGGGGTTCCAAAAGGTGCCTCACTAATAGGCGTATGTTGTGTAGGTAGATATATGATTATTTATCCCCCCCCCCCTGAAGGTGCTGAATTTTAAAATAAAAAGTGCAAGTTAATCTAGAAACAGTTTGATTGACTTGATTTTATTATAGAGACGTAGGTATATGGCTTCTCTGCAAAACTTCATATTCCTAGCTTTCTAAGTGGACTAGAAAAATATTATGAAATATATGGGGAAAATATACTCTCGGTAATTCAATTTTCCAAACCACTTTAAATATATGATTATTGTGAATTTTACTACTTGATAAATGTTTTATTTATGTTACTGAACTAACAAATCTACCTGTTAGTAATATTATTGTTTTCTTTCTGAAGAACTTGGTTACTGCATATAATTCTAAGAGGAAAGTTTCATTATTTTAAAAGTCATTTCACCTATTTTTTTAGAAACATTTCAGGTATTATAAGTATGGTATTTCTAGCATTGTAGCTTTTATAGTTTGAGAAAAGGTGCATACGTTTAAAATATAGGCTACATTTTATAGTTTTATAAAGAAATGATAGAGATTGATATATACATAATTACAGAATATACTTTAAACATATTAAATCAAAGTACCTACAGTGGAAGAAGCAATAGTTAAAATATTTTGTCATGAAAGAGGTCATTAGTGACTTAGATGTTCAGGAAAGGGCAATTAGTAAAGCTGTATATCTATAGGCAAAGTAATTAGGCTCCGGAGAAATCAGCCTACAAGAAAACAATGTCAGGTAGCTGGAAATCAAAGCCCTACGTGGGAAAACTCCTGCAGATAAGATGCTGTAAATTAGAAGGAGAAATGAACCTGAGCAATTCTCAGACTGAATTTATATTTCAGATAAATAACAGCTTCAAGACAGCATTTATAAAAGTCACATCCCTTCCTTCCTGCTTTGCAATCTTCGGAAGTGATGATCGATTATTGGAATTGTAGCGCTTAAAGACCGCGCTTGATTTATGTAGATTTAGTGGTCATCACCAGGGCACCCTTCGCTAAGCTTTTTTGCGACTCGCGGCAACTTACGCCTCGCATTAATATTAAGGAAGATAATTTTTGAAACCTTAAAGTATTGATACAATTGACGTTAGCAATATAATTCAAGGGAGACATCAAACGTGATGCTGTCAGTATTCTAACGTCCAGTAGAAGAACGCAGTAACAATTAAAGTAAAATATTTCAGTTTCGATTCCCACTCGATTGCCTACTCTTATCTTGAATTTTTTTCTGTCGGTAGAAGAATGTTGGGGTGGTCTCTTTTCTACCTCTTCCATTGCTTTCCCTTGATTCCGTTTCCTTCTCACATTTCTAACATTCCTGCCATATGTCGGATGATGCGGATGTTTGTTCAAAGAAAGGAACACTAGAGGGCCGCTTGGTCGACGTCTTGTTCAGTGATTCGTGCAGCATATTTACATCGAATATGTAACGCGTAGGTTCTAGGATATACCTATCCACGAGGAATTATGGCTGACACAGAATTTAATGGCGGGTGCCAGGAGGAGCTAGCTGCTAGTCAATACAAAATGCAAAAAGAGACTTGCCACGCCTTATTGTGTTGTTTAGCTAAGCGTGAAATCACGCTTTAAAGCCGGTTATATATCACTTCCACAAACAAAATGTATTTGCAAATAGGAAAGAGAATAGCAGTGGTCAGCTATTAGCGGCCATTAAATGTTGTATCTGCCATAGTTTAAAAGACATGTCTAGTACGTATATTATATTCATAAGACTTCCTCTACTCACTATTGCTTATTTTTATACAGCTCCAAAAAGTATTTTTACAAAAACTTATTTTTTATCCACTTCATATTAATCGAAATAAACATTTACATATTTCATTGTAGGCATGTCCAAGGGGACATAGGAAACCGAAGCGGGTATCGGATATTTAAAAACCTGATGTGTTGCACTCACATGACTTTCTCTACTCTTGTACTAACCATTCTTACAAACTCTTATTCCTATATCTTCTTTGTGTTAGTTGAGATAAACATTTGTACAAATTAGCTTATTGCTTATTTCCTTGTAGGCACAAGGGGAATAATAAAATACAGTAGGCTTTGAAAGATAGTAAAATCTTTTAAAGCTTTAAAATCCCGTTCTCTTTGCATGGTTAACATAAAAAGATGAACAACCATGTTCCATTTCACGAAAGTTTTTAGTTTGCCAAAACTGACACAAATAACAAGGAATATCTGCGAAATGATTTACTCTACAAAAAGTTTATTTAGACATAAGTTGTGTGTTTTAACGAGATCCACATTTTTGTATATTAAGATTTTGTCTATCGCTTAGGGTTTATGAGTTATTCAGAAGTCATCCAGAGTAAACAGGACTACATAGGCTATAGCCAGAACATTCAAAATATACATTTCATTTGTCATAGAAATATGTTAAACATATGGTATTTTAACCAAAACGTTAGAGCCCATTTCAAGAAAATCAAAATTTTGTAAACATTTTCCATGTGAAGGGTAGTTTAGGGTGGGGCTATTTTCTTCAAAATCTTTGTGTCGCATCCCTGAAAGAGATTAAACTTAATACCAACTTTGGTTTTTAACTGACTTTTCGTTTTTGAGTTATGCTGTCCACAGACTGACAGACACACAGACACATAGACTGACAGGCACACATGGAGTTTTACTAAAAATGCTTTTTTTTATTCAGGGGGTCTCAAAACATATATTTCCGATGAAATCTCGACATCTAATTTTTGGGTAAAATACAATACTTCCTCTAACTTACCAGCAGAGAAAGTAAAAATTCAAGGTACCTATAGTTGCAAATTATTTGGCATGTAAGAAAATATCTTAAACAATGGTTTTATAACTAAAATCGTTAATTATCTTCCAGAAAATAAAATACATTGAAATTATTTAGGAAAGGGCAGTTTGGGATAGGGGAATTTTCTTAAATTCTTGGGTCTCATTTGTGGAAAAAACTTAACTAAAGTGTCAAGTTTGGACTTATCCAATATATCGTTTTTGATTTCAGCTGTTGAAAGATGCCCACATTAGTATTTCACTTTTGTTTATGAAAATGTTAGGTTAGGGCAAAAGAAAGATTTGCTTGGTTTCCTTTATAAAACATTCTATGTTTTTAGAATTACCTCTCGTGAAAATGCAGGTGGCTTAAAACATTACATTTCCATCCAACATACAATGCAATATTCCATTAGGTGCTACGTATGTAACACATGAAATTAAATATAGACTTTAAATATTCCGGGTGGAAGGTACTACTGCGACTAAATTCACTCGAATTAAGGTAGAAATGCATTACAGCATTGTTCACACAATATTTGCGCAACGACTTCTTCGTCTAGAAGTTAGATGGCTACAAAGATATCACACAAATATTGGAAATATTGTTGACAATAATTATATTGGAGATATTTGTTACACTCATATAGAATCCCTGGTTAATGTATGGCCGAAGCAATACCTTCCACTAGGTATTAACAAGTATGGAATGTTCTAAAAGTCACCCTTATTTAAATGAGTATAATGAAT
The DNA here is from genome assembly GCA_030765045.1 of Tenodera sinensis. Classification (NCBI taxonomy): domain Eukaryota; kingdom Metazoa; phylum Arthropoda; class Insecta; order Mantodea; family Mantidae; genus Tenodera; species Tenodera sinensis. Next base: position 62,957,841 of record CM060965.1, on the reverse strand, counting down.
TTAATGTTAGTTTATGACAGAACATTATAAATGAATGTATGTAGGTAATGGTGAGTGTGTGCTTGGGCTAGGTGTATTCTTTTGACCATTTGCTTCGCTTTTCCTTGTTACCTGTTCTCAATATACTCTCCTGAACCAGTTAATTTAAGAAGGAAGTGAAGGTAATGAACCAAAAATAAGTATTATTTACCTTCACAATGGAACGCCAAGCTTTTGGGACACGAGTGAAAAGGACGGAGCTTAGGAAAAAACCTAATAAACACAAATGTTGCTGGTCGCTGCGGCACTTTCACAGTTCTAGCAAAACATATTATCCTCAGATGCTATCTGTTCTGGAGGAACAACCACACAGCGAAAAACCTGTGAAAAGTATATTACATTAGTGTTTGTCACACAAAGGTTCCCTTTGGGTAAGAAGCGTTGAAAATGAGTAAGAAGGTCCTGGAAATTCCAGACGAAAACGACACTCTGAAGACACGTTTGCATTACTCTGTCTTCAGAAAACCGCTCTGTCAAGTTTACACGTTTAGTTGGTAGCTTCAGTTGACTTATGTGAGTTTTTACGTTTTTATTGCTACAGAAATGATTCCCAAATAAGAAATTGACATCGCAATGAAAATGTTTTAGTAAAGATGCTAAAGATATTCTCTGAGGCGGGGAGTGTTCTTGTCTCAAAGATTTAGGGTAGGAATGCTTCTGGAAATATAAGTTTTAAGGCCCCCTTGATAAAAACAAAAGCATTATACATAAATATGTGTGTGCATGTGTATGTAGGTACCTCAAGTACGTTGTGCATCTGCCTGATTGTCTGTGACAGGGCCTCAAGACTTCTTAAGGATATTGTTCGAAAGGCTCTACATTTTCCAGAGGGCTCCTCAACAAGTTTTCATCATTTCTATTTTTGTAACGTGTCTTTGGACACATAGTACTTTATAGTAATTTATGACGTCTTTCCAATTGTGAGTGGTTCTCCCTTTTGGGCATTCCACTCGAATACCTACCTATTTCTTTGGGTAGTCTTCGCTTTACCATCCTCAGTATATGGCCGTACATTCGTAATCTTTGGGGTTTCATAAAATTAATAATAGTTTTTTCGTCATTTCGAAAATATTATTACATTATTGGTTCTTGATATCCAGTTTCATTTCTTTCTTTTATTGTCCTCAAATTTCCCCTACCAGTATGTAGAGCACGTATTGCATTCTACTCAAGTGGAAAATTCACGTTTTGAGGTCACTTGAATTAAAAAATATAAGAAAAGGATCTCTGCGTGGTTTGTATGTTTGTGCACGTGAGTGTGTACCCATGTATATATCCGCGAAAAGCATAGCTCAAGAATTGGTATTTATGTTAAGGATCTTCTAAGCGACCGCCACCGTAGCGCAGTGGCAGCGCGCCTGCCTCTGGCTTGGAGGACCCGGGTTGGATCTTCGGTACCGGTATGGGGATGGTCTGGCACGGGGTGCACTCGGCTTCGTCAGGTGGCCCCTGTGAGGCCTATTGAGGAGCTATTTGATAAAAAAGTAGCGATTCTATCGCATAAGCGGCCGGGAGGGCTCGGAGCACTGACCGCATCCCACCCTCAGTTCTGCACTCCACTCATGACGCCTATAGTGGGGAGAGGCGAGGCACGCAGCGACCGGGCGGCAAGTATTGACCCGCGAAGGGCTGTTGCGCTAAGGGAGGTGTACGAGGATTTTCAAGAAAATCCTCCACCCCAAAGTACGGAATTTAAAAAAAAAAATTATTTTCTTAAAAACGGAAGTACGATTTTGAATAAAATACTATGTTTTTAACTTCTTTTCGTTGGCTTTACTGGGATAGCCTCTGAAATCCTATTCAATGTTAATGACTTTTGCACAACTCGTAAAGTGCAATAGAGAAATCTTACCAGACAAGAAAAAAAAATGCAGATCTTATTAAAACACTAAATTTAAGTCAAACACATTTTTGTGGATTAACCATTTCCAAGATATTCCTTGTTATTGGTTTGAATTTTCAAGTAGGTACCTTTGCTTCTCTCGAAAGAGAAGTGGTTATTCGTTTCTGTATCTTCTGATCATGCAAGGAGAATGGAATTTCTAAACCATAGTGACCAATTTGACTATGGCTTAAGTCTACTGTATTCCCCTATTCGCATGGAACTTAGGGGATATGTAACAAAACCATTTGTACAAATGTGTATCTCGATTAACATGTATTATATAGAAGAATAAGTTTTGTAAACATAACTAGTTCAAGGGGAGCTGTAGAAAGTACCTATGTGAATGCATCAAATTCGATTTGATACTTTCTTATAATAATACGTGTAATAAAATCAACTTCTTGAATACTGCATAAATAGTCGCTAAGTCAATTGTGCTTCTTTCTTTCAAATAGAGTCAAGTGTAGTTGTATAGTTATTCATTTTAATAAGTAACATAATTCTAAGTTGAGGACCTTCATCAATAATTGTTGCTCCTTAGTACATTCTGTAAGCGAAACGATAACAAAAAGCTTGGTAGTAAGGAAATATTAGATCTTATTAAAGTACATACTAAGAGAACCCTCAGGTTTGCTCGCATTATTGCATCAAATGCGGAGAAAGAATCTTCTCAGTTTCTCTTTTCCACTTTCTCACCGCTATTCCCTCTTCCTCCCCTTTTCTCTCCCTTCCTGCATCTCCGTCTTTCTATAACTTCCCTCCTTCGTCTATCTTTCTCCCATTCTCAGTCCAGCCCCTTCCACGACGTTCACCCTTCTTAGTACGACTTACACGTCATGGGATGTTTGGAAAACTGGCAATAAACCTGTTTCTTTTTGGGTGTTAATAATTAAGACATAAATAAAATTTCTACCAGACATCTGCCTTCTTCTTGATGCTAATAATAATAATAATAATAATAATAATAATAATAATAATAATAATAATAATAATAATAATAATAATAATAATAATAATAATAGTCATAATAATAACAATAACAATAGTAATAACAATAACAATAGTAATAACAATAATAATAATAGTAATAATAATAATAATAATAGTAATAATAATAATAATAATAGTAATAATAATAATAATAATAGTAATAATAATAATAATAATAATAGTAATAATAATAATAATAATAATAATAATAATAATAATAATAATAATAATAATAATAATAATAATAATAATAGTAATAATAATAGTAATAATAATAGTAATAATAATAGTAATAATAATAATAGTAATAATAATAGTAATAATAATAGTAATAATAATAATAGTAATAATAATAGTAATAATAATAGTAATAATAATAGTAATAATAATAGTAATAATAATAGTAATAATAATAATAATAGTAATAATAATAATAATAGTAATAATAATAATAATAGTAATAATAATAATAATAGTAATAATAATAATAATAATAATAATAATAATAATAATAATAATAATAATAATAATAATAATAATAATAATAATAATAATAATAATAATAATAATAATAATAATAATAATAATAATAATAATAATAATAATAATAATAATGAGATAATTTTAGAAAAAGTATCCCTCTTCAATTATCTAGGCTGTGATATTAGTTTAAAGTATGACATAGACATTGAGAAGGTTAGTCGATTTCAAGCTATTTCTGGAGCAATTGGAGAACTTGGAAGAAAACGATGTAAAGAAATTCTACAAATTTATGGCTGTACCTACTCTTACCTATAGATGGTTCCAAATGATGAACGATAACAAAAAAGGCAAAATCAGGCATACAAATAGCAGACATGTTTATGAAATATGTAAAAGGATGTACTAAATGGACAAAATAAGGAGGGAAACGACAACACTAGATTTAAAAATCACTTCAGTTAATGATAAGGTAGAAGCAAATAGAACGTAATGGACCATGTTAACCGAATGGTAGAAAATACGATTACCGAAATGAAGTAATGAATTATCGGCCGATTGGAGAGAGCTCTGGGTAGACTCGTAAGAGTTGGATGGATGACAGAGACGGGAAAAGGTGATCCCAACACCTAATCTTTGAAAGGAGAAGAAGAAGAATAAGAAGGAGAACGAGAAGAAGAAGAAATAAATTATTGGCCTAATGTTTTTCTTGTTATATACTAATAGATCCATATAAATAATTGTAGTAATAATTATGAAATGCTTCATATTAGGCGTTTTATTGTTAAATATTAAGTATCCCATCTTACCCCATATTCCCCTAAACCACGAGCTTCCGTGGAATATCGTCTGGATCTATCGTTAAGCATGCATGTCATTCAACATCGACCAATGCACGACCTCTTTCATGTTTTCAAATGATTGTTGTCGTGCTGTTAGGGGAGTTTTAGAAAGCAAAGATTTTGTCGTCATAAAGCACTAATCCTTATTTTATTAACACCCAAAAAAGGCAATAACATCGTCACTCTTTTAATATTTTATTAATGCCAGATCGAGTTCTTAATCTGCAATCCATTCGCTGCCAACACTGAAACAAAAAACAAACAAAAACCGGCTGCACCAGAAAACCCCGATATTATGTCATGTTGCCCCGCCGATAATCCGTCACGTGGTGTGAGTAGCTCTGCTCTCTAACCCTCTCTCTCCCTCTCACTCCTTTTTTTCCATAACCTCCCCTTCCCGTAAACCCTCTTACGGATTTCCTTCGATAATTACTTCTATTGATTACACATACGCATTATGTAATGCTTGCGTGCATCTCGCTCCCACAGTATCGCTATCTCTTTCCCACTCTCGGGTGTCACCCAATAGCCTGGCCTTCCCTTACAGCCAATCAAAACCACGCTGCGAGGATCAAGCTTTTGTCAACATCCCCTCCTTTTCCTGCTCTTCCCTCCCCTCCGCCGATCCTTCGGCATTCAGACTGTCATATTAAGCGGGGTGCCGCGTTCCAAGGGCCAAATTTATTACTTACCGCCAGCACCATTGGTCTGTAGGTTTGTACCGCGCATGCTCATTGGCTGCCTTGTGCCAGCCCGCGTAAGCATTTGTATGTCTTTTCATGTTGTTGGGTTGCGGGCGGCGATGGCGGGAGATATTTGGGAGGGTGAAGACGGTTTTGTTGAAGTGAATGATAGGGGGAGTTTAGGATTCATTATCTAAGTGAGTGTTTGAGAGAGAGACTGTGTGGAAGGGAGTAATTGAGTAAGGGTGAGGGGTAGGGGGTGTAAGTGTGGTGCCTGCCAGTTCTGCCAAGAACACGGGTTTAGTTGCCTTCCGGACTCCGTCTGTGTTTGGGGGAGTTTAGCGCACCCAGTGTTTTGGGGGGACACCACGCGATGATGGATCATCGGCAACAAGACTCACCGTCCCCAGTTGTCGTCACCAGACCCAGAGGAGTCTACAGCATCGACCAGATCCTCGGCAATTCGAGGACACCTACGGCTGCCACCAATACCACCACGACGTCGTCTGGCGAGGACCCGCATCTGCATTCAAAAGAAGGTAAGAAATCTACCCTTTACTTTGTTTTCGTAGACATAATTGTACCTTAGTAACTTTACGCGTTACTTTAGAAACAGTGTTGCATTAGACCCAAAGAATTTACCATAAACACATTTTGAGACCGTTCAAGTCAGAAATATTTCTGCTATAACATAACTTTAAAACCAAAAGCCAAATATACAACAACCATTCAGGCGTCCTTCAAGAAGATATTCAGAATACTTTCTCCACCTAAACATCCCCTTATATGCAAAACTCTACATCACTCTTTATATTATAAATACTCGCAAAATGACTCTTTAAGCCTTTGCATATGTGAAAGTGCACGTAACCTGGAAAATCTATTCCTTCTGTATAGGGTTAAATTATTTTCGTAATTATAATATTTCGTATGGCTATAATAATAAATTTTCAGAACTTTTGTTTACGTTCCGGAATAGAGTGTCTTCAATGCTCATCTTTTTCGTTTCTTCTTAACCCTGGCTGCTTATGTTATTTTTATGCAATTATTTTACAAATAACTGAAAGCTGCCTCAGTCTCGTAGGCAAACATTTGTATTACACTGAAAACTACTATGGCAGTGTTTTTTCAGATAATATGAATATGATATCAATAATTATAAAATCACTTTAAAAGATCTATTCACGGAAAAGGTTGTGCGACTATTAAATATCAGAGTTTTGCTTCTGTGTACTCCAAAACGCCGATCATCATTTCTCTTGTGTTCGATTTATTCAATCATAAAAACAGGTAAAAGCGATCCTCTCTTGAATTGCACATAATAGATAAAGCTTTTATTAACACATTTGAGTGAAAATATTTACCTTGTCCCATGGAAGATAACATTTCGCGCTTTCTGAGGAACCTTACTAAACATACGTACATTACATTCATTTAAATATGCATACTATTTCTGATTGAAAAAAATCACTCCTTACGAAATGAAACTCCCACTTTTGAATTTATGAATACACATTGGAAATATTATCCAGTTAGCTTTATCTAGGACTTAAAATTGTACATATCTATTAAACTTTTATATAACTACATAAATACCCAAAATATCTTCATAAATTTTAAATGTTTTGTACAATATTTTGTCCATTTTCTTAGGTTTCTGAAATAAAAGGCTTTTAAATGGATAATTTATATTTTTAGAAGTCCACAAAAGTAATTCAGTATAATTAAAATCCACAGGGTATTGCTGTGGTTTATAATAGTTCATCTTATATTAACTGGCATTACATTCTTTTCCGTTTATGAAACGGTGTTATGCTGTTTCATATTAAAACACTATATACACATTGGACAGCCTTTCAACATTGTTTTGACAAGCCTTTTATTTGTAACAGTAGAGCTGTTATATTTCAATATATTCGTTGCATCAGTTAATCAAATATGTCTACTGGCTCTCTAATATTTACACTTCGCTGTTAGCACAAAATAGTCAATTCCTCTACTAAACTATCCTTTTTATCGGATGCTTTTATTGTCCAGTTCTTAGTTGTATAAGTAGGTAAGCAGGAATGGTCATCATACACAAATTATATTAGGCTATTAATGTTAAAACTAATATATAACGAGTAACACCTTAAATAACATTATTAATTTATAACTTGCCCATTATCAGTCTTGTGACTTATTTCCAGAAACTGCTACAGTTTTAGTTTATGCATTTGTTGTGCTATATTAGCAGTAGTTTAATTTATTGTCTGCATGCAGTAAATATCATCATACTAAATATGTATTTTAACTTGTTTATAATCTTTATTAACCTTATTTTGTGGTGATACTGCAAATCATAACAGTGCGATTCAAGAAGGAAAAGCAGTTTTAGCAGAAGGAGGTAACAAGAAAAGCACAGTAAAGAACAATCTCAACTCTTTGCACCTTGTGGAATTATTGACTTACCTGTCATACTGGTGATGGATTTGCAAACAAAAATTCTATGTAAGCTCCTTCCCTTTCCACGCGAGTTATTTCATTATTCCTAACATTTGGAGTTGAATGTGTTGTATATAAATATAATTACATTAACATGTTTGCGGTTGAGTTAGGTTAAGTAGAAGTACCCTTGAAGCCTTATTATAAAAAAAAACTTGTGCTAAAATTTGGATTAATATAATTGTCACACCATTGGAAGTTAATAGATCCGAACCTAAAAGGAAGTATAGGGGAGCAACCCAGGTATAAAAATATTCAGGTTTTTAGTTTAAGCAGACAGTTAAACATAGAGAAATTTTAAAGAATAAATAATAATCCTCGTATGCCTATACACAAACTTTATAAATCATAATGATAAAACATTAAAATCTGAAAATGAAGTGGTTTCCTATTTGAGCTGCATTTTAGTAGCAAATCATGATATTTTTGGAAGATCTCATTCAAGTACCGAAAAATATGTAGGATCCGCATCATAAATTTAATGATCTTAAATTTGTAGGAATATTAACTTTACCTTTCGCTATTCCCGAATTTAAAATAATTTAAAATTTACTGAGACACTTATTTACTTATTGAAACAATGTAGACGGAAATAATGTTGTAAGATTTAAAGCTTTCACGGCGCACGTTATTTATTACAGTTTCACGGGCGATCAGCCGTGTGAGGTTTGAAAATATTGAGCTTTTGGCTATTCTAAACTCCATGACCTTCGTCATTCTGACCGCTGATCGCCCGTGAAACTGTAATAGGAAATAATGTTATCTAAATGTGGATATAATATTTATTTCGAGGTGCTTAATGAAGGAATTAGGAAGAGTTGTGTGATAATTTAACCAGAATGTATGCATAGGATAGGGCTAATATATCACTCATATTTATTATCACGTTTATTCACTTAATCTATCCAAATTTTACACATGCAATTTTACATGGCTTTAAAAGTTTCGAATTCTATTCATATACCTACTGTCTGTTTACCAACTCATGGTCTTAGGGTATTGAACAATGGTGTAGTCCGAGTTTTGCAAACAACGTAGACAGCGTTGCTGCTGGTTAAGTTGCCAACTTCCCTCCAATGTTGCTCCCGCTATATTTGCTTTCTAACATGCTAATATCTCTTAATTTCAGTTAAAAATTGGACGAGTCACTAGCTTTATTTTGGAAGTAAAGAAAAGAAGAGGGTAGAAGTAGATAAATCGCCGCCTACGAGTGCTGTGAAATCTGTTATGATATTGTGTTTGTAGAACAAATGGTTTAAGAGTGACAATTCCACGTGTAAAACGATTTTTACAGGATGATAGAAACAAACAAACCTAAAGAGTAATTATTTATTTATGCCAGTAAACTTACTGCTGGTGTTTTAAAACACACAAGTCGTGTGTGGGCAATGTTTAAGAGGTGGAATCAGGGCTGAAAAATTAAATGCCATAGCCGGCATTCGAACCACGGATCTTCCGCTTATCGAGTGACTGCTTTAACCTCTAAGCTACCATGGCTAACTTGCCAGTACGACATTCTTTGCTTTGATCTAGCGTGAAACACATTCCAAGGTTGGCAACATTATCGCAAGCACGATTATAAGCAAGGCTACTGCTTCAGGTATCAGAATTGTATTCCTCCAAGAGACCATGAGCTGGTGAACAAACTGTATTTAACCTTGGTGTCTCAAGTTCTTAAGGAACTTTTTAATTCAGGATAATTTCTTAATGTAAAACTTGCTTTTCAAGGAAATAACATCAAATGAAAAGTTGTGTCATAAAACAAACTAAAGGAGCAATGAAGTGGAATCAAATTCGATTTCAGCAATTATAGCTGTCGAAAAGTTTGATGGCGGATAGTCCGATAAAATCAATAATGGACTTTTCATGCCTTGCTGTGTTGTACAGTTAAACACGCTATGAAATTACGCTGTAAACCCAATGTTACAAATATCATTTGCACCTACAACATTTATTTTGCTTATTTATTTGCGGCTACCATATTTTACCATACCTACTCATTTCTTTCGACTTAATGTAGCGCGGTTTACAAAACTTTGGGCGCCAACTATGAAAATTCTGAATAATGTTTACGTTGACCATTAATGAATTTTGGTGTTTTTAAGAGGAACGCATAATAATGGCGCTGATACTATCATTTAAGTTCCAACCAACACTGAAGTGCAGTTTTGAAACCTAAGAGCACTTAATCTTCAGTTAGGAATAATTTATTTTCTTAATTTTCTTTCAATACTCGTTATGACTGGAGGATTTTGCTATTTACTTTGAAAATCACAGGCAGTTGAGACACAATAAATGAAAGTTATCTTTGGAACATTTTAGGAAAGTAAAAATGAAGCAGTACACATATTTAGAAATACATTTTATTAATTAAAAAGTTAAAAAGCAACAAGTATTATATCGATTATGTTTAATTGACAAATTTGGTGCTAAGTGTGTGAAGTAGATATCTTTGGAGTATGAACACTTGACTTACTTCTAAAGCACAATTGGCAAAACATTTTGAAGACACTAGGGAGTGGCGGGTATGAAATTTAGTTTAGAGAGTAATCCATTGATTTTAAACAGCAAATTTTGAAATTTTATAGTTTTTCTCTCGATTAATTTTGTTATAATTATTAATTTTGTTATTCTTTTATTATTCATTACTATTTAATATTTAATTAACACCGTATATTAGCATTAATTAATGAGAAACGTATAAGCATATAGTCAGTTAATGTGCAAAACCGCGAATGTACACTCGTGGACAAAAACATTAGTCAAGTTCAAAACGCCAGGGTACTTTAACGGCAGAGAACAACTTCACAAATACCAAATAACATGGAGTTTTCAGCCCGACGGTCTATGTGTCATGTATGTGTGTCTGTAGTTGTGCATGTAGACTATGCAAGCATGTATACGTTCCATATAACTTTTTTTGTCCACGGGGGTACATTTTAGTATTTTTTAGAATGGAACTAAAGTGTATTTATGTATACTTTTCATGGCTAATTACGAAACTCGTAATATATTAAGAATAATATTTTTGCACCTGAACAGCGAACGTCAAAACACTATATTTACATCTATAGTGATAAGTTAATAACAGATACCTACGTGTCTTTACAAGTTCACTGACAGCCTAGATATATTCACTAATGTGTGCAGTTCACATGTCAAAACGCTCTGGTTTTCAAATTGAAATTTAACACCCTAGAAGCTATTTTTTGCACTACATGTTCACGGAATTATAACAGGAAAAATATATTAGAATAGTTTAACTTAATGCAAAATCATGCTCTCTAATCTAAAGAACAGTTACCGGATAATAAATACATGCATTCTAACCAAAAAAGTTTGATACGGAGGTTTTACAAAAATACAGTTTTAGATTCTCCTGAAGAAAACAAATAGTTTTAAAAGAACGAGGACCCCGCGCGTGCTTGTGTGTGTGTGTGTGTGTGTGTGTGTGTGTGTGTGTGTGTGTGTGTGTGTGTGTGTGTGTGTGTGTGTGTGTGTGTGTGTGTGTGTGTGTGTGTGTTTGGTGGATAAATACCAAACTTAGTGTTCAGTATCTCTGGAAATTTGGAAGATTTTTCAAGAGAATCCCTGCATCCAAAACTACGTTTTCATGGAAAAAATTACATATCTTTAATTTTCTCAAAATTAG